>CM067564.1:42435369-43035369 GCA_034336665.1 Luscinia megarhynchos | reverse complement strand
CTGGTTCCTTAAGCTGGGCCTGGTTTTCTTAAACTGAGCCTGGTTCCTTAAACTGAACCTGATTTTCTTAAACTGAGCCTGCTTCCTTAAACTGAGCCTGGTTTCTTAAACTGAGCCTGGTTTCTTAACCCAAATCTTGCTTTCTTAACCCAAACCTGGTTTCTCAAACTAAGCCTGGTTTCTTAACCTAAAACTTGTTCTTTAAACTGAACCTGGTTTCTGAACCTAAGCCTGGTTTCTCAAACTAAACCTGACTTCTCAAACTAAACCTGGTTTCCTAAACTAAACCTGGTTTCTTAAACTGAGCCTGGTTTCTTAAACTGAGCCTGGTTCCTTAACCCAGACCTGGTTTCTCAAACTGAAACTGAAACTGGTTTCTTAACCAAAACCCTGGTTTCTTAAACTAAACCTGGTTTCTCAAACTAAACCTGGTTTCTGAGCCAAAACCTCACTTCTTAACCCAAACCTGGTTTCTCAAACTGAGCCTGGTTTTAACCTAAAACTTGTTCCTTAAACTGAACCTGGTTTCCTAAGCTAGACCTGATTTCTCAGACTAAATCTGGTTTCTTAACCTAAAACTTGATCCTTAACCTAGAACTTGTTGCTTAAACTGAACCTGGTTTCTTAACCCAAACCTGGTTTTTTAACCAAAGTCTTAGTTTCTTAACTCTAAACCTTGGTTTCTTACCAAAACCCTGGTTTCTCAAACTAAACCTGGTTTGTTAACCTAAAACTTGTTCTTTAAACTGAACCTGGTTTCTGAACCAAATCCTGGTTTCTTAACCCAAACCTGGTTTCTCAAACTTAACCTGGTTTGTTAACCTAAAACTTGTTCCTTAAACTGAACCTAGTTCCTTAAACTGAGCCTGGTTCATTGAACTGAGCCTGGTCTCTTAAACTGAACCTGGTTTCCTAAACTAAACCTGTTTTCTCAAACTAAACCAGATTTCTTGACCCAAACCAAGTTTCTTGACTAAAACCTCACTTCTTAACACAAACCTGGTTTCTCAACCTAAACCAAATCCTGATTTTCAAACTGAACCTGGTTTCTCAAACTAAACCTGGTTTCTTAAACTGAACCTAGTTTCCTAAACTGAACCTAGTTTCCTAAACTAAACCTGGTTTCTTAAACTGAGCCTGGTTTCTTAAACTAAACCTGGTTTCTTAAACTGCACTTGTTTTCTGAACCAAAACCCTGATTTCTCAACCCAGATCTGGTTTCTGAACCAAAACTTGATTTCTCAACCTAAGCCTGGTTTCTTAACCTAAACTTGGTTTCTGAAACCAACCTGGTTTCCTGAACTGAACCTTGTTTCTTCACCCAAACCTGGTTTCTTAGACTTAACTTGGTTTCTTAACCAAAACCCTGATTTCTTCAACTAAAGCTGGTTTCTTAACCTAAAACTTGCTCCTTAAACTGAACCTGGTTTCTGAACCAAATCCTGGTTTCTTAACCCAAATCCTGGTTTCTTAACCAAAGTTCTGTTTCTCAGCCTAAGCCTGGTTTCTCAAACTGAACCTTAAACTAAACTAGCTTTATCAGCCAAATCCTGTTTTTTTTAACACAAATCCCATTTTTTTAACCCAAATCTGTTTTTTTTTTAGGGCTGGAGCCCAAGGAGCCTGTGAGCCTGCTGGCCCTGTTCCTGTTCAGCTCCCCACGGGCCCTGTGCCCCCCAGGTAGGAGCAGCTCCTGCTTTAGGCTGGAATCTTTAAAAACTGGTTTTTCTGCTCACAGACAAAGGGTTAAATGGGAGAGAAAAAAATCTGCAGCTCTCCTGAGTTTGAAGCTGATTTAAACCAGGCTTTGCTGGGTCACTGCATGTGATGGGGGTGACAGAAAATGAATTTTCAGGGCATGACGTTTTAGGGGATGGCAGTGACAAATAATAAATTTTCAGGGAATAGGAATGATAAAACATGGAATGGGGTGACAAAAAAAAGACTTTTCAGGGGATGGCAGTGACAAATAATAAATTTTCAGGGAATGGGAATGACAAAAAGTGACTTCTCAAGGAATGGGGGTAACAAAAAAAAGACTTCAGGGGATGGAGGTGACCAAAAAAAGATTTTTCAGGAGATGGGGGTGACAAAAAAAGACTTTAAAGGGGTTGGGATGTTTGATGGGATCCAAACAGGGACATAGCACAAGGAAAGCTGTAAATGGTGCCAGTCTGAACACCTTAAATTTAAACAGGATTAAAGATTAAAAAATTCCAAATCCTGGCTGTTTCAGATCTCCTGAATGCTGGATTTTGGAAATTCCAAAAATTCCATTCCAGTGGGAATTGCTGGAGTGGAGGATCTCAGAGCTGGAATTCCCTGCAGGATGGGGCTGGTTGATACAACACCAGTATTTCATTTTAATTTAAATCTAATTTCATTTAAATTTAACTTTTTTGATTCCCACATGTAATTCTTTATTCCCTTCAGTTCCTTTTGTTCCATTTCCCCCAGGACTGAGCTTTTTGCAGGCTGATTTTTGAAGCTTTTTCCTTCAGTATTTTCCTTTCTTTGCATCATGGAAGCCATTTGGGGAATTCAGTAATCCTAATTGGATGAAAAATTATTTTAAAAAATTAAAAAGAATTACAAATGATTACAAATAATTTAAAATAATTCTAATTTTATTTTCCCAGTTGGAAAAGGCCCCAAGAACCCCAAGGAAAGCAGAACCAGGAGTGGCATCTCCTTAAAAATCACCTCGGTTCTGCCTGGACTCCGCTACGCCCTGAGGAAAGCAAGCAGCTCCTCCTGGGGCAGCAGCTGCATCCAGGAGAAACTCCAGGAATATTCCAGACTTGATGGCAATTCCATTCCCATCCCAGCCCAGGAGGAGGGAGCTCATCCTTCCCAAAAATTCCTGCAGCTGCAGCGATACCTCAGCGACCCCAGCGCTTACACCTTGGGGGTTTCGGTGGCTTTGGAGTGTCTGGGGAGTGCTGGGAGGAGTTTGGGGATTTCCTCATCCTCATCTTCATCCTCATCCTCATCATCCTCCTCATCCCTAAACCCTGCTGCAGACAGAGCCACCAAAAGTGTCACCTCTCCCACCAAACCCTGGGGAAGGGACTGCAGGAGGAAATCCAGCAGGAATTTGGGGAAGAATCCATCACTCTTCCAGGCACAAACTCGTCCTGGGGAAGAGGAGAGCAGGGGCAGGAAAAAACCCACAGTTCCTGCTGCTGTTCCCAAAAAATCTGCATCCACAGGCAGTTCCAGTGGGGCCATGCTGAAACTGGCCAACCTGCAGCTGCCTCATGGAAGGAAACGAGGTGAGAGCTGGGAAAGTGGGGTTGGGATGTGCATCCAGCTGGGATTTGGTATCTGCATCCAGCTGGGATTTGGGATGTGCATCCAGCTGGGGTTGGGATGTGCATCCAGCTGGGATTTGGGATGTGCAGCCGGCTGGGATTTGGGATGTGCATCCAGCTGGGATTGGGATGTGCATCCAGCTGAGATTTGGTATCTGCATCCAGCTGGGGTTGGGATGTGCATCCAGCTGGGATTGGGATCTGCATCCAGCTGGGATTGGGATGTGCATCCAGCTGGGATTTGGGATGTGCATCCAGCTGGGATTGGGATCTGCATCCAGCTGGTATTTGGTATCTGCATCCAGCTGGGGTTGGGATGTGCATCCAGCTGGGATTTGGTATCTGCATCCAGCTGGGGTTGGGATGTGCATCCAGCTGGGGTTAGGATGTGCATCCAGCTGGGATTGGGATGTGCATCCAGCTGGGATTGGGATGTGCAGCCAGCTGGGATTGGGATGTGCAGCCAGCTGGGATTGGGATGCATGCTATCCAGCTAGGTGCATCTGGGATGTGCATCCAGCTGGGATTTGGGATGTGCATCCAGCTGGGGTTGATTTGCATCCAGGATGTGCATCCAGCTGGGATTTGGGATGTGCAGCCAGCTGGGATTGGGATGTGCATCCAGCTGGGATTGGGATGTGCAGCCAGCTGGGATTTGGGATGTGCATCCAGCTGGGATTTGGTATCTGCATCCAACTGGGGTTGGGATGTGCATCCAGCTGGGATTTGGCATGTGCAGCCAGCTGGGATTTGGGATGTGCATCCAGCTGGGATTGGGATGTGCAGCCAGCTGGGATTTGGGATCTGCATCCAACTGGAATTTGGGATCTGTATCCAGCTGGGATTGGGATGTGCATCCAGTGGGATTGTCAGCCAGGAGCTTTGCAAGTGCCTGGAGCATCCAAAAAAATCTCAGGAATTATCCTGACTTTGGGTGCAGTGGCCTGAGCTGTCATTTTCATTTTCCTTTCCCCCCCTTTTTTTTTTCCCTTTTCCTTTTCATTTTCCTTTTTTTTTAATTTTTCCTTTTCCTTTTCCTTTTCTTGTTCCTTTTCCTTTTTATTTTCCTGTTCTTTTTCCTTTTCCTTCTTTATCCTTTTTCTTTCCCCTTTTTCCTCCTTTTTTTTCCTTTTTCCCCCTGCTTTTCCTTCCTTTTCTCTCCTTTTTTTCCCTCCTTTTTTCCTCCTTTTCTTCCTCCATTTTTTCTCCTTTTTTCTCCTTTTTTTCTCCTTTTTTTCCTCCTTTTTTCCTCCTCCTTTTCCTCTTTTTTTCTCCTTTTTTCCCTTTTTTCCTCCTTTTTCTCCCCCTTTTTCCCCCCTTTTCCCCCTTTGCTCCCTTTTTCCCCACTTTATCCTTTTCCCCTTTATCTTTTTTCCTTTTTCCTTTCCCCCCAGTTAAATCAGCATAAACAGAAATAAAACCATTAAAACCCCCTTTCCCTGCATCCCTCCCTTTTCCCAATTCATTTCTCCCCCCAGTTAAAATTTGGATTTTTCCCCTGTGCAGGTGCAGAGGTCCTGGCTGCAGAAATCATCCTCAAGCCCCAGCCTGAAGCTGCTGAGGAGGAAATTCCAGCTCCTGATACTGCTGCAGTGGAAGCAAAGAGGCCAAAAACTCAGGAAAACCTGGAAAAGAGGAAAATCCCTGGGGCAGGGAAAAATAAAATGCAGAAAAACGTGGAAAACAAAGCTCCAAAAGCGGCAGAGACCCAGCAGGAACAGAATGGTGAGATAAAAAAAATAATTTAAAAAGCATCCTGTGATTTTCTGTTTCAAAATTGGTTTCTCCCTTTTAAAGTTGAATTTTTTCCCTTTTCAAATTGAATTTTTTTCCGTTTTAAAATTGATTTTTTTCCCTTTTCAAATTTTGATTTAAATTTAAATTTTAAATTTTTTTTCTCTTTCCAAATCGATTTTTTCCATTTCTAAATCGATTTTTCCCTTTTAAAAATTTCAATTTCAATTTAAATTTTTTAATCAATTTTTCCCCTTTTTAAATCGATTTTTTCCCTTTCTAAATTGATTTTTTTCCTTCCTAAATAGATTCTTCCCTTTTAAAATTTCAATTTCAATTTAATTATTTAAATTTATTTTTTCCCTTTTTAAAACGATTTTTCCTTTCTAAATCAATTTTTTCCGTTTCTAAATCACTTTTTCCCTTTTAAGATCTCAATTTAAATGTTTCAATTGATTTTTCCCGTTCTAAATTGATTTTTTTTCCTTCCTAAATAGATTCTTCCCTTTTAAAATTTCAATTTAAAATTTTTTTCATTTATTTTTTCCCTTTGTAAATCAATTTTTTTCCCTTTCTAAATCAATTTTCCCCCTTCTAAATCAATTTTCCCTTTTAAATGTTCAATTTAAATTTAAATTTTTAATTTTTTTCCCTTTTAAAATCGTTTTTTCCCATTTAAAATAGATTTTTTTCCCTTTCTAAAATGATTTAAAAAATTAAAATTTGAAATTAATTTTTTCTTTTTCTAAACTGATTTTTTTTTTTCCCCCAGCCCAGCTGGACCCCCCGTGCCTGGTGGAGCCCCCCAGGATCCCCCCCCTGCAGGGGGACAGCTGTGAGCCCCACGCCCTGAACCTGCTGGCTGACCTGGCCCTGAGCTCCTGCCTGCCTGCCTTCATCCCCCCAAAGCCTGGGGTTACCCCTCTGCAGCAGCAAAACCCCAAATCTGACCCTAAATCCCACCCTAAATCTGACCCTAAACCCAACCCCAAACCTGATCCCAAACCCAACCCTAACTCCGACCCCAAATCTGATCCTGAACTCAACCCCAAATCTGACCCCAAATCCAACCCCATATCTGACCCTAAATCTGATCCCAAATCTGACCCTAAATCTGATCCCAAATCTGACCCTAATCCCAACCCTAAATCTGATCCCAAATCCAACCCTAAATCTGACCCTGAACCCAACCCCAAACCCACCCCTGAATCTGACCCCAAACCCGACCCCAAATCTGATCCCAAATATGATCCCAAATCTGACCCCAAATCTGACCACAAATACCACAAGAAATCCCCCCCCAGCAAACCCCAGTCCCATCCCAGCACCAATTCCTCTCCTCCCCTGGAGAAATCCTCTGCAATTCTCAGTGTCAGCTCGGTGAATCCCACCCCTGCCCCACTCCAGGAGTCCCCAGAGCTCACCCCACACTCCATCATCTCAGCTGAACACTCCTATGCCTCCCCCATGCCCGAGGATCCCAGGAAATCCCCAGATCCCAAAGAAAACCCCAAATCTTTTCCCAGAACCCCCCCCAGGAATGTGCTGGTGGGGAAGGTGCTGCCCTTCCGGCACCAGAGCTGCTCCTCGCTGCCCGCCCGCAGCAGGGGCTCCCCCAGGAGGAAGGAGGATTTCTCCAAAAGGCACACGGTGAATTTCTGGGGGGATTCCATCAAGGTCACCTGTCGTTGGAAAGGGAAATACCTGTTCCACCTGGACAGCAGGTACACCAACAATTCCCTGGAGAAGGCTGTGGTGCGGGCACTGCATGGGTGAGTGAGCCCTGGGGGCATTTGGGATTTCTGGGGTTTCATTTTATCTTTTTGTTTTCTATAATTATTGGGTTTGTTCTCTGTTTTGTTGGGGGAAAAAAAAAAAATAAAAGAAGGGGTGGTGGGACAGCTGGAGCCAAAAATAATCCCAGTCCTGGGATGATCCCAGCAGGAAAAGGGGGAATTCTGTCCCTCTCAGGTGAGACCCCAGCCCTGGGGATACAGCAGCACCTGGAGCTGCTGGAGAGAGTCCAGAAAAATCCATGGAGCTGCTCCAGGGCTGAGACCAGGTTGGGAGAGCTGGGGGTGCTCCCCTGGGGAGGGGAAGGATCCAGGGAGAGCTTCCAGCACATTGCAGGGCCTGGAGGGGCTCCAGGAGAGCTGAAGAGGAACTGGGGACAAGGGATGGAGGGACAGGACACAGGGAAATGGGAAAGGGGAGATTGGGGAATTAGGAATTCCTGTCTGGGCTGGAATTGCCAGAGAATCCCTGGATCCCTGCAATGTCCAAGGCCCTGGGACAGTGGGAAGTGTCCCTGCCATGGCAGGGGTGGCACTGGGTGATCTTTAAGATCCCTTCCCACCCAAACCATCCAGGATTCTGCAATTCCTGTGGCTTGCAGCTGGAATTGGTACCCAAAGCCACAACCCCAAATCCTCCATCCCTCATTTGCAGCTTGGATTTCCTGTACTTTTATTATTTCCTATGAAAAACTGAAATCTGCATCAAGTGATCTGTGCACCTCTGCCTTGGGGCTGAGCCCTGCAGGAGTGAATTCCAGGGGTGAATTCCAGAGGGGAATTCCAGGGGTGAATTCTAGGGATGAATCCTAGGGATGAATTCCAAGGGTGAATCCTAGGAGTGAGTTCTAGGGGTGTACTCCCTGGGTTGAATTTACTGGGATGAATCTCAGGGATGAATTCCCTGGTGTGGATTCCCTGGGATGAATTCCGGGGATAAATTCTGGGAATGAATTCTAGGCGTGAATTCCCTGGGATTAACTCTAGGGATGAATTCCAGGGTTGAATTCCCTGGTGTGAATTCTAGGGATGAATTCTCTGGGATGAATTCTAGGGGTGAATTCCCTGGGATGAATCCCAGGAATGAATCCCAGGGATGAATCCCAGAGGTGAATCCCCTGGTATGAATTCCCTTGTGTGAATCCCAGGGATGAATCCAGAGGTGAATTCCCTGGTATGAATTCCGGGGGCTGAATCCCCGGGGGTGAATTCCCTGGGATGAATTCCAGGGGTGAATTCCCTGGGATGAATCCCAGAGGTGAATCCCAGGGATGAATTCCCTGGTATGAATTCCATGGGCTGAATCCCTGGTATAAATTCCCTGGTATGAATTTCCTAGGCTGAATCCCAGGGATGAATTCCCTGGTATGAATTCCCTAGGCTGAATCTCAGGGATGAATCCCAGAGGTGAATTCCCTTGTGTGATTCCCAAAGCTGAATCCCAGAGGTGAATCCCAGGGATGAATTCCCTTGTGTGAATTCCCTTGTATGAATCCCAAGGATCACTTCCAGGGATGAATTCCCTGGGATTAACTCTAGGGATGAATCCCAGGGATGAATTCCCTAGGCTGAATCCCAGCGATGAATTCCCTGGTATGAATTCCCTAGGCTGAATTTCAGGGATGAATTCCCTGGTATGAATCCCAGAGGTGAATCCCAGAGATGAATTCCATGGGATGAATCCCAGGGATCAGTTCCCTAGGCTGAATCCCAGGGATGAATTCCCTTGTGTGAATCCCAGGGATGAATTCCCTGGAGCAGAACAGGGTGGGGATGTTTCACCCTCTCTCCTCCCCTCGCAGCCCGTGTGACCCCGACCTCCCCGACGACGTGGAGGGGATGAAGCTGATCCTGCACACCTGGGTGGCTCTGTTCTACAGGAAACCCAGCAAACTCCTCAGCAGCTCCCGCAAGGTGGTGGAGCACATCAACCCCAAAAAATTCGTCTCCATCAACAGCTCCAGCGCTTTCCTGGAGCTCAGTGATGACAGCCAGGACTGCTTTGGCCTGGAGACGTGTCCTGCAGACTCGGGCTCGGATCCTGACCAGACTCCCAGCAGCTCCCTGGATCCCAGCCCCCCTTCCCAGCCCGAGAGAAGCGCCGCCGATTCCCAGACGGACGCGGCTGTGGACAGCACCGTCTCCTCCTCCTCGGGGGAGCTGCCCTGCGGGGAGGAGGAGGAGCAGGAGCAGGAGCCTTCCTCCACCAGCTATGCTGAGAGCCTGGCCCTGCAGGAATGTTCTGGGGAGCAGCTGGATGTGGAGGGCAGGGAGCAGGAGGCGCCGCCCCAGGAGCACGCGCGCGGCAGCGGCACCGCCGTGAGTCGGGGTCGGGGGCTCCAGGGCACGTTCTCCTGTTAAATGAGCAGGGTTTCCCTCTTTAAAGAGCAGGACTTTTTCTTTTTAAAGAGCAAGATTTTCCTGTTAAAAGAGCAGGATTTTCCTCTTAGGGCAGAAAGATCTTCTTGTTAGAAGAGCAGGATTTTCCTGTTAGAGGGCCACGATTTTGCTGTTAAAAGAGCAGGATTTTCCTGTTAGAGGTGCAGGATTTTCCTCTTAGAGGAGCAGAATTTCCTGTTAAAAGAAAAGGATTTTCCTCATAGAGGAGGAGGGTTTTCATGTTTAAAGAACAGGATTTTCCTCTTAGAGCAGCAGGATTTTCCTGTTAAAAGAGCAGGATTTTCCTGTTTAAAGAGAAGGATTTTCCTCTTAGAGCAGCAGGATTTTCTTCTTTAAAGAGCAGGATTTTCCTGTTGAAAGGGCAGGATTTTCCTGTTTAAAGAGAAGGATTTTCCTCTTAGAGCAGCAGGATTTTCCTGTTAAAAGAGCAGGATTTTCCTGTTTAAAGAGAAGGATTTTCCTCTTAGAGCAGCAGGATTTTCTTCTTTAAAGAGCAGGATTTTCCTGTTGAAAGGGCAGGATTTTCCTCTTAGAGCAGCAAGATCTTATTAAAAGCAGAATTTTCCTGTTACAGGAACAGGATTTTCCTGTTAGAGCAGCAAGATTTTCCTGTTAAAAGAGCAGGATTTTCCTGTTAGAGCAGCAGGATTTTCCTGTTAGAGGAACAGGATTTTCCTCTTAGAGCAGCAGGATTTTGCTGTTAAAATAGCAGGATTTTCCTGTTAGAGAAACAGGATTTTGCTGTTAAAAGAGCATGTGGATTGTGTTCCAGGAGGAGCCAGTCAAGGGGCAGCTGCTGGATGCCAGGATCCCCCCCAGCCCTTCGGAGGAGCCCAGCAAATCCCTGGAAAACACCGGGAGCCCAACCCCGAATTCCAGCACAGCTCCATGGACAGACCCCCCCTGTGCACCCCAGGAACAAGGGGAGCAGCAGGAAAAGCAGCAGGAAGGAGGCTCAGGGAGTGGCCCTGGCCCTCCTGAGGATGAGGAGGGAATGGAAGACTCTGGGAATTCCCTGGGAGCTGAGGATGGAGCTGATCCATGTGATTCCGCGCCCTCGGAAGCAAATCCTGGAAGTGCCGAGCCTGGGGGAGCCACAGAGGGAGGGGAGCAGCCCCAGGAGCCCCCTGAGCACTCAGGAAAAGAGGAGAGGAGGGAGGTGGAGGTGAAGGAGGAGCTGGAGGATGAGCTGCCCTTCCTGGGCGCCGTGGGCTTGGTGCTGTCAGAGAGCAGCGATACAGAGATGGAGTGCGAGCAGAACCCGGGGAGTTCGGCGTCTCCAGAACAGCTGGGGGCTCCTGGAGAGCACCCCATGCCCAGCCCCACCTCTCTGGCATCCCCCTGCCCCTACAGATCCTCCCCAGCTCTGTCACACGGGGCCAGGCCTGACCCTGAGGAGACCCCTCCAAAGCAGGACGAGCCCCCGCATCCCCGGGATGCTGCGGCCACGCCGGATTCAGACACCAGCAGCGCTGGGGCAGCCAGTGCAGCCGAGCTGGGCTCACCCCACAGTGCCAGTGGGGAGCTGCTGTGCCCCCTCGAGCCCAGCCCTGCCCCTGGGGCACAGCCTGACAGCATCACAGACAGCCCAGCAGCTGCTGCAGACACAGGGAGCTGTACAGAGCAGGAAATGCGGGATCGGGCTCCCTCTGGGAGCACCGAGTGTCCCCGGGGACAGGGCGTGGCCCTGAGCCTGTCCCCAGACTCCAGCTCTCCCGATGGATCCGTGCATCCCTGGAATGCTGCAGAGCACCAGCACAAGGGCAGCACCCAGGCACCGTCCCAGAGCCACCAGCTGGATGGGGCTGAGGCTGATCCCAGCCAGAATTCCCTGCATGCTGAGCAGCCAAACCCAGCTGGGAACGGGGTTGTGGTGGAAGAACAGCAGGGAAACCCCTCTGCCAGCTGCAGGGAGGAGCTGGATGATCCCATGGCAGCAGGAGATGGCCGGGGCTCCCCCTTGGAGTGCACAGACACTGGAGGTGACTGCAGGGCTGAGCAGAGGGAGGAGGAGGCAGAGAACACGAAGATCCCTGTCCACCATCAGCTGCTGGAGTCAGAGCCCTCATTCTCCAGCAGGGAGGAGATCTCAGCCCTCAAGGAGCCCCCCAGGGACTCAGCTCCTGCCTCTCCCGGGGCTGGGGAGAATCTCGGCGTGCGGGGCTCAGTGCTGTGCTGCCTCAGGAAGCCGAGCTGGGAGGGGGGACCTGCACAGCCTGCCTGGAGCCTGCATGGCTCCCTCCATCCCAGCTTCTCCCAGGAGCTGATCAGACCCCCAGCTCCCTGCTCCCCCGTGGGTGTGTCTGTGCCAGCAGAGCCAGCATCTGCTCCTCCTCCTCCGGGTGATGCATGGCGTGAGCCGGAGGCTGCAGAGCCGGGCTCTCCCCTCCCTGAGGGGCTCCCTGGGCTGCTCCCTCCCACCCCAGACAATTCCCGGGGCTCTGGGAGCTGTGGCAGCCCCACGAGCTGTGATATTCCCAAGAGCTGTGGAAGCCCCAGGAGTTGTGATATTCCCAAGAGCTGTGGAAGCCCCAGGAGTTGTGGAAGCCCTGAGACCTGTGACATTCCCAGAAGTTGTGGCAGATCCACGAGCTGTGGTATTCCCAGGAGCTCTGACAGTCCCAGGAGTTGTGGCAGTCCCAGGAGCTGTGGCAGCCCTGGGACCTGTGACATTCCCAGGAGTTGTGGAAGCCCCAGAAGCTGTGGAAGCCCCAGGAGTTGCGACATTCCCAGCTGTGACATCCCCAGGAGCTGTGGCAGCCCTGGGAGCCAGACAGGGGACCCCAGAGAGAGCCGTGGCCAGGAGCCCTTCCCCCCTGAGGATCTGGAAGCAGGCAGCATTCCCAGCCCTGCCCCTGTCCCAGCCCAGGAATGTCCCCCTGAGCCCTGGGATGTGTGTGAGCCCAGCCCTTGGGATGGGTGTGAGCCCAATTCCTGGAATGGGTGTGAGCCTAGCCCTTGGGATAGGTGTGAGCCCAATCCCTGGGATGGATGTGAGCCCAATCCCTGGGATGGGTGTGAGCCCAGCCCTTGGGATAGGTGTGAGCCCAGCCCCCGGCATGGGTGTGAGCCCAGCCCCGGGGATGGGTGTGAGCCCAATCCCTGGGACAGGTGTGAGCCCAGCCCTTGGGGATGGGTCTGAGCCCAACCCTTGGGATGGGTGTGAGCCGAGCCCCCGGGATAGGTGTGAGCTCAGCCCTGGGGATGGGTGTGAACCCAGCCCCCGGGATAGGTGTGAGCCCAGCCCCGGGATAGGTGTGAGCCCAGCCCCCGGGATAGGTGTGAGCCCAGCCCCCGGGATAGGTGTGAGCCCAGCCCCCGGGATAGGTGTGAGCCCAGCCCCCGGGATAGGTGTGAGCCCAGCCCCGGGGATGGATGTGAGCCCAGCCCCCGGGATGGGTGTGAGCCCAGCCCCCGGGATAGGTGTGAGCCCAGCCCCGGGGATGGATGTGAGCCCAGCCCCGGGGATGGATGTGAGCCCAGCCCCGGGGATGGATGTCAGCCCTGCCCCCGGGATGAATGTGAGCCCAGCCCCGGGGATGGGTGTGAACCCAGCCCTTGGGATGGGTGTGAGCCGAGCCCTTGGGATGGATGTGAGCCGAGCCCTTGGGATGGATGTGAGCCCAGCCCCGGGGATGGATGTGAGCCCAATCCCTGGGATGGGTGTGAGCCCAGCCCTTGGGACGGGTGTGAGCCCAGCCCCGGGGATGGGTGTGAGCCCAGCCCGGGGATGGGTGTGAGCCCAATCCCAGGGGTGGATGTGAGCCCAATCCCGGGGGTGGATGTGAGCCTAGCCCCGGGGATGGGTGTGAGCCCAATCCCTGGGGTGGAGGTGAGCCCAGCCCCCGGGATAGGTGTGAGCCCAATCCCAGGGGTGGATGTGAGCCCAATCCCGGGGGTGGATGTGAGCCCAGCCCCGGGGATGGGTGTGAGCCCAATCTCTGGGATGGAGGTGAGCCCAGCCCCCGGGATAGGTGTGAGCCCAATCCCGGGGATGGATGTGAGCCCAGCCCCCGGGACGGGTGTGAGCCCAGCCCTTGGGATGGGTGTGAGCCCTGCCCCGAGGGCTCCCCAGCTCTCCCTGATCCCGACTGTGTTGGGTGAGGCAGAAATTCCAGTGTCACCAAGGGATGAGCACAGGGATCCCTCTGGAGAAAACCTGGAGTTCAGTGATGCTGAGGATATTCTCCCAAAGGAAGACACACACAAGGACTTGGCCTTGGAAGATCCCTTGGAGAATTCCCTTGGTGACTCAGAGCAGGAATATTTTGATGGGAATTCTTGCTCCTCATTTCCAGGCAGGAGCTGCTGCATCGTGAGATCCCTGGATGCTGCAGGAGCAAGGACTAGCCAGGACAGCTCTTCCAGGAGCTCCCTGCACTCACAGGAGCAGGGCCAGGACTGGGGCTGGGACATGCCCAGGGACCCCAGGAGCTTTGTGGTCACCAGGCAGTGCCAGGAGAGGATGGAGAATCTCCAGCTCCCCAGGAGGTGCGGCCGCCGTGCCCAGGGGTCCCACCTGGCTCAGTCCCTGCTGGGCACCTGGAGGGGCTCTGAGGAGATCACCCAGAACACTTTGGACATGGAGTGTCTGCGTTTCCATTATAAGCTAAAAGAAATCCTGAGGAAGGGCAAACCTCCTTTTTCTACCTCCAACAGCATCTTCCCAATATCCCTGTCCCCCACCCCGCTGTCGCCACGCAGCAGGAGCCCCTTGCAGGTGACAATTCCCCCCTCAGACACGGGGCCAGGTGGGTTCCAGTGCCACGGGGAGCCTGGGGGCAGCAGGAGGGCAGGACCCGGGCTGGGAGCCACCAGCCCAGGGCTCCCCTTCGCCTGGGGAAGCTGCGGTACGAGCGCGCCGCGCCCGAGCCACGCGGGGACGTCACCGGCATCCTGGACGAGTACTCCCACTTCCAGAGGGTGCTGCTGGGCAGGGCTGAGACCAGGAGGGACCCCCTGGCACGGGCAGAGGCCCAGAGAGGCCAGGCTGGGACGGGCCAGCCCGGCAGGACGGTGCCAGTGCAGGGGATGGTGGCAGCGCTGCGCTCCCGGCTGCGCCGCGTGGCGGCCGGCGCACGGCCCGGCATGTTCTACCTGCTGGAGACCTGCAGGGAGCCCTTCTTCGACAGGGCCAAGGTAGGGCTGGGATGGGGTGAGATGGGATGGGCTGGGCTGGGATGGGATGGGAGCAGGGAGCAGGGAGCTCGGGCAGCCCTGCATCGAGGGTTTGGGTTCTGTAAGCTTTACTTTGGGTTCCACCTCGTTTGGATTCTGTAAGTCAGGCATTGGAATCACAGGCACTGAGGGTGGGCAGGAACCTTGGGATTGAGTCATTGGGGATTCATGGAATGGTTTGGGTGGGAAGGACCTTAAGGATCATCCAGTTCCCACCCCATGGGCAGAGACACCTCTATCCCAGGCTGCTCTGCCTGACCTTGGATGCTGCAGGGGCAGCCTCAGCTTCTCTGGAATTCCATCCCAATATCCCATCTAACACTCCTCTAGTTCATGTTTACTTTGGAGTCCAGCCACTCCCCAGCACTGCCCGTGTCCCCAAGTGCCACATCCACGTGGCTCTGGAATCCCTGCAGGATTGGGGGCTCCCTGTTGCCCTGGGCAGCCTCTCCCCTGTTGCCAGCCCCTGAGGGCTGCCCTGTGTGTGTTGCAGGCCGTGCTGAGGGCAGAGGGCTTTGTGAGGACGGAGCCCCCCAGTTTCTGCCGGGGCGGCGCCGGCCGGCGGCTGCTGGTGATCGTCAGGAACCAGGACATCTCCTGCCACATCCACAGTGTAAGCTGAGCCTCCCCTCCTCACCCACTGGGCTGCAAGCCAGCAGCCTTCCAAAAAGAGCTGGAGCAGCCCAGCTCAGAGTCCCAGGGAGTATTTCATTTGTGGGGTGGGATGTGGGGCTGGGCTCCCTGGGCTGGGAGCTGTTCCCAACCTGTTGGAGTCAGTGAGTCAGGGGTCTCTGAATTCTTCAGAGAGAAATCAGAGTGCAGGGATTGAATTAAAGCCTTTGGATGGGTTGAAGTATATTAAGCCTCTCACACATAAAGTAGGCATTTAAGTTAACAAGTCAGTAATTATAGAGTGAGTTCTGATGTTTTTAGTGAGTAAAAAGGTCCTAAATGCCACAGTAGCATGCCACAGTGAGGGTTCTAGTGAGGGTTGGGAACACACTGATACCTTCAGTAGAGGCTCCAGGCCCACAGCTGTAGGCAGTGCTTGGACATAACAGAGCTCTAGTGAGAATATTGCTTCCAAAGATCCTCACACAACCCCTGCTCTGTTCTGGGGCAGGTGCCATGCCTGCTGCAGCTGAAGCTGTGTCCCAGTGTGGTGTTTGCTGGGGTGGATGATCCCCAGGATGTGACAGAGGACACCTTCCACGAGCTCTTCCAGGCTGGGGGATTCGTGGTGTCAGACGAGGAGCTGCTGGAAAGGGTCACCCTGGGTGAGTCTGACACATCCCCAAATCCTCCCCTGGTTCTGTGTGCAGTGGGCAGTTCTTGCCCTCTGTCTGACATCTGGATCCCTTTGGGGCAGGGTGCCCAGTTCAGGCTCCCCAGAACATCCCAGGATGTTTGTTCAGCCTGGAGAGCCATGGAATGGTTCAGGTGGGAAGAGACCTTAAGGATTATCAGTTCCATGGGTGTGGAAAGTTCCACACCTCCCACTATCCCAAGCTGCTCCAAACCCAAAGTTCCTACCTTTCCTTGGATACTTCCAGGGATCCAGGGGCAGCCACAGCTGCTCTGGGAACTCCAGCCCAGCCAGGAATTCCTTCCCAAAATCCAGGGAAAAAGGAGGAGAACTTGCTGCTGCCTTCAGCTTCTTAATGGGAAGTGACAGAGAAAACTGAGCCCCTCTTGTGGGAGATGCAGCTTGAGGTGACAGGGACAGGAAAAAATCCACACCAGGACATGAGCCCAGCTCCGCATCCTGTGAGAGAGACTCCAGGCTCCCCTGGACAAAGCCCTGAGCACCCTCAGGTGGCTCCACTTGGAGCTGGGACCCCTCAGATCCCCCTTCCCACCTGTCCTGAGCTTTTGTGTCCCCCCATGTCCCATTCCCATTAATCCCTGGCTCTTTTTGTCCCCCCATGTCCCATTCCCATTAATCCCTGGCTCTTGTGTCCCCTCCCCATTAATCCCTGGCTCTTTTTGTCCCCCCGTGTCCCCTCCCCACTAATCCCTGGCTCTTGTGTCTCCCCAGCCCAGCTGCAGGAGGTGGTGAAGGTGCTGGAGAAGCTGAACAGGAATGGGAGGTGGAAGTGGCTCCTGCACCACAGGGAGGGCAAGAAGTTCAGAGGAGACCTCAGGTGAGGGGCTCTGCCTGGGAATTTGGGGATTTTTGGGATGGAACAGCAGGACTTGGGGCCTGGAATGTTGTCCTGGATGTGGTCCTGGATGAGGCAGAAAAGGAAAAGCTGGGGAAACCAAGGAATCCATCCCCAGGAACTCCAGGCTCCATCATCAGCCCCTCTCCCACCATCCCCTCCTTCTCCTCCCAGCTTTACATCCTGAGTGATTCCAGCTCTGGAATGTCCCTGGGACATGGCAGTGCCCTGTGCTGGCCCTGCTGGGCTGAGTGAGGAGCAGCCTTGGCTTTTCCAAATCTGCTCCAGCAGCAGCAGAACAGCCCTGACTCACCCACAGCTCCCAGCACAAGCCCCAAAAACCCTGAGGTGAAAATGAACCAAAACCAGCACAGGCAGTCCTGGGCAAAGGGGAATTTGTCACTTTTGATCCACACAGAGCAGCAAAAATCACCTGTGGGGCTGGAAAAAACAGCTGGAAAGGCAGATCCCATCCTCCCTGCTCATTCCCTAGGGAGGGATGGACAGGGAATGCTGAGGCTTTTTTTATTTTCCAGACTTGGGATTAAATGCTCAAGACAGTATTTCTTGGTCAGATTCAGATGTTTATTAATTCTTATCTTTATTACAGTGAGTGCTACAGCACTTCAAGCTAACAAACTAAAAAATGGAACCTTATTTTTCTCTCTGCAAAGCCTTTTAAGGGTAAATTGTCTAATTATGAGATGCCACCTAAATTATTTTTACTTTGAACCCAGTAACCAATCACCTGTGGTCTGCAATGTGGATTCTTCTGTCCAGTTAAAAAATCCCACCTGGACCATGAAGAAGAAGGTGAAAAAGAAAGACAAAACCTCCATCTTGCTCCCTATATATTACTATATTATAAAACCTTAAATTCCAAGTTTTCCATCCTGTGATATCACACACTTCTATTCAAACTGCACACCCATAATCCCAGTTCTGTCATTTAATTTTGGAAGTTTTCTCCAGCCTCAGGTTAAAAGCAATGTTTTCTTGGGGGTCAGTGCCTGTCAGCACAGAGAGTCCAAAATTCTCAGTTTTCAACAAGCAGCCACAATGCCACAGGCACCTGGGCATGGATTTCAGCTGGATTTTGTCCCCAGTTGGGACATCACTGGGTGTTCTCAGTGCTCACCCAGCACATCCTTCCTGCCTGGGGGATAATCAACCAACCACCTGTGGATTTTTCTGTCCAATTACAAAATCCCACCTGGACCATGAAGAAGAAGGTGGAAAAGAAAGACAAAACCTCCATCTTGCTCCCTATATATTACTGTATCCTAAAACCTTAAATTCTGAGTTTTCCACCCTGTGATATCACACACTTCTGTTCAAACTGCACACCCATAATCCCAGTTCTGTCATTCAATTTTGGAAGCTTTCTCCACAGCCTCAGAGTTCTGGGTGAAATCCCACCTGGACCTTGAAGAAGGTGGAAAAGAAAGACAAAAACCTCTGCCCTAAAACCTCCCATCTTGCTGTGTATACATTACTATATTCTAAAACCTTTTCCACCCTGTGATATTGGTGGAACAGCACCACTTCTACTCAAACTGCACACCCATAATCCCAGTTCTGTCATTCAATTTTGGAAGTTTTCTCCACGGCCACAGAGTTCTGCTGGGTGTCAGTGCCTGTCAGCACAGAAAATCTCAAACTCTCAGGGTTGCTGAGCCCTGTCCCTGTCCCAGCAGGGCTGATGCCATTGCCCAGAGGAAGCAGCTGCTGCTCAGGTGGTGCCAGGGCGAGGAGCTGCTGGAGCTGCTGCCGTTCCACGGCTGCGACTCGGCCACAGCTGCGGAGCCCCAACGGCTGCAGTGCCTGCAGGAGCTGCAGCTGCAGCACATCCACAGCAGGTTCTGTGTGTACCTCACAGGTAAGGGCACCCTGTCCTGCTGAGAGGGACAGCTGGCTGCCAGTAAAGGCAGCTTCTCTTCCAAATGGAGAATGTAAACCCCCTCCCTCCAAATAATTGTTGTTTTGAAATTAAGGGGCTCTCAGGCAAAGAGATGGGAATTAGGAATAACAGGGTTCTTTGCTAGGAACATTAAAATAGAAATGCAGTATTACAAAGAACAATCCCAAACCCTGCCAGAGTCAGAATCCAAGCTGACACCCGTCAGTCAGGCAGGGTGTTGGCAGCAGTCCCATTCAATGGTGGCTGCATCCTCCTGCAGTGGCAGATGTGGTTCAGCTGGAGCAGTGCTCCTGGAGAAGGTGCAGTTTCCTCTGAAGCTCCAGGGATGATGTGGAAGGGTCTGGTTTTCCTCTGGAATGCAGTGGAAAGAAGGTGCCCTGGTGTCCAAAATCTCAGTTTTTCTCTGGGTAGGAAAGGCTTGGCTCCTGCCCTGGCTGGAGCATCTCCCAGTGGGATGATGGAATTTGATCAGTCATGCCCTGGGACTCCATGGCCATGAACAGGAGATATCTCCTGGAGGGAGGATGGGCTGTGGAAAGATAAAGATGATTGCCCAGCTGGTTTAAAGCTGGCCCATGAGCAGATAATGTGTGCCAGGAGATCAGGGTCACTGCCCCAGCCAGTTTAACAGCTGGGGACAGAATTCACATTGCTGGTCACATCAACCCAACACAATCCCAAATCCTCCAGGGCTGCAATTGCCCTGGAAGGGGATGGAGGAGGGATAAACAATCCTTATTTTCCTGTGGGAATCACTTGTTTGAGGTGTAAGTGGTGAGAACAAATGGATTTTTGGAGGTTGATAAATTCCAGTGGGTTTTGGAGCCTGTGGGTGGCTGAGGCTGTTGGCAAAGCACCTGAGCAGCTATGGTGGGATTTAGGGATATTTCCCACAGGTTTGTTTGAATTAATTTTGAATTAACAGAGCTGCTGCTCCTCCCCTTGCAGAGAATCCTGGCAGCAGCAGGGACATCCTGGAAAACAAAGGAATTCTTGTGGCTGACATCAACACCTTCGTGGGGACAATGCAGAAAGTGGCTGCTCCCTTTAGAAGAAACTACTGGTAAGGGGGAAAGGCTGGGATTGATCCCAAAACGCTGGGAGCAGCTGAGGGCTGTGTGTGGAGGGATCCTATAGCAGAGCAGGGAGCATCCCAGAGTGCTGGATGTGGGATCTGCCAGCACTCAGGGCTGATTCCTGCAGCTGGATCCAGGAGAACCACACTTAGCACTGCTGGGAAATGGGAAAAACTCCAGGCCTGGCCCTGGGGAAGCCCTGCAGGAGGCTGGCACTGCCCAGAGGGAGCTGGGCACTGACTGGGCACTGCTCTGTGTTGCAGGTGACAAAGCCAGGACACGGCTCCTCCCCAGGCCCTGTGGCACCAGTTTGGGCATCCCAGCCCTGTGGGGGACACCCCAGATCCATCCCAGGGGATCCCACATCCATCCCAGTGGATCCCCACCATTGATCCCAGTGGATCCCACATCCATCCCAGTGGATCTTGGCTGTGCTGGGGCTGGGTGAAGGTCGATTTTAGCTCTACATGAATTTTATTTAAAGGTAGGAAATGTAAATCCTCAGGGGTTCATTCCCTGCCATCCTGCCTCACATAGGAGAGGTTCTTTTAACGGTACAAGTAAATTATTGGAATGGTTTTATGATTTTCATGGAGCAGAATAATTTCTCAAAATATACTTGAAGGTCAGGAATGAGAATAAATAAACAATGTGGTTGTTGCTGTCCAGGCCCACACTACATTTCAGCTCAGCCCTGCTGCCTCCTGGTTCCAGTTCCCTGCTGGGACCTTCCAGCAAGTGGAATCCTTGTAAATGCAGGAACAGAATAAGCTTTTATTTATGGGGGAAAGGCCCCATTCCACCCAGCTCCACGGGGCAGGGGTGGCCTTTGAGTTTCTTTTTAAATCTGAGACTGCCAGCCCCTTGTGTACAAACTTTGTAAAGTTTGATTAATAAAACCTGCAAAATAACAAACGTTGCACATCTCTGCTTTCAGCATCCAGCATTTTCCAGCTGGGACAGAGGGTGGGAATCAGCAAGGAGTGAGCAAGACCACAGTGGGTTCCTGGGTGATGGATCCCATCAAAGGGAGGATGGAATAACCAGAGAACCAGGTTACAGCAGGTGGGGATAATGGGATCAGTTCAGGGTTTATTTTCCACTTGCACTGGGTCTGGCCTGGTTGGTGGGCACTGCATGGAGGGAACTTCCTGCAGCTGAAGGGAGGGAAGTGTTCCTGAAGTGGCACCTCGGGAAATGTTCCTGGAAGTGGCACATTGGGAATTGTTCCCAGAAGTGACACCTCAGGAAATGTTCCAGAAGCCCTGGCTGGGTGGAAGGAGAGGGGAAGCCCCAGGCTGGGCTCAGCTTTGGGGCTGTGATGGGATGGATCAAACCCCAGTTCCTGTTGGGAGCTGCTCCAAGGCTCCCCTCAGTTCCTGGCCCTGGAATTGCTGTCTCTGCCCAGTGCCAGCAGGGAATTGGGAAGGATCACTCTGGACTGGAACACCTGCTCAGGATGGAGGCAGCAGGAAGCTCAGGAACAGGAATTATTCACTGCTGTGGCTGCAGGAACAGGGACTGTGCCCCACCTGCCCTGCCTGGAGAGAAGCACGGAAGCAGGAAATGTTTGCCAGCAGGAAAGGCTTTCCTGCAGGAAACACTCCCCCAGAGCCCCTGCAGGATCCCAGCCCGGAGCTGCAGTGAATCAGACCAGAGGCAGGACTGGTTTCCAGAATTTGGCTTTACTTTGCAGTACAGAAATCATGTGGAGCCTTGAGGAGACACGAGAAGCACAGGCTCTGTCATGCCGATACCGCAGCGCCGTTTGGTCCATCCGAGAAGCCACCAGGGGACACAAAATACTTCCACATCTTGCCTGCTCTGTAATTTGTTCTCTCAATTTTATTAAGATTAAAACACAAAGGAGCCTTAGGCACAGCTGTGTCCCAACCGATGTAAACAGGTTTAGAAGCTTAAGTGGAGGTTAAGTTCTGTGCCCAGAACGAAGCCAACATTTGCTGCTACAATAGGTGTGGGCTTTGTCCATGATACAACTTTGCCACAGAGTTAAGATTGATGGGAGAGACTTTTAGGGATGCTGTCCACAATAATGGAGTGCTCAGTTTCTATTTTCCTTGATATCAGGTTTGAGTGACATCAGCGTCACATCTACGAGCTCACCAGAAGCACAGGGTTGTGAAGGATGTTTTACAAATGATTAAAAAGACAAGGTAAGACACAGCTGTCAATGAGTTATTTCAAATCTGCACCCACGTCTACGTCTGCAAAAATAATAATAAGTTCAGTCTGCCTTTCGCTTACGAGGTTAGTCAGGAATCAGTCAGGAATTTGCCAGATTCTGGACAGCAGCCCTACTAGAATGAAATAATTAACACATGATATCCAAAAAGGGAACATTACCAGTGCAGTACTCTTCAATCTCTCAGAGATGGGATTACAAAAGCAGGCCTTACAATATTGAATTTCGTACAGTGTTCATTAAGTTCCTTATATATTCATATGAGCCGATTTAAACTCCTCCTAATTAGAGCTTCTCATTACTGCTGCTCCTCCTCCCCGTAGATGTCGTTTTTCTTGCGTTTCATCTCCTCGAAGTCGAACTCTGATCCCATCATCCTCTTATAAATATCTTTGATGTCGTCGCACGTCGTCTCGAAGTGGGTGGTGGCGTCGTAGGTGCGCGAGATGAAGATCTGCAACAGAGGCGGCGCTGGAGCCCCGAGCTGGAGCTGTCTCCTCCCAGCTGTCCCTGTCCCCACCCAGATGAGCCTGTCCCCTCCCAGCTGTCCCTGTCCCCACCCAGATGAGCCTGTCCTGTCCCCTCCCGGCTGAGCCTGTCCCTACCCAGATGAGCCTCTCCCCTCCCAACTGCAGCCTGTCCCCTCCCAGCTCAGCCTGTCCTGTCCCCTCCCAGCTGAGCCTCTCCCCTCCCAGCTGTCCCTGTCCCCTTCCAGCTAAGTCTCTCCCCTCCCAGCTGCAGCCTGTCCCTGTCCCCTCCCAGCTGTCCCTGTCCCCTCCCACCCGCTCAGCCCTCACTCACCTGGCTCTCGGTGCCCAGGTCGGTCGGTGCAAACAGGTCACTGATGCTCACGAACCTGCAAAAGGACACAGAGCTCAGTGTGGGTTAGGGCAGGAATGGCTGGAGCCGAGGCAGCGCTCAGGGTGCTGGGGAAGCCGAGTCTGAGCAGCTCCTGGCACCAATGGCTGCAGCTCCCCAGCCCAGGGAGGGGCTCTCTGGGGCCTCACTTCTGCTCGATGGGCTCCAGCAGCTCCAGTGCAGGTTTGATCTCCTTCTCGGGCTCGGCCGTCTCCACCGTGGTGCTGGCGATGGCGATGTACTTGCCCTGCGCCGCCACGTTGTGAGCAGAGGAGATCATGCACACGTAGATGTCTGGGGGGACAGGGCACAGCTGCAGCACAAACCTCCTCAGCCCCAGCCCAAAAACTGCCTCAGCCCCATTCCAAAAACCTTCTTCAGCCTCATCCCAAAACCTTCTCCATGCTCATCCCAAAAACCCCCTCAGCCCCATCCCAAAACCTCCTCAGCCTCATCCCAAATCCCTGCCCACCCCTCTTCCTGCAGCCCTGACCCCTGGCAGCCCCTGAATTGTTCAGAGCCCTTGGAGTGAGTCCCATCCCTGCCCCACGTGCTCTCGTCTCCTGCACACGGAGATGCCCAACATTCCGTTTCCCACCATGGCTCCTGCAATCCAGCGGCTCCCAGTGCTGCGTCCCCTTCACCCCCTGGGACACCCCTCACCCCCTGGGACACCCCTCACCTCCTGGGACACCCCTCACCCCCTCTCCCAGTCTGGGGCACTTCCTGCTGCAGGCTCCTCCCCCCTCCTGTAACTGCTCTGAACTGAAGCTCAGCTGAGCTGAGCACTAAACCCCACAAAGCTCCTGGAGCAGGCACGAGGTGTCCATTTCCCTGTGTGACCACACCCAGAGAGCCGGGGGCAGCAGCCTGTACCTGATTTCCGGTTGACCTGGTTCTGTGGAATGATGATCTGGCACGAGTTGGCATCGTTGGTGTTCTTGATGGGGTGGCTGAGGATGCAGATGACCCGGATCACCTGGCCCACCTTGGTCACACGGTCTGACACGTAGCTGGGGTCGCAGATGAGCTGTTTGCAGCGAGCCACCTGAGCACCAAAACCACCCAGTCACATCCAACTCTGATTTTCCAGGAGGAATTTAATATGTCATCAATGTGAAGCCTGCAGGCTGCACACACTTCGCTCTCTAGTGTGGATTGTCACCTCTGCTCCAGGCCAGGACCTGTCATCCCCACCCTGAGGGACACCCAAGTGAAGTGTGCTGTGAGTGCCTGCTCCAGTCAGGAGCTCCCTGCAGCATTCCCAGCTGCAGAAGCTGCAGCAAGGCCACGTGCCAGCTGTCACAAGGTCAGACACAAGGAGCAGCTCCCACCCTGATTTATTCACTGCCAGCCCATCAGACTCCATCCCAGCTCCTGCAGCAGGAGCACGCCTGGCCAGCAGGACATGGTGTTTTCAGCGAGCTGGCACAGGGACAGCAGCCCCTTAAAAAGGGTTTTCTGTCTATCTGCCCAAGAGATCAGAGCTGTGAGGGGAGGTGTGGGGGGAAGGGTCTGTACCTCCCCCTCGGACTTGACCCCGACCACTTTGCCATTCTCGATGACGATCTCCTCGATGGGCTTGTTGAGCATGTAGGTGCCTCCATAGATTGCACTGAGCCTGCAACAGGAACACACCCTCAGCACCCCCAGGGCTGGATGTGACAGCCCTTCAGCCCCCAGGCTCTGCTCCACTGGGATAAACCCCCCTCAGGCTTAAACTCCCCCTCAGGCTTAAACCCCTCAAAACCCTCTGCTTACACACAGGGGGGAAATGCTCTGCCAACAGAGCTCTGAGCAAACCCACAGGTAAACAAACCACAAAGAAAGGATCTCATGTGGAGGAACCACCTCTTAATTAAGTGAATAAAATCATTGAGGACCACAGTGTTTTATGCAGCACCACATTCTGGAAGGTCAAGCAGAGACTCCACACACCCAGCTCCACACACCCAGCTCAGCCCCACACACCCAGCTCCCCACACCCAGGCCCCACCCCACTGGAGGAACCCTGGAGTCCAAGCCCAGCTCTCACCTTGCAAAGCCCTGGGGCAGCTCTCCAAGGCCATAGAGGGGGTACAGGTAGGGGCTCTTCCCATATCGAGCCAGGGACTCGCTGTACAGCTTAATCCTGTTGATTGTTTCTTGGCAGGGTTGATCTAGATAGCTGGGAAGGACAGTTACACCATTTGGGATGTTTCCCTAAGCAGCACTTCCAGCAGAATACTCTGGAAAGCAAAACACTTGACTTCCCATGACGTTTCCTTCCCCAGCCTGGGAGTTCCCTTTTAGGAGCACTCAGTGGCACAAGTTTTACTCAGGAACCCTCAAAGTTTAAACCAACCAATCAATCCCATCATAATCCCAAATTCTGACCCCTCACTTACTCATCAGTCCTGTAGAGAGCCAGGGCATGGCCTGTGAAGTCAATGACATCTTGGCCCAGGTCAAACTTCTTGTAGACATCCCTCATGGTGGTTTTCTTGGGGTCCACGCCCTCGAAGGTCCGCGAGTCGTTCTCGTCAAAGTTGGCAACGTACACCAGGAACTTCCTGAAGCGGCGCTTCTCGAACAGACCCATCAAACCTGAAACCAGGGGTTGTGATAATCCATCAGAACCAGGGTTTGTGAGAGCCCAGCACAGCCAGGGGGTCTGTGAGAGCCCAGAACCAGGGTTTGTGAGAGCCCAGCACAGCCAGGGGTCTGTGAGAGCCCAGAACAACCAGGGGTTTGTGAGAGCCCAGCACAGCCAGGGGTCTGTGAGAGCCCAGCACAGCCAGGGGTCTGTGAGAGCCCAGCACAGCCAGGGGTCTGTGAGTGCCCAGCAGAGCCAGGGGTTTGTGAGAGCCCAGCAGAGCCAGGGGTTTGTGAGAGCCCAGCACAGCCAGGGTTCTGTGAGTGCCCAGCACAGCCAGGGGGTCTGTGAGTGCCCAGCAGAGCCAGGGGCGTTGTGATAATCCATCAGAACCAGGGGTTCTGTGAGAGCCCAGCACAGCCAGGGGGTCTGTGAGAGCCCAGCACAGCCAGGGGGTTGTGATAATCCATCAGAACCAGGGGTCTGTGAGAGCCCAGCAGAACCAGGGGTTTGTGAGTGCCCAGCACAGCCAGGGGGTTGTGAGAGCCCAGCAGAGCCAGGGGGTTGTGATAATCCATCAGAACCAGGGGTCTGTGAGAGCCCAGCACAGCCAGGGGTCTGTGAGTGCCCAGCACAGCCAGGGGTTTGTGAGAGCCCAGCAGAGCCAGGGGTTTGTGAGAGCCCAGCAGAGCCAGGGGGTTGTGATAATCCATCAGAACCAGGGGGTCTGTGAGTGCCCAGCAGAACCAGGGGGTTTGTGAGTGCCCAGCATGAGCCAGGGGGTTTGTGAGAGCCCAGCAGAGCCAGGGGGTTGTGATAATCCATCAGAACCAGGGTTCTGTGAGAGCCCAGCACAGAACCAGGGGTCTGTGAGTGCCCAGCAGAACCAGGGGTTTGTGAGAGCCCAGCACAGCCAGGGGGGTTGTGATAATCCATCAGAACCAGGGTTCTGTGAGAGCCCAGCACAGCCAGGGGGTCTGTGAGAGCCCAGCAGAACCAGGGGGTTTGTGAGTGCCCAGCACAGCCAGGGGGTTTGTGAGAGCCCAGCACAGCCAGGGGTTTGTGAGAGCCCATCAGAACCAGGGGTTCTGTGAGAGCCCAGCACAGCCAGGGGTCTGTGAGTGCCCAGCACAGCCAGGGGGTCTGTGAGTGCCCAGCACAGCCAGGGGGTCTGTGAGTGCCCAGCACAGCCAGGGGGGTTGTGAGAGCCCAGCACAGCCAGGGGGTTTGTGAGAGCCCAGCACAGCCAGGGGGTTTGTGAGAGCCCAGCACAGCCAGGGGGTTGTGATAATCCATCAGAACCAGGGTTCTGTGAGAGCCCAGCACAGCCAGGGGTCTGTGAGTGCCCAGCACAGCCAGGGGGTTGTGAGAGCCCAGCACAGCCAGGGGGTTGTGAGAGCCCAGCACAGCCAGGGGGTTGTGATAATCCATCAGAACCAGGGGTCTGTGAGAGCCCAGCAGAACCAGGGGTTTGTGAGTGCCCAGCACAGCCAGGGGTTTGTGAGAGCCCAGCAGAGCCAGGATCCACAGTCAGTGACTTTCGTGGCTTTATCAGCAATGGATAGGAAGTGTCAAACAAGGAATGGTTTGGGTTGGAAGGGACTCTGCCATGGCAGGGACACCTCCCACTGTCCCAGGTTGCTCCCAGCCCCAATCTCCAGCCCGGCCTTCGACACTCCCAGGGTTTCCGGGGCAGCCACAGCTTCTCTAGGAATTCCATCCCAAGATCCCATCTAACCCTGCCCTCCTTCAGCCTAAGGCCATTCCCCTTTGTCCTGCCCCTCAACCCCAAACACAAGGCTGGACAAGGCACCATTTCTGCACTTGAATTCTCCACAAATTGCAGAAACAAGACTGGACCTGCTGAAAACATAAGGGCAGAGGCAGCACCACTCCTGCAAGGATGAGTGTTCTGGAGAGCACTGAGGCCAAACTGCAGGAATTCCTGGCTCCTTCAGTAGTATCTGCCATGAGGAAGGCTCAGACCTGCAGATCTGGGGCCTTAACTGCAGCAGTCTCTATCAGATTTTTCAGACGTGCTGCTGAACACATCCCACACCTGGAGCTCATGGAATGCCCTCTAGATCCTAATGGATTTCACCACACTGTTATTAGTTTTATTTGAGGAGTGAAATTGAAGTAGGCAACAATTAAGGTTTGAGGTCCCACCAGTCATGATTAGTCATTCCAATCTGCCTGCAATGTTTTTCACACACACAATTCCAACAAGGACATGACATCAAATATTTATGGCAGAGCTGGGAGCACAAACCCCAAATGGAATCTCTTGAGGGAGGAAAACACTGCCAGGTTCTCACCAGAATCTCACTGAACAGGCAGCTTAGCAGCTGCAGTAAAACAGGGCTCAGCAATCCCAAGGGGTGTCTGAAGTCCAAGAGGTGCAGGAGAACCTCCTGAACACATGAGGAGCACCAGAAATACCCCAAGAGATGGGTTTGCCTCTCTTTAGGGGATTCAGAGGGAACAGATAAGGTGCAGCTACTCACTGGAAGCCAAAGCTTCTGCTTCAGTGGAAGGAACTTTGTAGATCTTCCCTCCCTTGTAGACAAAGCTGCCCTCGATCACCTTGAAGTCCAAGTAACGAGTGACTTCTGTGTAGAGCAGCATCTTTACCAACTGACCTGCAGGGGGTTTGGCACAGTCAGACACAGACACACACAACAAACCCTTCCCCGTGCTCAATTCCAAGATAAGCTGGGACTAAAGTAAGCAAGGCTTGGCTGGGATCCATCAGTTCTTCCACTGCAGCAGCCCTGAGCCAGGCACTGCACCATCCATCCATCCATCCATCCATCCATCCATCCATCCATCCATCCATCCATCCATCCCTCATCCATCATCCATCCATCCATCCATCCATCCATCCATCCATCCATCCATCCATCCATCCATCCATCCATCCCTGTGCTCCAGGATGAGATTCCAGCAGCCAGGGGCTGGTTTTAGGCACAGGAGCTGGCCCTGCACTGGTAACCCCTTCCCTGATTTAGTCTAAGCCAGTACTGGCACACATGGATTCAAGGATGAGGACTATAAGGAATGACAGTCCTGTCCTATTCCAGCACTTGACCAAGGAAAATCTGGGAGCTCAGGGTCACTCACCATTAGCCATAAGGAATTTACTCACCATTAGCCATAAGGAATTTACTCACCATTAGCCATAAGGAATTTTGGAATGAGGTCCACGTTCCAGTCTCTTCCCCGCCCCATAGATTCTGGTGGAGTTCCCGGGAGATTAAACCTTTTGTAGAGCTTTGGAGAGAGAATACAGAACTTATTATAGCCCAGGAAATCTGTCTGGGTGTCATTTCTCCCACACATGCACACACTTTCCACCCCCACAGCTCCAGGCTGAACACAGGCTCTTCAGAGAGCTTCTGGCTGCAGTTTCAGCTCCAGTCTGAGTTTGGAACACACAAACACATCCAGTGAATTGTTACAGTAAGAACCAGGCAGTGTCATTCAGCTCATCCAAGGATTTGGGAATTTATGAACCTGATGAACTGTTTAACATGACATTTCTTAGTCCAATTTACAATTCAGCTGTAACAGCTCTGGAATGCTCTGTGCTGGATTTGCTCAGATCCCAACGGGGAATTACAGGGAACAAGCACAATCCACCAACTCCAAACACCCCACACTGTGCCATAAAACTTCCTCACTCAAAGGGAACCCTTTAGAGTCATTAATTAGTACCACCCCAAGGCTAACTAGGAATCAATCCCCTTTCTGTGGCTGGCTGTCTCTGCACACTTACATCCTCCAGGGGTGTAATGGATGCACTCTCCCCTCCATAGTACGAGTTCCGATCCATGTGAAGGACCTTCTTGCCATTCACTGACATGATCCCGGAGAGGATGCATTCCTGCAGCAAGGAAAGGATGCAAGGGACAGGTCAGCTGCACTGGAGCCTCCTCCTTCCCTTCCTCCTAAGGAAGAGCATGTTCAGCTACCTACACAGCCCAAACAAGCACAGCAGCCACCTCATTTCAGAACTCAGGCAGATTAACCTTTTAATAATTTTATTTTCTGCTCTGGGCAAGCCAAGCAAAGGGTTAGAGCTACACAACCACCAGCTATCAGGGATTCCCAGAGGATTTTTTTTGGGAATTATATGCATTTGAGCCAAAGAAAAATCTGTCCTCTAAGGCACCAGCTATCAGTTTAAGGATGTCCACAGAGAGGCAGCAGGAGCTGATGAAATCTTACCTGGACTTCAATCAGTCTGCTCAGAACCTCAATTATTAATATTTGCCACACTGGGACACTCAGAGAAGAAAGCACAAATAAATGAAGGGATTTGGGTGCTTGATGAGCTCAGCTTTGCTTTGCTCTGTCCCCACTGAGGTTCCCTGGAGCAGCAGAACTCTGAGCTCAGCTGCTGTGTCTGAGCACAGCCAGACTGCAGAACCAGCTCAGGCCTTGCACAACTAAATCCCCATTCAAACAAGACTTTGCACCGGCGCTGCCATTCCCCAGCCAAAGAGCTTAACAAAAACTTCAATGTTTGTGTGCTTAGCACAGCTTATCTTGGAGCTTTTACTGCTCTTGCTCTGCCTCAGCTCCACCATCTCACTGGTAGGTCCCTGCCACACCTCACGTGATGGGTGGGGATTGTTGGAGGGGGCTCCAGTGGAAGGTGTTCCAACAGTGGCACGGTGGTTTTTAAGGGTTTTTTATATTGTTTGTAAACCCCCAGCCAGCTGCTGGGAGATGCCAGCAGTGCACATCTGACAGGATTCCTGCAGGCAGGATTGGAGGCTCCAGGAGATCCTTCCTGTTTACTCCACCAGCACCTCAGCCAGGATTCTCCTGCTGTGTCACTTCCCCCTCCCCTGGAGTGCAGGAGATTCATTTCCAGCTCCAGACTGAGCAGTGCAGGTGTCAGGCAGGAAAAGCACCAACACCAGGAGTTTCCCACTGGGGACTGTTTGTGTAAATCCTGACTCCAGTCAATCCTCGGTGCAAAGGAAGCTGTAAAATCAACTTCCCCAGCCACAGCAGCTCTCAGGGGTTGGTTTGTTCTGAAGGGCAGACATCTGGAGGTGCAGGGATGCCTGGCAGGGATCACTGGCTGAGGATCTGCTGTGGAAAAACCTTCTCCATTGGGAATGCAGGGCACTGCTGGCCAGTCTGTCACCCACCAGGATGTCACCAAAACCCAGCCAAGGAGCTGAGGAGCAAAGCTGGAGCTGCCTCATGCACAGCAAGAACACTCTGAATTCAGTGCCTCAAGCCATGGAAGATTTCCAGCAAGTTCCCACAAGGCTTCATGATCACCACGTGGACTGGGATAGCCACAAAAGCTCTCCACGATCCATCAGCTGCTCCTTCCAAGGATCCTACAAGGTCCCTGCTGCTTTTTCCCACAGGCTGGAGCAAACAGAGACCCTCCCAGCAGATAGAGCTGCACCAAACCCCGTGTGAAATCACTACTCAAGGCCTGCAACGCTGAGTAACCACAGGAGTGAAAGTGGCTGCAGGGTTAATGATTAACCACACCCAAGGCAGGAGTGTCACACCATCACCAACCAGTTAAATTCACACAGCTCTGTGGTTGGACCCTGTGATTTATCCCCCTGGAACATCTCCCAGAACCCTGCCAGATGGTGGCACAGCAGTGCAAGTGTCCATGCAGAGCCACAGGGAAGCTAAGCAGGACTGGGAGCTCCAGTAAAAGCTGCACAAGCTCCATCCCTTGATGTGGATGTCAGCTGATTTCAGTCACCCACTTAACCTCAAAGCATTCCTTCCTCTGTCTTCCCAGAAGAGAGTGTGCATCCCTTCTTCAGGTCACCTGTCCAAATCACCAGCATCCCCTGGAGTGAATCTGAGCACCAGCAGAAGATCCAAGAGGCTTTAAGTAGCTCTTCACTCCTCTTTCACACCCATTAAACACCGCTGTGGGGCTGAGGTGGAGCTATTACTCTGCTGAACATCCCTTCCACCAGCCAGGCACTGAAATCCTGCCCAGCACTTCCCTCTGCGGCCATGATGGCCAGAAAGCACAGGGGCTGCACAATGCATTTATCCTCAGCTCAGCAATTCCTTTGGATGCTGGAATCGCTTGATGTGTGACGCTGTCATTTGGGTCAGGGATGAGGAAAACAAACAGCCTGTGCTGATAAGGGGAGGGCTGAGAGGAGCTCAGAGTGCAAACAAAAAGGGGAAGCGTTTAGAGTCCAAATCTGTGCGTTTTTTGCTGTTTTCTAAACGTGGCCAGCAGCAAACAGGAACAGGGAGCAGCTGCTGACAGCAGCAGCAGGACACAGCAGGGAGAGCTCCGGGTAGCCAGATCCAGGGGAATCTCATGCAAATTGCAGTCACGCTGCTACTACAATGCACTGCCTCAGCCAGCTCAGGTTACGAGGCTCCCAGGAGCTCATTGTGCTGCTGAATGAAGTCTGAGAGCCATCGATGTCTCTGCAAATGGCCGGGGAACCAGGGAGAAAGCAGCTCTGGGAATGTGGAGACAGCACATCCAGTGGGGATCCGTGGAAATAGAAAAGGAGTGACTTGGAGGTATGGGTGTTTCCATGCTTGCTTTAGACCCTCAGCTCCTCCCTGGAGTGCAGGAGCTGCTCCTGAGCAGACCTGGGGCACACAGAGCCTTGAGGAATGGAGGGAAGCAGGGAGGTTCCCGTGGATTTCCTCCAAGTAGGGCGGCAGCTCAGAAAGGCTCAGACAGCCCGATGGAAATGGAGCCAGCGCCGAGGGGAGGATTGGGCACTGAGCACCGAGCAAAATCCCTGCAGCAGCAAACTCTGGCACTGCCAGGCTCGTTCTTCGAAAGGCTGTGCCCACAGAGCCACACACTGGGCTTGGAAGGGACCTCTGGAGATGCTTGGGCCAAGCCAGGCAGGCTCACCTGGAGCAGGCAATTGCACCTGTCACCACCTGAGCCAACACTCATCCCACAAAAACAACTCCTCACTGCACTGCAACAATCCCCTCTGCTGCCAGGGGATGACACTCCACATGGTGCTGACACACTGACACTCCACACGGTCCCCACAGCCACTCTGAGGCTCCTCTGGGCCTGTATGAATAAATATATCCTGAACCAGTGAGTTTGGCTCCTCTGCTCCCACAGAAAGTGAATCTGTATCTTTGTGATGGATTGGAATAGCTTTAACATGGGGAGGCAGCTGGCAGGTAAGAAGCTTAGTTCAGTCTGCAAAGAGTGAAACCTCAGCAGGAACACAGCATTCACCTACTGAGGCTGAACTGGAGGGTTTAATTACCCCCAAAATCCATGGGAAATAACTCTGTAGAAGCACAGAGGGCAGATAACAGAGCCTGTCACTCTGAAATAACCCAGTGAGGAAGTACCGAGCCACTTCCACAGAGAGGTGGAAATTACAGTGACCTGGGGAATTACAGTGAACTGAAAAGAGCTATGGAAACACAGCCATGAGGAGCTCTCCAGTCTCTGAGCACTGCACCAGATTAAAAACGAGTTTGTGCACTAGGTCTGCAGGAAGATGATCCCTAATCTGCCACACACGACACACACGGAAAGCCTAAGACAAGGACCTTAAAGCTATTAAAGCTCCATCTTTAATAACCTGGAGAAGCCATTCCCACCAGGAAAGAGGCAGCTGGAAGATGCAGCAGCTCTCACACAGCCAGGGCCTTGCAAACAGGGCCTGGCACCTCACACTGCTCCGTGCAGGAGGAGTTCATTCAGCTGGTGCAAGTCTGAGGGATTCTATCAGCAGTAATTCAGGATTGTTTTTCTCCCCATCTCTATGAGCTGCCACTGCAATGGGGTCTCTGATTAACACACACAAGGGAAAAGCTGAAATAGTTTGAGTGCCAGTAATCCCAGACCTAAAGCTGCCTTTAGTCCTTCATTACTGGTTGAGGAAGAGATTAACACCTGAAATATTCATGTTGCACTTCCAGATCCATCCCGGTGGAATTTACACAGGCACTCACTGGCCCCACAGACCCAACCAGAACGACCACTACAATGGATGTATTTGTGCTCTTTCACAAAGCCTCCAACGACTCATTCTTCCTCTTTAAACCAACTCAACTTTCCCTTTAAAACCTCAGATCAGCAGCAGAGACACAACCTCAGAGCTACAACAGGGGCCTGATGGGGCTCCAGCAGCAGAAACCAGGACCAGCCCGAAGGAAAAGGTTGCAAACATCATCAGAACTTCCATAACAGCTCCTTTGGAGAAGGGAAGGAACAACTGGATTTGTTTCCAGTCCCTCTTCCTCAGGAAGCCTGACTGTGCCAACACTGGTACCAAAGCTGGAGTTGGTACCAACTCAGATCCAGCCTCATCTGAGTGCCCACAGTGCTCATCCTTCAGCCTCTGACATCCAACAATGGTTGAGCCAATACCAGCAATTCCAGGATGGCTGCACCACAACCTCTGCTTTCCACTCTTTTCCACATGAGCTGCTCAAGACTAGATGAAGTCCACCCTAATTGGTATTTCAGAGGGAAAGCCAGCACACCAGAAGCAAAATTCTGGATATTCCCAGGCTCTGGAGTTTGGTCAGCACACCTTAAATATGGCCCTAATTTATTCCTTTTAACTCAACTGCTGCTCATTAGCAGGAGCTTGTCTTAAAAGTGATTTCACAAGAGGCCTTTTGTCAAATTTACACTGGCATTTGTCAATTTAAGATTAAGCCCTGTGTTCACCAACTTGATACCCCGCTCACACTAAAGCATAAATTAACATTTTAATGGAGCTCGGATCTATTGGAGGCCCCTTCACTACAAGCTCATTATATTTCACCTCCCCAAAAGTCCCTTTCCCTGCTTTGCTGAGCCAGGGCCAGGCTTTAGGACAGACTCCTATCAAAGGGAAGAAGCTTTTTCCTCCACCTCAAAGGAAGAGCTTTGAAAGGAATGAAAGCCACTGGGAAAGTTGGGTGTCCCCTACAGCAGACACTCCCACACGTTACCCATTTCCTTTGTGCCACCTTCCAGGTTTGTTCCCCTTCTTCCCAGACCCAAAAGAGGGGGATGATAATGCAGCTCTGCCTTCGGTGGGGTCCTGTGTCAGCAGCCACCCATCAATCACAGCGCCCAAACCACAGGAGGAAACCCGTGCATTTCAATTCAATCTCCATCCCCAGGGGAAATGGGGGAACCCCAGAGAGATCTCTTTGTCCAGCCACCTTTCCCCACCAACAGGAGGGAACAAAAGCAGGAAAGGCCTGATGTACAAGGAGGAAAATCTCTTCTCCATTTTGGATTTTCTTCCCCCTTTCACACAACGCCTCGCGTTTGGAAGCTGCAATCCGCCCTCCCGCGGCATCTCCCGGCCTCAGGGATGCAGGAACCGGCAGAAATGCTCCCTCAAACCCGGCGGGCAGCGGCACTGCCATGTTTTTTTTCCCCTGCGGCGCGGGCTGCATCCTCCACAATAGGACAAAGCCCTCATTCCCCTCCCTGCGCCGCACCCCCATCAGCTGTCAGCTCTCCTTAGGGATCACCGGGATGCAGCGACATGGCAGGAAAGGTTTTTTTTTAAATTTTTTTTGGAGGGGGGCATAAGGGAAATTTGACAGGCTCGCCAGCCTCCCATCCCCCTCCTGCTGCAGTCAGGGCTGGATGGAGCCGAAGGCTGCAAAGGCGGAGCGGGAATGGGGATGGAGAGGGGGGGGATAAGCACGGCTGCCTCCACCCTGCACGGACCTGCAGCCACCTCAGGTTTGTGCTAAGGGGGTGGGGGAAGAGATGTGTGAAGGGGAAAAAATGAGATAATAATGTAAAAAATAAATAAAAGGCAATAAATGCCCCGTGGGCGTTTTATTGTCCGAGTCTCCTCACGCCCTCCATCCGCAAAACAACCGCATTTCCTGGGGCCCGCTGAGAACGGCGGGGATCGGGGACGGGGGCATATCCAAACACGAGGAGCTGTTGTAAAATATATATATAAATCATATCAAAACCCCACCCGGGGGTGCAGGTCGGGATGGGGAGAAGGATGCAGGGTGGGGATGGGATTGGAGAATTAAGAATTAAAGATGGGGAAATGACCCAGGGGGGTCACACACACCAGACCCCCCGGGTAATGCTGAGGGGAGGAGGGGGAGGATCCCAGGCTGGGCTGGAGATGAATGGGAAAGGATCCAGGGTGGGGGTGGGACTGAAGCCGGGGGGGTGCTGTGAAAATTAATGACAGGGGAAAGACACAGCGGTCCCCAAGGGGGTCACATACACATCATACTGGGGACGGGGATGGGGGGAAGCACCCAGACAGAGGTGGGGGGGCTACGATGGCCAGGTGACAGCTGAAGAAAACGACCTGAATGGGGAGAATGGGGTGATAATCAGGTGAGAGATTGGAGAAGGGACCGCACACCCTGGGGGAGGGGGATAAAGACCTGAGGCCCCAGGCGGGGGTCTCAAACCAGGCTGGGGGGGAAAGAGGATCAGGTGCTAAACCAGCAAAAGGCCAGCGGCGCTAAGGGGTGGGTGAGAGATGGGGAAGGGGGTCAGCCGCAGGAACCGGGGGATGGCGGCGGGGGGGGCGGCGGGGCGGGGCAGGGCAGGGCGGCGGCCGCCCGCAGCAGGCCCGAGAGGCGAGCGGACGGGGGCAGCTCCTCACCGTGAGGCCGGTGCCCAGCACGATCACGTCGTACTCCTCATTCATGGCGGCGCGCGGTGGCTCGGGGGTCTCTCGGCCGGGGCTGAAGCGAAGCAGGCGCTACGCGGGGGCCGCGGGAGCGCGAGAAAATGGAGCCGCCGCCGTGAGGGGACCGCGCCGGGAGGGGCGGGGCCGAGCTGCCCGCGCCCCGCCCACGCGCCTGTCAATCACAGCGTGATCCGCCACGCCATTGGCTGGCGGCGCCGTCAATCAAGGGGCGGGACAGCTGCGCACGCGAGCGGCGCTGCCACCGTGGTGGGGGGCGCGGCGCGCATGCGCAGCTCAATGGCCGCCCCTAGGGGCTCGGACTGCGCGGGGGGATCCTTTATATGGGGGGGGGGGTCCTCCTAAATTTTTGGGGGGTTCATCAGTCTGGGGGGGAATCTTTTATTTACTTGGGGAGACACTTCCAGTTTAGGGAGCCCTCAATTTGGGGGGTATCCTTTATTTTGAGGGAGTTCTTATTGGGGTGGTCTCAGTTTAGGGGGGTGGTCCTTAATTTTCATGGATCCCCAATTTAGGGGATGCTTCAGTTTAGGGAATTTCCTTCACTTGGATTGGGGCCCTCTGTTCATAGGGGGTTCTTTATTTGGGGACAGATCTCGGTTTGGGGGGGCTCCTTAACCTGGGGGGTTCCCTCTATTTAGGGTGTTCATCAGTTTGGGGGAGTTTTCCATCTTGGGGGGGTTCCTCCATTTAGGGGGCCCTCAAATTGGGGTTTTTTTTCTCAGTTTAGGGAGGATCCTCTAATGGGGAGGGGTCTTAATATTGGGGTCCTCTTGTTAGTGGGGGCTACAATTTAAGGGGGTTCTCTGGGGGATGTCCCCTATTTGGGGGATCCTTAATTTAAAGGGGGGTCCTCAGTTTGAGGATGTTCTTAATATTGGGGAGGCCCTCAATTTAGGGTGTGCTCTGGGGAGCATCCTCAATTTAGGCCTTTAAATTGGGGGAGGGGGTTCAGTTTAGTGATGTCCTTAAATTAGGGGGTTCCTCATTTAGGTGGGATTTAATTGGACCCCAAATCCCTCCACATCTAGTGCTGTTCCAGCCCATCCCAGGCCCCCCATGAACCAATTCTGATGGGAAATTTTGCTAAAATCCCATAATTAAGCTGTGTTCCTACTTCCCAAAACCCTATTTTGGAAAAAAACCCCTTTCCTGGGTGAATAAAGCTGAATCCATGTTCATTTTCTGACCCTCAAAATAATGCACTTTGTGTTTTGAAGGTGTTTCCATGTTTTTAAGGAGTTTCCCTTTTTCTGTGGATATTTGGGAACATTCCCCAAATGCTGCTTTCTCTCAGGCTCATCAGCAATTCCAGCTCCTTAAAAAATTCCAGTTTATTATTCCAGCTATTCCATGGTTTATTAAAATTATAAAAAAATGAGAATGAAGCAGCTCCTTGCTTTTCCTGCTGTAGGGAGGCCAGAGCTGGATTTATGGAAGGATCCAGGATTTTTAGAGGAATAAAACCATTTCCTCACCCACCCAGGGGCTGATCCAGCTCTAACCAAAATTCCTACTCCAGGAATAGCAAGGTGGGAATTTCCCACTCAAACTCAGCAATCCCATTCTGATTTTTAACATCTGCCATCCCCCCAAAAAAGCAGAATTCCATCCATTTTTAAGTCTTGGCATTAGGAATAGACAAGGACACATCATTTTTTTCTATAGAATTTACAATTCCAGCTGCAGCTGCTCTTACCTTGCTGTGTATTCCAGGCTTCCAAGAGCAGATTACTGGGATTTAAAGTTCAGCAGTGCTGGGAACTGCCCAGCATTCCAATATGGAATAAAATGGAATAAATGGAATAAAAAATATTCCTTATTTTAGTCTGATCCAAAGACCCCTGATGTCCTCACAAAGTTGAGGTCCCACTCTGGATTCCTGTAGGTTTTGGGATCAGCTGAGGCCACAAAAAGGATTTAAAAGGTTGATGCAGCTTCAAGAGTCTTTCCAAGAAGTTGGAAATGAAAGCAATTGAAGGGATTAGTGGAGAGCAGGTCCATGAAGAGCTGGAAAAGCAATGATCCAAGTGGATCTTCTCCACTGGGATGTTCAGTGTGTGGAACTCCCTAGAAGTGGAACTTCCCTTGAATGGTTCTGCTTCAGGGAGCTGCACAGCAAGAGGGGAAGCTCAGGTCTGGAATTTGGAAGTGAAAGAAGAAAATAAATTTAAAAATGGATCAGAAGAGAAATGTGACAAAAACATGGAATGATTTGGGTGGGAAAGGACCTAAAGATTATCTAATTCCAAATTAGACACCTTTCACTAGCCCAGATTGCTCCAACTTGGTCTTGGACACTCACAAGGATGGGGCAGCCACAATTTTTTGGGAAACCTGTGCCAGGGCCTTCTCACCCTCCCATCAGCTTCATCATAATTTGAGATAATCCTACTTCAAATATTTCTCTTAAATCTATTTCCCAAGTGCCAAGCTTGGCTCCTCTGCTCAATTTGGGGTAAAAATCCCAACATTTATCTAATTCCAAAGTAGACATCTTCCACTATCCCAGACTGCTCCAACTTGGTCTTGGACACTCACAAGGATGGGGCAGCCACAATTTTTTGGGAAACCTGTGCCAGGGCCTCCCCAGGGCCCAGACCCATCATTTCCATCATAATTTGAGATAATCCTACTTCAAACATTTCTCCTAAATCCATTTCCTAAGTGCCAAGCTTGGCTCCTCTGCTCAATTTGGGGTAAAAATCCCAACATTTCCATCAGGCAAGAGATAACCAACGTACTATGTGGAAATAAATTCCTCTTCTTCATGTGCTGCCTTGTGCTCCCTGGAAGAGCTGGATGAGTTCTGGCCTCCTGGCCAGCTGCTGTGCCAGCATTCCTGTGGCATCTGGAGTGTCCTGGAGCCCAGCCTGGAGCAGGATCTGAGTGGCCACCACGTGCTGCCCAGCGCTGGCCACGTGCAGGGCTGGGGACACACACAGCAGGGCTGGGGTCACCTCCTGGCCTTGGCCTGTGCAGGTTCTTTCTGACCCCCACCAAACTCCAGAGCTCTATAGGCTCCTACTTGTCAGGTAATCTTAAATAAGCAAAGCAGCTAATAGTTAAAAAGGTTATTTATTACAAAGCACATCAATCTCAAAAGGCAATAGCAAAAGCAATGGCAAAAGCAGCAGCAATAAGCAAATGGCTAGGAGCCAGAATGGCTAAAAGCAGCAACTCTCCCAATCCATACTGTTATACAGGATTTCTTCAACAAGCTAAGATGCAAACTCAGACCACCACTCCTTAACCTATTAGAATTCCGGTTTCTTAGCTCACCAGGTTACCTATAACACTACACATACAATCTGTCGTGTTCTATCTAAGAAATGTCAGCAATATTCTCACTATAACTCTGTTATGTGTAAGTCCTGTCTACAACTGTGGGCCTGGAGCCTCTACTGAAGATATCTGTGTGTTTGCAACGTTCACACTCATTGCCACTGTGGCATTTGAGACCTTTCACTCACTAAAAGCATCAGAACTCACTCAAGACTTATTCAATTCCTGCACTCTGATTTCTCTCTGAAGAATTCAGAGAGATCCCTGACTCACTGACTCAAACAGTGTCCTGGAGTGTCCTGCAGCCCAGCCTGGAGCAGGATCCACTGGCCACGTGCAGGGCTGGGGACACACACACAGAATGAGCTGGGGCCACCTCATGGGCCTTGGCCCATCCTGCTTTGGGTGGAAACAGGATTCCCAGGGGGAATAAATAGATGGGGTTGGTGAATAATGAGTTTTCACAGTGTGGGATGGGATAGAATCAAAGAATTCGATCCTTGGGTTAGAATCAAAGAATTAATGTTGGAATTGAGTCTAATCCTAAAGATCATCCAGTTCCACCCTCCTGACATGGAGAGGGAATTTCCACTATTCCAGATTGCTCCAAGCCCTGCCCAACCTTCCAGGGACAATTCCAGGGATCCAGAGACAGCCACAGCTTCTCTGGGAATTCTATCCCATCCCAGCTCCTCCCCACCCTCACTGTAAAAAAAAAATAAATAAAAAAAAATCTTTCTTCCATCTAATCCTATCCTGATTGCTCTGGATAATCCTGATATGGATGAGAAGCTTCCCAAGGACGCAATGACCCAAAGCCAGCCAAGGAGGGACCATAGGAAAAAAAAATAAAAAAAAATCCAAGAGCTGGATGAGCTCAGCAGAGCTTGGATTTAATCACTGAGGGGGCGGAGGGAGAGATGGCAACACTAAAACCTGGCTCTAACAAACCCCAGGGATGGGGAATTTGCCAATTTTGCCAATTGATGAAACCATTTGTCCTTTATTTTTAAATTTAAATGTATTTTTTTTGGGAGATGCTGATGCAAGAGCTGCCTGAGCCTTTCCCACTGGGAATGCCGACTCTCCAGCATCACTATAGCAACTCTACTTCCGTGCCAGCTCTCTGGTATTATTTGCTCATCAGCCATTTCCAGGCTGTTTGCTAAAGAATTGAGGCTGGAGAGCTCAATCCTGGTTTGTCCATCCAACTTGCTTTCAACAGGATCATTCCAGGCAAATTTGAGGGGGAGGAGGCAGCACTGGAACTCCTCAAGTGAAAAATAAGCTGGGAATTCCCAATTTCTTCCCCCAAGGGGAAAGGCCCAGCAGAAATTCCAGCAAACTGGAAGCCAAAAAGCCCCAGGGATGATCCATCATGTTGCTCCCAGAGCAAATGTATCCATGGATTTGGCATCTGAGGTTGGGATGTGCTCATGGAAGCTTCTGGTGTCACAGAAAAGTTTGGAAAAAGTTTGGAATTCTCACCAGAACGGCCCTTCCCATCCTTAGCCTGGATGTCAGCACCGAGGGACAGCAGGGTCTGGATGGTGTGTCCATGTCCTTCCTGCAGAATGTGGGATTTGGGATCAGCTCTGTGTCAGATCCATCCCCAAGCTGGAACTGCACAGATCTGCTCTGTCCTGCTCAGCTCTGGGGGTACCAGGAGCTCTGGAGGATCTTGGAGCAGATGGAAATCAGGCTCAGCTGCCTGTGGCAGGGAAGATCAGATCCAGGAGGCAGGAATTGCTCCAGCTGCTGTTATCCCATGGGAATTATCAGAAAGATGCAACCAGGCACATTCCTAAAATCTCAGAATGGTTTGGGTTGGAAAAAATCCTTAAAGATAATCAAATTCCAACCATTGCCATAGGCAGGGACACCTTCCCCATCCTAGGCTGCTCCAATCCCTCCTGGGACATTGCAGGGATCCAGGGATTCTCTGGCAATTCCAGCCCAGCCAGGAATTCCTTCCCCAATCTCCCCTTTCCCAATTGCTGTGCCCTGTCCCTCCAGGCCTTGTCCCCAGTCCCTCTGCAGCTCTCCTGGAGCCCTTTAAGCCCTGCAAGGGGCTCTGAGCTCTTTCTAACTTTGAGTTTCAAATCCCTCCAATTCCCAGGGGATCTGGAGCTGATTTTCCCAGGGTTAGTCCAGCTCAAGGAACAGAACCTGTTGCTGATCTGGGCTGTTGCTCATCTGCCTCCCTCAGGCACCAACATTTCCCAAAGAATTCCTCCAGGATTTGTGATGCCCTGGGAGAAGACCCAGCCAGGATCCACAGTGTCCTCCCTCCTTCCTCTGCCAGGAACCAATTTGAAATTCCACAGGGAAAAATCCAGCACAGCCCCCAGCTCTCTGCTCCCTGCACAGGCTTTTCCAGAAATCAATCTTTTCTCCCTAAAATAACATGCCTGATTTTGGAATTACATCCTCAGTGCCATGAATCGGTCTTTGTCCTTCAGCCTGGGAATAGAAAACTCTTAATTTTATCTCTCCCACTCACCCACTCTTTTTTTCCTTATTCCCATAGGATTCCACAGCATCTTCCCCACTCCAGATCTCCCATTTCCCTGCAAACCCAATGGAACTGCTGTAGCTGCCACAGCCCTGGCAGCAAATTGAATTTAAAAAAAAAACACCTTGATTTTCATGTATTTATAAATACAAAAGAATAAAAAAAAAGAGGAAGATAAAAACACAACCCACCAGGCAAACAAACAGTGCTGTAAATACAAAGTGACACTGAGCCTGGGGAAGGGAGAGAATCCCATCCAGTCATTCCCAAGTCAGCCAGGAGCTGGGAATTTCTCCAAGGCACATTGTATTACCCCAGAGCCTTGCTGTTCAACGTGCCCTTGGCAACCAGAAGGGCTTGGAACATGGTTTCTGGGAGCAGGAGGCCAAGAAAATGAGAGAAAGGGTTTCTTTGTGGCAGCAGGCAGGGCTGGATGGTGCCAGCATTCCCAGGGAGTGGCACAAATGGTTTTGTAGGAGCAGGGCACTGGGATGAGGTTTTATTCCCAGTACAAGGCTCAGTGCTGTTAAAATCCTGGGTTTAACATCCCTGGATGTGAGCAGGGACATTCCTGTGCTGCCAGCTGATCCCAGGAAGGATCCTGGTCAAGTTTTGGGATCTGCTCTGCACTGCCAGGGGATGTTGCAGAACCCACATGAGCTGGGAGGAGGAGAAAGGTTCCAGTGGTTCTGGAATTCAAAACAATTCCAGAGTGAAGGACACAGATAAAATCCCAGCAGCTCCCACACGTTCCCAGCTCTCCTTTCCCACCTCTGGACATCTCCTGTCCCTCCTCTGCAGGAACTGGACACAAACACGAAATTCCTGGGGTGGGAAGGACCCCAAAACCCATCCAGTGCCACCCCTGCCATGGCAGGGACACCTTCCACTGTCCCAGCTGCTCCCAGCCCCAATGTCCAATCTTGGACATTCCAGGGATCCAGGGATTCTCTGGCAATTCCAGCCCAGCCAGGAATTCCTTCCCAAATTCCCCTTTCCTAGTCTGAAGCCATTCCTTGTGTCCTGTCCCTCCATCCCTTGTCCCCAGTCCCTCTCCAGCTCTCCTGGAGCCCCTCCAGGCCCTGGAATGTGCTGGAAGCTCTTCCTGGATCCTTCCCTTCTCCAGGTGAACATTCCCAGCTCCCCCAGCCTGGCTCCAGCCCTGGAGCAGCTCCATGGATTTTTCTGGACTCTCTCCAGCAGCTCCAGATCCTGCTGCTGTCATCCCCAGCTGGGATCTGGTGCTCCAGGTGGGATCTCACCAGTGCAGAGCAGAGGGGAAGAATCCCACCCTCACCCTGCTGCCCACATTTCTTCTGATGCCCAGAAAACAAGGAATGGGACTGGTCAGGAGCAGATGGACTGTGGTAGAGGATGAGCCAGGAATGCAAATCCTCCAAGGTGGCAAACACCTGATCCAGCCTGGTTTAGGTGCCTGGTTTAGGTGTGTGTTGGTTTGATGTGGCCAGCAGTGTGTATTCTGTCCCCATCTGTTGAAGCTGGGCGGAATAGTGATTTCCTTATCTCCTGGCACACATTATCTGCTCCTGGGCCAGCTTTAAACCAGCTGGGCAATCATCTTTATCTTTCCACAGCCCATCCTCCCTGCAGGAGATATCTCCTGTTCATGGCCATGGAGTCCCAGGGCATGACTGATCAAATTCCATCATCCCACTGGGAGATGCTCCAGCCAGGGCAGGAGCCAAGCCTTTCCTACCCAGAGAAAAACTGAGATTTTGGACTCCAAGGCACCTTCTTTCCACTGCATTCCAGAGGAAAACCAGACCCTTCCACATCATCCCTGGAGCTTCAGAGGAAACTGCACCTTCTCCAGGAGCACTGCTCCAGCTGAACCACATCTGCCACTGCAGGAGGATGCAGCCACCATTGAATGGGACTGCTGCCAACACCCTGACTGACTGACGGGTGTCAGCTTGGATTCTGACTCTGGCAGTGTTTGGGACTGTTCTTTGTAATACTGCATTTCTATTTTCATTTTTCTAGCAAAGAACTGTTATTCCTAATTCCCTTATTTTTGCCTGAGAGCCCCTTAATTTCAAAATGACAATGATTTGGAGGGAGGGGCTTTACATTCTCCATTTCAAAGAGCAGCTCCTGCCTTTATTGGCAGCCAGCTGTCCTTCAAACCAAGACAAGGTGCCTGGCACAGCTTTTCCCAGGGAATTTGGGCCCAGGACAAACCTTGGCTGCATAGTGCAGGGCTGGCAGCTGCAGGGAGGTCGCTCTCCCGTTGACATCCACGCCCAGCTGGGACACCAGGAACTGGATGGAGCCATCCTGGGCTGTCACAGCTGCCCTGTGCAGGGCCTGAGCACCCAGGGCATCCACAGCTGTGGGACAGGCCTGCAATTGAGGAATAGCATGGAAATAACAACAAGTGCACTCATCCCAAATGAGATCAGCACCCTCTGGAGGTGCTGGCACCACCAGGAAACCTCCAGGAGGTTCCTCACCTCTCCCACCCTCAGTGTCTGGAATGTGAGGTTACAACCATGACAAACTTCCCAAACCCTCTGGGAGATTCAGCCATGAGAGGGCCCCAACCAGCTGGGATCATCTATCAATCAATCAATCATTTATAAATTACTGATTGCATTGTTCTGGCTCCTGCTGTGCACAATTGGCTCTAAGGCATTAGAGGAGGAAATCAGGGATTTTTTTGGGAGACAGCAGAGGAGACAGGGAGGAGCTCTGGATAACTCAAGGACGGACATTTCCACATTGTCCATGGCCACTGGAGTCTCCACACTGAGTCCTGGCATTCCAAGAGCTGCTTTTGGCTCTGACACAGCTGCCCCTGGAGTGCTGGGAATGTCCTGTCCCCTCCTGCCACTGCCTGGTGCCACCATCCCACCCCATCATCTCCTGTCCCTGGATCCCTGGAATGTCCAAGCCAGCCTGGATGGGGCCTGGAGCCACCTGGGACGGTGGGAGGTGTCCCTGCCACGAAGGAATGAGATGGTTTTTAAGGTCTTTCCATGATTCCTGACAACCTCACTCAGCAAAATCCTTCCCATCTCCAGGGGGAATCTGCCTTTTGACACAATTTCTTTCTTTACAATTTGGGAATTTGTTTCCTTGCACTCCAGTCATGATGAACACATGGCTCACCTGTCCTGGCAGCCCTGGCTCAGCTCCTGGAAGAGGCAGGGAGGAATTTTGGCACCCACCTGGTGTTTCTCCAGGAGCAGCTGGGCAATTCCAATGTGCCCATTCTGGAGAGCATCCATGAAGGGAGTGACTCCACAGCTGTCTCTGCTGTCAGCTTTGTACTGGCACCTGGAAATGAGAGGAGAAAAAACCAGGACACAGCTATTGGCAGCTCCAAAACCCTTATGGAAGGAGACTGTCAGTAGCTGGGATCAAAATGGAATTTATAAAGCTCATGGATAAACCTGTCCTGGTGTTTTAGAGCCTTGTGGGGGTTTTTGGGGGATCAGAGATCTGGTTCAGCTCATTTGGGCTCTACAGATCATTTATAATTCCATTTTTCCCTGACCAGAGGGTTTCCAGAAGGGCCCAGGTGTACACTGGAAGCAGGGAATAACCAGATCCTCGTGGAATGGTGTACTAAATCAAGAGCTCACCAATCTCATTCAGTGAAATGAGAGAAAATGGAATTAAAACTGAATTAAAGCCTGGTTTAGATCACAGGGCTGTTTATGCTGGGCAGGTTGACATGAGCTGGAATTCCCAGGGAAAGCTGCTCCAGCTCTAGGAAGGGAACAGAGCTGCTTTTAAGCCATTTCCCAGCAACTTCCCAGGAAATCAAGGATAAGCCCAGCCTAGGGAAACAGCTCCCAGGAATCCCTTTGGTCATTGTCACATGAATCAGCAGGGAAAACAAAGGCAGGGCTGAGTTACATAACTGGGATTTGTGTCACAAGCAAGAGGGAGCCCATCCCGAGGGAATCCAGCTGGGAAAAACCTGGAGCAGGAGGAAACAGCCTGGGGATGGGAGGGCAGGGCAGCTGTGCTGTGCTTGGAGCAGCACAAGCATCCTTTGTGTGCAAATCCTGGCAGGGAATGGGAGGGAGGGGAGGAAAAGCTGGAAGGAGGCTGCTTACCATTCCAGGAGCAGCTCCACAACCTGGGAACAGCCGTGCATTGCTGGGAAAAAACAGGAAAAATGTGGATTGTTTGTGGCATTGTGTTCCTCCACACTCAGGTTGCTGATCCCTTTGGGATGAGGGAAGGGGCTCCAACGGGTTTTAGTCCCATCTGTTTTTTGGTGGGGTTAAAAAAAGGCTTCCCTTCTTCTATCCCATGAAATGTGAGGTGAAGCAGGGAAAAGGTGTGGAATGGGCACTGCCTGGCTCTGTCTGTCACAGAATTCAGCTGGAACTAAGAGGGTTTCTCCCAGTTTGTTCATTGAATTGGGATGTGGGAGAAGCAAAAGGAACACAAAGCAGGCAGCTGGGGAAATGCTGGATAACATTGCCAGCCCTCCTCAGCCACTCCCATCTCATCATCCTCACCCCTCTCAGAGGGAAAACAACAACAGAGGGGGAGGATTTGTGCCTGAGGCACTGAAATATGCCAGTTTTTTCCTGATCCTTTAAACACTTCACACAGCTTTGATCCAGCTTTTTTTTTTTCTTTTTTTTTTTTTTTTTTTTCCCCTGCAGGTCATTTTGCAAAACAAATGGAATATACTCAAGAGAAAAATAATATCAAACCAAAGCTGGAGCTGCTCAATCAGGTGATGGAAAAAGGGTTCCTGGGAAATGTGTGTTCCCAGGAATAACTTTCAGCTGGGATCTCAGTCAGGGATTCCCAGATATTGGCTCTTTGTTCCTGCTCTCTGCCTGTTCTTCACCTGAGCTGATGGAAAATCCAAGTCATGGGAAGAAAAATCCCTCCAGGCAACACAATTCCATCTTTTATCAGGAACAGAGACAGGGGAAAGCTGGGATTCACAATTACCTCTTCCCAGTTTTCTTCCCTTGGGAAAGAAGAAGCAACAAAGCTGGAGGACTCAACCCTTATTAATATAAAAAATAATTGCAGGAGGGAGATAATGACCCTTCAGCAATCTGGGAAGGCAGATGGCCTGGTCATGGGTTAAGGTGCTCAAATCCACACCCCTGGGATTTCCATGGAAATCCATGGAAAAGGCAGCTTGTCCTGACATGATTTCCCCTGGCAGCTCCTGCACCATCTCTGGCCCCTCACTCCTGCCTCAGGAACTGGGAATATCCACTGGGATAAATTTGGGATATCAGGGAGCAGCAGTTTGGGATCAAACTGCACTGGGAGCAGTGGGGGGTTAAGTCAGAATTCCCTAATTCCATCATTCCAGCCTTTCCCATTCCCACTCCAGCTGCTGCTCCAAGGTCTGGCTGGATCAGGAAATTTCAGAAATTCACCCCAATTGTGGATTGGTGGCTTTGCCAAAGAAAACACAGGTGGAGACACCCCTAGGAAGCAGAATCCAGGTGCTGGATCCCAATTGTAATCTCATATCCCAAGGCAGGGAGGGAGAAGTGTTTGGCTCAAGGTCAAAATTCCCTCTTTCCCACAGGATCATCCCAGATCCCAACCCAAAATCCACCTCCTGCTGGGAGAGGAGCTGCCTGGAACTGGGCAGGGATGGGAGAACATAAAAAAAATCGGGATCAGCCACTTCAGGCAACCTGCTCTGATCCCACAAATGTTTTTTTCATTCCCAGGTCAAGCACAAGGACTCAGTGGTGCCCAAGGGCTGGAATTGTCACTGCTGATGAGCCAAGAGTGAGGAACAAGGGCTGGGAAAGCACAGCAGGGGCTCCTCCCAACAGCTCGGGGTTTTTCCAGGGAGTCAAGCACGATTAAATTCTCTGGGAAAGGAGTTTGGGAAGCCAGGGCTCATCTCTCCTGTAAAAACCTGGAATACACAGCCTGATTCCCACTCTGCATGTGGTCTGAGCCCTTGTGCTTCCCAACAATCCTGAGGATGGCTGGGATCCCTAAACCTGCCCATTCCCTTTAAATATCCCTTAAAAGCAAGGAAAAGGGAATTGGACATGGTGGGCTCCAACAATCCTGTGTATTCCCAGCAGGGATTGTCCGTCTCCTTTCCAGAGTTCCTCTGGAATTTTCACCATGGGATAAAAGCAAAACTCCAAAATTTGGAGTTTATTATTGGAATCATGGAGTCATTTTGGTTGGAAAAGTGCCTGAGCCAAACCATTCCCATGTGCCATATCCAGGTGGATTTTTAATCCCTCCAGCAATGGAGACTCCAGCAGCTCATTCCAATGTTTAGAACCTTTTCCATGAAGGAATTTTCCCAACCTGAACCTCCCCTGGCCCAACCTGAAGCTGGAAAACAAAAAAAGATAATAAATAAAGAAGAAAAAAAGATAGATAAAGAAATACATCCCCAGGCAGATCCCAAAAGGTTCCTCTCTTTGAAATTCCTGAAAGCTCTGCTGCTTTCAGGAATTTCCAATGCTGGGATGTGCCTGGAGCTGGGGAGATTTTCCAAGAGCAGCTCCCAGCTTTACTCAGCAGGAAGGAACATCATCTCCACATTCCAAGTGAAGGGAGCTCAGATCCATCTGTGCCAGGGACAGATGAATTGATCCAAGGATCCCAAAGAAGATCCCAGGATGGATCCACCTCTCCCTTTTCCCTGGATCCATGGCTGCTGTACCTGCTGTGTGCAGAGGAGTTCTCCCAGTGGTGCTCTCTGTGTCCCAGCAGTTTGGGGACACATCCAGGAGGTACTGGAGCACCTCAGGATGTCCTTCCCTGCTGGCAATGTGGAAACAATTCCAACCATCCTTATTCCTCAACAAGGGGTTGGCTCCATGCTCCACCAGAGTTTTGATCACTTTCCAAGTTTTTCCTGGTGCAAGCCATCATCAGGGGAGTCCTGCAAGAAGACAAAATAAAATAAAATAAAATAAAATAAAATAACCTGGGACAACAAATCTGATGTCCCACCTGGATTCAGGTGCTTTGCCTGAGGGGCCAGGAGATTTTACAGCAGTTTTTCCAGGCTGGGAATACTCCAGCTCTTTTTCCATGCAGTCCCTCAGAGCATTCTGTGTTTTAAAGGCAAATGAGACTTTTTCCAAAGGTTTGGATATGCCTTAGGAAGCACAGAGCTCCCCTGGTTTAAATCCATGGCACAAATCCAGGCTCATGGAGTCTCAGCCTCAGCTCCAAGCTGAGCCTCAATTCCCAGCTCTGGAATGCTGCCTTTGGATTTGTGGCAGTTCAGCTCCAAAGCACATTCCCAGGCTTTCATCTGAGAGCTGGGAATCTTTTATTTTCCAGAAATCCCCATCCCTAAGGGAAGAGTGGTGCAGTAATTTACAACTTTTAGTCAAAATGGGGGGAAATCAGGGATAAGGCTGGAATTTCTTCCAAAAATCCAACTGGATCCACAGTGTGGGCAGGAGAAGAAGAGAATTCTGCCCCTCTGCTCCACTCAGGGGATCCCACACGGAGTCCAGCTCTGGGATCCCAATATAAGGACCTGCTGGAGCAAATCCAGGGGAGTCCCCAGAGCTGCTCCAGGGCTGGAGCCAGGCTGGGGGAGCTGGGAATGTTCCCCTGGAGAAGGGAAGGATCCAGGAAGAGCTTCCAGCACATTCCAGGGCCTGGAGGGGCTCCAGGAGAGCTGGAGAGGGATTGGGGACACGGGATGGAGGGACAGGACACAGGGAATGGTTTCAGATTGGGAAAGGGGAGATTGGGGAAGGAATTCCTGGCTGGGCTGGAATTCCCAAAGAAGTTGGATCCATGGAATGTCCATTTCCAGGCTGGACATTGGAGCAGTCTGGGATAGAGGGAGGTGTCCCAGGTGGCCCTGGATGATCTTTAAACTCCTCCCCATCCATTCCACGATCCCAACCACCACCTCCAGCAGCCACATTCCCACCTTCCCCACCCAATCCCAAATCCCAGCACCTACCAGTCACCTTTTTTCAAGCAGTCCACGCTCGCCCCTTTCTCCAGCAGAAAGGCCACACATTCCTGGTGTCCCATGGAAGCAGCTTCATGGATGGGCCTCTTGTAGTCCCCATTGGCCACCTCCATGTCCATGCCCAGCTCCTGCACCAGGAATTCCAGCACGTCCTGGTGTCCTGAGCGAGCTGCATGGTGCAGCAGGGAGTCTCCCAAACGTCCCCAGCGCCAGCAGGGAGCCTCTGGAATCTCATCCAGCCTCAGCTCATCCCGGAGGAGATCCAGGTTTCCCTCCTGGACCAGCCTCAGGAGCCGCCGTGGCTTTTCCTGCTCCGCCATGGAGCCCGGCCTGAGGGGAAAGAGACAAAAAAAAGGGATTTTGGGGGATATCCTAGTTGGTTTTGGGGTTGGGATAAGTAGGAATGAGGTTTTCCTTCAGGAGAAGCAGAGCCTGGTGTCTGCTTCCAGAAAAACAGAAATTTTTCCCTCAGGAAATCCATGAATCCCACAGCACATCCAGTTTTCCCTCATGGAACAACCTCAGGAGTCACTGCTCTGCCACGGAGCCAGGCCTGAGGGGAAAGAGGTAAAAAAATTAGGATTTTGAGGGATATTCTGGTTGGTCTGGGGTGTTGGGATAAGCAGGAATGAGGTTTTCCCTCAGGAAAAGCAGATCCTGGTGTTTACTTCCAGAAAAATGGGAATATTTCCCTCAGGAAATCCATGAATCCCATGGCATAGCCAGGTTTCCCTCCTGGACCAACCTCAGGAGCCACCACTTTTACCTCAGGAAAAGCAAAGCCTGGTGCCTACTTCCAGAAAAATAGGAATTTTTCCCTCAGGAAATCCACAAATCCTGCAGGAGATTCACATTTCTCTCCTGAACCAGCCTCAGAAGCCGCCGTGGCCACTCCTGCTCACCATGGAGCCCAGCCTGAGGGGAAAGAGACAAAAAAATGGGATTTTGGGGGATATTCTGGTTGGTTTTGGGGTTGGGATAAGCAGGAATGAGGTTTTCCTTCAGGAGAATCAGAGCCTGGTGTGTACTTCCAGAAAAATGGGAATTTTTCCCTCAGGAATCCACAAACCAGCCTCCCCCTCAAGATGAGCAGGAATTTCCTTCTCCCTCAGGATAATGAAAAACTTCCCTTCAGAAAAGCAAGATTTTACCTCTCCTTCAGGAAAATTCGGAATTTTCCTCTCCCTCTGAAATTCAGAAAGCAGCCACCCCTCAATAAAAGCAGAAATTCCATTTTTCTCTGGGAAAATTAGGAACTGGTCTCTCCCTTCAGAAAAAAGGATTTCCTTTTCCTTAGGAAATCCAGGATCTGACCTTTCCCTCATGAAAAACAGAAATTCCCTTTTCTTTCTGGAAAACAAGGAATTAGCCACTCCATCAGAAAAAACAGAATTTTGTTTTTTCTTAGGGAAAACCAAGAATCGGTTTCTCCCTCACGAAGAACAGGAATTGCTGTTTACCCTCGGAAAAATTAAAAACCAGCCTCTCCCTCTGGTAACACAGAAGTTCCCATTCCCCCTGGGAAAACTCGAAAATTCCTGGTCTTCTTAGCAAAGCCAGAAAGCAGCTGGAAATACATACATTTTCTTTTTCACTCAGAAAAACCTGAAATTCTCTCTTTCCTCCGGAAAAATGAGTAATTCCCTTTTTCCTGCGGGCAGCCAGACACCAACCCCTCCCGCAGGAAAAGCAGTAATTCCCTTTTCCCTCCCACACGAACGGGAAATTCGCTTTTCCCTCAAGAAAAACCAGAAATTCGCTTTTCCCTCAGGAAAAAAACAGAAATTCGGTTTTTCTTCAGGAAAAAACAGAAATTCCCGTTTCCTTCCGGGCTCCCGGAAAGGGGGGGGGATTCTCCCCACCCAACATTCCCTCCCCAGCTCATCCCAAACTGCGCGATTCCCGCGGGAAAAATTCCCAGTTTTTCCAACCCACCCGCGCGCCGCAGAGCCCTCGTGACGTCACCAGCCGAGCGCGTGACGTCATCACAAAGGGCAGTGAACAAACCCCGCCCAACCCGGAAGTGCCGCGCTATTGGATAATCTTGAGGATGGCGCCAGCTTGTGATTGGTCGGCGGGGAGGGGGCGGGACCAGCTGAGCGCGAGGGGCCGCGAGCGCCGGGAACGGGTGAGGTTGGGGAAGGGAGGGCGCGACCATTTCTGGGCGACGGGGGGGTACGGGAGGGATTTCCTTGGAAATGACGTTTTTTTGGGAATGTCGAGTTCCTTGGGAATGAGGGAATCCTTGGAATTGAGGGATTGGCACTGAGGGGAACGGTGGCAATGGCGGGGGATTGATATCCAGTTGGCTTTTGGCACTACGGGCGACCTTTGGCACTGAGGGGGCCTTGGGAGTGGGGGCTCCTTTGGCGTGAGGGGAGCCTTGGAATAATTTGGTGAATCTCTGGAATTGAGGGATTGGGAATGAGGGAATCCTTCTTGACAGGATGGGGGAGTGAGCAGGGGTTTAAAAGAGAATTCCTTGGTGTTGAGGGTCCCTTTGGGAATGAGGGAATTCTTGGAATTGGGGGATTGGCCCTGAGGGCACCTTGGGAATGGGGGTTCCTTTGGCATGAGGGGACTCTTGGAATAATTTCTAAGGTATAATTTGTCACATCATTTAAATGCAAATTAATGAGGGTTATATATATATAAATATTTTTATGAGTTTATATATCCTGTGAATTCTTTTGCTTGCTTTTGACTTTTGACTTGTCTTTGTGTTGTCCTGTAGATTAAATTAATATATCTTACTTTTTCTCGAGGCTCTGTTTTGTTGTTTTGACACCTGTTGATAACTGGAGAGTCATGGAGGTGTCATGATTCTTGTTATCATTTAGCTAAAATAATCCACAAATATATTGAATTAGCATAATTATTTTATATAAATAATGTGGTTTATATAAATAAATATGCTATTCAACATAGTTATTTTATATAAATAAAATCATTTAATATTAAATAATTTTTATTTTAATACTATGCAAAGATCTAAGCTGTAAGAAATATATAAAATATATAAGCTAAAATATGATAATATATTTCTTTCATGTAGACTATATATTATTATTTATATAGACTATATTTATATAAGCTAATTACTATTTAATAAACTATAAATGCACATAAAGTCGACATATCAAGTAGTTAAGAGGGATTATAAATTGTATATATTAATATAGATGCATTATTATAATTATACAAATAATAAATGTAATATATTTATATTTATATTTATATTTATATTTATATTTATATTTATATTTATATTTATATTTAATAAAATCTATTTAGAGGTAAATTATATATGTATATACATAAATGTTATATGTATAAGTATATATAATATATATGTCATATATATTTTATATATAGTATATAACATATACTAGTATTTTAATATGTATATCTCTATAAATATTTTATATATTTTAAAATACATGAAGTTTTATATATTATTATATTAAAATTGTTGTGATTAATAATAACTTGTAAAAGCCAATACCTAAATTTGAAATCAATAATTATATTTCATTTATAGCAAGCAGCAGCCACAGCTTTTCTGGGAATTCCATCCCAGCTCCTCCCAGGCAGGAATTCCTTCCCCATATCCAAAATAATAAATCTTCTCTCAACTGTCACTCCAAACACTAAAAATCCAAAATCTGAAACACCAAAATCTCTGAAACTGGGGGGGAAATACAATTCTGTGCACGTGGATTCAGTGTCCTTGTTCCCTATTGCTTGGATTTGGGGGTTTTTATCTTCTATTTCATTTTTCCAGCTGAAAATGGAATTTATTTTGAATTTTGCAGGATGAGGGGGTCCAAGAGGAGGCACCTGACAGCCCCAGAGTGCCAAGCTCTGGCCCAGAGCACAGAGGGTTTGTCCCCCCTGAGGCAGCCCCAGAGCCTGGGCCAAGGCAGAGGAGGGGGAAAAAGGAGCCTTCATCCCACTCACAGCACACAGAGACATCCCAGAGGTGGTTATTTTATTTTATTTTATTTTATTTTATTTTATTTTATTTTATTTTATTTTATTTTATTTTATTTTTAAATTTATTTTATTTTATTTTTAAATTTATTTTATTTTTAAATTTATTTTATTTTATTTAAATGTCTAATTTTTAAAATTTTTATTTTATTTTTATTTTATTTTGTTTTATTTTGTTTATTCATATTTATTTTATATCAGATTTTAACTTATTTTCTATTTTTTATGTGCTTGGTTTGTTTAATTTTTTGTATTCCAAAATCTCAGATTTTGCTTTCAAATTCTTCTTCATTCCCTGATTTTCATGGAATTCATTCCCACTTTCCCCTTTTGTGTAGTCCCAGGCCAGCACCAAAATCCCAATTTTCTTTATTCTCTGATTCCATGGAATTCATTCACACTTTTCCCCTTTGTGCAGCACCAGGCTGAGCTGGGACCAAAATCCCCAATTCCCCAAGTTCTGCTTCATTCCCTGATTTTCATTGAATTCATTCCCAACTTTCTCCTTGGTGCAGCACCAGGCTGAGCTGGGATATGACACCAAAATCCCAAATTCTTCTTCACTGCCAGATTCCGTGGAATTCATTCCCACTTTTCCCCTTTGTGCATTCCCAGGCCAGCAGAAGAACATCCTGGATTTCTTTAGGATCCCAAAGCCCCAAGTGGAACAAGGGATGCAGAGCTGTGGGATCAAGGAGGAACCTGTGGACCCCTTTTTCCTTGGATCTCCCCATTCCAGCAGCAATTCCTCACTTTTCCTGCATTCCCAGGACTTTGTGCCAGCTCCCAGTGCACATTCCAGGAAAAGAACTCTTCCAGCTCCAACCTCAGGAATTCCCAACCCAGAGCAGCATCTGGGGGAGGAAACTGAGGAGAAAATTCCCAAAGTGAGTGGGATCAAGCAGGAATGGGAAGATCTGGAGGTGGAGCCTCTTCCAGATTCCCACTTTGGGCTCCTGGGCACTCGGAACTGGGAAGTTCCTCAGGGATCCATGGATGATCTTCCTGCTGAAATCCTCAGGAATATTTTTGCCTTCCTGCCAGTGCTGGATCTGTACCAGAACCTGAGCTTGGTGTGTCACTACTGGAGGGAAATAATTCGGGATCCACAGGTAAGGAAAGCTCTGGGATTGTCCCATGGGATCATCCATGCTCTGCCTTTCTTTTGTGCCTTTAAATCCCCCATGATTCTTCCCAAAATCCAGGAATTTTTAGGTCTCTTGTCTCTTTTTTTTGTATTCTGGACCAAAATTTGCTGCAAGTTCCATCCCATCCATGGAAAAAAAATCTGGATGATTGCAGAAAATCCCCCATGATTCTTCCCAAAATCCAGGAATTTTTAGGTCTACTGTCTTTTTTTTTTTTTTTTTTTTTTTTTTATTCTGGACCAAAAGTTGCTGCTCTATATCCAAAATCCATATTGGAGCAATGTTCCTTTCCATCCATGAAAAAACCCCAAAAATCTGGATGATTCCAGTAAATCCCCCATAATTCTCCCCACAATTAATGAATTTTTGATTCTCTTGCCATTTTCTTTGGTCTTCTTCACAATTTGCTGTTCTATATCCAAAATTCATATTGGAGCCATCCATTTAAAAAATAAGTTCCATCCCATCCATGGAAAAAAACAATCTGGGTAATTCCAGAAAATCCCCCATGATTCTTTCCAAAATCCAGGAATTTTTAGGTCTCCTGCCTTTTTTTTTTTGTGGTCTTCTGGACCAAATTTTTCTCCCCTATATCCAAAGTTCATATTGGAGCAATGTTCCTTTCCATCCATGGAAAAAACCAAAAACCAAAAAATTGGATGATTCTAGAAAATCCCCATAATTCTTCCCACAATCCAGGAATTTTAGGTCTCTTGCTCTTTTTTCTTTTTTTTTTTTTTTTTTTAATATTTTAACAACATTCCTTCCCATCCCTGAAAAAAAGACGTGGAAGATTCCAGAAAATCTCTTTTTCCTCCCTGTTTTTTCCTTCCCCTTTTTTCTCTTTCCCTCCCTCTCTTTTTTTCCCCTCCCTCTCTTTTCTTTTTTCCCCCTTTTCCCTCTTTCCTCCCCCATCTCCTCTTCTCACCCATCTCCTATTTCAACCCCATCACTTTGAGACTCCCCTTGCTTATCTCTTCCCCCTGAAAATCCCATTTTGGAATGCCAGGAGATAAAATCCACTTCTTTGTGCTTCCCATTCCAGTTTATTCCCTGGAAAAAGCTCTACCACCACTACCTGAAGGGGGAGGAGGGGGCCCTGCAGAGAGTTGAGCAGATCCTGCAGGAATTTTCCATCACCAGGGAGCAGCAGGGATGTGTGCTGGGGCTGGTCAGGTGAGTCCACTTTGCACCTGTGCATCCTCAGGTTTGCCTTGCTTTTTTGGGTTTTGAGTTTTGGGATTTTCAGGTTTTGGGATTTTGGGGTTTGTCTTCTAAACAGGTGGGAGATGTGCAGGAAAATGGGGAGGGAAAAGGGATTTTAATAGGGAAAAATGCTGAAAAAGGGACAAAACTTTAATTTTACTTTTCCTTATTCTGTCTGGATACAAGATCCAGGAATTATGGAATTATTTAGGTTGGGAAAGGCCTGTAAGACACGGGATCCAACCATTCCCAGGGCCAGCAGCAAAATCCCCAAATTCTTCTTCATTCCCTGATTTCATGGAATTCATTCCCACTTTTCCCCTGTGTACAGCAACAGGCTGGCACCAAAATCCCAAATTCTTCTTCATTCCCTGATTTCATGGAATTCATTCCCACTTTTCCCCTTTGAGCAGCACCAGGCTAGAAGGAATTTCCAGGTTCAGAGCTGGATGCAGGAATTTATTCCAGCTCATTTTGTCACAAAACAGGGAGTTCTTACTCCTGGCACTGGGATTGGCTGGAAATCCATGGAAAATTCCATGGAAAACACAGCAGGGATTAATGAAACCTTCAGCAGTCCCCCTGGGGGTGCTCTGGAGGAGTCACAATTTCCTTGGATTGTCAATCCCTGCTTTTTCCTCCTGCACAGGTTGGTGGCATCCACAGGAGCCAAGGTGGACCCCAGTGGGGTTCTCCAGATTTTGGGAACTCATCCCCTCTTCCCAAAGGCTCAACTTTGTGTCCTCAACGAATTCCCAGATTTACACAGCAAGCCTGGGGTGAGTTTCACTTTTATTTCTGCAGGAATGATCCCAAAATCCCACAAAAAGTGATTTGGGAACAGCCAGCACTTCTCCAGTCACTCACCATGCCCTGGAGATCTGACCTCAGTTTCAGGGGAAGAAACTTTTTTGGGGAGATCATTTTCTTCCATGCCATTCCCATCAATTCACATGGATGGGATGCAAATATGGGATGTCTCCACTTTCCCTAACACATCCTAAAACTCTGCTTGGGTTCACTCTTCCCTCAAATATCCTCCTCAAACCTCTCCCTCTCCAGTGTTATCTGGAATAATTCAGATTTAAGATTTAACAGCTCCTTATGGTGAAAAACTAATTTTAGAAAATAAGGATTTGCTGAAAATAATTAAAAGTTAGAAGTTAGAAAGAGGTAGTTGTCTGAAACTTAAATAATTGGTTGTCTGTCATTTTATGTTTGCTCAGCTGTGCTTACAGTGGGAAAAGACAAAACCAGTGAGCAGACCCAAAGGAACATAAACAATCAACCAGAAACTCATTCTTTGAAAAACTGGACAGAAATCATTTGTATTTGAGAGTTTAGGGTGAGGAAGACTCTCCTTACTTCCTCCTTTTAAGACCCCTCCCCACAAAAATGACCCCAGACTTAACTTTAAGAAGTCAATCAATGCTTAATGGCTATTCAAGCTAATTACCATAGGAAGCAGGGATGGGAGGGGCTGTTATTATGATTATGTAATTGTTTGAATCCTTAGCTAATAAATAGATTTTGTGATCACCTGTGATTTTGCAGTGTGTATCAGAGGATCACCTCACATAAACATTCACTTTCTAACTTTAAATTGTTAGGGAGTCTTTTAGTCCATCAGTGTTAGACCAGTACTCCTATTTTGGTAAATCAATAGGATTTTCCATATTCATAGAAACTCCAAGAGTATTTTTTCTCTATTTTTATTGTTCTTTCCCTCCCCAGGCTGAGAAGCTGTGGGCAGTGGTTGCAGTCATGGTGCTGTTCTCTGGCAGTGTTGGTGACATCCGAGGCTGCTGGGGTGTTTTGGGAGCCCCCAGTGCAGGCTGGGCGTGCAGGAGGTGACAGAGGTGCTGCACTGCATGGCCACACTGCTCTGTGCCATGAGGGACAGGGGCATCCCCATCTCCAGCAGGTCAGGAGCTGCACATTCCATCCATCTGTCCATCCATCTGTCCATCCATCATCATCCATCCATCCATCCATCCATCCATCATTCGTCATCCATCCGTCCATCCATCATCCATCCATCCATCATCCATCCATGCATCATCCATCCATCATCCATCCATGCATCATCCATCCATCCATCATCCATCCATCCATCATCCATCCATCCATCATCCATCCATCATCCATCCATCCATCCATCCATCCATCCATCCATCATCCATCCATCCATCATCCATCCATCCATCATTCGTCATCCATCCATCCATCATCCATCCATCATCCATCCATCATCCACCCATCCATCCATCCATCCATCATCCATCCATCATCCATCCATCCATCATCCATCCATCCATCATCCATCCATCATCCATCCATCCATCCATCCATCCATTATCCATCCATCCATCATCCATCCATCCATCCATCATCCATCCATCATCCATCCATCATCCATCCATCATCCATCCATCCATCCATCCATCATCCATCCATCCATCCATCCATCCATCATCCATCCATCATCCATCTGTCATCCATCCATCCATCATCCATCCATCATCCATCCATCCATCATCCATCCATCCATCCATCCATCCATCATCCATCCATCCATCCATCCATCCATCCATCCATCATCCATCCATCATCCATCCATCCATCATCCATCCATCCATTCATCCATCCATCCATCCATCATCCATCCATCCATCCATCCATCCATCCCTGCATCACCCACCAGCCCTGGCTGCTCTCAGGGATGAGGCAGCTGCAGCTTCTCTGGAATTCAGCTCTTCATCTCTTTTTTTTTTCTTCATCTTTTTAATTCCTTTCTTTTTTTTTCTTTCCATTTTCCCCCTCTTTTTTTTCCCTTTTTCCCCTTTTTTCCTCCCTTTTTCCCCTTTTTCCCCTCTTTTCTCTTTTCCCCTCCCTTTTTCCCTTTCCCCCCTCCGTTTCCCTCCTCTCTTTTCTCCCCCTTTCTTTCTTCCTCTCTCTTTTCTTTCTTCCTCTCTCTTTTCTTTCTTCCTCTCTCTTTTCTTTCTTCCTCTTTTCTTTCTTCCTCTCTCTTTTCTTTCTTCCTCTCTCTTTTCTTTCTTCCTCTCTCTTTTCTTTCTTCCTCTCTCTTTTCTTTCTTCCTCTCTCTTTTCTTTCTTCCTCTCTCTTTTCTTCTTCCTCTCTCTCTTTTTTTTTCTTTCCTTTTCCCCTTTCTCTTTTCCCCCACCTCCCAGCTGCAGTTCCTAAAAAAAAAGGGATCTGACAAAAAAAACCCCAAGAGATTCTTTCAGGATTGCAGTGAGGATGAAGGACACAGGAAAATCCTTTTTGGGGGAAATTGGGGAGGAGCTGGAGTGGGAAATGAAAACAGGCAGGGATGAGATGGCTCTGCAGGCTGTGGGACAGGGAAAGGTTCATCCCCTCCTTCCTGAGAGAAATTGGGATGTGTGTTGGGAATGTTAATGATTGATAATTGCTGGGAAAATTAATTAACCTGCAGAAAGCCTTGGGTAGCAGCAAGAGCTGTGATCCAGGTCAAAATTTTAGAATTTCCATCTCCTTGGGTACAAAAAGTGGGAATTCCTGCTGGGAATGAGGAGGAAATGTGTCCTGCAGGAATTGCCTGCTGCCTGTTTGCAGTAATTAATGAATCTGAGGGTCCAAATCATGATGAAAAACACAAAATCTGTGTGGAAAAAGGAACGAAACTTCCCTAAAAGAGGGAAAACCACAGTGAGAAAACCCTGCTGGAGAATCCAGGTTAATTTTAAACCAATTATCAACAAAATTAAAACCAAACAACCTCTTTGCTCTTCCTTTAAAACAACATTTTAAATTATTCATAATTCCCTGCAGAGCTTGAAGTTTTTTCCTTTTTTTAATTATCCAAGATATTTCTGGTGTTTAAGTGCTGCAGAGGTTTCATTTGTTACTAATGATTTCTCAGTGGTAATTCTTCTTTTATCTTTTTTTTTCAGGATTCACTACAATATTTTTTACTGTTTGTCTCTGATGGAAAATGCCTCTGAAACTGTGCAGCCTCTGGGAGAGGGAAGAGTGAATTTGGCTTCCAGGTGATCCAAGCAGTGTCCTGAGGGAATGTTCCCTTTCTCCAGGAGAACATTCCCAGCTCTCCCAATCAATAAGGAATAAAACACCTCCTTGGCCTCTGGAGATCCAGGCTTGGTTCCTTTTCTGCTGCTGGATTGAGTCATTTAATTCCTTCTTCTCACCTGGAGAAAGGGAATGGGATAAATTCATCCATCACTGAGGTCTAGCAAAGATAAAACTGGTTTTAATGAGCTTAAAGTGCCAAATTAATTCTTAAAACACAGCTTAATTCCCATAAAAAGATATTTTCCTTTGTTTGTGTGTGATATTTTCCTATATTCTCTTAAAAAATCTTCTTCAAGATTTTTTTAATTTGATCTCCAATGTTTTCTTATTCCATGTTTTTCCCCTTTTCCTAAGTTACTCCCAAAATTGGATGGGGTCAATCAATCCCCTATTCCCTGTTAATTTGTTTTATGTGGGAGGATTTATTTCAGGGATTTTTAAATGATTCATTCCTTTCCCACTTGTTGATTGGAATTTTTTCCCTGTTTTTAGTGGAGGGGCTGATGTCAAACTGACCCATGAACAGCAGAGGATTTTGAATCACAAAATTGAACCTGGCCAAACAGTGAAAATCATGGCATTTGCAGGTAAGAGCTCAAAATAATTTTGGAAAAATGACAATTTTGGAAAATTCTCAATCTGCTCCTTCCCTCTTTGATCCCTCAAGGGATTGGGAGATCCCAATTTGTGCCTCTGGGATAACAAATGTAAGGGAAAACCTGCCAAAGGTGGAGGCAGAATAAAAACAGGGGAGGGAGGAGTGGGAAAGTGAGGAACAGCCGTGCAGATCCTGAGGTTGGGAAAGGAGGAGGAAGAGGAGGAGATGGTCCAGGAGGGGGGATTCCCTGGAGTCCTGGAGGAGCATTTCCTGAGGGACTGAGCTCATGGAAAAAGGGAGAAATTCCTGAGGGACTTACCCCAGTTAAAAAGGGATCCAGGCTGGAGCAGCTTGGAAAAAAAAGGGATCCAGGTTGCAGCAAATGTGTTCCTGCAGGACTGAGCCCATGGAAAAGGGATCCAGGCTGGAGTAGCTTGGAAAAAAAGGGATCCAGGCTGGGGGAAATGTGTTCCTGAGGGACTGACCCAATGGAAAAAGGATCCAGGTTGGAGCAAATGTGTTCCTGAAGGACTGAGCCCATGGAAAAGGGATCCAGGCTGGAACAGCTTGGAGAAAAACAGGAATCCAGGCTGAAGTAGTGACCCCATGGAAAAGGGATCCAGGCTGGAACAGCTTGGAAAAAAAAGGGATCCAGGCTGGAAGAGCCTAATCCTTCAGGACTGAGCCCATTTAAAAAGGGATCCACACTAGAAAAATTCCTAAGGGACTGAGCCCATAGAAAAAGGGAGCAGTTCCTGAAGTAGTGACCCCATGGAGAAGGGATCCAGGCTGGAACAGCTTGGAATAAAAAAGGGATCCAGGCTGGAACAGTTCCTGCAAGACTGAGCCCATGGAAAAGGGATCCACACTAGAAAAATTCCTAAGGGACTGACCCCATGGAAAAAGGAAGCAGTTCCTGAATAGTCACCCTATGGAAAAGGGATCCAGGCTGGGGGAAGTCTGTTCCTGCAGGACTGAGCCCATGGAAAAGGGATCCAGGCTGGAGTGGGAAGTTCCTGAAGCTGTGCCAGGGAAGGTTTAGGTTGGATTTGGGAAAATTCCTCCATACAAAGGTTCATCCAGCCCTGGCACAGCTGGATAAATCCCCATTCCTGCAGGGATTTCAAAACCCTGTGCATGTGGCACTTGGGACATGGATGAACTTGGAAATGCTGGGAATGGTTTGGGCTTGACCTTAAAAGAACTTTTTCAACCTAAATAATTCCCTGATTCTCTGAAATCAGGAGTGAAGTGGAATATTGGAGTTGGGACAGCAGGAGTGGGAGGTTTAAAAAAATATAAATACATGGAAAAATTAATTCCTGACTGTGACTTTATTTTCCTCTCCTTTCCAGGCACAGGGAAAACCTCAACCTTGGTCAAGTATGCAGAGAAATTCCAGGAGCTGAAATTCCTGTACCTGACTTTTAACAAAGCTGCAGCAGAAAAAGGCAAAAAGGTTTTTCCAAGGAATGTCACATGCAAGACCTTCCATGCCTTGGCTTTTGGAAGCATTGGGAGACAGTGAGTGAGGAATTGAAATTCCTTGGTAGAAGCAGGGGAAGGATGAGGAAAAGAAAGTTTTGAGGCAGCAAAAATAATGAAGGGAAATTTGTAATTTATAGTCTCCAATTTGTGATTTATGGTTTCCAATTTGTAATTTATGATTTCCAATTTGTAATTTATAATTTTAGCATCCCTGGGAGCAGCTCAAAGCCAGGGAGCTCTTCCCAGGGAGGTGGAAATCCACTGGGAATGAGTTTTCCCCACTTCCCATTTCCACTGGAATGCTACAACTGCTCCAGGTGCTGCTTTTCCTGCTCCATTTTCTCATCCTGTCCAATTCTGGCCCATTTAAGCTGGGGATAGGAAGGAAAATGAGCCATGATCTGAAAAAAGAGGGAAATGCCATTCCCTGGCTATGCAAACACTCTGGAATTCCAGGGATAAGCCAAATTTTCCATCACTAAAATGCAGAAAATCAATAAATCTCTGCTTCCACCAGGACAAATCTATGCAAATTTCAAAGTATTCCATTATTAGGGTGAATTGGGATAGAAATCCAAGTTTTTTTCCAGGGATAGTGCACCAAAGAAATTGATTTCTGTGTGGTTTAACACTTTTTTTTTTCTTTTTATCATCTCTGGCACAGCTACAAAGACAAAGGCAAGCTGAACTTCTCCAAGCTGTCAGTTTATTCCATCAGCCACCTCCTCCAGAACAGGAAAGGCCAATCCCTGTATATAAGAGGGAAAATGGTGTCCCAGACCTTGGAAAATTTCTTTTCCTCCTCAGATGAGGAGATCAGTGAGGAGCACACACCCCTGTGGTTCAAAAACAGCCATGGGCAGATGGAGCTCATGAGCAGAGAGGAAAAGAGAGTGAGTTTTTGGGATGGAATTTTTTGGGGAACTCTGGGATAGTGGGAAATGTCCCTGCTCATGGATGGGGTGGCACTGGGTGGGCTTTGAGGTTTTTTCCAACCCAAACCATTCCAGGATTTTATTTATAATTTGTGTTCATCCCCCTTGCAGAGGCTGGAAGCAACATTCCAAAGGAATTGGGAGGAGGAATTAGAAGTTTGGGAGGAGGAATCAGAAATTAGGAGGAGGAATCAAAAGTTTGGGGGGAGAAGGAATCAAAGATTGAGAGGAAGAATCAACGAGTGGGAGGAGGAATAAAAAGCTTGGGAGGAAAAATCAAAATCTTGGGAGGATGAATCAAAGATTGGGAAGAGGAATCAAAATATTGATAGGAGGAATCAAAAATTAGGAGGAGTAATCAGAAATTGAGGGGGGAATCAAAATATTGGGAGAAGGAATCAAAGACTGGGAGGAAGAATCAAAGATTGGGAGGAGGATTCAAAAATTAGGAGGAAGAATCAGAAATTGGGAGGAGGAATCAAAGATAAAGAGGAGAAATCAGAAATTGGGAGGAAGAATTGGAGGAAGAATCAGAAATAGAGAGGAGGGATCAAAAGATTGGGAGGAGAAATAAAAATAATGGGAGATGGAATCAAAAGTTCTGGAGAAGGAATCAAAGACTGGGAGGAAGAATAAAAATACTGGGAGGAGGAATCAGACATTGGGATGAAAATTCAAAAATATTGGCAGGAGGCATCAAAGATTGGGAAGAAGAGTCAGAAATTGGGAGGAGGAATCAAAAGATTGAGAAGAAGGATAAAAGATTGGGAGGAGGAATCAAAATATTGGGAGGAGGAATCAAAATATTGGGAGGAGGAATCAAAGATTGTGGGGGAATCAAGGGATTGGGAGCGTGAATCAAAAATTAAAAGGAGGAATCAAAGTTTGGGAGGAGGAATCAAAGATTGAGAGGAGGAATCAAAGGATTGAGAGGAGGAATAAAAATAATGGGAGGAGGAATCAAAAGATTGAGAGGAGGAATCAAAAATTGGGGAATTTTTAGCTGAAAATGTCCCTGCCATGGATGGGATGGGACTGGATGGGCTTTGAGGCCCTTTCCAGCCCAAACCACTCCAGGATTTTATTTCTACTCCATTATTTTATTTCTATTCCCTGATTTTATTTCTATTCCAGGATTTTATTTCTATTCCAGGATTTTATTTCTATTCCAGGATTTTATTTCTATTCCCTGATTTTATTTCTACTCCAGGATTTTATTTCTATTCCCTGATTTTATTTCTATTCCATGATTTTATTTTTATTCCAGGATTTTATTTCTACTCCAGGATTTTATTTCTATTCCCTGATTTTATTTCTATTCCAGGATTTTATTTGTACTCCAGGATTTTATTTCTATTCCCTGATTTTATTTCTATTCCCTGATTTTATTTGTACTCCATGATTTTATTTCTATTCCCTTGATTTTATTTCTATTCCTTGTTTTTATTTCTACTCCATTATTTTATTTCTATTCAGGGATTTTATTTCTATTCCAGGATTTTATTTCTATTCCCTGATTTTTTTCTATTTCCATGATTTTATTTCTATTCCAGGATTTTATTTCTATTCCCTTATTTTATTTCTACTCCAGGATTTTATTTCTATTCCCTGATTTTATTTCTATTCCCTGATTTTATTTCTATTCCAGGATTTTATTTCTATTCCATGATTTTATTTCTACTCCAGGATTTCTATTTCCATAATTTTATTCCTATTCCAGGATTTTATTTCTATTCCCTGATTTTATTTCTATTCCATGATTTTATTTCTATTCCATTATTTTATTTCTACTCCAGGATTTTATTCCCATTCAGGGATTTCATTTTTATTCCATTATTTTATTTCTATTCCCTGATTTTATTTCTATTCCAGGATTTTATTTCTACTCCACGATTTTATTTCTATTCCATGATTTTATTTCTACTCCAGGATTTAATTTCCATTCCCTGATTTTATTCCCAATTTTTCTGTTCCCCATTTCAGATCAGTGTGGCAGAGGCCAGAGACATTTGGCACAAGATGAAGAAGCTGGATGGAGATGCAGAGGGCAGATACAAGATGACCTGTGATGGTAAAAAAAGCTGGAAAATCCTTTGGAAAATGGGATTTGGGCTGGAAAAATCACTGGATTTATTATTCCTGCTCTACCTCAGCATCCAGAAAGAGAAAAATCCCTTTTTGGGAATTTTTCTGGATTTTTTTTTTTTTTTGCTTTTTTTGGCATTTTCCTGGATTTTTTTTTTCAATTTTTCATATAATAATTTTTTTTTTGGGGCATTTTCCTTTTTTTTTGGATTTTTTTTTTTATTTGCCATCTCCCTGGAATTTCTTTTTTTACATTTTCCTGACTTTTTTTTTTTTTTTTTTGCATTTTTATGGAATTTTTTGGCATCTTCCAGGAATTGTTTTGGAATTTTTTTTTGTATTTTCCTGGCAATTTTTTTGGCTTTTTTTTTGGCTTTTTCCTGGAAATATTTTTGAAATTTTTTGGCATCTTCCAATTATTTTTTAATATTTATTTTTAATATTTTTTGAAATTTTTTTGCCATTTCCCTGGAAATTTATTTTTTAAATTTTTTTGGTATCTTCCAGGAATTTTTTTCAAAATTTTTTTTTGTTTTCCTGGATTTTTTTTGGAATATTGTTGCCATTTTCCTGGAATTCTCTGTGATCATTACAAAATTTGAAATCATCACATTTCTGCTGCCAAGGCAGCCAGAAATTTTTTTTTTTTTGCAACCTTTCCAAACATGGAAATTGTAAGCAAGAAATATTAAAATATATTTAATTTTAATTTTCTTTTTTAAAATTTAAAGTTAATATATTTAATATTTAAAATATTATATTTAATTTTTTTCTATTTTTATATTTATAGTTAATATATTTAATATTTAAAATATTACAATATATTTAAATTTAATGTTCTATTTTCAAACTTATAGTTAAATACTTAATATTAAAAATATTAAAATATATTTAACTGTAATTTCATATTTTTAAATTTCAATTTAATATATTTAATTTTAAAATATTACAATATATTTACTTTTTATTTTATAGTTTTAATTTCTAGTTAATATATGTCATATTAAAAATATTAAAATATATTTAATTTTTATTTTCTATTTTTAAATTTAAAGTTAATATATTTAATATTTAAAACATTACAATATATTTAAATTTAATTTTCTAGTTTTAAACTTATAGTTAAAATACTTAATATTAAAAATATTAAAATATATTTAACTGTAATTTCACATTTTTAAGTTTATAGTTAATATATTTAATACTAATGTTAAAATATATTTAATTTTTATTTTCAAATTTAAATTTCTAGTTAATATATTTATATTTAAAATATTAAAATATATTTAAATTTAATTTTCTGTTTTTAAATTTAAAGTTAATATATTCAATATTTCTTTTCTAAAAATTTCTGATTTTTTCCTCAGGATATTTGAAACTTTGGCAGCTCAGCAAGCCCCAGCTCTCAGGGTTTGATGCCATTTTTGTGGATGAAGCCCAGGACTGCACTCCAGGTGGGTTTTTTTTACATAATCCAAGTTTTTAAATTTCTTTTTACGATAATCCAATTTTTAATTTTTTACAATAATCCAATTTTAATTTTTTTATAATAATCCAATTTTAATTTTTTTACAATAATCCAATTTTTTACATTAATTCCATTTTTCATTATTTTTTACAATAATCCAATTTTTAATTTTTTTTACGATAATCCAATTTTAATTTTTTCACAATAGTCCAATTTTAAATTTTTTTTTACAATAATCCAATTTTTTACATTAATTCCATTTTTCTTTTTTTTTTACAATAATCCAATTTTTAATTTTTTTACAATAATCCAATTTTTAATTTTTTTACAATAATCCAATTTTTTATGACAATCCAATTTTAATTTTTTTTAAACAGTAATCTCTTTTTGAATTTTTTACTATAATCCAACTTTTGACATTAATCCAATTTTTCATTTTGTAAAAAATTTTAAAAATTGCATTGTTGTAAAAAAATTGGATTATTGTAAAAAGAAAAAAATTGAATTTTTTTTGTAAAAAATTAAAATCCATTTTTTAATGTTTTTTACAATATTCCAGTTTTAAATTTTTTTTTACATAATCAAATTTTTAAATTTCTTTTTACAATAATCCAATTTTTAATTTTTTTAAAATAATCCAAATTTTATTTTTTTTACTATAATCCAATTTTTCTTCAGCAATCCAATTTAAAAAAAATTTTACAATAAACCAATTTTTAATTTTTTTACAATAATCCAATTTTTAATTTTTTTTACAATAATCCAATTTTTTATGACAATCCAATTTTAATTTTTTTTAAACAGTAATCTCTTTTTGAATTTTTTTACTATAATCCAATTTTTTACATTAATTCCATTTTTCATTTTGTATAAAATTTTTAAAATTGCATTGTTGTAAAAAAATTGGATTATTGTAAAAAAAAAGAAAAAAATTGAATTTTTTTTGTAAAAAATTAAAATCCATTTTTTAATGTTTTTTACAATAATCCAGTTTTAAATTTTTTTTACATAATCAAAACTTTTAAATTTCTTTTTACAATAATCCAATTTTTAATTTTTTTAAAATAATCCAAATTTTATTTTTTTTACGATAATCCAATTTTTCTACAGCAATCCAATTTTAAAAAAATTTTACAATAGTCCAATTTTTAATTTTTTTACAATAATCCAATTTTTAATTTTTTTTACAATAATCCAATTTTTTGACAATCCAATTTTAATTTTTTTTAAACAGCAATCTCTTTTTGAATTTTTTTACTATAATCCAATTTTTTGCATTAATCCAATTTTTCATTTTGTAAAAAATTTTAAAAATTGCATTGTTGTAAAAAAATTGGATATTGTAAAAAGAAAAAAATTGAATTTTTTTTGTAAAAAATTAAAATCCATTTTTTAATGTTTTTTACAATATTCCAGTTTTAAATTTTTTTTTACATAATCAAATTTTTAAATTTCTTTTTACAATAATCCAATTTTTAATTTTTTTAAAATAATCCAAATTTTATTTTTTTACTATAATCCAATTTTTCTACAGCAATCCAATTTTAAAAAAATTTTACAATAAACCAATTTTTAATTTTTTTACAATAATCCAATTTTTAATTTTTTTACAATAAGCCAATTTTAAATTTTTTTACAATAATCCAATTTTTTACGACAATCCAATTTTAATTGTTTTTAAACAATAATCTCATATTGAATTTTTTTACTATAATCCAATTTTTTACATTAATTCCATTTTTCATTTTGTATAAAATTTTTAAAATTGCATTGTTGTAAAAAAATTGGATTATTGTAAAAAAAAAGAAAAAAATTGAATTTTTTTTGTAAAAAATTAAAATCCATTTTTTAATGTTTTTTACAATATTCCAGTTTTAAATTTTTTTTTACATAATCAAATTTTTAAATTTCTTTTTACAATAATCCAATTTTTAATTTTTTTAAAATAATCCAAATTTTATTTTTTTACTATAATCCAATTTTTCTACAGCAATCCAATTTTAAAAAAATTTTACAATAAACCAATTTTTAATTTTTTTACAATAATCCAATTTTTAATTTTTTTACAATAAGCCAATTTTAAATTTTTTTACAATAATCCAATTTTTTACGACAATCCAATTTTAATTGTTTTTAAACAATAATCTCATATTGAATTTTTTTACTATAATCCAATTTTTTACATTAATTCCATTTTTCATTTTGTATAAAATTTTTAAAATTGCATTGTTGTAAAAAAATTGGATTATTGTAAAAAAAAAAAGAAAAAAATTGAATTTTTTTTGTAAAAAATTAAAATCCATTTTTTAATGTTTTTTACAATAATCCAATTTTAAATTTTTTTTACATAATCAAAACTTTTAAATTTCTTTTTACAATAATCCAATTTTAAATTTTTACAATAATCCAAATTTTAATTTTCTTACTATAATCCAGTTTTTTTACAGCAATCCAATTTTAAAAATTTTTTATAATAATCCAGTTTTAAATTTTTTTAAACAATAATCTCATTTTTAGTTTTTTTACAATAATACAGTTTTTTTACATTAATCCCATTTTAAGTTTTTTACAATAATCCCATGTTTAATTTTTTTACAAAAAATCCAATTTTTTCTTTTTTTTACAATAATCCAATGATTTGTCCACAATCAAATTTAAAAAATTTTTTACAATAATCCAGTTTAAAATTTTTTACAGTAACTCAATTTTTATAATTCTTTTTACAATAATCCAATTTTTAATTTTTTGACAACAAGCCAGTTTTTAGAAATTTTTTAACAATAATCCAATTTTTTTACAATAATCCAATTTTTTTTACAATAGTCCAATTTTTTTACTGCCATCCAATTTTAAATTTTTTTAAACAATAACCTCACTTTTAATTTATTCACAATAATCCAATCTTTTCACAATTATCCAATTTTTTTTTACAATTACCCAGTTTTTTCCTAAAATCCAATTTTCACTTTTTTAAGCAATCTCACTTTTAATTTTTTCTCAACCATCCAATTTTTTTTACAATAATCCAATTTTTGACTACAATCCAATTTTAATTTTTTTTAAAATAATCACACTTTTAATTTTTTCATGCTAATCCAATTTTAAATCTTTTTTACAATAATCCAATTTTTTGCTACAATCCAATTTTAAATTTTTTTAACAATAACCTCACTTTTAATTTTTTAACAATAACCCAATTTTTACAACAATCAAATTTTTTGACTGCAATCCAATTTTAGCTTTTTTAAACAATAACCTCACTTCTAATTTTTTCACAACAATCCAACTTTTTTCATAACAATCCTATTTAATTTTTTTTTACAATAACCAGTTTTTTAAAAAATTTTTTACAACAATCAAATTGAATTTTTTTTTTTACAATAACGAATTTTTAAAATTTTTTTTTTCAACAATCCAATTTAATTTAATTTTTTTTTAAAATAACCAATTTTTTTAATTTTTTTTTTTTACAACAATCCAATTTATTTTTTTTCCTCTCTCCCAGCCATTGTGGACATTGTGCAATCCCAGAGATGTGGGAAGATGCTGGTGGGGAGACCCTCACCAACAAATTTACACCTTCAGGGGGGCTGTGAACACCCTGCACCTGCTGCCCCACACCCACCTGTTCTACCTGACCCAGGTGAGCAAAAAAAATCCCAAATCCTGCAAAATTGGCAAATTTGGAATTGTGGGCTTGAGTGGGGAAATTGGGATTTAGGATGGAGAAAAAATTCTCCAGAAGGTTTGAAGACCAATCAGGATTTATAGGAATATTTTTGGATATTTTATTTCAATATTTTCCCTTTTTCCAAAGAGAAAAATTCTACAGAAAATTTTAAGGACAACCAAAATTTCCAGGAATATTTTTGGGATTTTTGGTGCCTTTTCCAATAGAAAATTTGTCCAGGAGGTTGGTGGGAATCAGATCATTTGGATTTAAGGATCACTGGGATTTCTGGAAATATTTTGGAGGGATTTTTTTTCCTTTTTCCAAGAGAAAAATTCTCCAGAATGTTTTAAGGCCAATCAGGATTTTCAGGAATAATTTTAAAGGGATTTTGATCCTTTTTCCAAAGAGAAAATTATCCAGAAGTTTTTAGGAACAACCAGGATTTCCAGGTCCAGGAATAATTTGGAGGAATTTTGGATCTTTTTTCCAAGAGAAAAAATCTCTATAAGGTTTTAAGGACAACCAAAATTTCCAGGAATATTTTTGGGATTTTTGGTGCCTTTTCCAAGAGAAAAGTTGTCCAGAAGGTTGATGGGAATCACATCATTTGGATTTAAGGATCACTGGGATTTCTGGAAATATTTTGGAGAGATTTTTTTTCCCGTTTTCCAAGAGAAAAATTCTCCAGAAGGTTTTAAGGTCAACCAGGATTTCCAGGAATATTTTGGCAGGATTTGGATCCTTTTTCCAAAGAGAAAATTATCCAGAATTTTTTAGGAACAACCAGGATTTCCAGGAATATTTTTGGGATTTTTGGTGCCTTTTGCAATAGAAAATTTGCCCAGAAGGTTGGTGGGAATCACATAATTTGGATTTAAGGATCACTGGGATTTCTGGAAATATTTTGGAGAGATTTTTTCCCTTTTTCCAAGAGAAAAATTCTCCAGAAGGTTTTAAGACCAACCAGAATTTCCAGAATATTTTGACAGGATTTTGCTATTTTTTCCATGAAAAAATTCTCCAGAATATAGCTGGCAATCCCATAATTCCATACAGAGCAAATTTTTTTGTAGATTCCAAATATTTTCCTGCTGATTTTGGGAATTTTTCCGAGCAGAGTTTCCGCTTCGGGCCCGAGATCGCCTACGTGGGATCCGCCATCCTGGATGTGTGCAAAGGGGTCCGGGGGAAAACCCTGCTGGGAGGGAGCCAGCATGGTGAGCTGGGACTGGGAATTCCCAAAAACATTCCCAAAAAATTTCTATCCCAAATCTGGGGTGGAAATGGGGATTGGTTGATTGGTTATGGGGAATAATGATATTAAGGGTAACTGGGAATTTTTCCTGGGAATGGCTGTGTGTAACTGGGAATTTCTGCTGGGAATGTCCGTGGATAACTGGGAATGGCCATGGATAACTGGGATTTTTTACTGGAAATGGCCATGGATTATTGGGAATTTTTCCTGAGAATAGCAGTGGATAAATGGGAATTTTTACTGGGAATGGCCATGGATAACTGGGAGTTCCTGCAGGGAATGTCCATGGGTAACTGGGAATGTCCATGGGTAACTGGGAATTCCTGCTGAGAATGGCCATGGATAACTGGGAATGGCCATGGATTACTGGGAATTTTTCCTGGGAGTGACTGTTGATAAATGGGAATTTCTCCTGGGAATGACCATGGATAACTGGGAATAGCTGTGGATAACTGGGAATTTTTCCTGGGAATAGCTGTGGATTACTGGGAATTCCTGCTGGGAATGGCCATGGATAACTGGGAATGGCTGTGGATAACTGAGAATTTTTACTGGGAATGGCCATGGATAACTGGGAATTTTAACTGGGAATGCCCATGGATTATTGGGAATTTTAACTGGGAATGGCCATGGATAACTGGGAATTGCCATGGATAACTGGGAATTCCTGCTGGGAATGGCCATGGATAACTGGGAATGGCTGGGGATAACTGAGAATTTTTCCTGGGAATGACTGTGGATAAATAGGAATTTCTCCTGGGAATGACCATGGATAATTGGGAATTCTTGGAAGGAATGGCCATGGATAGTTGGGAATTCCTGCTGAGAATGGCTGTGGATAACTGGGAATGGCTGTGTTTAACTGGGAATGGGCATGGATAGCTGGGAATTCCTGCAGGGAATGTCCATGGGTAACTGGGAATTTCTCTTGAGAATGGCCATGGATAACTGGGAATGGGCATGGATATGTGGGAATTTTTTCTGGGAATGACTGTGAATAAAAGGGAATTTTTCCTGGGAATGACCATGGATAACTGGGAATGGCCATGGATAACTGGGAATTTCTCCTGGGAATGGCCATGGATAACTGGGAATTTTTCCTGGGAATGGCTGTGGATAACTTGGACTTTCTCCTGGGAATGAACATGGATAACTGGGAATTCTTGGAAGGAATGGCCATGGATTACTGGGAATGTCCATGGATAACTGGAAATTCCTGCTGGGAATGGCTGTGGATTACTGGGAATGGCTGTGGATGATGGGAATTCCTGCAGGGAATGGCCATGGATAACTGGGATTGGCAGGGAATAACGGGGAATTTTTCCTGGGAATGTCCATGTATACCTGGGAATTCTTGCCAGGAATGGCTGTGGATAACTGGGAATTTCTCCTGGGAATGTCTATGGATAACTGGGAGTTTTTCCTGGGAATAGCTGTGGATAACTGGGAATTTCTCTTGGAAATATCCATGGATATGTGGGAATTCTTACTGGGAATGGCTGTGGATAACTGGGAATTCCTGCAGAAATTGTCTGTGGATAACTGGGAATTTCTCCTGGGAATGTCCATGGGTAACTGGGAGTTTTTCCTGGGAATAGCAGTGGATAACTGGGAATGGCCGTGGATAACTGAGGATTTTTCCTGGGAATGGCCATGGATTACTGGGAATTTTAACTGGGAATGGCCATGGCTAACTGGGAGTAGCTGTGGATAACTGGGAATTTCTCCTGGGAATCACTGTGGCTAACTGGGAATTCCTGCTGGGAATGGCCATGGATTACTGGGAATGGCTGGGGATAACTGGGAATTTCTCCTGGGAATGGCCATGAATTACTGGGAATTTTAACTGGGAATGGCCATGGCTAACTGGGAATAGCTGTGGATAACTGGGAATTTCTCCTGGGAATATCCATAGATTATTGGGAATTTTAACTGGGAATGGCTGTGGATAACTGGGAGTTTTTCCTGGGAATAGCAGTGGATAAATGGGAATTTTTGCTGGGAATAGCTGTGGATTACTGGGAATTCCTGCTGGGAATGGCCATGGATTACTGGGAATGGCTGGGGATAAACTGAGAATTTTTACTGGGAATGGCCATGGGTAACTGGGAATTTTAACTGGGAATATCCATGCATTACTGGGAATTATAACTGGGAATGGCCATGGCTAACTGGGAATAGCTGTGGATAACTGGGAATTTCTGCTGGGAATCACTGTGGCTAACTGGGAATTCCTGCTGGGAATGGCCATGGATTACTGGGAATGGCTGGGGATAACTGGGAATTTTAACTGGGAATGGCCATGGATAACTGGGAATTTTTCCTGGGAATAGCTGTGGATAACTGGGACTTTCTCCTGGGAATGAACATGGATAACTGGGAATTCCTGCTGGGAATGGCCATAGATTACTGGGAATGGCTGGGGATAACTGGGAATTTTTACTGGGAATGGCCATGGATAACTGGAAATTCCTGCTGGGAATGGCCATGGCTAACTGGGAATGGCCATGGATAACTGGAAATTCCTGCTGGGAATGGCCATGGCTAACTGGGAATTTTTCCTGGGAATAGCTGTGGATTACTGGGAATTCCTGCTGGGAATGGCCATGGATAACTGGGAATTTTAACTGGGAATATCCATGAATTACTGGGAATTTTAACTGGGAATGGCCATGGCTAACTGGGAATAGCTGTGGATAACTGGGAATTTCTCCTGGGAATATCCATGGATTATTGGGAATTTTAACTGGGAATGGCTGTGGATAACTGGGAATTTTTCCTGGGAATAGCAGTGGATAAATGGGAATTTTTGCTGGGCAATAGCTGTGGATTACTGGGAATTCCTGCTGGGAATGGCCATGGATTACTGGGAATGGCTGGGGATAAATGAGAATTTTTACTGGGATTGGCCATGGATAACTGGGAATTTTAACTGGGAATATCCATGCATTACTGGGAATTTTAACTAGGAATGGCCATGGCTAACTGGGAATAGCTGTGGATAACTGGGAATTTCTGCTGGGAATATCCATGGATTATTGGGAATTTTAACTGGGAATGGCTGTGGATAACTGGGAATTTCTGCCACAAATGGCCATGGCTAACTGGGAATTCCCATGGAGAGCTGGAATTTTTCCTGGCTAACTGGGAATTCCCATGGAGAGCTGGAATTTTTCCTGGCTAACTGGGAATGGGTTTCTCCTGCAGGCCACGTGGGGGGCGCCCGGCTGGGGACGGTGGCTCTGCTGTCCCGCAGCAACCTGAACGTGTTTGAGGACGCCGTGGAGCTCTCTGGGAGAGACCCCCCTGCCAAAATCCACATCATTGGGGTGAGGCCCACTCCAATTCCAAGGATTTCAGTCCATATTCCAGGAAAAAACTGGAATTTTCAGGAAAAAACTGGAATTTTTTGTGCCCAGAGGTGTCGTTATGCTCCAACCCGTGCAGGCCTCATCAAATTTTTAGGATAATTTATCCCATTTTTATGAGGGATGAGGCAATGAAAAGGGATGGAACAAGTTGTTCTGAGGTTTTAAAGGAATATTCCAGAAAAAAACTGGAATTTTCAGGAAAAAACTAGGAATTTTTTGTGCCCAGAGATGCCGTTATGCTCCAACCCTTGCAGGCCTCATCTCGTTTTTAGGATAATTTTTTCTGTTTTTATGAGGGATGAGGCAGTGAAAGAGGAATGGAGCAAGTTTTTCCAACGTTTTAAAGGAATATTCCAGGAAAAACCAGGAATTTTTTGGAATAAGCAGGGAATTTCAGAAAAAACTGGAATTTTTTGTGCCCAGAGATGCCGTTATGGTCCAACCCATAAATTTATAATAATTTATCCCATTTTTAGGATAATTTATCCCATTTTTATGAGGGATGAGGCAGTGAAAAGGGATGGAACAAGTTTTTCCAAGGTTTTAAAGGAATATTCCAGAAAAAAACTAGGAATTTTCAGGAAAAACCAGGAATTTTTTGTGCCCAGAGATGCCATTATTCTCTAACCCGTGCAGGCCAGATCAAATTTTTATGATAATTTATCCCATTTTTAGGATAATTTATCCCATTTTTATGAGGGATGGGGCAGAGAAAGAAGGATGGAACAAGTTTTTCCAAGGTTTTAAATAAATATCTAGAAAAAACCTGGAATTTTCAGGAAAAAATTGGAATTTTTTGTGCCTAGAGATGCTGTTATGCTCCAACCCTTGCAGGCCTCATCCCATTTTTAGGATATTTTTTCCCAATTTTATGATAATTTTTTCCCAATTTTATGATAATTTTTCCCAATTTTTAGGATCATTTATCCCAATTTTTATGATAATTTTTCCCATTTTTAGGATAATTTTTTCCCATTTTTAGGTTAATTTATCCCAATTTCTGATAATTATCCTAAAAATGGGAAAAATTATACCACTTTAAGGATAATTTATCCCAATTTTATGATAACTTTTCTCAATTTTTAGGACAATTTTTCCCATTTTTAGGAAAATTTCTCCCAATTTAAGGATATTTTTTCCCATTTTTAGGATCATTTATCCCAATTTTATGATAATTTTTCCCTTTTTTAGTACAATTTTTCCCATTTTTAGGATAATTTATCCCAATTTAAGGATATTTTTTCCCAGTTTTTGGATAATTTATCCAAATTTTATGATAATTTTTCCCATTTTTAGGATATTTTTTCCCAATTTAAGACTATTTTGGGAATTTTAGCAGGATTGGAGCCTTGGGAATTTCAGGCTGATAATTCAAATGTTTACCCAAATTCCAATTCAAGGAGGGGTTGGAGTGCTCAGGACTGAAAATCTTCTGCACTTTGGAATAAATTGAATTTATGAATGCAATAAATTAAATAATAAGATATTTTTGTCTTTATTTTATTTTTCTTATTTTATTTTGTCTTACTTTTGTCTTATTTTATTTTTCTTATTTTTCTTATTTTGTCTCATTTTATTTTGTCTCATTTTATTTTTGTCTCATTTTATTTTGTCTTATTTTTGTCTTATTTATTTTGCTTTATTTTATTTTTATTTCATCTTTATAAATGAATAAATTTATTTTGTAATAAAATTTTTAATTTATTAAAATGAATAAGATTTAAATTAAATTAAATTAAATTAAATATGAATTAAGATTAAAATTATTTTATTAAGAAGAAAATTCTTATTTTATTTTATCTTATCTTATTTTTATTTTATTTTGTATTTATTTTATCTTATTCTTATTTTATCTTATTCTATCTTATTGTATCTTATTGTATCTTATTGTATCTTATTGTATCTTATTTTATCTTATTCTTTTTATATATTTAATTTAATTTAATTTAAATTTAATTTTAATTTAATATTAAATTACTTTTTAAAAATTTATTTCAGGGGCTGGGGAGATTTGGCCTGAGCAGAATTTTGGACATTTGGAAGCTGAGCCAGCCTGCAGAGGTCAGGAAAAATTGTAAGTATTCCTTTCTCCTTTCTTTTTTTTCCAGGATTTTTTAGGTTTTGCTGAAAATCAAAACCCTTTTGGATGGTTAATTTTATATTTCCTAATTAATTTTTAAATTCATCTTCAGCTTTCCCTGGATTGTTTCAGGTGTAAAGCTCCCTGTTTTAAAATTTCCTTTCAAATATGCAATAGAAAATCAGGATAAAATTCAGGATTTTCTTTAAAAGTCCAGAATAAAATTCAGGATTTCCTTTCAAATATGGAATAAAATTCAGAATAAAAATCATGTTAAAATTCAGGATTTCCTTTAAAATTTGCAATAAAAATCAGGATAAAATTCAGAATAAAATTCATGAATTGCTTTTAAATTCAGGATTTTGATCAGGATTTCTTTTAAAATACACTATAAAATTCAGAATAAAAATTCAGGATTTCCTTTAAAATATGGAATAAAATTCAGGATAAAAATTCAGAATTTCCTTTAAAATATGGAATAAAATTCAGGATTTCCTTTAAAATATGGAATAAAATTCAGGATAAAAATTCAGAATTTCCTTTAAAATATGGAATAAAATTCAGGATTTCCTTTAAAATATAGAATAAAATTCAGGATAAAACTCAGGATTTCCTTTAAAATATGGAATAAAATTCCTGATTAAAATCAGGATAAAATTCCTGATAAAATTCAGGATAAAAATTCAGGACAAAAATCATTCCTTTAAAATCCAACAGCACCAGATGAGTTCTTTATGATTAAAAAAAAAACAAAACAAAAAACAAAAAATCAAATTACACAAACAATTATTCCCAAAATTCCAAATTTTCTTTAAAATATGGAATAAAATTCAGAATAAAATTCAGGGTTTCCTTTGAAATATGGAATAAAATTTAGAACAAAATTCAGCATAAAAATTCATTATTTCATTTAAAATTCTGGATAAAATTCCAGATAAAAATCAGGATTTCCTTTAAAATATGGAATAAAATTCAGGATAAAATTCAGGGTTTCCTTTAAAATATGGGGGAAAAAAATCAGCATAAAAATTCATTATTTCCTTTAAAAGTCAGGATAAAATTCCAGATAAAATTCAGTATTTCCTTTAAAATATGGAATAAAAATCAGGATAAAATTCAGGCTTTCCTTTAAAATATGGAATAAAACTCGGGATAAAATTCAGGATTTCCTTTAAAATTCAGGATTTCAATCAGGATTTCCTTTAAAATGTGGAATAAAATTCCTGATAAAAATCAGGATAAAATTCCTGATAAAATTCAGGACAAAAAACATTCCTTTAAAATCCAACAGCACCAGATGAATTCTTTATAAAAAAAAAATCAACAAAAAAAATCAAATTACACCAACAATTATTCCCAATTTTTACGAGCAAAATCCCTTTGCCAGCTGGAAAATAACCACAACATGGAAAAACCTACATGAAACCTTTTAATAAAAATTAAATTAATTAATTAAAATATTTTTTTCCTTCCATTTCAGTAAATCTGGAGATTGAGGATTCTTTTATTAGGAAGTGGGAGGAGTCAGAGGGGTTCGAGGGGCTGAAGGAATTCGCGCTGCGCGTGGACGACCGCGACCTGCAGGGGAAGATCTGCATCGTGGAGAGGCACAGGGCCAGCATCCCCCAGCTGCTGGCCAGGATCCAGGCCTGCCACGTGGGCCAGCAGGGGCTGGCAGGTGAGGGGACATCCTGGAAAAAATCTGGGCTTGGTGGCAGTCACCTGAAACTGGGAAAAATATAAAAAAAAAACTGGTTTTCTTAGCCTGGGAAAAATCCGGGAGTTTTTTAATCGTCTTATCGTGGGAAAAATCAGGATTGTTTTCCAGTCATCTCATCCCAGGAGAAAATTGGGGTTGTTTTCCAGTTATCTCATCCTGGAAAAATTTGGTTAATGTTTTAATTACATCATCCTGGAAAAAATCCAGGATTGTTTTCCAATCATCCCATCCTAGAAAAAATTCAGGATTGTTTTCTAATCATCTCATCCCAGGAGAAAATTGGGATTTTTTTCCAAGTATCTCAGCCTAGAAAAACTGGGATAATTTTCCAATCATCCCATCCTGGGAAAAATTCAGGATTGTTTTCCAAGCTCCTCATCCTGGAAAAATCCAGGATAATTTTCCAATCACTTCATCCTGGGAAAAATTAGATTGTTTTCCAATATTCTCATCCTAGAAAAAAATGTGGGTAATTTTCTAATCACCTCATCCTGGAAAAAATCCAGGATTGTTTCCAATGATCTCATCCTGGAAAAAAATCAGGATTGTTTTCCAGTCTCCTCATCCTGGGAAAATTCCAGGATTATTTTCCAATCCCTTCACCTGAAGAAATCGGAATAATTTTCCAATCATCTCATCCTGGAAAAAATCCAGGATTGTTTCCAATCATCTCATCCTGGGAAAAATTGGGATGATTTTCCAATCTCCTCATCCTGGAAAAATCTGGGATCATTTTGCAATCATCTCATCCCAAGAGAAAATTTAGGTTCTTTTCTAATTATCTCATCCTGGATTTTCTCCAGCATGGAATGATTGTTTCCAATCCCAGATTTTTTCCAGGATGGGATGCCTGGAAAACTATCCCAATATTCTCCTGGGATGAGATGATTGGAAAATTATCCTGATGTAAATTTGGGAGAATGGATGCAGAATGAAATGAAACCAAAAAAAAAAAAAAATCCCATTCTTGCTGCCAAGACTGATCCTTTCTCCTGGTTTTTCCCAGATTTCCTCATGGGCACCGTGCACCAAGCCAAGGGCCTGGAATTCGACACCGTCTGTGTGGCTGATGATTTTGTGCAGATCCCTTCTCCTGTCACTGGGGCTCTGCTGAGGAGGATGAACGTGGCTCTGGGTGAGGGAGCAGCTCCAAAAAGTGGGAAAGAAAGTGGGGAAGGAGCTGGAAAACCTGGAAAATCTGGGGAAGGGGCTGGAAAACCCTGCAGAAAAGGGGAGTCAGGGGGGAACCTTGTGGCTGAATTCTTGGAGGGATTTGGGCTCTGCTGCCAGGGACAGGAGGAGAGGGAACGGCCTCAGGCTGGGCCAGGGCAGGTTTGGGTTGGATTTTAGGGAAATTCCATCCTGGGAAGGGCTGTGAAACACTGGAATGGGCCCAGGGCAGTGGTGGAGTCCCCATCCCTGCAGGGATTTCAACCCTGTGGATGTGGCACTTGGGGACCTGGGAATGGTTGGATTCCATCCTAGAAAATCTTTTCCACCAAAGTTTTTCCCTGGCTCCAAATAATCCCATCCAAGTGAGTAAGGGATTCCCAGTGGGATTTGTGTGGAAGGTTCATCCCACCCTTGTGCCCAGGGGAAAATTCCAGTTTTGGAGCAGCTCAGCATTCCCTGATCCCATTTCTGATCCCATTTCTGATCCCATTTTTACCCTCAAGCTGTGTTAGGGGAGATTTGATTGGATTTTAGGGAAAATCTCTCCATGGAGAAAAATTGTCAGACATTGGAACTGTGCAGGGATCTCCATCCCTGCAGGGATTTCAAGCCCTTTGGATGTGGCACTTGGGGACATGGGTGGCCTTGCAGTGCTGGGAATGATTGGATTCCATGTCTTGGAAGCTTTCCCAACCTAAATAATTCCATGGTTCCAGAATCTTGTGTCCAAACAGAATAAGGAAAAGAAAGGTGAAGTTATTATTATTTTGTACCTATTTTTACGAGCCCTCCCTGTTTTTAGAGGCTCTAAAAATAGGTACAAAAAGTGATTTTTCCCATTAAAACAGCTTCCTCATTTTCTCCTGCACACCTTTTCCAACTCTAAGGATTCTCCCATTCCATAAATATTCCTGCAGCCAAGCTTGGAGCTGTGTGGCAGCAAATCCCAATCCAGCTTTGGGAATTGTCTGCTTCCCTGTTCTCCCCAGTGAGCAGAGGGAATCCAGGGCTCCAAACTGGAAACTAAGAATTTTCCTCTGGGCATGTTCTGGCCTTTGCCTGGAGGGAGGAATTTGCCTAGAGGGAGTTACAAATTCCTTCTTTTCCAGAGAAACCCTCACTTCCCTTCCAGAACTGGAATCCTGGCATGGTTTGGCTTTTGGAGGGACTTTAAATCCCACCCAATTCCATGGGCATGGACACTTCCCACTGTCCCAGGCTGCTCCAAACCTCACCCAAGCTGGTGAAACATTGAAGGAGCAAATCCATGGATTTGATTTACCAAAATAAGAATGTTGGTCTAACACTGATACTCAACTGTGACAGACAAAAGCTTCTCTAACAATTTAAAGTTAGAAAGTGAATGTTTATGTGAGGTAATCCTCCAATACACACTGCAAAATCACAGGTGATCACAGAGTCTATTTATTGATTCAAAGGATTCAAACAAATACATATTGATAATAACAGCCCCTCCCATCCCCTGCTTCCTATGGTAATTAGCTTGAATAGCTATTAAGCACTGATTGACTTCTTAAATTAATTTTGGGGTTGTTTTTGTGGGGAGGGGTCTTAAAAGTAGGAAGTAAGGTGAGTTTTCCTCACCCTAAACTCTCAAATACAAATGATTACTGGGGATAGTCCAGTTTTTCAAAGAATGGGTTTCTGGTTGCATTGTCTGTGTTTCTTTGGGTCTGCTCACTAGTTTCATCTTTTCCCATAAGCAAACATAAAATGCCAGACAACCAATTATTTAAGTTTCAGATAACTGCTCCCTTCTAACTTCTAATTTTAAATTATTTTCAGCAAGGTAACTAAAATCCTAATTTTCTTGGGTTAGCATTTCAGATTGTCTCTGCTCCCTGCAGGCAGGAGTGCTGAGGATGAGTGGAACCTGCTCTACGTGGCTGTGACCAGAGCCAAGAGGTGCCTGCTGCTGTCCAGATCCCTGGAAAACCTCCTGACTCTGGCTGGAGTGAGTGAAACCATCCCTGCTGTGGGGTCATGCTCCCAAATTCCCTCCTGATCCTGGGGTTCATGCCATGGAGCATTCCTTGTGAGAATCACAGGGAATCACTTTGATTCCTGCATTTTGCTGCTCCATCAGACATTCCAGTAGGAAGACACAGGATTGCAGTGGGCTTTTTCCATAGTTCTTGCATTTGGGTTGTTTTCCACAGATCCTGGGGTTTTATCTCCATGGAGGTTTCCTTTTCCCTGCCTTCAGAGCCTTTCAGCTCTTCTTTTATTACTTTCCTTTATCCTCTTCCTTTATCCCCTTTCATATATTCCTTTCCTTTATTCCCTTCCCTTTTTCTCCTCTTTTTCCCCCCTTTTTTCCCCCTTTTCCCCCCTTTTTTCCCTTTCCTTTATCCCCTTCCTTCCATTGATTTCTGCTGGAGCTTTTTCCTCACCAGAAATTTGGGGTTTTGTTCCTTCCTTAAATCCCATCATGCTCCAAGTCACTTCCTTAGGGGTTAAAAAATTTATGGAACAACCTTCATTTTGCCTCAGCTGCCTCTGAGGGATGAAATTCCCTTTTTTTCCTGTTTCCTAGGAGCGTTTCCTGCAGGTGGAGTTGCTGAGTGAGGCTGGGAAGGACAAGGACAGAGCTGCTGTCACTTGTTGTGTGTCAGGATGTACAAATTCCCTGGAATTCAGCTCTGGGCTGGTGGTGAAGAAGCTCCCATTGACTCGTGTATGTCACTTCCCTGGGGTTTGGGATTTGGGATTTGGGGTTTTGGAGCCTTCCTGAGCCATTCCAGTCCTGTTCTGAGCAGGGATCTCAGCTCCCCATCCATTTCCTCATGCTAACAACCAGAGGTGAATTCCAAGGGTGATTCCAGATCACTTCCCACAGATCCCCTCAATCCTGAACAGCCCATCTGAGACCTCAGATGGATCCAGGTTTGGGGTTTTGCTGTGTCAGATCCTGTGTGTGACTCATGGAATATCCATGTGGGATTGGCACAGCAGCCCTGGCCCTGTGACAGTCCAACTTTTGGGGCAGGTTTGGGTTTGGTGCCACCTGGATCCTTTTCCAGAGGCTGCTGGGAAGGCTGAGCTCTGTAGGGAACACCAGGAACCTGTGGAGCTCCATGAGGCAACAGCCTCAGGCTATGCCAGGGGAACTTGAGGCTGGATTTTGGAGAAAATTCCTTCATGGAAAAGGTTTCCAAGCAATGGGCTGCCCAAGACAGGGGTGGAATTCCCATTCCTGGAGGGATTTCAAACGCTGTGCATGTGGCACTTGGGGACATGGGTGTCCTTACAGAGCTTTTCCAGCCATTCCATGATTCTGTGTGGGATTTCCTTGCTTTGGGCACATCATGGCTCCCTTCCCTGGATTGTGGCAGAGCTGGGAAGCCAAGGTTGTGTTCCTGCAGCTTCCTCCTCCCTGAAATCTCCTTTTTTCCTCCCACAGAGCGATGGCAGCCAGGATCCAGGGGGATTCCTGTGCCAGGCTTGCACCCAGCAGTTCTTTGGCTGCCTGACTCCACTCGTCTCTGTCCCAGCAATCTAGGAAGAGCACATCTCTAACAGAGCCCTCCAGCTTCCCAGAGCCATCCTGGGTGTGGGACAAATCCTCTTGGCACATCCCAGCAGCAAAATCAGGCAGATGTTGGAGCAGGATTTCAGGCTAGCTCCAAAATCAGGCAGATGTTGGAGCAGGATTTCAGGCTAGCTCCAAAATCAGGCAGATGTTGGAGCAGGATTTCAGCCCAGCTCTAAAATCAGGCAGATGTTGGAGCAGGATTTCAGGCTAGCTCCAAAATCAGGCAGATGTTGCAGCAGAATTTCAGCCCAGCTTCAGATTCCAATGGATGTTGGAGCAGGATTTCAGCCCAGCTCTAAAATCAGGCAGATATTGCAGCACTATTTTAGCCCAGCTCCAAATTGCAGGTGGATGTTGGAGCAGGATTTCAGCCCAGCTCTAAAATCAGGCAAATATTGGGGCAGGATTTCAACCCAGCTCCAAATTCCAGGTGGATTTTGGAGCAAGATGTTCCCAGCTCCAAATTCCAGGCAGATGTTGGAGCAGGATTTCAGTCCAGCTCCAAAATCCTGGTGGATGTTGGAGCAGGATATTCCCAGCTCCAGAGGAAATTCCTGGGAATTCTGTGATTCCTTTCCTCCAGCCCTGCCTCATCCTCCAGGAGCTGGGGATGGGATATCCAGAGGAATCTGCACTTTAGCAATGGGATCAGACAAAACAGGATTCATTTTGGAGCATTCCCCCTCTTCCCCTTCTCACCAGTGTCCAAACTTCCTGAATATCCCAGCATTCCTGGAAATCCCTCTGATCGTCTGGAAAAAGAGGAAGCACAATGCTGGAATGTATCCAGAGGAAGTTTTATGTCTTGGAAATGAAGTGTTCCTGCCCAGCCCTGGGAGGAAATCATAAATCTCTCCCAGAGAATTAATTTTCCATCCTTGCAGCCAAGGGATTTCCCTGGGCTCTTTCCCTTCTCCCTGCAGCCAACCAGGAGGGAAGAAATGAGGCAACAGCAGAAAAATTCCTTTGCTTTGGTTTCAGCTCAACTCAGGGACAAACTGGAGAGGGATTTCCAATCCTAGAATTAAACTTGTAGCCAAAAAAAGCCTGAACACTTCCTTTGTGTCTCTTCCCTGCCCTTAAATATCCTTTATTTCCCAGCCCTCCTGGGAATGCTCAGGTGGATCACACTCTCCCTGCCTCATGCCACAATTCCAGAGCTGTTTTCCATGGGAAATCAAAACTGAAAGTGGTTGCAGAAAGGGGAATGGACACTGCCTGGAGCTGTGGGCTGTGCCTGCTGCAGGAATCTCATGCATCCTGGTTTTTTCCCATTCATGGAGCTGCACTTTTGACTCCAGGAATGTATTCCCTTGTGAGAATTCCCCCAAATTCTTGGATCTGGGTGGAAGCACAAAGCCAGGAGAGAATTGGATCAGCCCAGATCAGAGGCACCAACAGGACAAGAGCAGCCAGGAGAAGAAATTCCATGGAATTTGGATCCCTACTGCTTCCCAAGCTTTTTGAGAACTGGCAGCTGCCACTGTGCCAACACCTCTGGAGGATGGGAATGAACCCTTCATTTCTGTGGTGTCCAGTGGGAATGGATTCATCCCAATCCAGTCCTTCCCTGAGAGATCCAGTTAATACTCTGAGTGTTATTTTCTATATAAAATATATTTATTTATACATAAAAATAGAAAGCTGCCTTTTCTGGAGTGTAAAGAAACAAGTGGAGAAAACCTGGGTAAGGAAACAAGTGGAGAAAACCTGCTAATGGGTAAAGAGGAAACACACACAGGAAAATATTCCCTAAATTGTGTTTTTTGGTCCCTACTGGTGTCTGTGGAGAGACTGCTCCAGGATCCAGAGCTGGGATCAGTGCTGGAAGTGCTTCCAAAGGATCCCTGAGCTGTGGGTGAGCCTGGGAGGGTCCCAGCACCTCTGGCTCTGGCTCAGTGCCTGGAAGAGAGCAGGACAGGGATGAGGATGTGGGGAAATGCTTGGCTGGGTCATTCTCCAAACATTTTCTGGGATTTGGGAAAAAGCTGGGAAAGGGGTGAAAATGTGGGGAGATGCTTGGCTGGGTCCCTCTCCATCCATTTTCTGGGATTTGGGTCAATTTGTGGACAAAGCCAGGAAAGGGATGATGATGTGGGGAAATGCTTGGCTGGGTGCTCTCCAAACATTTTCTGGGGTTTGGGGCAATGTGTGGACAAAGCCAGGAAAGGGATGTGGGGGGGGATTCTTGGCTGGATCCCTCTCCAGACTTTTTCTGGGATTTGGGACAAAGCTGGGAAAGGGATGAGGATGTGGGGAAATGATTGGCTGCGTCGTTCTCTGTCCATTTTCTGGGGTTTGGGACAAAGCTGGGAAAGGGGTGGGATTTATCCAGCTACTCCAACTCTATCTGTGCTCCTGGACAGGGAATGGGAATTACCTGGTGGGGGGGCAGGGCAGCTCAGCTTCATCCCAAACCCATCCCAATATCCCAACCCTCTCCCTGCCCTCCAGCAGCATCCCCAGGGCCAATTCCCCCAAATCCAGCTCCCAGTGCAGGACACCCACCTGCACCCACCTTTGGGATCATCCCTGGGAATCATCCCTGTTCAGGCTGGGAAGAGCAGCCACACCTCCCTGGCTGCTCCCTGTGCTCAGGGGAGCATCCAGAATTCCATCTCCAGCATCCCTGGGGATGGTGGGTGCCCCAAGTGTCCCCAGGGTGGGTGCTCAGCCCGTGGGGACAATGACAGCAGGAGCTACCTCCTCGTTCCCAGAGGGAAGAGCCCCCATGGGAATGTCTGTCTCTGTCACCGTGTAGCCCTGCCTGCTGCACCTGTGGGGGCAAGAGGAGCATCAGTGGCATTCCAGGGTTTTTCTTTGGAAAGCACAGAAGTTTTGGAAAAACTCATTCCTGGGGTTTGGTTTTGATGGCACTTACCTCCTCCAGCAGCAGGCAGCTGCAATTCCAGTGGCCAGCAGCACCAGGAATCCTGTGGGATGGACACACAGAGTGAGGAGCATTTCCCAGCCATGAATTCCTGATAAATTCCACCAAAACAGCTCCACAAGGAGCCAGAACCACACCAGGCACCACCACAAGGTGCCCTCCCCACCCCTGGCAGGAGGAATTGGGAATTCTTCCTTCCAGGAAGAAATTTGGGTGCTGAATCCTTCCCCCCACACAGTGGCATTCCCATTGGAATTTATTCCCATGGAATAAAACTCCCATAGCCCCCAAAAGGGATTTTAAACTTAAAAAAATAAAACAACCCCCTGTTTCCCAAGTAAGTTTTTTTTCCCCAGCTTACCAATGGAAGAAGCCACGGCCTGGATGGAAACTGGAAAAGAGGAGAGAAAAGGAAATTTTGAGCTGCAAAGGTAGGAAAGGGGTGGGTGCTGGGAGGAGCCTCACTAAAAAAGAGGGTGGAGAGAAGGAAAAATTCCCTTGGAAAAGCAGAAGAGCCTTTGGGGATGAAAGAAGCCCCAGGGGAGGTTTGTGTTCCCTGGGAACTGGCCCAACCTGCAGCATAATCCGTGGGGGGGATGGGCGAGGGTGTCACCTCTCCCAGCCAGGATGTGTCTGGTGTTGGGATCATCTCTGGTGGCCTGGCTGTGCCTGGGGACACATCAGGTGCTGCTGGCACAGGGGAATGGCTGGAAGCTGAAGAGGGGCTGGAATTCGGGCTGGCACCTGCTGGGAAAACAATGGGAGGTTTTAAATTTCCCAAATCCAAAGGCAGTGCTGGTATTTCTGTGCCCCCATCCAACAGCTGCAGAGCTGGGCTGGGTTGATGTGACCAGCAATGTGTATTCTGTCCCCAGCTGCTAAACCAGCTGGGCAATCATCTTTATCTTTCCACAGCCCATCCTCCCTCCAGAGATATCTCCTGTTAATGGCCATGGAGTCCCAGGGCATGACTGATCAAATTCCATCATCCCACTGGGAGATGCTCCAGCCAGGGCAGGAGCCAAGCCTTTCCTACCCAGAGAAAAACTGAGATTTGGGACTCCAAGGCACCTTCTTTCCACTGCATTCCAGAGGAAAACCAGACCTTTCCACATCATCCCTGGAGCTTCAGAGGAAACTGCACCTTCTCCAGGAGCACTGCTCCAGCTGAACCACATCTGCCACTGCAGGAGGATGCAGCCACCATTGAATGGGACTGCTGCCAACACCCTGCCTGACTGACGGGTGTCAGCTTGGATTCTGACTCTGGCAGGGTTTGGGATTGTTCTTTGTAATACTGCATTTCTATTTGAATGTTCCTAGTAAAGAACTGTTATTCCTAATTCCCATCTCTTTGCCTGAGAGCCCCTTAATTTAAAAAAGATAATAATTTGGAGGGAGGGAGTTTACATTCTCCATTTCAAAGAGAAGCTTCTGCCTTTATTGGCAGACACCTGTCCCTCAAACCAGGACAAGACCACTGGGATTTCACCCCATGGGGTGAATCTGATCCCACCACAGGAACACTGAGGTTCCCACACCCTGGAGCTGTGATTGTGCCATGGCAGCTCCAAACCCAACCCCAATCCTGCTCCTCACCCCTCTGGGTCGTGCTCTCCGTGTGTGGCAGCTCCGGGCCGGGGGTTTCCCAGGAAAGAGCTGGATCTCCTTTGGGAAAACACAACAGGAGACACCATCAGCGGGGAAATGAACCCTCCACTTGGTTTGATAAGTTAGTCAGTCAAAGTTATTTTATCCAACATTGAGGTCTGGGGGAAATCCCACAGATTTTAGATGTTCGTTGTCAAATTTTAACAATTTTGACATTTTAATTCCTTTTTTTGCTAATGTTTATTGGCTTTGAGTTATTAATTACCATTCTATCTTCTATTGATTAATAATCTGTCCCTTTTAAATTATCCTAATTAATCAATTTTATTTAAATATTAATATTAATATTTTAATTTGTGTTTTCCCAGACTGGCCACCTCTGATTTATGCAAAGTCTTTGTGATTTATGAATTCCACACTCCTGGTGTTCCATCCTCAGCAATAAATTCCTCTCCCAGGTTTTCACTTCCTCCCCCAGGTCTGGGAGCACTGAAGGATGTGAGACCACAAACTTTTGTTTTCCTAATCCATGGATATCACCATGAGAAATTCCACAGATTAAATCCTGTGATTTCCCCCCCTCATTTCTGATTCTTTTGGAAGAAACAGAAATTTTTGGGGGTGTTTTTTGCACTCGCATTTTTTCCCAGTGTTGGGAAGGATGAATCAGGAAAACCTCATAAATATGGTTGCCCAGCAAAAGACTTTGAGAATATGGAAACCATAAGTGAGATAGAAATGAAAGCAGTTTTTGACTGAGTGGCTGAGAGCAGCAATGTGGATGCTTGAAGATCTTCTCCCTTTGTTAAGGTAACACCAGTTGCTGCAAATACCAGAGAGCAGCAGAGACCCTCTCCAGGCATGACAGGAAGGGTCTGAGATAAGGTTTAGAGGTAAGAAAGCAGCAAAACATGGTAATGGAACTATTCCTACAGGTTGTATGTGAATATTAGAGAATTTGTATCTTGTATTAGATTGGTGTGGGTGTCCAGGGTGTTCCCATGGATGCTTCTAGACCCCCCTGGCAGGGTCTCAGAGGCCCTGGCATGTTGCCCAGGACTCCTGGGGACTGGATTTAAGCCCCTGGGAAAAATTATCATCAATGCAGGAAGAATTACAAGTCACAAAAAATAAGTAGAGTATAAATGAGATTGTTAGAAGATAGAAAAGTGAATTTTTAGAAGTGTTTATATTAGGGGGTTTGAAGCTAATACAGAGGATTTTGGGCGTGGTAAATCTTTTCTTTCTTCTTCTTCATGCCATCCATGTTAAGTGCCAAGCTGGCATTACTGGATTGGTCTGGGACAAAGTTGGACAATGTAATAAAATTGTCATGTATTGGAAAGTAATTGTAAATATTAGGTGCATAATTTATAGTATAAAAGATAAGCCCTGCCCCAAGGACAGGCAGTGTGCCTCGGATCTCAAGCTGAACAGACCACTGTTAGCTAGAGAAAGGATTTCTTGGATAGGAAACAATAAACAACCTTGAAAACCTCAGAAAACAGCCTCCTGAATCTTCTTCGGTGACCAGCTGGGAAAACCTGAACTTTAAACCACCTCCATGTCCTGCTGTGAGGATCTCAGGCTCAGGAGACCTCACAGACAGTGACAGATTGGTTAGTGGAAATTAGAATATTCAACATAGAAGATTTATTGTGCTGCAAATGGGAAAATCGCTCTCTTACCTCTCTTACTTCGTTCTCTTGCTTCCCTCTCTTTATCTCTTAGAATTCCTACCCCCCCACTCTCTTTCTGCCCTGCTCTGAGCTGCAGCTGGCAGCTCCCAGCTCAGCCCTTTTCACCCACACCCCGTGCAATAAACTGCAAACATCAAGACCAGAATACAGAGAGCGCCTGAGTTTGTCCTGAGCACCGTCCCCCAAAGGCTCCCACATCCCCGCCTCCCAGCGAGGACTCACGGATGCACTGGAGGCTGGGCTGGGTCCAGCGGGGCTCGGAGCCGTTCCAGAGCACGCACTGGATGAGGCTGGAGGTGCCGGCTTTGCGCTTGTAGCCCGGGTTGCAGGAGTAGCGCAGGCGCGAGTTGAGCTCCGTGCGGTTCCCGGCATCGATGTGAGCGTTGGCCACGGCCTTGGGGGGGCTGCAGTGAGCTGCGATGGGAAAAACAAAAACTAAAATATAAAATATGGAATCACAGTAGCAAGTTCAAGCTCTGGCTCATCCCAACATCAGCTTGGATGGAGTAGTCATAAAGGAGTAATCATAAATAAAGAAATATGATTTAAGTTTGCCAGTCAGCAAAAGCTTGATTTTCCTACACAATAGCATTGCATCACAGAGAATAAAAGCCAACCAAATAACAATCATACTTAACAGATGATCTTCAGACTAAGTCCACCAAATCATGCATGGGGAATGGTGGTATGGGCAGCAATTTTTGGAGAGTTGAGCTTAAAGGATGAAAACAAGAAAATATTGTGCAAAAAATGTCCATTGGGATAGTGGAAGGTGTCCCTGCCACCCCATGGTGATCCCTAAATTCCCTTGGAACTAAACCTTTCCATGATTCTAGAAAATCCTGCCTAAGGGTGGATGTAGAGATTCATCCATCCTGCAAAAATAAAAGGACCTAAACCTTCCCATGATTCTAGAAAATCCTACCTAGGAGTGGATGTAGGGATTCATCCATCCTGCAAAAATAAAAGGACCTAAACCTTCCCATGATTCTAGAAAATCCTACCTAGGGGTGGATGTAGGGATTCATCCATCCTGCAAAAATAAAGAGATTCCGTGTCTGACACAGGGAATGGAGAAAGGGAAAATAATCCCAATTAGGAACAAATTTGGGGAGTTTTGGAGCAGCTGGAGAAAGGGAAATCTTTGCTTCCTGGCGTGTTTGTGGTCACTGGTAGCAGCTCCTGAAGCCAGCAGGGAATTTTTATGGAATTCCATCCCCTTGTAGTGGCTGCATCTGCCCCCAGCTGCTGAATTCCAGCTGCTGAATTCCATGCTCTAGCCACCCCCATCCTTCTCCACTCATTGCACAGCTGGACATGAAGAATTCCAGCTGTCTTCCAGCCACTTCCCAGGGCTTTTCCCCCTCTGGAAGGTGGCAGCTGCAATCCAAGTATCCCAGGCAGTGGGACAGGGATGGATTTAGAGTTGTGGATTTGCTTTTCCCCAAAGCAGCTCCTGCTTCCCCTTCGGCCTCAGGATGAGCTGGGGTCTGTACCAGAGTGGTGAAATTTCCCAGGGCCAAAATTTCCTGGTTTCTCCAAAACTGTGCCAGCACCTGGATCCCTGTGGTGGTGTGGGAATGGCTTATCCAGGATCCTGGCTGCTGGAAGCTCCTGTATCCCATGGGAGAGATGGAGAGATGTGGGAATAACACAAAACATGGCTGGGATGGAGTAAGAGATGGGGTGGGATGGGATGGGATGGGATGGGATGGGATGGGATGGGATGGGATGGGATGGGATGGGATGGGATGGGATGGGATGGGATGGGATGGGATGGGATGGGATGGGATGGGATGGGATGGGATGGGATGCAGGGATAGGATGGAGTGATGGATATCTGGGATGGGATGCAGGGATAGGATGGAAGGATGGAGATCTGGGATGGGATGCAGGGATAGCATGGAAGGATGCATGGCCAGGCTGGATGGATGAATTGATGCCTGGCATGAGTGGAACCATGTCCAGCTGGGATGGAACAGTGTCCAGGCAGGAGGAACACAGAGCTGGGCTGGGATCATCATCCAACAGAGATGGAAGAGCAGTGGGAATGGGAATGGGAATGGGAATGGGAATGGGAATGGGAATGGGAATGGGAATGGGAATGGGAATGGGATGGGGATGGGATGGGAATGGGAATGGGAATGGGAATGGGAATGGGAATGGGAATGCCATGGCAGTGGGGACAGGAGCATGCAGGGATGGGAACATGCTGGTGACAGGGGCAGCAGCCACCAGGGACAGGAGTGTGGTGGCAGCAGGGATGGGAGCAGGATGGAGATGGGAACAGTGGGGATGGGAACACGATAGGGAGAGAAATGGAGGGAATGGGAGCAGGATGGGGAATTGGGGACAGTGGGAATAGGAGCAGGATGGGGAGGGGACAGTGGGAATGGGAGCAGGATGAGAAGGGGACAGTGGCACAGTAGCAGTGGGGACAGGAACAGGAGGTGCTCCCTACAGCAGCCAAAATATGCAGAGATAAAAATCACCAGCCTCAAAAACTCCTGCCCCAATCTGTGGTGCATCCCCAGAACATCCCAGGGAGAATCTGCTCTGTTTCAATGCCTGGGTGGATCCAGGTGTGATCCTGGTTGGTGTGGCCAGAGGACATGAGTCACACGTGCTGAGCACAGCAGCTCTTTGTCTCCTCTCAAGATTTGGGTAAAATTCCAGGAATAAGCAGCTCCTGGAACCAGGATTCAAGGAAACACCCACTGGGGATGTTTCATAACAGCCTCACAACTCAGCAGAGCTGGAATTGTGCCTTCAGTGAATGAAAAACCTCCTGGTGCCAATTCCTGCTGCTCCTCCCAAGGGAGCACAGCAGGAAATCCAGCCAGAAACACCAGAAATATCCAGGAAAAACAGGGATCTGTGAGCTCTGCAGCTTTTAAACCTGCTCTCCTCATCCCAATCCTTCCAAAGAGGGGTTTTTTTTCCAGTTGGTTGGAATCTCCCCTTCCAAAAAACACCCAAGTTGTTCAAACAAAGATCCCAGCAGTGCCACTCTCTGGGATCATGATGGTGTTTTGTGCCATCCATGGATTTCAGCTTGTTTGATGGGACAGAACATTCCAAGAGGGGAAAGAGGAGCAATCAGCTGGAGATGCAAGATTTAGGCTTCCATCCCACAGCAATGAGCTGGAATTTCTCATGGATGGATCATCCCAGGTGGTCAAAGACTCATCCCATCCTTGGCCAACCTCCCAAAGGAACTGCCAGGAAAACACCTCCAGCTGCTTTCTTTCCATCTGCATCCTGCTGGGATTAAACATCCAGCTTGAAATGTGCCAAATATCCATGGATTTTGCATTTTCATGGATTTTTTAGTTGGATTTTTCTGGTCTTTCTGCACCAGTGATTCCAAGCAGTGATTTTGGAGGATGAGCTTATTTCTGCACCTTGGGAAGCAGAACATGGAGCACGGCCAGGATGATCTATGTGATGTCATCCCATGTCCAAAAAAAACCACAGCTGGACACTGGAGAACCCACACCAGGAAAAACTTGGCTGTTCTACTTAAAAAAACTATCAAGAAAAGGCCCAGAGAGGTGGGGATTTCCTGCACAAAATTTAAAAGCCATAAACAAAAAAAAAAAAAAAAAAAAAAAAAAAAAAAAAAAAACCAAGTGGTGAAAAAAAGAATCTCACAAATCTGGATGCAGGAAAAATCATTCAGGAATGCCAAAATCACACAGATTAATAAAACTACCATGCTTTAACTCAAAAATATGGAAAACAGGGATTTCCAGGGATGGAAAGCAGGAGAGGATGGGATGCAGCACATCCCACATTATGCATCAAGTGAACTAGAAGAAATAAATATTGTTCATTTTCTCTAACAGCCCCTAAACCCACGGGTTTTGTCCCAAACAATGATCCTGGTGCAGCACTGCTGCCTGGAATGTTGTTTGGAGGTCTGGGATGGATGGGCAGTGGGGGTTGACTTCAAGGAAGGCTATTTTTAGCTCATTCCTGAACTCAGGGCTCATGGCTTCCCAGCACATGGCTTCTTCTGGCTTATTTTTGTCACCCAGGATAATTTTACAGGCCTGTAAATGATGATGCCATTCCCTTCATCCCTTTATAAATAGGGATAAATTCATTTTCCAGGAGTTCAGGAGCACACAGGAGCTTGGAGAAGAGCAGGCACCAAAACTCTGTGTTCCCTTCAAGCATTACTTCACACAATCCTTCACAATTCCCACAATTTCAGTGAATTGAACATTTCCTAACAGCCTTGCTGCTTCCAGTGTGAGGATGAATCCAGGGGTATTTCCAATATTTGAGCTGTGATCGATTTTTCTCAAAGCTTTTCCCAAAAAGGGAACTCTCCTTTGCTTTTAACTTTGTAGCTGAGGCAGAGAAGTTTCCCAATAGTGACTTTTATTTTTCTTGGAACTGGTTGGTCTGTCTGGTGTTGAAAACCCAAAAAAATGTCAAGAGTTCACAGCCAGCAGAGCCTGGGCATTCATTTTCCAGCATGGGAGGGACTGATAAGAGACTGAGCCCAGCTACACCCCACAAAAAGGATTTTTCTGAATTTGCCATCTCTTCAGAGCAGCAAGAGGTTTTATTGTTTAATATTATTCTTTTTTTGTTTATGCTTGTGAATACTTTGCTTGTTAAATAAATGGGGTTTTTTCCACTTTTCTCCAAGGAAATCCTTTCCCTCAGCCAGCAGGGGGAGGGGATGTTTGAATCTGTTTCCTAGAGGGATTCTTTGGAAGATTGCTCCCAAATTTGCCCTAAGCCAGGACACAGTGGTGGCTTTGGCACTGCTGGGAATGGTTGGACTCTCTGACCTCAACGAGCTTTTTCCAACCTGAACAATTCCAATTCTAGAAGTTGTGGGTGCTGCAGGGTGACTCAGGATGTGACTTCAGCAGCAGAAACTTGAGAACAAGACACTGCCAGCATCACCCTGCTGAGATAAGCTCAGGCAAGGGATTTCATGATGGAATTTCTGCTCTGGAAGTTCTCAAATCAGAGATTCTCCACCATTCCCACAGTGGAATTGCCCCATTCCAAGAGCTTGGCCTGAGCACATCCAAGGCAGAGGTCTCCAAGTTAGGACACTTCAGAGAAAAAACCCTCCTTCTACAGAGAAAAAACTCCCAAAATAACAGCAGGGTCTCCTAAATTATTTATCCTCGTTTAGAAAAATCTGTGGGGACATGGGAACACGAAATTCAGCAGCAGGATTGAACTCCCCATTCCTGGAGGGATTTCAAGTCCTGGGGAGGTCAGTGGTGGCCTTGGCAGTGCTGGGTTAATTGCTAGACTTAGTGACTTTGAAAGTGGTTTGTTTTTTTTTTTTTTTTTTTTTTTTTTTGAACTGCCATGATCCAGTTGTTCCAGGATTTTGAACTTCTGGAGAGGCAAGACAATGATGTAACATTCCAGGCTCAGCTGCCATGGATGAGTCCCAGTGCATGGAACACCCACAGAGCACATCCAGCTGAAATCCCACAGTGATGCAGTTCCATGGATCCACCCCACAGAGCCTAAAATCCACCCCCAGCCTCCCTGGGCACTGTGAGGAGTGGTGTGGGAATGCCAGGAGTGAGGTGAGTACCCAGGGAGCACAGGGCACTCTGAGGGGGCACCCAGGGCAGGGTTTGGGAATGCAGAGAACAGAGTGGGCACCCCAGGGATGGCATGGACACTTTGGGGAGCAACGTGGGCACCCCAGGGGGCAGCAAGGATACCCTGAGTCAGAGCTTGGGCACCCCAGGGAGTAGCTTGAGAACCCTGGAAAGTGGAGTGAACATCTCAGGGAGCAGCCTGGGCACCTCAGAGATGGCATGGACACCCCAGGGATGGCATGGACATCCTGGAGAGCTGCCTGGGCACCTCTAGTGGGGGCTTGGGTACCCCAGGCAGTAGCCTGGGAACCCAGAGAAGTGGAGTGGATGTCCCAGGGAGCAACATGGGCACCCCAGGGATGGCATGGACACTCTGGGAAGCAGCCTGGGCACCTCTAGTGGGGGACTGGGTACCCCAGGCAGTAGCATGGGCGTCCCAGGGAAGCAGAGTGGGCACCCCAGGGATGGCATGGGCACCCCAGGGATGGCATGGATTCCCTGGGGAGCAGCCTGGGCACCTCAGAGATGACATGGGCACCCCAGGGATGGCATGGACACTCTGGGAAGCAGCCTGGGCACCTCTAGTGGGGAACTGGGTACCTCAGGCAGTAGCATGGGCATCCCAAGGAGCAGAGTAAGTATCCGAGGAAGCAGAGAAAGCATCTTAGGGACCAGAGCAAACACCTTGGAGATGGCATGGCCACCTCAGGGACAGCTGGGCAACCCAGGAGCAGCGTGGGAGTTTGGGTAGCCCAGGGAATAGCGTGGGTAGCCCAGGAGGAGTAGTGGGCATCCCAGGAACAGGGCAGGCATCCCGGGGATGGGCACCCGGGAGCGGAGCGAGCACCTTGGGGACAATTTAGGGATGGCGCGGGCACCCCAGTGAGAGCTTGGAAACCTCGGGGAGTGGCGTCATTCCCTCCGGAAGTCCAGCGGGCTCACCTGGGAGCGGAGCTGGCTCGTCAGGAAGCAGAGCGGGTATCCCGGGAAGTAGCAGCGGCATCCCGAGGAACAACAACAGTATCCCGGGACAAAAAGAGCCAGCAGCTTCGGGACGGAGCGGGCATCTCGGGGAGAGCGTGGGCACCCCGGGAGGGGCGTGGGTAATCCAGGAAGCGGAGCGGGGATCTCGGGAAGCGCCGCGGGCATCCCGGGAAGCGGGGTGAGGACAGAGGGGGCACCCCGGGGAGGGTGTGGGGACCCCGGGGAGGGTGTGGGCGCCCCGAGGATGGTGTGGGCACCCCGGGGAGGGTGTAGAGATCTCGGGGAGGGTGTGAACTCCCCGGAGAGGGCTCGCAGAAGCCGGTGGCGAGCCCGGGACAGCCCCGCTTACCGGTGTCGGCGGCGGCGCGGAGCAGCAGGAGAGCGATGGTAGCGCAGAGCAGCGGCAGCAGCAGCAGCGTCCCCGCCATGGGAGCGGCCCGGGGCCAGCTCCGGGCTCCGGCGGCAGATCCGTGGCGATTCCCTGCCGCTGTCGCTGTCCCGGTGTGGCTCGAGATGTTTTCACTTTCGCTTTCGAGCCGGGGCCACCGGCACGGACGCGCCGCCCTGGCGGGATGGGGAGCCAGGGACAGCGAGCGGATGCGGGGTCCGGGAGGGGCGAGAGGGGGTGGCAGTGGCGGGGGTGATTCGGTACCCGAGGGGAATTCGGTGTCCAGGAGGGGCAAGAGAAGGTGGCAGTACAAGGGGTGGTTCGGTACCCGAGGGGAATTCCGTGTCCGGGGAAAATTCGGTGTCCAGGACGGGGAAGAGCGGGTGGCAGTGCCGGGGGGGATTCGGTACCCGAGGGGAATTCGGTGTCCAGGAGGGGCAAGCGAAGGTGGCAGTGCCGGGGGGGATTCGGTACCGAGGGGAATTCGGGGACTCAATACCCGGAAAGGGATGAAATACGAGGGGATGAGGGGGATTCATTGTCCGTGGATCTGATGAGATGCCCGGGAGGGTGAGATATCTGGAACATGGAATACCGGGAGGGTGGGGGTGCAATACCAGGTGGGATGCAATAGCTGAAGGGATGGAATAAACGGGAATACAAAGCCTGAGGGAGAGGGGAGGGTGTGGAATTTGGTACCTAAAGAGGGACGAGATTCTCCCCTGGGAGTGGGGAGATGTGAGATCCCCTGAGGGGGAAAGGGTGAAATATTTGGGTTTGTGATACCAGCGGTGGGGGCAGAGAGGATGGGATACCCCTGGAGAAAGCAGTGCCTGAGGGAGGGGGGGATATCGGGGGCCATGAAACACCCAGGAGGGTGGTGGTACTCTTAGGATGCAGTATCTTGGGAAGGGATGCAATCCTGCCCGGGGGAATGTGGTATTTGTGGGAATCGTGGTGTCCTGGGTGGATTCAGCTCCTCCCTTCTCCGCCTGGCCATGGATCTGGGGGAATTCCGTGTGCTGGGGATGCAGGAATCCCAGTGCTGGAGCTGGAAGATTCAGATCCCCACACAAACCTCAAAACTGGAAAACAAGCTATGATCTAACTGTGGAAGATCTGCAGAGGTCCTGTGGGCAGGCTCCATCCCAAAACATTTCCAGGACTCAGATGCCACAGATCCTGCTCACAACAAATCCTCTTCAACTCAGCTCCTTGCTTGTAGTCTCTGTTTATTTTCACATGGTTTTTTTTTGGCAGTGACCATCAGCAAACAGCTTCTCATGCCTAGAAAAGTGAAAGCAAAGGATTACTTGGATAACATTTCATGGCCAATCACCAAAGCTGCATGAGAGGTGAATAAATTCTCCCTCTCTCATCCTGGAAAGAGAATTAACCTCAATTAACCCTCCCTGAAGCAGAAGTGACAAACACTGGACCCAGCTAAATGTATTTGTGAGCCTGGAGAGCCAGGAGATGCACAGAAACATTGCAGGTGAAAATGCTGCAGGAGCTCCACTCCAGCTCAGGGCTATCCCAGATTCCCTGGTGACAGCTGGGCTTGTACTCTGGATGGGCTGGGATCCCTCATGATGAGAGTTATGAAAAACAATCAGCAGGGCAGGGTTCACAGCAGTTCATGCAAAGAGCTGAGTGATTTTATGCAAAATCTCAGGTTTTGGTAAATAAAATTCAGGCTGGGAAGACTTTGCCTTTCTTGTCATGAATTCCTTCAAATGCTGTAAAAAAATCCAATCGTGTCCTGAATTTGCAGGTGAGGATTTTGGTGCTGCTGATGCAAATGAGCTCTGCAGCTGCTAATCTTGCAGAAGATAAGCACAAGTGGGTGAGAGTTTAACAGGTCAGACTGGAGGATCCCTGAGAATGGCACATTTGCAGCACTTTTCCGTGAAAATCCTTGAGTTTTCCATGAAAAGTCAGAGCTGGGGAATGGCTGGCTGTTGAGGAATACTCAGTGCTGGTGTAGCTCTTGGGTGGTGACAAGAGGACTGAGCAGCAAAGGGACAGGGACACTCAGAGCCATGGCATAAGCTAAGGAATCCAGATTTTCCATGAGGGTGTGAAAATCCAGTGTGTCTTTGTCTCCTGAGAGGCACCAGCTCAAGCTGTTACTTTATTGTTTAATTATCACACTGAGATTAAATTCTTTTAAGGATTGAGGCATTGGAGAGACCTGGTGTGACCCTGTGAGTGTGGGGTGGAGCTGGGAAGGAGATTCATTCCCAGCTCAGGAAGTGTGAGTTCCAGGGTAGCTTGAGGATGGTCAGACAGGGAATTTTCCCTGACAGGCTCATTTGGAGAGGGAGCAAAAGGTTGAGAGCACAAAAAATTTTAGCAGCACTTAATCATTGACTAACAACATTTACTTGGATAGAGTTGGCTCCAATTACAACCCTTTTCATTACAGATCTCAGGTGGAAACATTCATCCTATATTTGCTGGAGGGGATTTAAATCCATTCATACAGCACTTACATCTGGGGGAGGGATTGGTCCAGGCTGGGGAAACAGCCCTTGAGAAGGATTTGGGGTGCTGGGGGGTGAGGCTGGAACCCCCCAACCCTGGGCTGATCCCCCAGTATGGGCAGCAGGGCAGGGGGGATTCTGAACCCGTGTTCCCTCAGGTGAGATCCCACCTGCAGAGCTGCCCCAGCCCTGGCGACACAGCAGCAGCACCTGGAGCTGCTGGAGAGTCCAAAGGAATCCATGGAGCTGCTCCAGGGCTGGGGCCCCTCAGCTCCCAGGGATCCAGGCTGGCAGGGCTGGGGGTGCTCACCTGGAGAAGGGAAGGATCCATGGAGAGCTCAAAGCCCTGCCAGGGCCTGAAGGGGCTGCAGGAGATCTGCAGAGGGATTGAGGACAAGGCCTGGAGGGACAGGACACAGGGAATGGGGAAAGGGGAGACTGAGGAATTAGGAATTCCTGGCTGGGCTGGAATTGCCAGAGAATCCCTGGATCCCTGCAATGGCCCAGGAAGGATTGGAGCAGCCTGGGATGTGGGAGGTGTCCCTGCAATGAGCTCTGAGCTCCCTTCCCAGCCAGGGCAGCCCAGGATTCTGGGATTCAGGACACTCAGAATCCATCCAGAGGGATTTTGATGGCCAGTGGGGGATGGAAAAGAGAGGAAAAGGGAAGGGAGAGCCTTGATGGTTCCCTGAGATTGCAAGGGAAGGCCCTGGATCCATCCATCCCTTGGAGAGGAGATGGATCCAGTGTGAGGCTGTGGAGAGCTGGGAATTGGCAGCCTGGAGAAGGGAAGGATGCAGGGAGAGCTTCCAGCACATTGCAGGGCCTGGAGGGGCTGCAGGAGAGCTGGAGAGGGGCTGGGGACAAGGGATGGAGGGACAGGACACAGGGAATTGGGAAAGGGGAGATTGGGGATTTAGGAATTCCTGGCTGGGCTGGAGTTGCCAGAGAATCCCTGGAATGCCCAAGGCCAGGGTGGACACTGGGCTGGGAGCAGCTGGGACATTGGGAGGTGTCCCTGCCATGGCAGGGGTGACACTGGGGGATCCATTAGATAATTTCAAGTCCTTCTCTGACTCCATGATTTCCCATAAATCATCAGGAAGTTTGCACCCTGGCCACAATTTGAACTGGGAATTACTGGAGGGTTTTTATTCAGAGCTCTACTAACAGTGGCACTTTTCCACCTGGGCTGATTCCAGGCACTTTTATTCCAAGAGATTCATGGAACAAGGGATTCCTTGTTCCTCACCTTGCTCAAACATCTGAGGCTCTTGATATGGATAATTTCTGTCACTTTTTCCATGCACAAGTTCCTGGTTTGGTCAAGGGACATTTCACCATCCAGGTGGGAATTCCTGAGGCTTCAGAGCAGCTCCAAGGAAGGGGGAACACCACCACAAGTGCAAGTGGTTGAGAAGTTCTGGGTTTCTCCTTGGATGTAGCTCATGAAAATCTCTTGAACTGGAGATTTTTTGGGTAAGAAAAGCTGGATTTTAAGTCAGGACTAGAGATCAGTTCAGTGTCCAAAGGCACTGGCACTGGGGATGAGGATCCACCTCCTTCCAGGACAAAAACATCCTTGTGCATTCATTTTCCAGCAAACAGAAACCAAAACTCTGCCTTAAGGAGCACAACAGTCCAAACTCCAGTAATTACTCAGCTTTTGTTTTCCTTTGAGGATTTAACCAGGAATGACTTCATTTCTTATCAGCTCTCCCAGGTTCCTGCACTGAGTGCATAAAACCAGCTCAGGATGTGAGTTGGTCTTCCCAGGAGTATTTGGGACTGTGCTTTATCCCTGCTAATTCCATGAATTAGGTGCTGAGTAAAAATGGTTCCAAGAAATAATTTGTAAAGCTCAGGTTGGCAGCCTGGGATGATTTCCTATCAAATTAATTACTTTCATTATAATTACCTATTATTAATCCAGCAAGAAGCAGTTGCTGGGTCTGGATTCTGTCCAAAAGCAGTGCTGACACCTGGAAAAGTCAAAATATTGCCTGGAAATTAAGAGGAATGGAGAAAGGGGGGGAAAAAATCCAGTGGTAACTTTTTGTGTTATGGGAATGAAGAAAATTTGGAGCCTCTGTGGTGGGAGAAGGAGGATGAGGAAAGGGAGGAGAAGGAGAAAAGGAGGAGAAGAAAAGGGAGGAGAAGAAAAGGGAGAAAAGGGAGGAGAAGGAGGAGAAGAAAAGGGAGGAGAGGGAGGAGAGGGAGGAGGAGAAGAAAAGGAAGAAAAAGGAGGAGAGAGGAGAAGGAGAAAAGGAAGAAAAAGGATGAGAGGGAGGAGAAGAAAAGGAAGAAAAAGGAGAAGAAAAGGAAGAAAAAGGAGGAGAGAGGAGAAGAAGAAAAAGGAGGAGAGAGGAGAAGAAGAAAAAGGATGAGAGGGAGGAGAAGAAAAGGAAGAAAAAGGAGAAGAAAAGGAAGAAAAAGGAGGAGAGGGAGGAGAAGAAAAAGGAGAATAAAAGGAAGAAAAGGAGGAGAATAAAAGGAAGAAAAAGGGGGAGAGAGGAGAAGGAGAAAAGGAAGAAAAAGGAGGAGAAGAAAAGGAAGAAAAAGGAGGAGAGAGGAGAAGGAGAAAAGGAAGAAAAAGGAGGAGAATGAAAGGAAGAAAAAGGAGGAGAGAGAAGGAGAAAAGGAAGAAAAAGGAGGAGAATGAAAGGAAGAAAAAGGAGGAGAGAGGAGAAGGAGAAAAGGAAGAAAAAGGAGGAGAAGAAAAGGAAGAAAAAGGAGGAGAAGAAAAGGAAGAAAAAGGAGGAGAGAGGAGAAGGAGAAAAGGAAGAAAAAGGAGGAGAGAGAGGAGAAGGAGAAAAGGAAGAAAAAGGAGGAGAAGAAAAGGAAGAAAAAGGAGGAGATCCAGTGTTAAACATTGTAGTCAAGGTCATTCTCTCATAAAAACTAAAACACATCACATGCAACACTTGCTGCAGTTTTCCAGGTAAAAATGTCCTATTTTGGCTGGAATTTGGCAGAATTGGTAAGAATTGTTGTTCTTTGCTGCCCAACAGAACAACCCTGGTGCAGGAAGGAGCCACTGCTGCATTTATGGCCTCAGGCTGCAGAAATTCCATCTTTTCCAGGATTTTCCAAGGGAAATTTCTTTGCTGGAAGTGTGACCTTCGAGCTGAGGAGCAGCAGGGGGGGCTGTGCTCAGCTCAGGGGATCTCCAGGGGAAAATTTTTTGGAGCTTCAGCTCTTCTTTTGGAACTTCAGCCCATTTTTTGTGGGAGGGGGAAGCACCTCTGAAAGCACCCGGGAGTTTTTGGCCACAGAGGTTTCTTTAGGTCTCAACTGCTGATTTGGGGACTTTCAGTTCTTGGATGTGAAGCTCAGAATCAGCTTTTTGTGAGAATCTCGGTTTGTGAGAATCAGCCTTTTCCCAAAAACAACGAGCAGGTTTTGCTCACAAGTTTTTCTTGAGTGCAGTTCAATTATTTGATGATGTTCCAGGAGGGAAGAGCAGTGACAAAACGTGAGGCTGTGAAAATTCCAGCTGGAATTCCCCTTTTCAAATCACATTCCCAGAGGGTTCGTCTGAAACAAAATGAACTCTGCTCACTCATTTTTGTATTCTCTGAGGGTGAGAAGGAAGTTTTGCATGGATCTCTCCACCCTCACTTTCTAGGAATAAATAAAAGTCCAGCACATGAGGTTTGCTTCTTTTTCCTTTCTATAAAAAATTCCAGCCAGGTGAGGAAACTCCTAGTTTTGTTAAGTTGATCTTTGAAGTTAATAATTGCCAAATTTCACTTGGCTCTGCTGTCAACAGCTGTGAATTATGAAGAGTTAGGAATCTTGGATATAAGCTTAAAGAAAAATTTGTAAAAAGCCAAATATTCCCCTAGGAATTTGGAGAGAGTAATTAAAATAATAAAAGAACAACTTGTCATTAAAAGTTCTTCAGCAGAGGATTCAGGGGATAAACATGAGATAAAAAGTTGCCCCCAGGATTCATTAAAATTATTGGAGAGAGTAATTAATATATATATAATTGATATTATATAATGCAGTATATAAATAATATAACATATAATATATATATTCTTATATAACTGTATGAATTAAAATAATCTATAATATGCAGCCTATTAAATATATTTTATTATATTATATATTGCACTTTATAATATATCTAATGTTATACATACTACATAATATATGCTAAATTTAGTATATAATACCTTAGAATAAAATAATTATATAAATAGTAAAATAATTTAGAATATAAGCAATAGAATAAACATAATAGTATGTAATATGTTGTAATGTATAATACATATTATATATTATAATGATGCAAAAGTGTTATATATAATATGTACAATTATATAAAATAATATATAATTGAGTTTATTATGTAAAATATATGCAAAATATAATATTAATGTTATATAATGTGTAATATAATGAATTTTTTTATTTTATTTTATACTTTATATGTTATATGGCACATTTTATTTTAGGAAATAAACCCATCCAGTTCCCCCCTTGTTTCAGAAATTTCTTGGTGTTTAGGGGAGTAAGACAAAAGCTTTTCTTTCCCTCTATTCCAAGCAAAAACTCCTGGAATTTTTCCCCTCAGAAGGCACAAATCCACAATTCCATGGAAACAAGGGTGATATCAGGGAATTGGGATAAATCAATTTCAGTTTTCCATTGGAAAAAAAAACAGTTTGCTCTGAATTTCCCTGTCACTCATGTTTTGGAAAAACAAGGGAAAATTGTTGCAGCTTTTTGCTCAGGTCATTCCACAAAATCCCATTTGAGATCCTTGCAGCATCTCCAAACCTCTTTCCCACTTTCCCAATGGAATAAGAAATGATTTTCTGGACTGGAGACTCCAAAAATGCTGAAGGGAAAGCAGAAATTTGAAATAATCCTGTGACATTTTGAGGTTGATTTTTTTTTTTTTTTCTTTTTTTTTCTCAGTTTGAGGAGGGAAGGCACTGAATGAATTCATTCATAACTTCACTGGAAACCAATGAGTTTATCTTAATTTATTTCCTAATTATTCAGGAAAAGGGAATTGTGTCAGGAGTTGGATGTGTTCCCACTGGAGCAGCAAAGGTCACTCTGCTCTTGGTGTCCTGCCCAAAATTATTGTCTGGGCTCTTAAACCTGGCTCAGCAGCACAGCAAAGAAACAGGATTAATTTTAAAAATTTAATTACCCCAGGAGGTTTTGCAAATCCCTGGATCATGGATTAAAAGCAGGAGAATTTGGGAAAATGGGAGGGAATTAAACAATTTTTCATCATCAGGTGCCTAAAATACCGTGGAAAATCCAGCTTTGGGAAGAAAATCCTTTAAAAATGTGGTGGTGGCTTTGTGCTGCAGCCTCTCCAAGGTCACTGCTGCTGGATTTTGGATCACCATATTCCCCAAGGAAATATTTTGGTTTTATTCACAGAGGTGCAAGGCATGGAATGATTTTCCTTGCAGGGTGAGGAGCAGAATTCCAGCATTCCCAACCTGCTCCCATGGATTGGCATTCCAGATCCACAAAGTTATTGCACTCAGCATCTCCCTTGGTCCCAATTCCTCATATTTAGGGAAAATTTATTCATTTACATTCCCATGTTCACAAGTGCCACATCCACAGGGTGTTCAATCCCTCTGGGAATGGGGAATCCTGGACAAACCTTTCCAGGAAGGAATTTTCCCAATATCCAACCTAAAACTTCCCTGGCACAACTTGAGGCAGGTTTTTTTCTTTTTTTTTTTTCTTTTTTTTTTTTTGGTTTTGCCAAGGGGTTCAAATGCTCGGTGTGTTCTGAGAATTACACAAGTGACATAGGCATTACTTGAGACATTAATGGGAATCCATTTTTTTGTTTGTTTTGTTTTGTTTGTGGGGGTTTTTTTGCCTTTTTTAAATCCTTTTTTTAAAATATAATGGGTTTTAATTGTTGTTTTGTCTGGGGAGTTACATGAGAGTTGCTTGTTAGTTTTTCCTTCCAAGTTATACATGAATTATTTGGGAGTTACTTGGGATTTACATGTGGAGGTTACTTGGGAGATTAATGAGAATCCCTTTTTTCTTTTTTTTTTTTTTTTTCTCTTTTTAAAACCCTTTTTTAAAAAAAAATCAGTGGGTTCAAATGGTTGTTATGTATGGAATAATTAAGTGAAAGTTAACTCTGTGAGTTACATGGGAATTAATTTGGTTTTTTTGCCAAGGTGCTCAATGGTTGGTGTGTTATGAGATTTACATGGGAGTTATGTGTGGGTTACACATGAGTTACATGGGAATTACTTGGGAGTTACTTGGGAGATTAATGGGAATCCTTTTTGTTTTGCCTTTTTTAAAATAGTTTTTTAAAATTTAATGGCTTTAAATGTTTGTTTTGTCTGGAGAATTACATGAGAGTTACTTGTGAGTTCCTTCCAAGTTATACATGAGTTACATGGGAATTACTTGGAAGTTACTTGAGATTTACATGTGGGGTTTACTTGGGAGATTAATGAGAACCCTTTTTTTTGTCTTTTTTAAAAATCCTTTTTTTTTTTTTTTTTTTTTTTTTTAATTTAATGGATTTAAATGGTTGTTTTGCCTGGAGAGTTACATGAGAGTTACTTTTGAGTTACAAGTTGCACATGAGTTACTTGGGAGATTAATGGGAATCCTTATTTGCCATTGGGTTCAAATGATTGTTTTGTCTGGAGAGTTATGTTAAAGTTACCTTGTTAAAATATGAGTTACATGGGATTTAATTTAGTTTTTTCCAAAAGGCTCAGTGGTTTGTGTGTTATGCGATTTACATGGGAGTTATGTGTGGGTTACACATGAGTTACATGGGAATTACTTGTACTTACAAGTTACACATGAGTTACATTGGAGATTAATGGGAATCTTTATTTGCCAGTGGATTCAAGTATTTTTTTCTCTGGAGAGTTATGTGAAAGTTAACTTGTTAACATGTGAGTTACATGGGAATTAATTTGTTTTTTGCACCAGGGGGGCTCAATATTTGGTCTGCCATGGGAGTTAAATATGAATTACATAAATTACATAGAAGCTACTTGTGACTTACCTCAGTTTTGCGAAAGGCCTCAGAGGGTGAGATCGTCACGTGAATCCCACATAAATTCCATGTGAGCTCCATGAGAGTTCCCATTTCTTCTCCAGAAACTCCGATGGATTATTTATCTATTTATTTTTCCCTGCCCGCCAGCGGAGCTTCGCTCCCCTCACAAAATAACGACGCGGCTCCTTTAAGAGCCGCCCTCCCTCAGCGAGGCGGAAGGCGCTGGGGTTGATTGACAGCTCCGCGGCCCAATCAGAGGGCGGAGAGCGGGACGGGGGCGGGGCTTCCGGCGGGGCGGCTGAGGCGGCGGCGCTCGCAGCGAGCGGGAGCGGGGCCGCCATGATCAAGAAGTTCGATAAAAAAGGACGAGGAGTCCGGTACGGAGGGGCTGGGGGTGAGGGGAAGGGTTCTGGGGAGAGGAGGGGGCTGAGGTGGCAGCGGGGTTTGAGGTGAGGGGGCGCTGAGGTGAACGCGGGGTGGCGGTGAGGGGATGCTGAGGTGACAGATGCTGAGGGGATCATGAGGGGAGGCTGAGGTGAGGAGGGGCTGGGATGGAATTCCCAGAGAAACTCTGGCTTCTGCAGACCTGAAAGTGTCCAAGGCCACTTTAGAGCAAAGCTGGGATAGTTTAAGGTGATAAAATGATCCTTAAATCTCCTTCCAGCCCAAGCCATTCCTTGGATCTGCGGTCTCTCATCTCTCACAGCTCGTGGGGAATTTGTGCTTCAGCTGTAAAGACCGAATGCCAAAATATTTCCCCTTTATGATGACAAATCCAAAGGAACTGGGCTCTGTTTGATTTTTAGAGAGAATTTTATCCTCATCTCCGCTCAGTGCTGATGTTTCATCCCTCAAAAAAAAAGAGAATTGATTACGTGTATTTCTATTTATATCACTACCTGAACGGTGTGATGATATATGTACAGAAAATAAAATTTCAGAGAAGTCTTTCCACACCTCTGCCTGCACATCTGGAATTCCCAGCAGGGAATTTAGGCAACCTCTGGCCCCATCTCCCTGTGCCCAGCAGCACCCAAGGAGGGTAAAATCTTGGTGTCCAGAGAAGCTGGAGCTGCTCCTGGATCCCTGGAAATGTCCAAGGCCAGGTTGGATGAGGCTTGGATCAACCTAGGATAATGGGAGTTATCCCTGGAAAAATCTCTTTCAAAAGTCTGGAAGTTAAATCCATGTTCCCTACAATACTGGAATTTTCTGTGCTGCTCCTCTGAGCTCCAAATGTGCCCAGCTAGGGTTGAGTTTGTCTCATTTTCAGTTTCTTTCTGCTTAAGGTGTGAGAGCTGAGGAATGAATGAACTGGGAATGAGGAATTCTTGCCTGGGAGGAGAGGATCAGGGGCAGAAGTGAGGCTGGGGAGGGATTTGTGTGTCTGAAAAATTATTTCAGTTCTGTTCCACATCCTGATTAACTCTTGTGCTGATGCCTTCAGTGCTTGAAGGTTTAAAAATAAGTGGATTAGGGAAGCAGAAAAAGGAAATAGTTTTATGTAAAGACAAATTAAATATCAAGCTATTTTCTTCTTCCTTTTTTTTTTTTTTACCTTTATTCTTTTTATAACTGAATATACAACTTTAAGTGGTTTCAAAGCTGTTGATGGCCACCAGCAGTTATTCAAAGAGGAATGTCACTGTTTTGAGGTGGTTTGGTGCAATTTTGGGGCCGTTCCTGCATGTTCAGACCTTTTGGGGTGTGGGAGGAGTTCCTCAGCTGAGAGATCTCTCTTTCCTCAGGTAGTGGCTCCAATCCTTTCCAGCATCTGGAGAAGAGTGCTGTGCTTCAGGAGGTAGGAATAATCACAGGGTAATGCTGTTTAATTAATTAATTTTTCCTTCAGAAAGTGATGCAGAGCCATTATGGGGAAATGTGGATGAAAATCACAGAGTGTAAATAAATTATTTTAATCTACAGTTAATGAAGGGTTTTTTAGGGTAATTAGATGACATGTGGCTCCTGCCTTCCATATGGACATGTGGCATCTCAGGGGGCTCTTCCTGAAGAAAAAAATTTTTACTTTGAGGCATTTTTGCCAGTTCCAGATGGCAAATTGTGCTTTTTTTCAGATGGCTGCAAACTAAAGATGCAGGAACACATTCTCTGAGACACATATTTAATACAAATAAAAGTTACAAGCTGCTTGGCTGGAAACAGATTAATTTAATTTTATTGTTGAAAGAGAATTAATTCTTGTTGGGGATATATTCAAGCAGAATTTTGTTTGATTTCCAGGCACGGCTCTTCAATGAGACCCCAATAAACCCACGAAGATGCCTTCACATCCTTACCAAGATCCTGTACCTGCTGAACCAGGTAACTTTTTAGGATTTCTCTCCATCCAGAATGAATCTTTTTTTGGAATAAAAAGGGAAAATTCCTCGGGAAAATTCCATCCTTATGGAGGGCATTTAGAGTGGGGGTAATTGTGGATTGCCTGGGAAGGAAAGGAGGAAAATATGGTTTCTTACAGAAGAAAATCTAGATTCCTGATATGTGGGTGGGCATTAGAAAAAGGAGCTGGATAATTCCTGGTTTTTCTCTCTACTCATTCCAGGGTGAACATTTTGGAACCACAGAAGCCACAGAAGCTTTTTTTGCCATGACCAGATTGTTTCAGTCTAATGATGTAAGGAGCTGGTGCTTTACCTCTCCCTGCTGCTTGCAGGAGCTGCCAAACCCTTGGATTTTGGGATGTGGGAGGCAAACAGTGCACAGGAGGAGCTCTGGAGGCAATTCTTGCTTTGGAAATAAAGGGCTGAATAATAACATGTGGTTATTCTGTGGGTTGGGCTGGGGGTGGAGGTGGGTTCTGAGTTAATTAAAGCTGTAAAAGTGGGAATAATGACAAAGCCTTAATTTACAAATCATTTGATGGTTGTTGCTTCCACTTGTAAATCACCATCTGCTTAATTCAAAATAGAATTTTAAAATTGCCTGCAGATCAAAGGCTGCTGTTCCTTAGAACATGGATCAGCATTGAGGCAAATGCCCTAAAAATCATAGAATGGTTTGGGAATTGAATTTGGGAATTCAGCTTTGGGCTCAGCAGAATGTAAAATCCTTCTGTGATCTCTTCTGCAGACTCTGAGTGTGTTTCATGTGATGGGGCTCATTAATTTTAATTAAAAAGGGTTTGCTTGTTAGAGATTTCCCCAAGGAAGGGGTAGCTGTTCAAAGTTGTAATAACATTTTTGGAAACACAGAGGGTTTGGAATGTTTCTCATACCCACATTTTACAAAGTAGAGGATTTTTTACAATATAAAGTTAATTGTTTTCAAAGACTTAATGTCAGCACTCCACATGTGTTTCTATTATTTTTACAATAACAAAATTATTTTCAAAGGTTTTAACTGATAATTTTGGGGGATTTCTGAGTGTGCTGCATCACTTCTTGGATAATTAACATGGATTTTTGTATTAGTTTTTATAATTTTCCAGAATATTAATGTCTTTTGATTTCTTTGGCTCTTATCAAATGTAGTTTTACACTTGAAAAGAAAGTGTTAACTTTGAAGTGTTAACTTTTAATTGAAAAGAATGTATTTTATTTAAAAGCTTTTTCTTCTTTTAAAGTGAAATATTTAATTTTTATGTTATTTCTCTTTTAAAACTTCTAATTACCATCGGTTTTTCATCTTTTTCTGCACCACATTTCCACAGCAAACCCTCAGAAGAATGTGTTACCTCACAATCAAAGAGATGGCCAATATCTCTGAGGATGTCATCATTGTCACCAGCAGGTGGGACACCTTCCAGGGCCTGGCATCAGCCTCTGCAGAAGGGGCTGCAGCTCCCTGGGTTTGTTTGAGCTGCTACACTGTTGAGGTTTTAGAAGGATACAGCAGTTCTGTGATACACTGTATATGCCCCTCTCTGAAATGTTATTTTCTTGCCACTCGGTGAGAGAATTCAATTTATCAAATTGTTGTTACTTTGTTTTTTCTGTTTTTTTAAATTCTTGCTTTGGCAGAATTTAGGCTGTGGCTTTGCTGTCTCTCAATTAAAAAAAAGTCAAAGCAAAGCCCAGTTCATTCTCCTAAATGAACTCTCCTTTTTTTTTCACTACAAAAATAGACCTTGCAGCTGTTGCAAGAGCAAAAATTTGATCTGTTATTGGATTGCTGAACAGCTTTTGAAATATATAAAATAATCCAAATTGAACTTTGATCTCTATTTCTAAATGAAAATTCCATGTGGGACAAGCAGCACCACCAAGAAGGAGAATAAGCCAAACAAACCATGGCAAAGCAATACAAAATGTGCATTTTCTAGCTCTGTATTTCCCCAGATTTTGATGTTGATAACTCAAATTAAGCTGATTATTACAAAGGTGTTCCTAACCAGAGCTGCAGCAGCTGAATGAGGTGAATGTCACATGAAGGCAGAGGTGTTAAGAGGATGTTTTTGGTGGTTTCAGTTTGACCAAAGACATGACAGGCAAGGAGGATGTGTATCGAGGCCCTGCCATCCGAGCTCTGTGCAGGATCACTGATGTGAGTACACATGGGGTCACTCTGTGGGACAGGGAGTGAGTGGGGGAAAACCCCAAATCTGCTCTCTTGCAGCCTGCATTTTACAGCAGTGGTGGAACTGCAGCTTTGTGAAGGGCTGCTGCATGCCCTGTGCAATTTCCAGCAGCTCTGTGGGGCTGGAGCTCTGGGAATGTGCAATTTAGGAGCTCCACTTTCTATCTGGGATTGCTCCATTCAATGTCCTATTCAATTTCCAGCAGCTCTGTGGGACTGTAGCTTTGGAAATGTGCAATTTAGGAGCTCCAGTTTCTATCTGGGGTTGCTCTGATCAGTGCCCAGTGCAATTTCCAGCAGCTCTATGGAGCTGGAGCACTGGGAATGTGCAGTTGGAAGATTTGGGAGCTCCAGTTTCCATCTGGGGTTGCTCTGATCAGTGCCCAGTGCAATTTCCAGCAGCTCTATGGAGCTGGAGCACTGGGAATGTGCAGTTGGAAGATTTGGGAGCTCCAGTTTCTATCTGGAATTGCTCTGATCAGCGTCCTATTCAATTTCCATGATCTCTGTGGAGTAGGAGCTCTGGGAATGTGCAGCTGGAACATTTGTGATCTCCAGTTTCTGCCTGGGAATGCTCTTATCAATACTCTGTGCAGTTGCCAGGAGCACTGGGAATGTGCAGCTAGAAGATTTGGAATCTCCAGTTTCTATCTGGGATTGCTCTGCTCAATGCCCTGTGCAATTTCCATGGTCTCTGTGGGGCTGGAGCTCTGGGAATGTGCAGCTGGAAGATTTGGAATCTCCAGTTTCTATCTGGGATTGCTCTGCTCGATGCCCTGTGCAATTTCCAGCAGCTCTGTGGGGCTGGAGCACTGGGAATGTGCAATTTAGGAGCTCCAGTTTCCATCTGGGATTGCTCCATTCAATGTCCTATTCAATTTCCAGGAGCTCTGTGGGATTGGAGCACTGGGACTGTGCAGTTGGAATGTTTGGGAGCTCCAATTTCTATCTGGGATTGTTCTGCTCCATGCCCTGTGCTATTTCCAACATTTCTGTGGAGCTGGAGCACTGGAAATGTGCACTTGGAATGTTTGGAAGCTCCAGTTTCAATCTGGGATTGCTCTGATCAGTATCCTGTGCAGTTTCCAGGAGCACTGGGAATGTGCAGTTGGAATGTTTGGAAACTCCAGTTTCTATCTAGGATTTCTCTGCTTGATGCCCTGTGCAATTTTCATGGTCTCTGTGGGGCTGGAGCTCTGGGAATGTGCACCTGGAATGTCTGGAAGCTCCAATTTTTATCTGGGATTGCTCTGCTCCATGCCCTGTGCCATTTCCAGGAGCTCTGTGGGGCTGGACACTGGGAATGTGCAATTAAGGAGCTCCAGTTTCCATCTGGGATTGCTCTGATCAGTGTCCTGTGCAGTTTCCAGGAACACTGGGAATGTGCAGCTGGAATGTTTGGAAGCTCCAATTTCCATCTGGGATTTCTCTGCTGCTGACTTTGTCACTGACCCTTCAGAACCAGGCAGCTCAAACCCCACCTTGCAGAATTAACTCCAGATTTTTGCTGAGTGTCCTTTGCACATGGATTTTTGCCTTCTGCTGCTTTTCTGCTTTTCCTCTCAAGCACCCACCTGTCCCTTTTTCCCTGTTTTCCCCTCCCCAGGGTACAATGCTCCAGGCCATTGAGAGGTACATGAAACAGGCCATTGTGGACAAAGTCCCCAGCGTGTCCAGCTCTGCTCTAGTGTCTTCCTTGGTAAGTAAAGCAGATTTTTGTAAATCTGCTGTTTTGTCAGGCTGGCAAGGTGTCCACTCTGTTTTGGTTTTTCTCAGAGATGTCTCTGGAAAATAAGAAAAAGCAGAGTTTCCTTTCTCTCCTCAAATTCCTAACATTTGGATACATCAATCATAATAATTACTAGTGCAAAATGCTCAAATTTCTGCAGTGTAAAACATGAATTTATCTGGGGAAGGGGCCATGAAATCACCTGCTGAAACTGCAATTCAGGATTATTTCTGCTAATAGACACCAGGAGAACAAAATGAAGGCATCCACTCTGATTTCCTCTCCCTTTTTTTTGAAAGAAAAAGCTGGGAAAATCTCATTAGTTAATATTTTTATGAATAGAAGTGGAATAATTAGAGACTGAGATGGAAGGGAATCCACAGTTTATAGTGCTGTAGGATAAAGAGCTTGTCTCCAATCTCAATTTTTTTGCAGCACATGATGAAGATCAGCTATGATGTGGTCAAAAGGTGGATTAATGAAGCTCAGGAAGCAGCTTCCAGTGACAACATCATGGTACAGGTGTGTTTGAGGGTGGCTGTTCCCAAAAATGCTGGAAGGGGCTTAGTGCCATTCTGGGAGTTCTTAAGAAAACTTTGGTAAAAAAAAAAAAATCTTATTTTTCTTTAGTGTTTTAAAACCAAGAATTGTGATTTGTGAGAAACAACTTGACAGTTTCAAAAAATTAATTAATTTTTCCATGATGGCAGCACAAGATTGTTAATTAAGAGCTTGCTCTGGAGTTCTCTTCCCTTTTTCCTGCTAAATTTCTGGCAGCTGGGGTGCTGCTGCCTGTCCCACAGGGGTTCTTGCAGAAGGGATTTCAATCTGAATGCTCAAAAAACTTGGGAAATTATCTCATTGTCTCCTAATGAGCATCTCTTGGCTTTCAGAAAATTTGCCAGGTGCAAAAAATGAACCCAAATATCAGTAAGATCTCCACAAGAGGAATTTTTTTGCACAGGTATTCCAGAGATTTCCTCTGTAGAAAATGAAATTATTTTTTCTGTCCAGAATATGGAATTATTCAGTCTGTTGCAGACTCATGATCAGAAAGATTCTGTAAAATCAGCTTTGTTCTTGCCCACTTAGCAGCTTCGTGAAGCCTTGCAGTAAATCAGTTTTATGGAGGGGAAAAACAAAACCAAAATAACTTAGCAAGGAGCTAGAAATACTCCATCAAAAAGGCCTCAAGGATTTTTGTGAGGTCAGCTGTCATTTCAGGGCTGTGCAAAGCTGAAACCTTTGAACTTATATTTTTTTGGGGAAAAAAAAAAGGAAATAAATTAACTCTGTGGCTCTTTGGATCTTCAGGAATAGTTGAGAGTGCACAGAAAGGACAAGGAAATGTTGCAGATCTTTGCAGCTTGGCTCAGTTGAGGTTAGAAGGTATTTCTGCCAGGAAACAGCAATAATTACTCTTCTTTTTGATATTTTAATATGGATTTTGCAGCTGTACTCAGTGCCTGCCCCTCTGTTTCCCATCCCATAGTATCATGCTTTGGGGCTGCTCTACCACCTTAGAAAAAACGACCGCCTGGCTGTCTCCAAGATGCTGAATAAATTCACCAAATCTGGCCTGAAATCCCAATTTGCCTACTGCATGCTGATCAGGATTGCCAGCAAACTGCTCAAGGAATCTGAAGAGGGGTAAGGAACAGGCAGGGTTTAAATCACAACAATTAATTTTAAGGTTTGGGAACAGCAGCATTGTGGAAACCAGAGACAGAACTGGAGTGCTTGTAGCCATGAAAGTCTTGGACTTGATCTTGAAGGGTTTTTCCAGTCTAAAAGATCCTAGTATTGTTGTGTTTGCAGCCTTGAAATCTTGGACTTGATCTAAAGGATTTTTTCCAGCCCTAAAATCCTGGGATTGTTGTGTTTGTAGCCATGAAGGTCTTGGACTTGATCTTGAAGGGTTTTTCCAGCCCAAAATCCTGGTATTGTTGTGTTTGCAGCCTTGAAATCTTGGACTTGATCTAAAGGGATTTTTTCCAGCCTAAAATCCTGGGATTGTTGTGTTTGTAGCCATGAAGGTCTTGGACTTGATCTTGAAGGGTTTTTCCAGCTTAAAATCCTGGGATTTTTGTGTTTGTAGCCATGGAAGTCTTGGATTTGGTCTCCAGGGGTTTTCCCTGTCTAAAATCCTGGGATTATTGTGTTTGTAGCCATGGAAGTCTTGGATTTGGTCTCCAGGGGTTTTCCCTGTCTAAAATCTTGGGATTGTTGTGTTTGTAGCCATGAAAATCTTGGATTTGATCTTAAGGGGTTTTCCCTGTCTAAAATCTCGGGATTCTGTGTGCATAGCCATGAAAATCTTGGATTTGATCTTAAGGGGTTTTTCCACCCTAAAATCTTGGGATTCTGTGTGCATAGCCATGAAATCTTGGATTTGATCTCCAGGGGGTCTTCCAGCCTAAGAGATCCTGGGATTGTTGTGTTTGCAGCTGTGAAAATCTTAGACTCAATCTTAAGGGCTTTTTCCAGCCCATAAAATCCTGGGATTATTGTGTTTGTAGCCATGAAAGTCTTGGACTTGATCTTAAGGGGTTTTTCCAATCTAAAATCTTGGGATTCTGTGTTCATAGCCATGAAATCTTGGACTTGATCTCAGTGGATTTTTCTAGCCCAAAATCCTGGTGGTTTTTGTATTTTTAGCCATGAAAGTCCCCTGTTTGACTTCATTGAGAGCTGCCTGAGGAACAAGCACGAGATGGTGATTTATGAGGCTGCCTCTGCCATCATCCACCTGCCAAACTGCACTGCCAGGGAGCTGGCACCTGCTGTCTCAGGTTGGTCACAGCCCTTTGTACCCCAGAAACAGCTGAAATAAAGAAAATTAAAGAAAAGCCAGCAGAATTAGAATTCCCAAACCCTGAATTTTCAGATAACTTGGGGTTAAAAGCCCTTTAACCCTAAGTTTAAGGGCTTTTGGATGAGATCCCTTTTCCCTTTTTCATCCAGAGGTTTAGATAGATGGTTTTTAGATGATGGTTTAGAGGTGGCATGAGGTGGTGCTTGTCTTTATCCAGGAATTTGGGATGGGAGGGAATTCTGGATTGGAAGAGACCTTAAAGATCATCCAGTTCCATAGGGAGGGACACCTCCCACTATCCCAGGGTGCTCCAACCTGGCCTTGGACATTCCCAGGGATGAAACAACCACCAAAAACTGGGAAAACTCTCCTCCACTTGGAATATAGAACTGGAATGTAGAGGCAATCATATCAATCCCCTGTTCTTGGTAATGGGATAAAAACCATGTTTTTCTTTCTAACCTGTGTGAAACTCCTGATAAATTATGCATAGAGCTGCATGAGTCTTTAGCAGTGTGTAGTTGAATGGAGATTTATTAGACTTTATTCACTTTCTTTGAAAGAGGCCATATCTTTGTTTTATGTCTTTGTTTTTTATCTTTGTTTTTTGTTTGTTTTGGATTTTTGCCCCCCAGTGTTGCAGCTTTTCTGCAGTTCTCCCAAACCTGTCCTACGCTACGCAGCTGTCCGGACCCTCAATAAAGTGAGTGCTTCAAAACCTCCCAAAAAGCTTCATTTTCTGACATCAGAGCCAGCCAACAGTGCCTAGTGATGTGTTACCTCAAGCAGAGCAGCTGCCCTAGTGATGACTTTGTTTGGAATTATTCCATGCTGGAGAATTGGCTTTTCCACACCAGATCTGCTGGTGGGACAGAAATCTTTCCTGCATTCAGGCTGTGATTGCTTATTTCTGGACCACTGGGATATAACAAGCTGTAGTTTGATAATCTGTGGATATTTAATATTACAAAATCCGCATGAAGGAAATATTCTGATTTCAGAACTGCACAAGAATTTTGACTGTCAAACTCACAACTTAAAATTCATTTAAAATGCTGCAATCTAAACCCCTGAGTTCTGACTGCATCCAATGCTTTGATCTGCAAGATGCTCCCACATAATTTTGGAATTGCACTCCTTGCAGGTAGCCATGAAACATCCATCTGCAGTCACTGCCTGCAACCTGGACCTGGAAAACCTCATCACAGACTCCAACAGGAGCATTGCCACCCTGGCCATCACCACCCTGCTGAAGACAGGCAGTGAGAGCAGTGTGGACAGGCTGATGAAGCAGATCTCCTCCTTCGTGTCAGAAATCTCAGATGAGTTTAAGGTGTGCCATTGGAGGCCTCTGCTCTTACCAGCTGCAGGTTTTTCTCCCATTCTTGATTGTTTGTTTTTTTTAATGAAGCTTTCCCTGTTAATGTTTCAGTGGTTTAGTCTGGCAGGGTAAAGTTCAGAAAGTGTTTTCCAGCTTAAATATCCTGTGTGCTTTCCTCCCACCACTCCAAGAAAGGGAAAAAAATATCATTTGTTGGATTGCTGCCTCCTGTGCAATATCCTGTATTTCTGGTTCTTTTAGAGAGGAAGAAGGATTTTAAGTGATCTTGTTAATTATAAACTTTTACCTAATTTGTAAGTTTTATAGTGACTAATTAATTGGTTCAGTTGTACCATGAGGAGCACAGCTCTGCAAAATCAGTCTGCTTAAAGTAATCTTAAGTCCTTGTTTTTATGAGAAAAGCAAGTATTAGACAAGTTTGAAATTGCAGAGAGTTTTAAAAGCAGAACTTGACAAAGTAAAATTGCATCATGATCATGCCTGGGAAGAAGAAAGGGAGGAGGGGAGGCCTTTGAGTTAACATTTTCCATCCAATCTTTTTAGCAGAGCCCTTGTAACCAAAGCTGTTCCACTCTGAGTATCCACCTGATTTTTATCCTTGTACATGAATTTAATCAAGGTGACAACCTGAGATAGAAACCTGTTTTTTTTTCCTAGAGAAATAATCCCATGAGCCATATCCCTCTGTGTTTTTGCAGGTTGTGGTGGTGCAGGCCATCAGTGCCCTGTGCCAGAAGTACCCTAGGAAGCACAGTGTGATGATGACCTTCCTCTCCAACATGCTCAGGGATGATGTACGTGTGGCACTCACTCTGGGGAGGGATTTTGGGCACATTTGGAACTGCTTGGTGATGGGGAAGCTCTCTTCTGTCTGTGGGTTCACAGACATGGGGCTGAGGGATTACAAAGCCTGGTGGGTCAGAGCTGTGTGAAATGCTTGGGAGTTAGTGGTGCCTTGGAGTGGCTTCCTGCAACAGAGGCTAGATAAAATCAAGAGAATAAAGTGAGTATTTAATAAAGGTACACACCTGATACCTTGAGAGGTTTCCTGGAACAGAGGCTAGACAAAACTAAGAGAATAAAGTGGATATTTATTAAAGTGCCTTCAAAGGATACACCTTGGGCAGTACAAGAGCCTGGCCATGGCTACACCCAGGATGGACTCCAAGTCACAAGTTTTCACACTTTTATAAGGTTTAATATGGGGTTAATTGTCCAATTCCAGCTCCAGGTTCTGCACTCCCATCCTCCCAGATTGCTTTCTTCAATTCAATGTTTACACTTTTTGTCTAAATTACACTTTTTATACCCAAAGCTGTAACAGTGTCCTTGGTTGTAGGGCTGGAAAAGAATTGTTTTGTGTGACTGAGCTGTGAGGAGAACTTGCTAACACTGTGTATGAAATTCAGAGTTATATACTAATGCAGTGCAGAATGTGGAAAATAGAAAAGCTAAAACTTAAGGCATCACACCAGAAGCCTTCCAGAGGCTACACCCAAGACACAAGTTTTTCAGACAATTATAAATTTGGTCCATTTACATATCAGGGGTTAATCCTCCAATTACAAGTTCAGGTAATGAAGTCATATACCCCAAGTCACTTTTATTTATACTGGGATGTCCTTGAATTTCAGGCCTAGAGGGATTGTTTTGTGTGACCAAAATGTGAAGACAGTTAACTAACACTCTAATGGAGTTAAGAGATTTGAAAAATATAAAAGTTAAAATCCTGAGGTATCATTGGAGCTGAGGATGCTCCGGGGGCTGGGAATGCCCTATCCTTTTTTTTACCCTCGTGATTGTTTTCTCCATGGGAAGCAATCACTGAAGTGTAAGGCAGGCATTGCTTCAGAACCTCACTGTTCCTAATTTCCTTTTGCCAGGGTGGCTTTGAGTACAAGAGAGCCATTGTGGATTGCATCATCAGCATCATCGAGGAGAACCCCGAGAGCAAAGAGTCGGGCTTGGCTCACCTGTGCGAGTTCATCGAGGACTGCGAGCACACCGTGCTGGCCACCAAAATCCTGCACCTGCTGGGCAAGGAGGGGCCCAGGACCCCTTCCCCCTCCAAGTACATCCGCTTCATCTTCAACAGGGTGGTGCTGGAGAACGAGGCTGTCAGGGCTGGTGAGTGCAGCTCCAGGCCTGTGGCCTGGTGTGAGGGACAGCTGTCTGCCAATGAAGGCAGGAGCCTCTCTTTGAGATGGAGAATGTCACCTCCTCCCTCCAAATTATTATCATTTTGAAATTAAGGGGCTCTCAGGCAAAGAGATGGGAATTAGGAATAACAGTTCTTTACTAGGAACATTAAAATAGAAATGCAGTATTACAAAGAGCAATCCCAAACACTGCCAGAGTCAGAATCCAAGCTGACACCCGTCAGTCAGGCAGGGTGTTGGCAGCAGTCCCATTCAATGGTGGCTGCATCCTCCTGCAGTGGCAGATGTGGTTCAGCTGGAGCAGTGCTCCTGGAGAAGGTGCAGTTTCCTCTGAAGCTCCAGGGATGATGTGGAAGGGTCTGGTTTTCCTCTGGAATGCAGTGGAAAGAAGGTCCCTTGGTGTCCCAAATCTCAGTTTTTCTCTGGGTAGGAAAGGCTTGGCTCCTGCCCTGGCTGGAGCATCTCCCAGTGGGATGATGGAATTTGATCAGTCATGCCCTGGGACTCCATGGCCATGAACAGGAGATATCTCCTGGAGGGAGGATGGGCTGTGGCAAAGATAAAGATGATTGCCCAGCTGGTTTTAACAACTGGCCCATTAATAGAGGATATTCCCCATGAGTTATGAGCAATGGGTCATGGAAGAGATAAGGATCACTGCTCTACCTGGTTTTAACAGCTTGTGATAGAATCCATTTTAAAGAAAAATAGTCAAATAATTTACTTTAAATAAATAAATATATAAAATACATTATATATATAATATATTATATATATAAGTATATATATAAAACTAAGTCTCACACTTATATAAAAAATTAAAATAAATATATATATATACACTAATTATCACCATAATAGTGATAATATTTATACCTTATCTACTTCAATATATCCACCAAAATTAACAAAACTATCAACACAATATTCAGAATTAAAGCAGAAGTGGGTGAATCCCAGAACTGGTTAGATCTTGCATTGCAGCCTAAGACAGAGGACAGGTGGTGATGCAATTTTCCAGCAGGTCAAATATTTTTTCTGGAGTCTTCTCCTTGTGTTTTGTTCTTAAAATGTATTTCAAAGAGTTGTTCTTAACCTTGGTACCCAAAAAAAACCAAGATAGCATTGGAATTTTGTATTCTCCAAGGCTTGAATTTCTAGAATTTGTTTTTGTCTTTTTATTTAGAGAAAGGCCATGGAAAATTACTAAAAAAAAATCTAGCCACTAATATAATAAACCATAGAGCTACAAATATATCTGCAAAGAATAAATAAATTTTAAAAAAGATTCAAAGAAAAAAAAGGCAAAACCAAAATGGCATCAGGCTGAGCTCTGCTGGAATTCCCAGCCTGAATCTGGGTTTGGAGTGTGAGGAGTGCTGATTCCTCCCCAGCCCCTGTGCAGAGCTGTGGATGTGGTTTTATCCTGAGGTTATTTTTATCCTCAGATCATCTTGACCTCCTGCTTCAGAACATAAATCATAGATTGGTTCTGAATGCCTGCTGGAATTCAAGGTGTGACACACAAGGAGGGGACACTGTGACTTCCCTGTTTTAATGTCACTGTCATAAGTTTGTACTTCCTGAAAGTGCTTCCTCTTCTTTCTGGGTGGGAGATTTTTCTCCAAGCTGCTGCCAAGCTGAAATTTAATTATTTTGGAGAGTTTGCAGGGAGCTCAAACCCCTCAGCTGAGCCTCTGAGTGTAGCCTGGCCCTGGTCACCACTGGATTCTTGTGTGGAAAACAGATTTATCTGGAGTAGGAGCTGCTGCAAATGGCAGAAGTGCCAACAGCTGGAATATTCCACAGAGCTCCAACAAATGTGTGGTGGAGAACTCCCTCAGAAGAGATTTTCAGAGCCTTGATCACAAAACTATTTCTATGTGGAAATACAGGAATAGTTTAGTCTCTCCATATCTCTGAAAGGTTTATGGTGTGGAAGTGAGAAATGTGTAAATTGAGAATTCAGGGCTGTTTGTGCAGAATTTGGGGTCCTCTGACACCTCCCTGTTCTCTCTGCAGCTGCTGTCAGTGCCTTGGCAAAGTTTGGGGCACAGAATGAGAATCTGCTCCCGAGCATCCTGGTGCTGCTGCAGAGGTGAGTTGGGGGTGACACAGGAAATGTGATCCCTGGAAATTCTGATTTTCCCAAGGTCACACCAGGCTGGGATTTGCACTGAGGTTCCCAATCCCAGTTTGAAGAGTGGGAAAATGCTTCTCCCACCTTTCCTGCACTGCTGGAGGAAGGAAGGATCACAAGGAAGTGAGGGATGGGATTAGTCATGGAAACATGTGATGGTAATTTGGGCTGAGAACATTGCTCAAGGGCTGATAAATCACTGAGTCAGTGACTGCTTTGGGCTGGAAGGACCTTGAATCCCATCCAGTGCCACCCCTGACATGGCAGGGGCTCCTTCCACTGTCCCAGGTTTCTCTAAACCCCATCCAACCTGGCCTTGGATCTTCCAGTCACAACTGCCAAGGCCTCCCCATCCTCACAGACAGAATTTCTTCCTCACATCCAACCTAAATCTCTTTTAATTTAAAGTTGTTCCTCCTTGTCCTATCAATATCTGTCCATATAAAAAGTCAGAGCTTTTCTGCATGTGAGAATTTTTGTCACCCCTTGAAGCAAAAAAATTCTTGTGCAGGTTACTCATAAATAACATTGTGTTCCCAGAGTTGGGTGTTCCCATGTCACAGGTTTCTTGTTAAGACACGCAGCGTTAATGATTTAATTGAAATTAAACCAACTCCCATCTTGTACAAACACATTTTTGCACAATTTGAAAATCTGTCACTGCAGTATCAAAACCAGTTTTGTCAGTGCCATTTTTAGCCCAGAGCTGGCTAACCTTGTCCTTTTGTCCCCAAAAAGGTGCATGATGGACAGTGATGATGAAGTCCGGGACAGGGCAACGTTCTACCTGAATGTGCTGCAGCAGAGACAGCTGGCCCTGAATGCTGCCTACATTTTTAATGGTCAGTGAGAGAAAGGAAACCACTCTGAGCCCTTCATTCACATGGTTTTTCTGGCCTTAGCACCTGCTTGTGCTGAGAGTGGCAGATTGAGCAATCTGAGTCTGTCCAGCTTGGCCTTGGACACTCCCAAGGATCCAGAGGCAGCCACAGCTGCTCTGGGAGCTCTGGGCAGCCTGAACCTGGGAGCTCTAGGCAGCCTGAATCTGGGAATTCTAAACAGTCTGGATCTGGGAGGTCTGGGCAGCCTGAGCCTGGGGGCTCTGGGCAGCCTGAGCCTGGGAAATGGAGCCAGGAATATGAGCTGGGCTTTTCTCATTGGCTTTTCCTTCACTTAACACGAATTTCTTAATTTTTCCTCCATCTTTTCCAATCTGAAATGAAGATGAGAGTTGGGTATAAAAACATTTTATGTCTGTGATTGAAACTTCACCTGAGGAATAATTAATCCCTGTGAAATTCTTGGGAGTGAACTGTTTAGACTTGGCAGCTTTGTGTCATCTTCAATGCAGCTACTTTTTTTTTTACTTTGCCTGTTTTGTTTCCTGTGTATCAGCTCTTAAAACTGAATTTTTCTACTTTTGTCCTCTGCAGGGCTGACAGTCTCTGTTCCTGGGATGGAGAAAGCCCTGCATCAATATACACTGGAACCTTCAGAGAAACCCTTTGACATGAAAACAGTTCCCCTGGCTACAGCCCCAATCTTTGAACAGAAAGCAGGTAACTCCCAGGCTCATGGAAATGGGCTGCAGGCAAAGCTCAGAGCCTCAGGGCTGCTCTTGTTCTGTTGATCTCATTAGCAAGGACAACTCTGTGCATAATCACAATTTATTGGTTCACAACCTTTGGGAAAAGGCCATTCCAGGAGCTGTCAGTCACTTCTTTGGCTTCCTTCCATGTCCTTGCACAATTCTTGAGCATCTTCACTTAGCACAACAGCTCTGGGTTGCATTCTTTTGTCTTCCTTCTCCTCCTTTTATTTTTATTGCTGGCTCTTCAAGGACTAAGTGGTTTATTCCTCATAACTCAGATTTATTTCTTCTACTTTCAATCAAAAAAAAAAAAAAAAGATTCAGTGTGTGAAGAGCCAGGCTGGCAGTAGTTTGCAGCAGAATATGTGAAACATATAGGGAGCACAATATAGGGAATATTTAGTGGAGATTTAATGGCATTTAAACCTCATGCAGGGTTTAGTTGAGACAGAGCACAAAATCTTTGCTTTTTTTTCTCCACAGAGATTGCCCTGGTGACAAGCAAGCCTGAGAAAGTGGCTCCTTCACGCCAGGATATATTTCAAGGTGGGAATGATAAGTGGCTGTCCAGAATTCCAGCAGAGCTGGAGAGGGACTGGGGACAAGGGATGGAGGGACAGGACACAGGGAATGGCTTCAGATTGGGAAAGGGGAGATTTGGGAAGGAATTCCTGGCTGGGCTGGAATTGCCAGAGAATCCCTGGAATGTCCAAGGCCAAACTTGGAGCATCCTGGGACAGTGGAAAACGTCCAGGGTGTGGAACTGAATTATCCTTAATTCAAACCATTCTGGGATTCTCTGAAGTTTTGGGAAGATGGCAGGTCAGAACCTGTCCCTGTTGATCTTTTTGTCCTTCCTGCACAGAACAACTGGCAGCCATCCCAGAATTTAAGGGCCTGGGTCCTTTGTTCAAGTCCTCAGAGCCAGTGCAGCTCACAGAAGCAGAAACAGAATATTTTGTTCGTTGCATCAAACACATCTTCCCAAACCACATCGTTTTCCAGGTGAGGGAATCCCTTTTTCCCAAAGCAGGATTTGGACTGATAATTTGCTGCATGCCATGGAGAATTTTAGCTGATTTGAGGGGAAAAAAAAAAAATCCCCTCTGGATGAGGAGACGTTTCCAAGTCCTTTTCCCTGTTTGCTGCTGCAGTTTGATTGCACAAACACCTTGAATGATCAGCTCCTGGAGAGAGTCACAGTGCAGATGGAGCCAGCAGATGCTTATGATGTGATTTGCTGCATCCCAGCTCCCAGCCTGGCCTACAACCAGCCTGGAATGTGCTACACCCTGGTCAGGATCCCCCAGGATGACCCCACTGCAGGTGAGAAATCCCAAAAGTCCCTCAAATTAAAGTTTGGGGGAACTCCCAAGAGTTGGGGGTGTGGGGTTTGGTTCATCCTCAAATCTTTGGTTGTTTCTTTTCTGTGTGTCACAAAAATTATTATTTGTATTTTTAGCAAAATATCATTGGTGTTGGTTGATTAAAAATGGGGTGGTAAAGAGGATTGCAGAACATGCAGGTCATGGGAACTTGGATTTATTGCCTGGAATCAATGAAATGAACACATTGAAAAGCATGGATGTTTGTAGTGTTTAAGAACAGAGCCAATAAAACAAAAATAGAATAGAATAAAAATAAATAAAATGGAATAAATATATTTCTAATAAAATAGAATAAAAATATTCAAATTTGAGGCTTTATTTAATGAACTAATTAATTTTTTCCTCTCTTTAGAGAATCAAAAACTACTACAAAATATAGGAATGAGATTTTCTTGGTCATGAAACTTCCCTTTATTTTCTTAGTCTCACTTAAACACCACTGGATTTCAGTTATTTAACATGACTTATCAGTGGAGTGAATTTTTAAGTTATTTTAATAGCAGGGAAGATTATAACTAATCTGAATTTACTGAATTGTGAGTTTGGATCATATTCCATTTGTCAGAAATCCTTGTGGAATTTTTCCTGGTAGCTACTGCTGGATTTCATTTGCAATCAGTGATTTCTTACTGAGCTCATGCTTTGGTCTTTATTTTAAAATCAAAGGTAAAAATGATATTTAAGTGCTGTGTCCCAGCACTTTAGTCCTGGGGTAAAACATGGGAATTTCAGTCTCTTTTTTGGGAAGAGAGAGCTCCAGCAGAGAAATCTTCCCCAATTATTCAGGATTTCTCTCTCTTCCCAGTCACTTGTACCTTCAGCTGCACCATGAAGTTCACAGTGAGGGACTGTGACCCCAACACAGGGGTGCCAGAAGAGGATGGGTATGAGGATGAGTATGTGGTGAGTCCAAGATTTCTTCCCTTACCACTAATTTGGGATCAATGTGGCCATTGGATCAAGTTTTCTCTCAATCCTGAACATCAAAATACTGTGAAATGTCATTTTTAGATCTTTCCCCAAACTTTATTTCTGTCCAAAGTTTTGGTGCCCTGTGGAATAGAATTTGTGAGGACAGAGGGAGGGAAGAAAGAAATAACTTCCATTGTCAGTTTTCAGAATTGGGCTCCAATCTTTCCACCCCAAACATTTGAATTTTGGTTAATTCTGTGGTTAATGATGGGAATACAGTCAGATTTCAGGAAGTATTGGAGGAAATAAAGGCTCCTGCTGCAGCCAGGCTGGGAGAGCTGGGAATGTTCCCCTGGAGAAGGGAAGGATCCAGGGAGAGCTTCCAGCACATTGCAGGGGCTCCAGGAGAGCTGGAGAGGGGCTGGGGACAAGGCCTGGAGGGACAGGACACAGAGAACTGGGAAAGGGGAGATTTGGGAATTTGGAATTCCTGACTGGGCTGGAATTGCCAGAGAATCCCTGGATCCCTGCAATGGCCCAGGAAGGATTGGAGCAGCCTGGGATGTGGGAGGTGTCCCTGCAATGAGCTCTGAGCTCCCTTCCCAGCCAGGGCAGCCCAGGATTCTGGGATTCAGGACACTCAGAATCCATCCAGAGGGATTTTGATGGCCAGTGGGGATGGAAAAGAGAGGAAAAGGGAAGGGAGAGCCTTGATGGTTCCCTGAGATTGCAAGGGAAGGCCCTGGATCCATCCATCCCTTGGAGAGGAGATGGATCCAGTGTGAGGTTGTGGAGAGCTGGGAATTGGCAGCCTGGAGAAGGGAAGGATGCAGGGAGAGCTTCCAGCACATTGCAGGGCCTGGAGGGGCTGCAGGAGAGCTGGAGAGGGGCTGGGGACAAGGGATGGAGGGACAGGACACAGGGAATTGGGAAAGGGGAGATTGGGGAATTAGGAATTCCTGGCTGGGCTGGAATTGCCAGAGAATCCCTGGGACAGTGGGAGGAGCTGGAACTGGATTTTCTTAAAGATCCTTCCAGCCCAAACCATGCTGGGGTTCCATGGATCCTGAGGAAATCTCTCCATGCAATTCCAGGAGGGGCTGCAAAGGGCTTTGACCCATCAAGTGATGGCCTCATTTGCTGCTCTCCTTCAGTTCTCACAGATGTTTTGTGTAAATATTTTCAAGGTTTACAGATGACCACCATAAATACAATTTCCCCTCTTCTTAGAAGAGTTCTCAATGGTTCTCATGGAATTAAAACCAGTCTTGGCAAAATGCTGTGGACTCTTTTTCCCTTTCCAAGGTAATGATCATTTCCATAACTGGCCTGAAATTTTCCTTTTTTTTTTTTTAAATCCCAGTTGGAAGATTTGGAGGTGACAGTGTCTGATCATCTCCAGAAGATTTTAAAACCCAACTTTGCAGCTGCCTGGGAAGAGGTGGGAGATGATTTTGAGAAAGAAGAAACCTTTGCACTCAGTTCCATCAAAACCCTGGATGGTGAGAGAATCCCTCATTTTTTGATCACCCACCTGCCACACTGGTGTTTTATTCAGTGTGATAAATCATTACCTGGAATAATTTCCTTCTTCAATCTCTGAATGCAGAAGCTGTCAATAACATCATCAAGTTCCTGGGCATGCAGCCCTGTGAGAGGTCAGATAAAGTGCCAGAAAACAAAAATTCTCACACCCTCTATTTGGCTGGTAAGTGTTCCTGCTGCTGAATTTCATGTTCCTATGTCCCCACAGATTTTTCTACATGAGGATGAATAGTTTAGGAGACCCTGCTGTTATTTTGGGAGTTTTTTCCTCTGTAGAAAGAGTTTTGTTTTTTCCCCCTGGAGTGTTCTAACTGCCTAACAAGGCAGAGTGGCCTCTGCCTTAGATGTGCTCAGGCCAAGCTCTTGGAATGGGGCAATTCCACTGTGGGCAATGGTGGAGAATCTCTGATTTGAGAACTTCCAGAGCAGAAATTCCATCATGAAATCCCTTGCCTGAGCTTATCTCAGCAGGGTGATGCTGGCAGTGTCTTGTTCTCAAGTTTCTGCTGCTGAAGTCACATCCTGAGTCACCCTGCAGCACCCATAACTTCTAGAATTGGAATTGTTCAGGTTGGAAAAGCTCATTGAGGTCAGAGTCCAACCATTCCCAGCAGTGCCCCTGTCCCCAAGTGCCACATCCACAGGGCTTTGAAATCCCTGCAGGGATGGGAACTCCACCATTGCTCAGGGTTTTACAACCCTTTCAGGAAGGAATTTTCCCAAAATCCAATCTAAACCCACCCTGAGGCTGTTCCCTCTCCTCCTGTCCCTGTTCCTGGAGCAGAGCCCGACCTGGGGCTGTCCCCTCCTGTCAGGGACTTGTTCAGAGCCACAAGGGCCCCCCTGATCCCCCTTTTCTCCAGGCTGAGCCCCTTCCCAGCTCCCCCAAACCCTTCCCAGCTCCATCCCTGGCCACTCTCCATCCCCTCCATGCCCTTCCTGAGCTGAGGAGCTCAGAACTGACCCCAAATTCCAGGTGTTCCCTCAGCTGTGCCCAGCACAGGGGACAGTCACTTCCCTGATCCTGCTGGCCACACCAAAAACTAAACCTGTCCTGGATCCCTGAGCCTCTCCAGAGTGACCTGTCCCTGTTGCTTTGTCCCAGGTGTGTACAGAGGTGGCAGTGACGTGCTGGTCAGGTCCAGGCTGGCACTTGGGGACGGTGTGACCATGCAGGTGACAGTCAGGAGCAAGGACGAGACGTCCGTCGATGTCATCCTGGCTTCTGTGGGCTGAGACTTCCAGCTCTGCAATTCCTCTTTTTTTTTTTTTTTTTAATTTTTTCTCTCCTTCTGCATGTAGTTTTTATTCCTCAATTTGGGAAAAAAAAATCTTTTGTATGATGTTCCATTAGTGGCTGAGCCATTCCCATGTCCTTGCCCTCATTGTTCCCACCTAACTTATCTCAAGCAGGGAAGATAAAAAAGGTGAGAAAACAGAATCAGATTTTTGTCAAAATTGCTTTTTATTAACAGAAAATAAACACTGGTTCAAGTGGTGGAATTCATATGAATCACTGTTAATAAAATAGAATTTTTTTTTTGTTCTAATTCTGTCTGCTCCAGTACAGAAAAAATAGCCCATAATGGCTGTTTATTAAGCAAAAATCCCTTATTGCTCAAGGGATGCTATTAAATTCCCAACATAAACAATTAAAAATCACCTCAAACCTCCAAATTTGCAACATTTTGTGACTGTCTCTTCTTCCACACAGAAAAATCAATGTACAGAGAGAGATTAAACTCCATCTCTTGAGGCAGATTCAATTCTCTGAACTTTGTCAGGTAATAAATAACCAAAGCTCAGGGCAGCCTTTTCCTGGGTTAAATTGGGAAAAATCCCATATGGAAAACTGAGAAGGGAAGGGGATGGAGGGATTTTATGAGGAAACTTCTGGTTGTTTCTTCCCAAGTCAGGGTGATGAAGGAAGAAAATCTGATTTAATATTAATTTAAACCTCTGCCTCTCTAGAGAGTTAATTTGAGCAAGAAGGGGAGTGCAGGGCTGGAAGAGCTGCCAGCATCCTGCTTTTCCCCTCATTTTTCCAGTTCTCCAAGGATTTCACTCAGTTTGGCAGCCCAGGATGAGGGTGTGAAGAGAAAAATCCATGGTTTTTTCCTGCCCCCAAAGCCTGACTCTGAAAAAAAAGAGTGAGAACTGAGCTGTAGCAGCTCAGAAGGAGTTGATGAAGTTCAGGTAGGCATTCAGAAATCCTGTGGGATCCTCCAGCTGGGGATAATGGCTGATGTGATCATCCAGCACAGACACTGTGGACATGGGAAGCACCTTCCTGGAAAAACAGAGCAAGGCAGACTCAGCCCTCTTGCACAGCCCATTTTTTTGGGATAAAAAAAAAAACCTGGAGCATCTCCATCTGACCCAGGTTAGTTTGGAGGAGGAAATCACAAATCTTCCCTGTGTGGTTTTAAAATGGATCATGGGACAGACTGAAAATCCTGATTTTGGTGCTTAAAATGCAGAACAAGTTTTCAAACTGCTCTGGCTGTGCAGGTGCCAGTAGGAATTAAGAACAGCCTCTGAGGATGGAATTGAAGGAATAACCAGGCAAAAATCCCTTGGAATGAAGAAATGCACATTCCCACTTTTGTCTCACCTGTAAAGCTGGAGGAACTCTGGGTGTGGATTCACAGGGTCCAGGGGCCCATAGATGAGATGCACTGCAAGGGAAGCACAGACAGAGCTTTTGTATCCTCAAATTAATGGATTCATTAATTAAAGAGCATCCCCAAGGATTGTTCCCTCCTCACACAAAGCTTAGGAAGCCTCTAGTGGAGCACTGAACAAACCAGCTCTGAATGGGTCAGGTTCAGCCTCCAGCCCCCAAATTTTTCCCTGCTTGCAACTTTTTGGGCTTGAAAAGCTCCTCAACTTCCCCTGGAGCAGCACTTGGAGAACCAGCTGTGAACCAGGGAATGTTATCTGTGCTGAAAAACTGGAGTGGAGCTCAGAATAACCAGAGGCTTATGAGTGGAAGGAGCCTCTGGAAGGGAGGGGGGCAATTCCCAAAAATGCCAAGCAGGAAAGGGATGGATTCCTACTCACATGGGACTGAGGTAGACATCAAAGCCCCAACCCAGCGCTCTCTGTGCTTCTTTCTCTGGTTTATGTACTGCAAAACACTGAAGGAAAAGTTATTTGAAAAGGAATTTGCTCCTGGGGGTGTGGGTAAAATGAGATCCAGGTGGGATCAGCATCTCCTGCACCAAACCATCACCCCTGGGCAAGGAGACAAAAAACTGAACTCAACCCCACCAGCCCAAGGTCCTCCTAAAAGCCACAAACTGGAAGAAACCTGTCCTTCCAAAATTCCCAAGCTGAAGATTTGGCATTGGGACTTCTGGGAATGGCCCAGAAGGTTCAAATCCAGAGCAAATCTCTGCTGGGACAAATATCTGCTACAGGTTGAGCTTCACTCATTACCAAAATTGTCCCAAATCCAAGCCTTGGGCTTCCAAAAAAACCCAAAAATCCCACATCTCAGATTTCCCTGCATCATCCTAGAGAATCCCTGCTCCAGCATCACTCCCAGCTGTTTTTTGGGATGTAATGTTGACCGCAGACTCCAAAAGAAGTTGTGGAGAGCCTGGGAAGCTCAGCAGCAGCTCATGCAGGAATTCATGCTGAGGTACCTGTCCATAACGAGATTCCCGTCGTTATTCCTCACTGCTGTCCACATATCCCAAAATTCTGCCTGGGAGGGCTGAGTGTAGGGCCCAAAAACTGCCCCAAGCCTGGAAAAAATGGAATTTGGAGACACACAACAGCAGCTGTGTCAGGGAACCACTCAAAGCTACTCAAGGGTGAAAAATTCCAGCACTTCCAATTTCCACAGCAAAACTCCCAAGTACTGAGATATCCCCCAGATAAGCTGGATGGCCTCAAAGAGCTTTTTTTGTGGGGAAAAAAAGGGTTTTTAACACTGCTGAAAATATAAAATCTGATTGTGCAGGGGTTTTGTTCCCTCTGAAATGTGTAATTCCAACAGTTGTGGCAGAGGAGGATTTCAGTGTCCAGGGCAAAGTTTGGTTTATTATTCAATTGAAATGCTTGGCCAGTGTGGAGAGGAAATGGTCCAGAGTTCAGTCCCACCTCCCTGGGGACAGTGCCAGGGAATTGCTTCCTGCCAAATCCCTGATTTGTGGAATCATGGAATGGAAGGGAATTTAAAGATCATTCACTCCCACTATCCAGGGTGCTCCAACCCAGCCTTGGACACTTCCACGGAATTCTCTGGGAATTCTATTCCAGGGTCTCCCCACCCTCCCAGCCAAGAATTCCTGATAATTCCTGCATTTCTCACTTGGTTCACATCTGTCTGGATTGTGCCCAGCACCCAACTCACCCTCCAGAGAAGAAGAAGAAGTTGATGAGGCGCAGGATGATGGGGGACAGCAACCCCCCATCCTTGAGGAGCTGGGGGAAGAAGGGGAGGAAAGAGAGAGCACAGCTCAGCGTGGGACACACAGATAAATCCATGGAGAGCTTGTCCCCACCCTCAGAGCCTCCCCGAGGGTGTTTATTTGGGATTTTGGGTATGGCCAGAGAGAGGAGCAGCTCACCGTCTGGGTGAAGTGGGGGTAGTGAGTTTCTGGAAAAATCCCTGGAAGGACAGAAGAATGGAGCTGTAAGGCTGGAAGTGTTTTGTGCTACATCTCCCAGTTTGTCCCCCCCTTCATGGTGCCATGAAAGTGGCCCAGGGAGCCCCAGGAGTGATGCTCCTGGTTGATTACAGCACCTTTACTGCAACCCTTGGGATTTGGGTGCTGGAGGTGGGAAGGCCAACTCATCCCATGGATCCAATCCCATGAATCCCCATCCCATGGATCCCATCCCATGGATCCCATCCCCTGGATACATATCCTATGGATCCCATCTCATGGACCCCATCCCATGGATCCCATCCCAAGAATTCCCATCCCATGGATCCCATCTCATACATCCCCATCTCATGGATCCCATCCCATGAATTCCCATTCCATGGATATCATCTCATAGATCCCCATCCCATGGATCTCATCCCATGGATACCATCCCCTGGATACTTATCCCATGGATCCTATCACATGGATCCCATCTCAGGGATTTGTATCCATGGATCCCATCCCATGGATCTCACCTCTATGGATTCCCATTCCATGGATCCCAACCCATGGGTCCCATCCTATGGATCCCTACCCCCTGGGTCTCATCCCATTGATCCTCTCCCAAGATTCCTATCCCATGGATCCCATCCCATGGGTCCCATCCTATGGATCCCTACCCCCTGGGTCTCATCCCATGGATCCTCTCCCAAGATTCCTATCCCATGGATCCCATCCCATGGGTCCCATCCTATGGATCCCTACCCCCTGGGTCTCATCCCATGGATCCTCTCCCAAGATTCCCATCCCATGGATCTCTATCCCATAGATCCCATCCCAATTATTACCTCCATTGGACAAACAGAGGCTGTTGATCAGGATGCTCCCAGTGTGATTGTGCTCATACCTGGGGACAGCAGAGAAGCAGCTGAAACACAACCAAACCTCTCCAGGCTGCAGGAAACGACCCAGCAGCATCAAACAGTGTCGGATCATCTCCATTTCCTTTGGGAACTGGACAGATGGAAACCTCAAGCACAAGAAAAGGGGATTCTAAGCCACATCCCTCCACTCATCTGCTGGAAATCAAAGGGCAGGAGGGGTGGCAGGGACCTGTGCAGCAGCTCCTGGGCCACCGTGTCCCCGTAGTCGTGGGACAGCAGGTTGATCCTCTGGTGCCGCAGCCCGAGGTGTCGCAGCAGCCCCTCCACGATGGTGGCCTGCTCGAAGATGGAGTAGCCATGGGGCCTCTGCAAAAGTGGGAGAGGGGTCCCAGTGATTTACCAAAATAGAGTGTTGGTCTAACACTGATACTCAACTGTGACAGACAGAAGACTAACAATTTAAAGCTAGGAAGTGAATGTTTATGTGAGGTAATCCTCTGATACACACTGCCAAATCACAGGTGATCACAGAGTCTATTTATTGACAAAGGATTCAAACAAATACATATTGATAATAACAGCCCCTCCCATCCTCCACTTCCTATGGTAATTAGCTTGAATAGCTATTAAGCATTGATTGACTTCTTAAATTAAGTCTGGGGTTGTTTTCGTGGGGAGGGGTCTTCAAAGGAGGAAGTAAGGAGAGTCTTCCTCACCCTAAACTCTTGACCTTTTCTATCAATGACAGTACAAATGATTTCTGGGGATAGTCCAATTTTTCAAAGAATGGGCTTCTGGTTGATTGTCTATGTTCCTTTGGATCTGCTCACTAGTTTTGTCTTTTCCCATTGTAAATGCAGCTGAGCAAACATAAATAAAATGCCAGACAACCAATTATTTAAGTTTCAGATAACTACCCCCTTCTAACTTCTAATTCTTTTCAGCAAGGTAACTAAAATCTGAATTTTCTAAGATTAGTGTTCCACCAGTGAGAGCCTGAGCCAGCAGGAGCCAGCAGATCCCAGAATAAACACCCCAGGGTGTAGCTGCCTGGGCTAGGGTGGTTCTAGCTTTGGGCTGCTATGGGGTCTGGATAGCTCCAGGAGCCCCTGAGGCAGAATTCAGCTTCTCAGCTAGCAAGGAATAAGAATTGAGGAGATGCTGTAGAGGTTCTGAAGGCAGCTTTATTTCTTTAAAGGGTTCTACCAGCAAAATCCAGTTACATAGCACAGCAAGGGGTTTTCATAGGTTTTAAGGGGATTGAAATTCTAACCAGTAAAATGATCAGTTGAGAACTATCCAATTACTTTGAGATTCTAAGTGAGAGAAGATCAATCATCTAGTAAAGTTAAAGACCAATAGAAATCCTAAATGATAACAGGGGCTTTGGTAGGGAGGGGGAGCATTTCTCATGAAAGGTTTCATGAAAAAATCCCAAGGGCCTTTTTCAGGGACAGTTGTATCATCCACACCAGGGGAGGAATGTGGGAATTGGGAAAATGGAAAGGAACAGCTTGTGAGCCTGGACTCAGTGGTTGGGAGGTCCTGTGGTATCCACAAGGGAGCATTGTCTGTGCTCCAAAGGGGTCAAAGTGCATTTTGGAGTCCCATCAAACCCAGCTGAAGCTCACAAACCTTCCCCAATCCCTTCCACTGTTGTAATGACTTATCCCTTTTCCAGAGCTAAATGGGAGGAGAAAAACCAATTTGTCTCCTGGATAGCAAAAAAACCAATTTTCTAGAGTGCTGGGCTGAAAGCAACCATGAAAATCCTCATGGCAGGGTACTCACAGGCTTGTCACTGAATCCAAATCCCAGGAAATCCAGGGCAATCACCCGGTGAAAGCGCTGAGTCAGCCCTTCCCAGATCTGGGAAGAGGAGAAATGCATTTAAAAATGCATTAAAATGTATTAAAATGCATTTTAAAAGCATCCAGAGGGAACAGAGGATGGAAACATCTGCAGTGATGAGCAGCCATGGATGGATGTGCTCATCCCCACCAACCCAGGAAAACATTCCTGCTCCAAGAAAACAGCAGGAGGCCAAAATTTCCCAATAAATCCAGACTACCCCCCCCCCAAAAAAAAAGCCAAGGAATTGTTGTGGCTGTTTTCCTGGACTGTGGAATGTGGAAAGATTTCACACTGGGAGAGGAACAAGGAGCAGCTCCAGCAGAAATCAGGAATTCTCCTCTGGAGCATGGCCTGCTCATCCCCAGGAGCTGAAAATCCTGGGATTTGCTGTCAGATTGCAGCCCCTCACCTTGCTCCAGTCATAGCTGGACGTTGGGAAGCCATGCAGGAGCACCACGACATCAGAGCTGCCCACAGCACCACTGGAATCTGGGGAGAACAGGACACCTCAGAGTGAGCTCTTCCCAAAATTCCTCCCTTCTAAGGTCAGCAATTGCTACTCATCCCACTGGGAATCCACCCAAAAACCAAGGATGGGTTTGATTCCCACTGCAGTTCCCCTTCAGAAACCTGACTGTGATCAATCAAGGGATTTAATTATCCTAAATTATTTCCACTAGCCCGAACAGGACACCTCAGAGTGAGCTCTTCCCAAAATTCCTCCCTTTTAGCACAGCAATTGCTACTCATCCCACTGGGAATCCACCCTAAAACCAAGGATGGGTTTGATTCTTGCTGCAGTTCCCCTTTGGAAACCTCAAGTGATCAATCAAGGGATTTAATTATCCTGAATTAATTCCAGCAGCCTGTGGGGAGAATGGGACACCTCAGAGTGAGCTCTTCCCAAAATTCCTCCCCTTCTAGCACAGCAATTGCTGCTCATCCCACTGGGAATCCACCCAAAAACCAAGGATGGGTTTGATTCTTGCTGCAGCTCCCCTTTGGAAACCTCACCGTGATCAATCCGTGATTGATCACCGTGATTTGGTGATCAATCAAGGGATTTAATTAGCCCAAATTAATTCCAGCAGCCTCTGTGCTGCTGCAAAAAGGGTTTCCAGTGTCTTTTCCATGCTGGCTTCCATCAGAGGCTCTTTTCTACCAAGGTACAAGAACCAATTTTCCCCCAATTTTCCCCAATGAAATGTTCTGATCCATCCCTGCCGGATCCAGGATGACAAAATCCAGGAGGGATTTGTCCCCCCCTTGCCCAGTTTCAGGAATGTCCCCACCCTTGTGTCACCTCTGTAGAAGATGTTGAGGTCCTTGTAGGTGAAGAAGCTGCCAGAGGATTTCCAGGAGCGCAGGGCTGGGGAGAGCTGTGGGGTGGGGATGTGCAGGTACACGGCCAGGAGGGGCACGCCCAGCAGCCCCACCTGCAGCCACCACTCCTTCATCCTGGGGGCACAGCCACACAGTCACCCCAAGTCCTGCCCCCACAGGGCTGCACAGGGCCCCAAAACTCAGCTCTGTGTCCCCAAAACTGCCCTGTTCCTATAACACCTTCCATGTCCCTAAAACTGCCCTGTTCCTATAACCTGCATGTCCCCAAAACTGCCCTGTTCCTAGAAACCTTCCCATGTTCCCAAAACTCCCCTGTTCCTATAAACCTTCTCATGTCCCCAAAACTGTCCTGTTCCTAGAAACCTTCCCATGTTCCCAAAACTCCTTCATTCCTATAAACCTTCCCATGTCCCCAAAACTGCCCTGTTCCATAACACCTTCCATGTCCCTAAAACTGCCGCATTTCTATAACCTGTATGTCCCCAAAATTGCCCTGTTCCTAGAAACCTTCCCATGTTCCCAAAACTGCCCCATTCCTATAACCTGCATTTCCCCAAAACTGCCCTGTTCCTATAACACCTTCCATGTCCCCAAAACTCCTTTATTCCTATAAACCTTTCCATGTCCCTAAAGCTCCCCCATTCCTAGAAACCTTCCCATGTCCCCAAAACTGCCCTGTTCCTATAACACCTTCCATGTCCCCAAAACTGCCCCCTTCCTATAACTTGCCTCCGTGTCCTCAAAACTACCCCATTCCTACAAACTTTCCTATGTCCCCAAAACTGCCCTGTTCCTATAACTCACCTCCATGTTATCAAAACTCCCCCATTCCCATAACCTGCAGGTCCCCAAAACTCTCCCATTCCTATAAACCTTTCCATGTCCCCAAAACTCCTTTATTCCTATAAACCTTTCCATGTCCCCAAAACTGCCCTGTTCCCATAACCTGCATGTCCCCAGAACTGCCCTGTTCCTATAAATACATGTCCCCAAAACTGTCCCATTCCTATAACCTGCATGTCCCTAAAACTGTCCCATTCCTATAACCTGCATGTCCCCAAAACTCCCCCATTCCTATAAACCTTTCCACGACCCCAAAAACTCCTCCATTCCTATAACTGCATGTCCCCAGGGTGGCAGCTCCAGCAAAGTTTTGGGGTTTGAGAGGGAACATTGGTGTCATTTGGGGTCTGGGGGAAATTGTGGGGCCATTTGGGGTTTGAGGGGGGGAAAGGATCCTCTTTGGGGTTCAGGGGGGATTGTGGGGCCATTGAGGTTTGAGGGGGACCATGGGGTCATTGGGAGGCTGTGGGGGGGATGTGGATCCATAAGGGGGTCTGAAGGGGGGTTGTGGACTCATGGGGTCACTGGGGGAGTTATGGGGTCATTGGGGGGCTATGGGGTCATTAGAGGGGTTCAGTGGGGCCATGGGCTAATTGGGAGGCCTGGGGGGTTATGGGGTCACTGGGGGTTATGGGGTCATTGGGGGGTTATGGGGTCATTGGGGGGACTATGGGGGTCACTGGGGGGTCAGAAGTTTTTTGGGGTCTGGGACGTCATGACCCCAACGTGGCTCAGGGAGCCAATGGAAGTCAAAGGGAGGGGACACACCCACCTGAGGGGACACACCCACCAAAGCCACGCCCCACCACCACACCCATTTAAACCCCGCCCACAAATCAAACCCTCCCCAAGACCACGCCCCCTCCCTTAGCGCGGCACGGGCGGGGGGAGGGAAGAGGAGCCGGGGCGTGGCCGCGGCCGCGCGCGCGCCGCTCTCACCTGCGCTCAGGTGCTGCCGCGGGCGCGCGCCGCCATCGCGCTCTCCGCTGAGGGAGGGGGCGTGGCCTCCTCCCCGCGCACGCGCAGCTCTTTCCCGCCCGCCGCGTCCCTCCCGTCGCCCGGCAACGCGCGCGCTCCCCGCAGCGCCGCCTCTGATTGGCTGAGGCCGCGGCGGGCGGCCAATGGCGGCGGGCGTAGTTGCGGGGTGGGCGCGTGAGGGACGGGCCGAGCGGGCCGGCCGCCGTGAGGGGAGATGTCGGCTCGGGGCGGCTTCGGCGACCCTCAGGTGCCGTGAGGGGATTTTCCTCCTCAACATCCTCCGGGAAACACGGGGCAGAACCGGGGGGATGGTTGGTGCAGTTCCCGGAGCCGGGAGAGCTCCGCGGGAGGAGAAATTCTCCTTTAGAGGCTTTCAATCAGCGGGGTTTAATAGCGAGATGGGAATTCAAGAATTTCTTAAACCCGTTCAAATCGCATTTTCTGTTCATTTTTCTGAGCTTTTTTTCTATTTTATTTTTTTAAATTTTGCCTTCTCGTCTTTTTGGTTTTGAAACAGCTTCTAACCCGGCGCATCCCCTCGAATCCCAAGTATCAACATATAAAAACTCGTCTGGATACTGGTAAGTGAAATTATTGTGGGGTAAAACCACTCAAAATGGGTGTAGGATGACAGAAAAAATATAATTAATATCTTAATTACCTCTGCCCTGAGCTAATTTACCCATCACTGCAGAATCTTTATTGTGCTTATGATTTATCTCATCAAATGCTTGCAGCTCATAAAAATTTCCTAAAAATTTCCCTTCAAACCTGAAATTTAAACAAACATGAGCTATGCACATTTATGTGTATTTATATATTTTTAAAATATATTTATGTATATTTATCTTCACAAACCACTGTGCACCCTCTGAAAATTGAGATTAAATGCTCTGTGTGTAGATGGCCACATGCTTAAATCCTATTGTCTTAAAACTTTATTTTTTTCTACTCTTCTTATTTAAAAAATAATTTAGGGGGTTAAATAGATTTAAACTGGGTCAGGCTCTGTTGTGGTGGTTCCCATAGAAATTACTGATCTTGGAATTCCTGTCCATGGACTTATTGAAATAAATATTGTAATAAATTTATTTTTTTGTTGTTGTTACAGGAAATAGTTTGTCAAAATACATGGAAAAATTGGAAGAGATCAAAAGAAGTGAGTACCTGGGGTTGGTTGAAAACTTAAAGAGCAGGAGATGAATTCCAGCAGGTTTTCCTTGGAAATCTCCACAGATTTAATTTAAGAATCCAAGCAGGAAATCTTCCAGATCCTTCTTTGTGCAGTTTTGTTATTGGATTTTGTTATTGGAAGTTCTCTGAGCTAAGAAATCCAGGCTAGACTCATCTGGGAAGATTAATGGATCATTTCTGAGACTTTATTTCACTTTTAGGTCACAACTTCAGCTCTTTCATCTTTATATAATTTAAATTCCTATCAATTTATCTTTTATTTTTGATTTAATTTAAATTCATATCAAAACTCCAAGACAGGAAAAAACCAAGCTCATTCCTTGTGTTTCCATTGATTTCACCAGCACTAAACTCTGGTATTTTGGAAACTTTAGGTTGTTCAGGCTAATGAAGTCCTAAATTATTTTTATTTCTCTATTTTCTCAGCAAATCCAGGCTTTTAAGATAATTTTTTCCCAATAAAACCAATGATTTATGACTTTATTCCCAGACTATTCTCACAGAAGGAGCCAGGAAAACTCTTCCACCTCAAAGCTCCATTTATAGAGGCCAACAAAAAAACCTGAATTGAACTGAAACCTCCATTAATGAGGATTAATTAAGATTTGAAACCTTCAGGTTTAGTTCTCAGCCCCACTTTGTGAGGCAGGTCACGGGAATTTATTTGTGCAAAACAGGCTTTTGTTTGTGGTTTGTTTGTTGGGTTTTTTTTTTTCCCAAACACTGCAGGTCTTTGGGGAGGAAAATGAAAAGAGGAATGACCTTAAGCTTTCCAAAATGCTCTGTTGACTGAGATTTCAGTGCTGGACACTGCTTTGCTTTTTATTTCTGTTGAAAATCTTGATTTTTTTTTTTTTTTCTGTGCCTCGGGTGGGTTTCCAATCTCACCACGGATCTGTTCCATGCGCTTCTTTTATTCCCTCTTTTTTTTTTATTTGGAGGGAGGAACTTTCTCATTCTGTGCTGAATGGCCACGTTGTGTTCCCAGGGAGTGGAGGAAACTTGTCCCCCTTGGTTTCTCAGGGATAGATGACACCCTTTGGATGCAGATTTAAATCCCCAGCACAGGCACCTCTCTGTCCCTTATGTAACCCGAGAGAGATTTAAATCCACGCCATCAAAAATTAAAAGAGCTGCACCCACCATGATCCATCCTTTGGAGGATTGACTTGAGGACACACAGGAGTCTCTTCCTTCTCTCTGCGCATTTCCCTCCTCTCCAAAGCCCATCCTTGGAAAACAGAATCATTCCAAGCAGAACCATGTCAGAAAATTCCAACGGATCCGCCAGGACCGGGCCGGGTACGTGGGGCTGGTTTTGGAGCTGGCAGCAGCAATTCTGAGCTCTCTGGGATGGAATTTTGGGTGGCAAAGGCAAGATCTAGGGCAAAGAGGGTTTTTTTGGGGATAAAAAATCCTGATTTGAGGTGGGAAGGAGCCATCCCATTTTTTGACAGCGGTTCTGCTTCGCTGTTGTTTCATCCATCCAGCACTTCCCAAGCTTTGCTGCTTTTATTTCTCCTTTTAATGAAGTTTATTTGCCATGACAGAAAGGCTCTTGGCTGGGCAATTTTAATCCTTGAGCAGATGAAAAGAGAAATAATTACAGGAGATAATTGTTGCTGGATTTTTTTGGAGCTAAAGGAGGATTTAACAACCTCAGCTTGAGCCCAGGTGGTTTTGCAAGAACCACGAGGGTCATTTCCCAGTTAATTGACATCCTGAAATTCAATTTTGCACCTCCTCATCCTCCAATCCTGTTTCTTCACCCCCTGTGCTTTCAGCCCCATGATTTAGATGTGCAGTGGATATTTTGGAAGGGCTCCTTTTTTTTTCCTAGGACAACTTGTGAGGTGCTTGTTTAGCAGCCTAATCTAAATTATTTAGGATAGGATGTTGAATTTAGGAACTCTGAATATCTTGACCTCCAGCATTCCTGCAGCTCTCTAAACACAACTTGAGAATTTCCATAATCAAATCCCACAGGGAATTTTTTTTTGGTGAGGTGGCTGCAGGAATGTGCTCAGGAACCCTTCCCCCTTCTCCCTCTTCTCCCCTAAGCTAAAGGAGCATTCAACAGATGGTTTTAGAGGATTTAAAATCCTTGAACTGAGTGGATTTGCCAAAGATCCTGTGCTCCCTTGTTCTGGAGAGGGAGCAGCCCAGCATTTCCCAAAGGACAGGATAGATTATTCCATGGCAAGATGTTCCTCCTGATAACCATCCTGGTTTTCCCTCCTCTTCACACCTTTTCTTTCACTCCAGGAGGTTTTTGTCTCCCTCCAGGAGGTTTTTGTCTCCCTCCAGGGGGTTTTTGTCTCACTCCAGGAGGTTTTTCCCTTCCTCTGCACCTCCAGGATCTGGATGGGATCAGCTCCCATCTCTTGGCTCTGGGAATCTCTGCTCTGGATCTTTGCCAACAGCCCTGCTCAGTTTTCTTCCTCCCTAAGCTTGTTTTCAGGATTAAGATTCAATTAGTCCAGTTTCTTGTGTTAATTACCCATTAAGACTCAATTAGTCCAGTTTCTTGTGTCAGCTCTCTGTTCCTTGCGAGACCCATATTAAAGAAATCAGAATTTAATTGTCAGATAAAGTATAAAATCTTGGATTTTTCTAAATTAAGGTGAAACCTGCTTGTTTAGCTTGGTATTTGGAAAGACATGATGCCTAATGCTCTGATTCAGCTGTAATTTATGCAAATTAAAAATTAAGGTAAATGAATCTTTTGGTTTAAAGGGTTTGTGACACCAAAATGCTGCAGGCAAAGGGGAAAATTCCTGAACTGCTTCCTGCCCCAGCACCATGGAAAACATAAATTCATATTTGAGTCTAAAAGCAATTAAATCTGCCTCTTCCACTTCATCATATCTGGACAAGATCTCTCTTTGTAACTGGTATTAATGAAAATTTCTCTTTATAACTGTTAATCAAACCCTCTCTTTATAACTGGCATTTTACAAAATATCCAGGTTTGCTGCTCTCATCCTTCAGCACAAACCTGAATTCCTGCCTGGCTGCTGGGTTTAAGCCATGACCTGGTGCCTAAAAAAACCTGGGAATAAATTGAAAATTTACATTGTCCTTTGTTTTGTTTTTGAAGATTACAGGTATAAAAAGGATGAGCTGTTTAAAAGGCTGAAGGTGACAACTTTTGCTCAATTGGTATGTACAGATCCCTCTCTGCCCTCCAAAATCTTCAAGGAGCAGAAAAAAAATCTTACTAGAATAAAAATTCCTCTCTAATTATTTAGCTTTAGTTGTAATTATTCTGTCTTGGCTTCTCCCTGCCTTTAAGAAAAGCAAATCATTCATTTGCACAGTGGCCAAATGCCTTTAATTACAAATTAAAGTTTGTGGTGCCTCCATCTTTGAAATTTATTTGTCCATTAACTTAAAAGGATCTTCCAGCATCTTGCAAGAGAAAAAGGCTGTGTAAAACAGCACAAAATGTGAATTTTGTGTCAAGCTGTCACAGCCTGAAGCCCTCCCTGAGCCCAGGTTTAACTGCAGAAGGTGGGCAGTTGGGATTTCAAGGCTTTCTGTGATTATTTTATTTAAAAGCAGGGAATCATAATATTTAAATTAGTGAAAAATTGATCAGGAAACAGAGATATTTCAAGAAAACTGCTTCAAACTAGGCAGAAAAACCCAAATTGTTTTCTGAGGAGGGAATGAAAGGAAGGTTAAACTTGGAGATGTTGGATTCTGCAAACTTGAGATTTTTTCCCCCCTGGATTGTTTTCCTGCTGTGGATGTGGGGATCAGTGTCTCTGTGGTTTTGTGCCCTGCAGGTTCTCCAGGTCGCCTCTCTGTCCAATGAAACCTTAGAAGTGACAAATGAGGAGCTGCACAGGCTGCCAGGTGACAAAAGGGAAAAAGGGAAGAGCTGGGGGTCACTGCCAAGGGAGGAAAAATAAAATTTCACCAGGCAACCATAAAGACACTCAAAAAAAAAAAAAAGAGTTTTCAAGTAGGAAAATCCTCATGCTGACAGATTTGTAGTAACATCACCCACATCAAAAAATTCTATTTTATTGACTTTTTCAAATGAGATATCAAGCCCTAAAAAATCTGTTGGCTCTTTATTATTTTAAATAGGAGGCTCTGGATAAATTCTTTATTATTTTAACTAGAAGGCTCTGGATAAATTCTCTTTATTATTTTAAATAGGAGGCTCTGGATAAATTCTTTATTATTTTAAATAGGAGGCTTTGGGTAAATTCTCTTGATTATTTTAAATAGGAGGCTCTCTTTATTATTTTAAATAATAAATAAATTATCTTGATTATTTTAAATAAAATTATCTTGATAAATTATCTTTGATTATTTTAAATAGGAGGCTCTGGATAAATTCTCTTCATTATTTTAAATAGGAGGCTCTGGGTAAATTCTTTCTTATTTTAAATAGGAGGCTCTGGATAAATTCTCTTTATTATTTTAAATAGGAGGCTCTGGATAAATTCTCTTTATTATTTTAAATAGGAGGCTCTGGATAAATTCTTTCTTATTTTAAATAGGAGGCTCTGGATAAATTCTCTTGATTATTTTAAATAGGAGGCTCTGGATAAATTCTCTTGATTATTTTAAATAGGAGGCTCTGGATAAATTCTCTTTGTTAAGAGGATGAAGATAAAGCTGTCACACTTTTCTTTCCAAGAATAGAAACTGCCCTTAAAACCTGCTTGTTTACCTCCTGCAGCTCCTTAACTCCTCTGCCCTCTTCTCTCCCCAGATGCTGATGCTGCAGGTGACAGTGCAGAGGGGACAAATGGCAAAGGGAGCCCTGAGGGGACACCCAGCCCTGTCCTGTTCCTGAACGACTCTGGAGCTGGGGAATCCACACGCTCCACCCTGCAGAGGTGCCTCACAAAAACTTCATTTTCTTCCTGTCTTATCTTAGCAGCTGATTCAATGAGCCCAGCTGCTGGTTTTTTAAAGTGCTGCTAAGTGGTTTTATGCTGGATTTCTCATTGTTAAAGGCTGAGAGGGAGGGGATTGGCAGCATTTCCTGTTGGGTTTGGGTGGAGGCTGCAATGCAACATTGTCACCTGATGATGGTCTGACAAGGAAATGTGTTTGTGGGATGGCACATTGCAGAATTCTGGGGATAACACAGTGCTGTGGTCAACTCAGTGCCTTCCTGTTGGTGATGCTTTTGTTTTTGTTTGGATATGGGGGACAGGACACAAAGTGACACAGGGAATGGCCTCAAAGTGGCACAGGGATATTGGGAAGGAATTCCTGGCTAGGGAGAGGAGAGAATAGAATTAGAATTAGAATAGAATTAGAATTAGAATTAGAATAGAATTAGAATTAGAATTGGAATAGAATTGGAATAAAATAGAATTGGAATAGAATTGGAATAAAATAGAATTGGAATAGAATTGGAATAAAATAGAATTGGAATAGAATTGGAATAAAATAGAATTGGAATAGAATTGGAATAAAATAGGAATATAATAGAATTGGAATAGAATTCAATACAATAAAATTCAATTCAATTCCCAGGTAAACTGGGGCTGCCCCTGGATCCCTGGCAGTGTCCAAGGTTGGACAGGGCTTGGAGCAGCCTGGGACAGTGGGAGGTGTCCCTGCCCATGGCTGGGGGTGAAATGAGATCTTTTAGGTCCCTTCCCACCCAAACCATTCTGGGATTGAGAACAATTCCAAACCCACCACATGAAGGGATCTCAGGATGGTGCTGGAAGAAGAATCTTTATCCCAACCTTGGAGCTGATGGAGAGACACAAAAACATTCCTTAACCTGCAGTTCCCTTTGCAGTGTGATCAGTGGGGTTGGGGAGCTGGACATTGAGAAGGATTCTCCAAAGAGAGAGGACAGCCAGGCCAGGGAGAGACCTTACCCTGACTGCCCCTTCCTGCTGCTGGACGTGCGGGACCGCGACGCCTACGAGCAGTGCCACATCGTGGGGGGTGAGCAGCCACTGCTTCTTAGTTTTATTTTTTTATTTATATTACTTTTTTTTTTTTTTTTTTTTCTTTTTGCCAAGGTCAGGATTAAATACTCGAGACAGTATTTCTAGTTCGGACTAAGATGTTCATTAATTCTTGTTTCAGATGTTCATTAATTCTTATCTCAGATGTTCATTAGTTCTTATCTCAGCTGTTTAATTCTTATCTATGTTACAGTGAGTGCTACAGCACTTCAAGCTAACAAACTAGAAATGGAGATGTCTCTCTCTCTGCAAAGCCTTTTAAGGGCAAATTGTCCAGTTAAGAAACGTCACCTAAATGATTTTTATTTTCAACCCAATAACCAACCACCTGTGGTCTGAAATGTGAATTTTTCTGTCCAATTTACAAAATCCCACCTGGAACATGAAGAAGAAGGTGGAAAAGAAAGACAATACCTCCATCTTACTCTCTTTATATTACTATATTTTAAAACCTTAAATTCTAAGTTTTCCACCCTGTGATATCACACACTTCTATTCAAACTGCACACCCATAATCCCAGTTCTGTCATTCAATTTTGGAAGCTTTCTCCAGCTTCAGGTCAAAAGCAATGTTTTTCTTGGGGGTCAGTGCCTGTCAGCACAGAAAGTCCAAAATTCTGAGTTTCCAACAAGCAGCCATTTTTCCCTTTTTTTTTTCTTTTTGCAGCTTATTCCTACCCCATTGCAACCTTATCCAGAACCATGAATCCATACACAAATAATATTCTGGAATATGTATCCTTTCCATGGAAACATGAGGGGATGTTGGTGGGGGCTCACAAAACCAGCTGGAGTTTATCCAAGCAGAATTAGGGATCTCAATAAAAAGGTGGGGCAGGAGGTGGAGTTCCAGCTCCACTACCTCCATCAGATGCTGGATTCTGCTTCCTCAAAGCTCCTCCTGACTCCTGGATTTGGCATTTCCCAGGATTTTGGCTGTTGGAAAGCCAAGCCAGACTTGGGCACTGGTGCATCCATCAAATCCTTTGGCTTCCTGTCAGCACCTTGATGGGATTGGGGACAGACAGAGGATTATTGAGTAGGATTAGGCTGCTCATTCCCAGGCTGTTGATTCTCAGAGGAGGTTGTAAACAAGGAGGCTGTCACAATTCCCAATCTCCAAGCAATGCTGGATCCAGTGGGAATTCAGCTGTGTCGGTCCCACTGAGAATTCCACAGGCAGAACACTCCTACTGGAAGCTTGCAAGCCAAATATGGAGTCTTTCCATCCTCAATCCCTCCCAAATTGTCTCTTTTGATTCCTAAAATGTTTCAATATCTCTTTTTAAGTTCAGCAGTGACTCCTTAACAGTTCCCATGGCAGAAAAATGCCCATGGGAAAATCATCATCGTGTACGACAACGACGAGCGCCTGGCGAGCCAGGCAGCCACCACCATGTGTGAGAGGGGCTTTGAGAACCTCTTCATGCTCTCTGGGGGTAGGTGGGGCTGGGAGAGATCCCCAAAACCCTCCTGGGGAAAAGGGAGAGTGGGGAGCAGCTGGAGATGGGAAAGATCTGGGTTGTGGAATCATGGGATGGTTTGGAAGGAAGCTGAAGAATCATCCAGTTCCAGCATTCCCACTGTCCCAGGTGCTCCCAGCCCTGTCCCACTGGCCTTGGACATTCCAGGGATTCTCTGGCAATTCCAGCCCAGCTGGGAATTCCTTTCCAAATTCCCACCCCAATCTCCCTTTTCCAATTCCCTGTGTCCTGTCCCTCTGTCCCTTTCCAACATTTCTGAATTCTGGAGCCCCTTTGGTCCCTGCAATGTGCTGGAAGCTCTCCCTGCATCCTTCCCTTCTCCAGGCTGCCAATTCCCAGCTCTCCACAGCCTCACACTGGATCCATCTCCTCTCCAAGGGACTGATGGATCCAGGGCCTTCCCTTGCAATCTCAGGGAACCATCAAGGCTCTCCCTTCCCTTTTCCTCTCTTTTCCATCCCCACTGTCCATCTGAATCCCTCTGGATGGATTCTGAGTGTCCTGAATCCCAGAATCCTGGGCTGCCCTGGCTGGGAAGGGAGCTCAGAGCTCATTGCAGGGACACCTCCCCACATCCCAGGCTGCTCCAATCCTTCCTGGGCCATTGCAGGGATCCAGGGATTCTCTGGCAATTCCAGCCCAGCCAGGAACTCCTAATTCCCAAATCTCCCCTTTCCAATTCCCTGTGTTCTGTCCCTCCATCCCTTGTCCCCAGTCCCTCTGTAGTTCTCCTGGAGCTCCTTGCAATGTGCTGGAAGCTCTCCCTGGATCCTTCCCTTCTCCAGGGGAGCATTCCCAGTTCTGGGAGCAGCTCCAGGGCCAGCTCTCCAGCAGCTCCACATGCTCCTGCTGTTATTCCCAGAGCTGGATTCCATGTGGGATCTCACCTGAGCAGAGCACAGGGGGACAGAATTCCCACATCTCCGTCCAAACTTTCTGCACCTCCCTCTCCATGAATCCCCCAAACTGCTCCCTCCTGACCCCTCCAGCTGCAACAACAGCTGCTCTGTGTCCCTGCAGGCCTCAAGGTCCTGGCCCAGAAGATCCCAGAGGGTTTGATCACGGGCACCCTGCCTGTGTCCTGCCAGGTGCCAGCCCCCACAGGCACTGCTCGCAGGAAAACAGCTCCCAGGCTGCCACCCACCCCTGCAGAGAACAAATGGAGGTTTTCTGCTGATGATCTGCAGAAGTTAAGGCATTACCTGGCTGAGGAGCAGCTTCCTTCAGATACTGCGAGTAAGAGTCCAGTGATGCCTTTTTGTGCTTGCCTAGAAACAGAGGCCAGACAAAGCTAAAATTATAAATGGGGATATATTTAATGGAAGGCCTTCAATAGAATTAAATATATTTAATTAAGGGGAGATGAAGTTAACTAACACTTTATATGGAATTTAGTATCATGCATTTGGAAAATATAGAAGCTAAATTCTAAGGCATTGCCAGAATGTGCTTCAACCTCATTGTGGAATCATGGAATGGTTGGTGGGAAGAGACCTTAAACCTCCATGGGCAGGGACATTTTCCCCTATCCCAGGCTGCTCCAAACCCGTCCATCCTGGCCTTGGACACTGTCCTGGTTTGAAGGACAGCTGTTTTCCAATAAAGGCAGAAGCTTCTCTTTGAAATGGAGAATGTAAACCCCCTCCCTCCAAATTATTATCATTTTGAAATTAAGGGGCTCTCAGGCAAAGAGATGGGAATTAGGAATAACAGTTCTTTACTAGGAACATTAAAATAGAAATGCAGCATTACAAAGAACAATCCCAAACCCTGCCAGAGTCAGAATCCAAGCTGACACCCGTCAGTCAGGCAGGGTGTTGGCAGCAGTCCCATTCAATGGTGGCTGCATCCTCCTGCAGTGGCAGATGTGGTTCAGCTGGAGCAGTGCTCCTGGAGAAGGTGCAGTTTCCTCTGAAGCTCCAGGGATGATGTGGAAGGGTCTGGTTTTCCTCTGGAATGCAGTGGAAAGAAGGTGCCCTGGTGTCCAAAATGTCAGTTTTTCTCTGGGTAGGAAAGGCTTGGCTCCTGCCCTGGCTGGAGCATCTCCCAGTGGGATGATGGAATTTGATCAGTCATGCCCTGGGACTCCATGGCCATGAACAGGAGATATCTCCTGGAGGGAGGATGGGCTGTGGCAAAGATGAAGATGATTGCCCAGCTGGTTTAAAGCTGGCCCATGAGCAGATAATGTGTGCCAGGAGATAAGGGTCACTGCAACAGATGGGGACAAAATTCACATTGCTGGCCACATCTACCCAACACAGTCCAGGAATGGGGCAGCCACACTTTATGCACAGCCAATTTCTGATTTTGGGGTATTTTTTGTCCCACAGGCCGCCTTGCCCGGGGTAGTTCAGGCCACGATTCCAGACTCTCATCAGTGAGGAGCCACCCCAGCACTGCTGGCACCCTGGGATCCCTGAGCAGCCGCTCCCAAAGCAGGACCAGCATCCAGAGCAGGCCCTGGAAATAAAGGAGAAATCCAGGTTTTTGGGAATGCTGGGCAGTGCAGCCCCTTTGTGGTTTTAGGAATCGGCAGGGAAAAGCAGCCATGGTGAGAATTGGCAGCTGGGGTAAGGCTGGGCAGTGCAATGATGTTTCCTGCAAGATCACTTGAGGAGCAGGGCAGCACAGAGGAGATACAACTGGTTTTGTAGGGGAGGGAGAAAATGGACCAGTAGAAACTGTTCCACAAAGTTTTTAGTCCAGCTGAAGAATTTTGTGTCTGTAACATTCCCAGGCTGTGCCTGGAGCTATGAGAGTGAACAGGCCACAGATCAAACTTTGGTGTTTTTAGCAGAGATAAAGGCATTCAGCATCTTGCCAAAAATGAGAGAAGATCCTGGAAGGGTTTTTTGTTTTTTTTTAAATAAATTATGATAATGAACAGAAGTATTTGTAATGAAGATGTTTTTTATTGGTGCTGTGACAGTCGTGCTTGCTCGTGGACACTTTGTGAATAGTTGTGTCTTTTTCAAGGTGAGCTGGAGGAGAACAACTGGAATTTTTTTTTCCCAGTGACTCCTTTGCCAGAGGTTTTTTAGAAGCTTCTTTAGGGTGGCTGAAGGAAAATTTGCTGCTATTGCCTCACCAGGGTCCCTAAAACCCAGCAGGGACCTGGAATGTGGAGCTGAACAGGGTGAAGGTTTCCTGGAAAATGAGTAGCACAGTTCTCCTCAAATTGGTGTTTCTGGATAACCTGGCAACCCTCTGATTTTCCTGATCTGGGACACTGGAGGTGATTTTGGAGGGAATTCTGCCTCCCCAATTTTTCCATCTGGCATTGCTGTGCCTGCTCCTGCTTTGGTTATCGTGGTCTCGTGGGGTTTGTGTGTATTTCTGGATTCAGTGATTTTTTTTCCCTTTTTGGAAGCTGACAATCTTCAACACATCCCAAAACTCACTGGTGATTTTGGGATCATTCTAGTGAAAAGACAAAGTAGGAGAAATGGCACATAATTTCCAGTTTGGCACCTTAGGACTCGACATCTCTGAGCACTTTTATCATTTATTATGTCTCTGAGTGTGAAATCAGACAATGCTGATTGCAGGGCTGGCAGGATCAGTCTGATAAGGCCCTGCTGCTGTGGGAGTAGATTTTTCCAGCTCCATGAGCTCTTGGAAGTGTCATTGCATTGGCTAAAATCCTGATTTTGCTATCCAGCTGTGGGAGACAGATCCAGAATCCCTGGCTGCTCTGTGCTGCGTGAAAACCTCCCGGCGAAACAAAACTGGCCTGAGCTGCTTGAAATCCTTCAAATCCAAGGAATCAAAGCAAGGACTGGATGTACTTTCCCACCATCTCGATGGATTTGTGTGGATTTGGACTCTTGGTGTTGTTTGGAGCAGAGTCAAACTTCACAGAGGCTGAGAGGTTTAATTTAATAAAATGTGAAATACAGCATCTGCTCGGGTGACTTTTTGTTTTGCAGCTTTGAGAGCTGTGGAGAGGCTGGAAAAGCTGAGAGTGCTCAGCTCCCCATTTCCCTAGGGATGGCAGCAGGTGAGGAGAGATCCCAAAATCAGAAAGGTTTGGGTGGGAAGGGACCTTAAAGCCCAACAAATTCCAGCTCTTGGACACCTTCCCTTATCCCAGGTTGTTCCAGCCTGGCCTTGGGCATTCCAGGGATCCAGGGGCAGCCACAGCTGCTCTGGCAATTCCATTCCAGCCAGGAATTCCTTCCCCAATCTCTCCTTTCCCAATCTGCAGCCATTCCCTGTGTCCTGTCCCTCCATCCCTTGTCCCCAGTCCCTCTCCAGCTCTCCTGATCCCAAATAAATCCTGCTGACCACATGTCTTAGAGCCCAATTCCCTTTCCATCCTCTGCCAGAGCAAAAGCAAAACCACCCCCTTCCTTCCTTTTTGTCCCTGCTATTTTCATGCCCTTTCCATCAATTCCTTTTCCACACCACTGCCCCAGCACACCCTGCTTGTCCTGGCACCAACTCCAGCTCCGAAATGACTTTTCCACCCGATTTCAGAAAAAGAGAGAACAACCACAAGGCTTTTCTCATCCTTCTTGTCATTTATTTATTCATTGCTTGCCTTCTTCCTCCTCTCCAGCTGCTGCAGCTCAGTACAAGTTGTCCCTGGTGTGCTCCATGATGACCTTCAGTGCCAGCCAGGTCTCCTCAGCGGTGGGAACGATTTGTTTGGCGGGCAGCAGGAACCCGTAACGCCCCGTGTCCCTCAGCTCAAAGGTGAAGGAATATTTAATCCCCTGGTTGTAGGTCCAGTCAATGGTTCCTCCACTAGCTCTGTCTGAGGGGGTCAAAAACAGCAGGGGTTCAGAGCCTTGGTGTCTTTGGACAGGAATTCTGTGGGGTATTGGTGTGAGGGATGGGTTTGGGATTTTTTTTGCACTTACAGATGGTGGTGATGATGCTGCCATATTTGTACTGGGTGCCATACAGAGAGGACAGAGCTGCCACAGCCTTGGCAGAAACCTCATGCTGGGAATACAGAGAAAAGAGGAAAATGAGCCAAAGAAAGGAAAAACCTGTGGGACACATCTTTTTTTTGGATACAAAAATGATGCCAGAGCTCCAACCCCTCAAAGCACAGGGGTCTCACCAGTTCCTGCTGGTCTGGCACTGCAGTGTAGGTGTAGCCATAGGGGTAGAGCAGGAGCTGGGAGTAGCTGTGGATGGACACAAAAGCCTTGATGTTGCCGTGGCTCTGGACAAAGTCCACGATGGATTTCACCTCGGGCTCCGAGTTGGCGTAGGGTCCGTGGTACGTCTCCGAGCAGGAGCTGGAGCTGGCTCCAGCCTCTGTGGACAAGAGGCTGGTGAGAACACAGTGGGAATTTGGGGTTTTTCCCACCCCTCAGCTCAAGGAATGCTCCTGGGGCTCCTCCTAGAGATTTGTGTGGTGACTTTGATTTGTCACTGGGGGACATCAAAGTGGAGCCCAAACCCTCAAATCCCACCTCTTCCCAAGGGGACATCAATGCATCTTAGAGCCAGAAAGAGCTTTGGAGCCTCCAGCTGGAGAGTGGAAACGCTCCCCAGGGGCAAGGGGACAGCTCTGACCTCCAAAACCTGCGTCCCAGTTGCGGTTGGGGTCCACTCCCACGCAGAGGTTGCCCGAGTACTTGGACCTGGTCTTGCGCCACATGCGGTTCTGCAAGGGCAGAGTCACCTCAGCTGCTGCCCAGGGCTCCTGCTCGCCCCTTCCCATGGAGGCTTTGCCCTCTCAGGGGTATGAAACACCCCAAAAGAATCATCCAGTTCCAAGCCTCCCACTGTCCCAGGTACTCCCAGCCCCAGTGTCCAGCCTGGCCTTGGACATTCCAGGGATTCTCTGGCAATTCCAGCCCAGCCAGGAACTCCTAATTCCCTAAATCTCCCCTTTCCCAATTCCCTGTGTCCTGTCCCTTCCCTCCCTTGTCCCCAGTCCCTCTCCAGCTCTCCTGAAGCCCCTCGAGGCCCTGCAATGTGCTGGAAGCTCTCCCTGGATCTTTCCCTTCTCCAGGCTGCCAATTCCCAGCTCTCCACAACCTCAGATTGGATCCATCACCCCAACTGCTGCTCCCCAGCCCCACCCAGCACAGCTGTAGGAAGCAGGGGGAGGAAATGCAGGACAGTACCGTGGTCTGGGTGAAGGCAAAGCCATCTGGGTTGGTGACAATCTCCAGGAAGATGTCCATGGTCTCCAGGATGGAGGCCACACCTTCGTTATTCGCATGATCCTCGACAATCTAGAGAGGATGGAGGTTTGGGGCTGCCTGTCCTCGCTGTGGGATCACCCAGTTGCATCCCAGAGCTCCAGAGGGAGTGGGAGAGCACAAGAGGAGTGGGTGGCCCTTTGGGGAGGTGTTTTACCTTCTTGGCAAACCAGACCCCACTGGCCTGTGTCACCCACTCGCGGGAGTGGATCCCGGTGTCGATCCACACGGCCGGGCGCTTCGTGCCCCCTGTGCTGAACTGGGAGAGCAGAGAGAGGAGGGGGGTTGGCTTTGTCCCCATCACCACTTTCCCCTCTGGAAATCTCCCAAATTTCCCCTCCACAATCCCCAAATCCTCACCTTGAGCACGTAGAGGGGACGGTTCTCGGTCGAGCGGCCGATCTCCAGCTTGCTCACCAGGTTGGGGTTCTCGGCCACCAGCATGTCCATGAAATTGTAGATCTGGCAATGAGGGATGTGGGGGTCACTCCTAGCTCACATTTCTGCCCAAGAGCAAACTTCCACCCAAAATGCCCCAAATCTTGTGCTGTGGCATCAGATATGAGGGTTCTTTTTCACCCCCAGGTGCTCTTAGGCACCAAACTCTGCAGCTCTTAGGCTCTTACTTGTCAGGTAATGTTAAATAAGCAAAGCAGCTAATAGTTAAAAAGGTTATTTATTACAAAGCACATCTTATTACAAAGCACATCAGTCTCAAAAGGCAATAGCAAAAGCAATGGCAAAAGCAGCAGCAATAAGCAAATGGCTAGAAGCCAGAATGGCTAAAAGCAACAACTCTCCCAATCCATACTGGTATACAGGATTTCTCCAGCAAGCTAAGATGCAAACTCAGACCACCACTCTTTAACCTATTAGAATTCTGGTTTCTTAGTTCACCAGGTTACCTATAACACTACACATACAATCTATCTTGTTCTATCTAAGAAATGTCAGCAATATTCTCACTATAACTCTTATTATGTGTAAGTCCTGTCTACAACTGTGGGCCTGGAGCCTCTACTGAAGATATCAGTGTGTTTGCAACCTTCACTAGAGCCCTCACTGCTACTGTGGAATCCAGACCTTTTACATACTAAAACACTAGAACTCACTCTAAAACTTATTCAATCCCTTCACTCTGATTTCTCTCTAAAGAATTCAGAGAGACCCCTGACTCACTGACTCCAACATTGTGCTTTCCCACCTCGTCTATGGTGTGGTAGGCCTCGTAGTTGAAGGTGTTGGTGTTGAGTGGCAGCTGGCGGCTGCTGCGGAGCATCTCCATCCTCTCCTCATCCAGCAGGGCCTGGGGGATGAGCCAGGGCTGGGATGAGCCTCATTCCCACTGGGTGGGGGCCCCCCCCTCTCCCCTGTGCCACCACTGACCTGCACATCCTCGATCATGATGGAATAGGAGACCCCAGCAGCCTCCAGGTGGGCTTTGACCGCCTGCAGGCTGGGGAAGGGCACACGGATGTCCACGGGCAGCCCGAGCCCACGGGGAGCCAGCCAGAAATCCAGCTGGGTGGAGGGAGATGGGTATAGGGGTCAGATCCTGCCTCAGCACCAGCCTGTCCTGCTTTTCATCCATAATCCCACATCCAGCCCCGTCCCTGCTGTGCTGGGGGGCTGGGGGGTGTCCCCAAAATCCACCTCCACAGCCAGTACCTGCAGATGCTCCAGCTCCTGCAGCTCCTGCACCTTCTGCAGCTCCTCATCGCTCTGGGGGAGCACACGCAGCACTTGGTGCCTGTGGGGTTGGGAGATGTGGGACGAGCTCCAGTCCTGTTAGTCCAGCCTAATCCCCTCAGGGATTCCCCCTGAGCTTCTCCCTGTGCCCCCTCAAACTGAACCAGCTCCTCATCCCCACCCAGTGCCACCAGCCCCATCCCAGCCCCCCTACCCAACAAAGGTCTCGGTGCAGGTGGCCACTGCCACCAGGGCAGCCAGGAGCACGGGGAGCCTCATGGTCAGAGCTGGTCTCACATCCCAGCAGTGCCCTGGGGCCTCTTAAATCCCATGGGGTGGTGGCCCCAGCCCGGCCCCTCCAGCTGTCCCTTTTCCCAGGGCCCTGGGAAGGCTCTGGCTGCCACCAGCCAAGGTCAGACCACACTGTCCCCATCCAGTCCCAGCCAAACCTGTCCCAGGAACCTGCTGGGACCGTGGTGAGTCAGCTGCCAGCAGGGTGAGAACAGGAGGTGCCAAAATCCCACAGCCCCCAGTGCCAGCTGAGAGGGAGGAAAGGATCAGTTTTGAGTGAGAATGTGCAAAATGCAGATTTTCATTTGTTGAGCTGGGTCCTTAAGCCATGGTAGTGGGGAAATTGTTTGAAATTTGGCTGAGGAAAGTGGTGTAAAGCTTGGCCCAGGTCAGAGCAGGTGGCAGTTGTCCCAGGAGCCAAAGATAAACAGCAAATGCCTGGGAGCACCTTGCACCCAGCAATGGCCCTGAAGGTGCCCCATGTCCCTCCTCATAGGCCCCCAGGGAAGATGAAGCAAAACTACTCAAAACCCCACAGACTTGGTGTTGGTTGCCCAAAAACCCCCATTTTATCCCTTGCTGGCTGTTGGCTCTAAAGGATGAGAACTTTGAGCCAAAATCCCAAGGGGAAAATCAACACCTGCAAGGCTGCCAGTCCTTTTCCACCCTTTTTTTTTTGGGGGGGGAGTTTAGCATGAAAGAAACAAGAGTGCCTGACAGCACTGAATCTCCAGGAGGATTTATTGAGAGGAGGGAATGCTGTGGGGGGTGCTGGGGTCAGTATGGATGCTCCAGGACGTGCACCATGATGTCCAGGAGTGCCGGCCACGTCTCGGTGGCGGTGGGGATGATCTGGGAGCTGGGCAGGAGGAATCCATAGTGCCCCGAGTCCCTCAGCTCCAAGCTGAAGGAATATTTCACCCCGTTGTCATAGGCCCAGTCGATGGTGGTGCCTCCTGCCATGTCTGCAGGGAGAGGAGCTCAGCTGGGAGCCCATTCCCCAGGGATTGCCTGGGGATGAGGAAGGGACACTCACAGATGGTGGTGGCGATGCTGCCGTAGCTGTATTTTGTCCCGAACACGGCGGCCAAGTCACTCACAGCCTTCTTGGCCAGTTCATTCTGCAAAGGAACCACCAAAAGTGGTGGGATCTGATGGATCAAAGGCAGGGAGATCTAAAGCTCATCATCCCCCATTCTTTCTGCTTTAGGTTTTCCAAAAAAACCCTTAATTTTGATATTTGAGGTCCATCTCACAACCACCCAGAACCCAGGTGCAGGAGTTCAATATTTGTGTTGTATGTAATGAGAGTGGTGGGATCTGATGGATCAAAGGCAAGATCTAGAACTCATCATTCCCCATCCTTTCTTCTCTTGGTTTTCCCAAAAAACTCCTAATTTTGATATTTGAGGTCCATCTCATAGCCACCCTCCACCAGGACCCAGGTGCAGGGGTTCAATATTTGGAATTTATGTAATGAGAGTGGTGGGATCTGATGGATCAAAGGCAGGGGGATCTAAAGCTCATCATTCCCCATCCCTTCTCTAGATTTTCCCAAAAAACCTTTAATTTTTTATATTTGAGGTCCATCTCAGAACCACCCTCCACCAGGACCCTGGTACAGGGGTTCAATATTTAGGTTGTATCTAGCGAGAGGATCAGGGAAGCTCCTGGGATGCTCTTCTTGATTTTCCCAGGTGGTGTTGGGGTCATCTCACCATTTCCTGGTGGTCAGGTGTGGGTTCCCTCCTGTATCCATAGGGGAAGAGCAGCATCTGGGAGTAGCTGTGGATGGAGATGACGGATTTGACGTTGCCGTGGGCGCGGATGAAATCCACGACGGCTCTCACTTCCCTCTCGGAGTGGGCGTGAGGACCACGATAGGTCTCAGAGCAGGGATTGCTGCTGGAGCCAGCACCTGGAGCAGGGGAGATCCAGAGAGGATCCCTCAGGGTTTCCATCCCTGGGTTCTCTGCTCTAGCTGAAAGTTTTGATGTTTTTTTGGTGGCTGAGGTCTCACCTCCAAACCCAGCGTCCCAATTCCGGTTGGGATCCACTCCGACACAGCGGGATCCAGCATTGATGGACCTGGTCTTGCGCCACAGGCGGTTCTAGGAGCACATGGAGAGAAGAGCAGAGCAGGGATGGGAATCCCAACCCCTGCCCAGGGGAGCAGAGTCCACTCATGGGACCCAAAAACCACAGATGGATGTGGTTGGGGACAAGATCCATCCTGGGAATTCCAACCCCTGCCCAAGGGAGCAGAGCTCACTCATGGGACCCAAAAACCATGGACAGCTGGGGAGAGCACTGGGACAAGATCTCCTGGGAATCCCAACCCCTGTCCAAGGGAGCAGAGTCCACTCGTGGGACCTAAATACCAGCCGTGGTTGGGGACAGCTCTGGGACAAGATCTCCTGGGAATCCCAACCCCTGTACAACGGAGCAGAGCCCACTCATGGGACCCAAAAACCAGCCATGGTTGGGGACAGTGCTGGGACAAGATCCACCTTGGGAACCCCAACTCCTGCCCAAGCATCTCCAGAGATCTCCATCATGGAACCCAAAAACCATGGACAGATGTGTTTGGGGAAACAGCACTGGGACAAGATCCACCTTGGGAATCCCAACCCCTGCCTAAGCAGGAATCTCCACTCATGGGACCCAAACAGCCGTGGTTGGGGACAAGATCCCCCCGTGATGTCCCCTGCCCTCACGGAGCTGTGGGTGAAGGCGAATCCATCGGGGTTGGTGACAATCTCCAGGAAGATGTCCATGCTGTCCAGGATGGCTGTCACAGAGGGGTCCCGCCCGTATTCCGAGGCGATCTGTGCGTGGAGAGGAGCAGCAGCTGCCCCAGTGCCCCTCAGAGATGAGGGCTGGGGTGGATGCAGGGTGGGGAATCGGGGTCACACACCCCAGGTGACCCCAGTGTCACCTTGTTGGCTGTCCAGACGCCGGTGGCGTGGGTGATCCATTCCCGCGCGTGGATGCCGGTGTCCAGCCAGATGGCCGGGCGGTCCCGTCCCCCGGTGCTGAACTATGCAAATCACAGCATCACTGAGGCTGGAAAAACCCTCCAACATCATCCCATCCCAGCTGTGCCCCATCCCCACCTTGTCCCCAGCCCACAGCCCTTGGACACCTCCAGAAACAGGGACTCCAATCCTAGCTGGGCACCCCCTGCCCATCCTTCCCATGGAGAAATTCCTGCTGCTGTTCACCCCAGAACCTCCCCTTGGCACAGCTTCTCATCCTGAGGGGGGATTTTCCAGGCAGGACCCACCTTCAGCACATACAGGGGTCTGTTCTCATAGCTCTGCCCGATCTGGATCTTGCTGACGAGGTTGGGATGATCCTCCACCAGCACATCCATCCAGTCATAGATCTGGAAAGAGGAGCTGCTGGGTCATGAGGCTCAGCCTGGTTCTCACCTTTTGGTTTTGAGGGTATCCAGCACTGGATGCAACAAAAGCTTCCCTGGGGAAGATCTGGTGTTTCCCTGGAGAAGACGTCATGCTTCCCTGGAGAACACGAGGTGGTTGGAGCTCTGTGTGAGCACATCACAAGGTTTTTGGGAAAATAGAATGAATGGTGAGGGGAAAAGCTCTGAGACACCTCCAACACCATCACAGCCCCCAGCAGGTCCAAACTGGGCTCCAGGCACTCCCACAGTGAAGCTGAAAATGTCTTCCACAGGCTTGGGAGATTCCAGGCTGGATGTGGAAGGTTTCCCAGTCTCCCATCTCAGCTAAAAGTTCCAGCAAGGAGGAGAAAAGTGTCCCAAAGGGCTCGAGAATTCACCACGACCTTCCCCACATGGAAGTGACCCCAGCAGGACAAAGCCAATGCTCTGCAGAGGAAGGTACCTCATCTATGGTGTGGTAGGAGGCAAAATCAAACATCCTGGAGCTCCTCTTTATCCTCCTAGACCTCCTCATGCTTTCCTTTTCTTCATCCAATAATTCCTGGTCAGGAGGCAAAAAAAAAAACCCAAATCAAACAGGCTGAAAGGAGCAGGGCATTGGATTTTTCTTCCATTTCTTGATTTCCAACTTTTTGGACTTTCTCTCAGGGCTGAGCTGCAGGAGCTTGTCTTGATTTTTTTATTACCTGCACATCCTCAATCATGATGCTGTAGGAAAAATTGTGGAAACCCAGGAATTTTTTGACACCCTGGAGGCTGAGGAAGGGCACCCGCAGGTCCACGGGGTGGCCAGGGCTGTGGGGGTGACGCCAAAAATCCACCTGGGAAGAAGAATTTGAGCTGAAAGGGAGAACTCAGCCCCATCCTGTGCTAGTGCTCACCCACTGAGCTCCCCAGGGGTCCCACAGGATTTCCATGAAGAATCTAAAAAGGTTTTTGGACAAATTTTGGGCCACGGATGAATGTCTGGATAGGGACCTACAGAAATATTTCAGCCCAGTTCACACCAAACAGGAGCTCTGAGCTTAAGGAACCCCAGGTTAAATTCATATTTAAATGGTTCTAAATGAAAACATCTCCAAAATGGGGAGGGAAAGGGATGGGATGGCACAAGAAGGAGGGAGGAAATTGATATTTACATGGTTCTAAATGAAACATCTCCAAAATGGGGAGCGAAAGGGATGGAGGGAGGCCTGGATTCACCAGGTCTGTGACCTCAGGACCCCCCAGAGCTCACCTGCAGCTCCTCCTGCTCCCCCAGCACCCCCAGCAGGGAGATCTGCTCCTCGTTCCTGGCGGTGACACGCAGGACCTGGTCCCTGCAGGGAGGCACAGGGGTCACAGGGAGGGGACTCTGCCTGGGGGGAGGCTCCACACCATCTCAGAGGGTTGGAAAATGCATCAGTTGTTGGTGTTGAGAGAAAAAAAATGCAGGTTCAGAGCAGCCATGATGGGGAAATAGTAAATGCTGGAGAGCCTAAGATGATGTCCAGCCTTGTTTGATCAGCTGCTGAGATGTTGGGGGATATCTCACATGGATCTGTTCTCTGTCTAGGGATTTATTCTGGATTTAGCCTGGCTGGGCTGCCCAAGGACAGGCACAGCCCCTGCAGAAGAGGAAATGTTCTATGGGAGAGAGGTTTTGTCAGCTCAGATCAATCCTCCAGGCTCTCCTGTTGGGCAGTGCTTCAAGCCCCTCCCAAAATGGCACAAAATTCCTTCACCTTTCACCTTTCCCACCTTTCATCCTCTGAACTCCTCCTTTATCAGTTTAACCACCTCCCCAGGGTGATAACAATTTCCATTTGCCCATTAGGAAATGTCTGAAATTAGGAAATGTCTGGGGGACTCAGGCAGGCATTAAATCCTTGTGATTTTTGCCAAAATCAGGAAGCAGCTCTGACATTCCCTGGACAAGCTTGGATCCCTCCCATGCTGGTGGCATGTCCAACATCCTGAGGATACATTTTTATTGATAGATTTTTCCCTACTCTGAACATGGAATTCTCACTTTCCCATTGTCAGTCCAGTCATTCAGACCTTTCTGGAAATGGGTTGGAATTTTTGGAAGTTTTGGGTGGTCCTCACCCCCACCCCCCTACACCCCATGCCCCCTTTTCAGCTTCATTCCTGCACTGGCTCTGCTGTTCTTATCTCCTAGGAGCTACAACCAGGATGTTCATCCTGGAAAAAGTACTGCCCTCCCTCTACAGGGCCCTTTCTCCAGCCACATCTTGCTCTTTCCCACGGTGTATTGTTCCCAGAAATCCTTGGCTGTAATTCCCAGAAATCCTTGGGTTTTATTCCCAGCAATCCTTGTCTGTTATTCCCATAAATCCTTGGATTTTATTCCCAGCAATCCTTGGCTGTTATTCCCATCAATATTTCGCTGATATTCCCAGTAATCCTTGGCTGTTATTCCCATAAATCCTTGGATTTTATTCCCAGTAATCCTTGGATGTTATTCCCATAAATCCTTGGGTTTTATTCCAAATAATTCTTGGCTGTTATTCCTGACAATCCTTGGCTCTTATTTCCAGCAATCCTTGGCTCTTATTCCCATAAATCCTAGGGTTTTATTCCCAGTAATTCTTGGCTGTTATTCCTGACAATCCTTGACTGTTATTCCCATCAATATTTCGCTGATATTCCCAGCAATCCTTGGCTGTTATTCCCAGCAATCCCTTGGCTGTTATTCCCAGAAATCCTTGGGTTTTATACTCAGTAATTCTTGGGTGTTATTCCCAGCAATCCCTTGGTTGTTATTCCCAGAAATCCTTGGGTTTTCATTCCCGTTCCCTTGGATGGCTCCACAGCCATCATGTTTGAGCCACACACATCATCCCAAAATCCTCTGGGATTCCACAGCCTGGCAAAGCTTGCAGTGAAGCCCTCGGGGTCCACCATTCCCTCATTTCCACCTGCTGCATGCTCCAAACCTGGGATGAAACCAGCCCTTTCCTAGCTGGGAAAATCCCCTGTGGGATTTCCATCCTTTGGGATGTCAGCCGATGGCGGGGCTGGATCCCATCCCAGCCGTGCTCCCACCGCCCCCCAATCCAGCAGGACTCACCCCACGAAGAGCTGCTGGGTGCTGGTGACCCCCAGGAGGGTGAGGAACACCAGGAGGGTCTCCATGGTGGCTGGGAGCAGAACCAGAACCCCGAGGATGGGCAGAACCCCCTCGGTGCTCGGGGTCGCTCCCGGAGCCGCTCACCGCCCCCGCGGCGTCGCAGCGACGAGCAGCGCCGGCAGGAAGGGCTCCCAGCCCAAATGTTTGCTTTATTTGGCAAAGTCAACACGAGAGCAGCCAAATTAGGGAGGATCTGATAACGTCTTCCTCGGTGAGCGGGTCCTGGCTGAGTGGCCCCGCTCCCAGCTCCGAGTGCTGCGGGTACAGGCGGCTCCCAGCCCATGGGATGGCGTGGGCACAGCAGCCCCAAAACCACAAGGAAACACCTCTTTGTTCCCACGGATTTCTTCACTGCACATTGCTATGAGTAAGTCAATCATAATTATGATTACTAATGCATGTGTAATGCAAGCTACTACAAAGTTACTCGCAGAAAAAGCAAGCGTTTAAACGTAGACTTATCTATGATTAATTGGCTTAGGCATCCATGTGTCTATATATAAATATATAAAATGTAAAATATATTGTTCAACTTATTCATCAAACCATTCCCAGGAGTGAGGCCACTTGATGGTGGATGAAATCTGACTTCAAAGCTGATGGAGGTCGGGAGCTCGGAGGTGCACAAGGACGTTCATCTGGGGTAATGTTCTGACAGAAAGGCTCATTTTGGGGTAGAAAATGAATTATTTTTCTGTTTTCAGTGTGAGCAGTGGCTCTGGAGCAGCTGGGGCTATCCCAGGGGGTCAGTTTGTCAGAGGTGTCTTTGTTCCCCAGCTAAAGCAGAGTCTTTGTTCTGCAGGTTACAGCAGGGCCTTTGTTGGGCCTTATCTGTGCTGCCCCGAGCTCCCACCGCGCTTGTCAGGGATGCTCCAGGGTCTGGGCTGTGTTCCCAGGCTGGCAGCACCTCCCAGGGCAGGTTTGTACAGCTGACACCCCCTGACCATGGTTTTCTCCATTAAATCTGGGGATTCTGGCTGCACCCAGAGCAGGAGGTGCTGTGGGGAAGGTGCTGGGATCTGTTGGGATTTGTGGAGCAGAGCTGGTGCTGTTGGTGAGCTGGTTCCAGGATCCTCCTTGAGAGTGGTTGAGGTGGGAAGGGATCACGGGAGGTCTATATCTTTCCTGGTTTGAAGGACATTTGTTTGCCAATAAATGCAGAAGCTTCTCTTTGAAATGGAGAATGTAAACTCCCTCCCTCCAAATTATTATCTTTTTTAAATTAAGGGGCTCTCAGGCAAAGAGATGGGAATTAGGAATAACAGTTCTTTACTAGGAAAACTAAAATAGAAATGCAGGATTACAAAGAACAATCCCAAACACTGCCAGAGTCAGAATCCAAGCTGACACCCGTCAGTCAGTCAGGGTGTTGGCAGCAGTCCCATTCAATGGTGGCTGCATCCTCCTGCAGGGGCAGATGTGGTTCAGCTGGAGCAGTGCTCCTGGAGAAGGTGCAGTTTCCTCTGAAGCTCCAGGGATGATGTGGAAGGGTCTGGTTTTCCTCTGGAATGCAGTGGAAAGAAGGTGCCTTGGTGTCCCAAATCTCAGTTTTTCTCTGGGTAGGAAAGGCTTGGCTCCTGCCCTGGCTGGAGCATCTCCCAGTGGGACGATGGAATTTGATCAGTCATGCCCTGGGACTCCATGGCCATGAACAGGAGATATCTCCTGGAGGGAGGATGGGCTGTGGCAAAGATAAAGATGATTGCCCAGCTGGTTTAAAGCTGGCCCATGAGCAGATAATGTGTGCCAGGAGATCAGGGTCACTGCAACAGATGGGGACAGAACACACATTGCTGGCCACCTCCTGTATTGCAGCCCAAGACATGTCTGACCTGGATGAAGCATGGTCAGCTCTGGGCACCCACCAGCTCCCTCCTTGCTGCATCTTGGAGTTCTCCAGAGATGGAGGCTGCACAGCCCCACTGGCACCGGGTCCTGCTGCTTCTGCTGGTGAGAAGCATATCCTGTTGTCCCTCCTGGCTCTCCCCCTTCCAGCTGATGCTGTTGTCTCTGCCATCATTCTGTGGTGAAAATCTTGGCTCTGTTTCCTCAATAATCTCCTTCCTTGGCATGGGAAGGTCCCTGTGTCATCTCCAGCCCATCTCCCACCCTCCTGTTCCTCTGAGTGTCATCCACTGCTCTGACCCCAAATCTCTGGATGACCTCTCCTCACAGAGGCACTTCAAGAGGAGGGGACAGGGAACCTCAAGCCCTGGATGGTCGGAATGAGTTTCCAAGCCAGGACAAGGTCACAGTTCCACATTGCCATCAAGGCTCCTCAGGCTCTGACAAGAGCTCGTCCAGCTCCAAGAGCCACCTGTGTGCCCTGTCCCTGGGATTTACCATCAGTGGTTTTTAATCGGGGGCAGAGGATGGGATTTTGGAAAGCTGGGTCAGTTTGGGAAGCAGGTGCCACCAGATAAAGCCATGAACAGAGGGGACAGGGACACGTGGGTAGCACTGCCCAAGCAGGGCTTTGCTTTCCAAACCAGCTGCTTTTAACCCAAACCCAGCCCCCTGTGGCACTTCTGTGCCTTCCCCTTTTCCACCCCGCAGGGTTTTATCGGTTTTTATCAGCCACATCAGCGCTGTTTGCTCTCCTGCCAGGCTCCCGGGGTGAGTAACTCACCAGCTGCTGGGGGGTCACAAGACACCAAGATAAACCTGTTAGACTCGATAATCACCACAGCAGCAGCAGCCAGTGCTAATCTCTGATCCTTCAGGGCCTCTTGAGCTCTTTGCTCTTAATCCCCAAGAAATTTGCAGGATTAACAGTAGAACCAGGGGCTCCTGAGGTGTCCTCACATCTCCATCTTCCCTCCAACCACACCCACGGGGAATGTGTGGGAGGGAGAAAAGGGGCAGCCAGATGTGTGGGGATGTACATTTGAGGGCAGTGGTTGGGGTCCTGGCTTGTTAAGGGAAATTAAATTCCTTTAATCAGTTCCATAGCCTGGATTATGCTGGTTAACACCAGGCCCTCTGCACCAGCCCCTTCAGGCTGGAGAAGGATCCAGGGAAAACTTCCAGGGGCTCCAGGAGAGCTGGAGAGGGACTGGGGACAAGGCCTGGAGGGACAGGACACAGGAAATTGGGAAAGGGGATATTTGGGAATTAGAAATTCCTGGCTGGGCTGGAATTGCCAGAGAATCCCTGGATCCCTGCAATATCCAAGGTTGGACATTGGGGCTGGGAGCAGCTGGGACAGTGGGAGGTGTCCCTGCCATGGCTGTGTGGACAAGGGAGGGTTGTGTCCCGAAACCTCCTGGGGGATGTGTCACACACAAGGACCTGAGCACATCAAACACCACGCAGGGGGTGCACAGGGGGTTTATTCAGCCATTCCCATCACTGCAGCCAGCAGGGAGGATTCAAGAGCTGCTGCAGCAGAAACTCCAGCCCAGCTCTTAGGAAGACTTGTCCCTGACATGCTCCATGATCCTCTGGAGCCCCAGCCAGGTCTCCTTGGCTGCAGGCAGGATCTGGTTGGCGGGCAGCAGGAAGCCGTAGCGCCCCGTGTCGCGCAGCTCGAAGGCAAAGGAGTATTTGATGCCATTGTCATAGCTCCAGTCAATGCTGCCTCCACTGGCTTGGTCTGGAAGGGAAAGGGAGATGATGCAGACCCTGAGGGGAGGGCAGGGATTGGTGTTAGGGACAGCCCCTAAAAGCTCTGAGGGGCCAAATACTCACAGATGGTTTTGCAAATGGTGCCCACTTGGAAGGTGGTGCCGTAGAGGGAGCGGATGGAACTGGCAGCAGCTCTTCCCAGAGATTCCTGCAGGGGAGGAGAAGAAGGGAAGGTCAGGAAGCAGCCACACTTCCTGAGATTAAACATTGGGATTTCACCAGAAATCTCCAAACTGCTGTGGAGATGATTCACACCAAGAGCAGCCACAGGATTTTGGGAGGTGCCACTGCAAGTGAGGTAACTTCCAGTGCTCATCCAGTGTTTCTCTCACTGGCTCAAGAGACACCAGAAATTCCCAAGATTCCAAAATTCCAGGGAATGAGGCTGAGAAGGGGGCATGGAATGTAGGGAGGTGGGGGTAAGGACCACTCAAATTTCCAAGACTCCAAGGTCAACTTTATGCTCACTTCAACTGCATAATGGGGGTTGGATGGAAAACAAAGCTGGATTCTTTGTAAAGGGGGAAAAAGGCAGCAAATTGCCATAGGGGAGCTGCACTTGGGTATTAGGACAAAGAGATTCAGGAAACTTTGGGATGAGCTTGAAAAAACTGTGGAATTAAAAATATCAAAACAATTAATCCAAACTCAGACTGAAATTGGCTCTTACTCCAAAGCCCTTTCAGCACAGGGTTAGAACAGAGACCTCCCGAGGTCTTTCCCGTTGGAATTCTGGTTGTGATTGCCTCAGAGATATTATTCCAGCTGTGGTTAGGGAAGAGTATGGGAAGTACAGAAAGGCAGCTGGACAGAAGAGAAGAAGGGAAAGCCAAGTCCTTGTGTCTCACCAGCTCAGCATAATCATCTGGCCTGGTGCATTTGTATCCATAGGGATACATCAGGAGCTGGGAATAACTGTGGAGGGTCAGGAAGGCCTTGAAGTTTCCATGATTCTTGATGAAGTCAACAACAGATTTCACTTCCACCTCGGAGTTGGCACTGGGCCCGTGGTAGGACTCAGAACAGGGGTTGTTACTGGCTCCAGGACCTGGTGGTGCAAGGAGGGAACAAACCTGTGAGGAGTGGGATTCCTGGGAGTCAGGGCAGACCCACACTAAGCTGGGCTGCAGCCAAAGCAAGGCCTTAAATGCTGATGAGTGCTCAAACAGCAGTGGCAGTGGGAATGTTCAAGGGATGTGCTTTGAGACAATGCAACCTGGAACAGATTGTCCAGAAAACTCAGGAATCCCCATCCCTGGGGGTATTCTGTGGCTTGGAACAACCTGGGATAGAGGACAGTGTCTTTGCCCATGGCAGGGAGTGAAACTAAATAATATTTTGGGTCCTTCCAACCCAAACCATTCTGTGATTCCATGATTCCATAATTCCACGATGCTGCCTCCTCCCGTGCTCAGGGTGATTAATCCCCTTTTTAAAGGCACCTGCTGGTTCTGTGCACCAGGATCCAGAAGGCAGAAGTTTATCCCTACCTCCAAAACCTGCATCCCAGTTCCTGTTGGGATCCACTCCGACGCAGACGCTGCCGGGAATCTTGGAGCGGGTTTTCCTCCACATGCGATTCTACAACAGAGAAATGTTCTCAAAAGGGAGCAGAGCTGGGGGCTGGCACCACAGCTGCTCCCCAGAAAACTCCCACCCATGAGGGGCTGATCCTGGGAATGATCCCAAGTGTATTTTTCAGACTGCCAAGAGTCAAAAATTAAATGTATTTACTAAAACAGGGATTTAGGATGGCTTAGACAAATAATGAGGATCCTGGTCTGCCCAACTCTTTGGTAACTACTCTCACAGCATTCAGACTTTCAGAGCCCACTTCCCTCATGTTTATTATTTCTTTGGAAGAGCCAGGAATGGCTGACCCACCGTGGTGTGAGTGTACACAAATCCATCAGGGTTGGCGACTGGCAGCAGGAAAAGATCCATCTTGTCCAGGAGGGAGGTGATGGAATCATCTGTTCCGTAGCCAGAGGCAATCTAGGCAGAGACAGAGCACACAGAGCAATTCCTTCCCAGATGTTCATCCCCTTATTGTCTGAGACAGAGGAAAGGCTGGATTTTGGAGCAGGGAAATAAGGAACACCCATTATCTGCTGGCCATAACTGTCCCTTGTTATACATGGAGTGAGCAGTGAATCTGGTTTATTGTTTTATTCTGAAGACAGGAGGTCTTTAGAATAAAATAGGAGAGGACAACAATTTTCTCCTCCCTGTCCCAGAGGACAGGCCAAGGCCGAGATGGAATAGCCAGTTTGGGAATTCTCAACTGTGCTGCACTGACAGAGCAGGAGTTTTGGATAACACTCTCAGGTACAGGGTGGCTCCTGGGGATGGTTCTGTGCAGGGCCAGGAGTTGGACCCTTATTCTGTGATCCTGTGACTTCTCTATCATTTCCAGCAGGATTTAAATCCTCATTTATAGACATCTGGAGATGTGGACATTTTATGGAAGGAAACCAACCCCACTGCATTTTTCTGGGTAGAGCAGCTTAAAGCAGCAAAATAACCTCCAAATCTTTGGTTATTTGTGTAACAATTCCACCTGAACCACTACATTTGTCTGTTGTGACAGGACAGAGTTTTCCAATTCCAGCTGCCACATCCTCAGGGAGTCACCTCAGTGGGAGGTGAATTTAAACACTCTGAGGGGTGATATTCTCAGAAATACCAGGGAGCACTGGCAAGAGAAGGCAGAGGTGGATCCCTTGCAGGAACCTTGTTGGCGATCCACAGGGCGCTGGCCTGAGTCACCCACTCGCGGGAATGGATGCCGGCGTCGAGCCAGATGGCCGGGCGGCGGGAGCCTCCGGTGCTGAACTGGGAACCAAACACAGAGCACTCAAACCTGACACCTCCCAGGCAAGCACAGCCCACAAGATGCTCTGGGCTGTGCTGTCATGCATCCCCATGGACACAGCCCGTGGTTTTTGTTGTTACCTTCAGGACGTACAGAGGTCGCTTCTCGTAGGATTCCCCGATCTGGATCTTTTCCACGAAGCTGTACTCGGATGCAAGGTGGTCCAGCTCTTCATTAATCTGAAGTGAAGGGTCATGAGGACATTAAAATCATATTTATGTGTTCTGCCACTCCTTCCAGAGAGTCATGGTCTGATTCAGGTTGGATTCATCCCAAACTTCCACCCTCTCACATACCTTCCACTATCCCAGGTTGCTCCAACCTGGCCTTGGACACTCCCAAAGATGGAGAAGTCACAGCTTTCCTGGGCAAAAAATTCTTTATTTCCCAATTTCAAAATCCCTTTATTTCTCCTCCTTCTGAACGACAGGTTTTTTTGGGTGGCTTTTTTTTTGGTTTTTTTTTGTTTGTTATTTTTTGACAGGAGAGTTTCTGGAATTTCAATCAACACTGTCAGGGACAACGCTGGCTGATTGTTCTGAGCACAAAATTAATATTGCAAAAAACAAACCCACGTGCCAGCAAAAGCTGCAAGGACATTTTAGATCCTAATACAGGAGGTTGAATTTAAGACAGCAAAAAGATCAGAAAAAATCAGAAGACTCTTCCCCTGAGGTACTCACATCATCCAGAGTGTGGTAAGCACCAAAGTCGAAGCCGGTGCCACGCTGCCTTTGGGCACTCTCCATGTCCTGCTTTTCTTTATCCAGAACATCCTAAAATAACAGTCAAATGGTGAGAAGTGTCTCCTTCACTTGCTAAAAGAGAAATAAATGCAAAAGCAGTGAGTTAATGCTGGTTTAGATGCCCTTTGGGGATTACTGCTCAGGAGGAAATGTCAGATTAGTGCCCAAGTGGGTGATTTTTATCAGTTTACTGAATGATGAGTAACTTCAGTTACTCAAATACTCAGGTGTTCTCAAATGTCTGGGGCCAAAAATCCAGGTGTGATTCCTCAGGGGTTGTCAGAAGAGTCCTGTGGAGTTTATTGATGTCACTACTCAAAGAACACCTACAGCAATCCATGGATTGTTTTGGAAGAATAATCCACAACCTACAAAAATAAGGGGAGGATCCCAGGGAAAACAGAGCATGGAAAAAGTGGGAATGAGGCCAAATTGTCAATCAGTGTTTCCAAAGATGTGAGGAATCAGTGCCAGTGGCACTGCCCACCTGCAGGTCCTCGATCAGGATGGAATACTCAATGCCCTGGGACTCCAGGAAAGCTTTCACCGACTGGACACTGGCAGCAGGAATCCTCACATCCACAGGCAGGGCAGCGGCAGAGGGGTTGATCCAGAAATCCAGCTGGAGAGAAACAGGAAAATAGGTTTGCTTTGGGGAAGGCATCCTGCAAACAGCTCTTGAAGGTTTTAGAAATGCTGATTTCTCCCAAATCCAACATCCCCTGCAGAGAGGAGCCCTGGAATGTTCTCTGTGCCCTCACCACAACCTTGTATCAGTTCTGGTGATAAACTCAATAAAATAACAAATACCAAGGGCCTTGAGTCAGTTTTTTCATTGACTTCTAGGCTTTGGTCACAAAAACAAGAGGAGATTTTAGTTGTTTCTGATGATTATTTTATTATTCTCCCTTTTACTAGAAGAAATTTCAAGAAAAAACTCCATATTCCAGTCTCAGGTAACATAAAACTCATTGTTTTCTTTTCTACTTTTATCTCTCCTTTGGTAGGACTCTTCTAAATTTTAATTTCTAAATTATTCATATAATATTTTTTAAGGCAGTGATTTTAAAAAGTGATGTTAAAACTTCTCACCAATGGCAATAAGAACAGTAACAACCTAGAATTTTACATTGTGGACCAACTTACAAATTCCTTCCATAACTCTGGAAGACAAAACATTGCCATTCCCACTGGAAAAACAAGTTTTTCAACACTAAGATCAAAATCTAACAATTCAAATATGATGTAAAACCAATATGAAAAATTTATCAGTTCTGAACACTGAGCTGGTACTCGAACTTGCAGATGAAATTTGAAGTGTTGAGAGAATAAATTGATTTACGGCAACTGCCCCAGGGTGATGGGAACCTTCCCAATGAGGTGCAGATTCACACCGTGTTGTGAATGAGATGCAAATCCCAAATCCTGCCGGGTGTGAATTGTTCCAAAATGTCTCTGTGGCCACGACCCACCTCCAGGTGTTCCAGCGATTCCAAAAGCTGCAGCTGCTTCACCTCCTTCTCATTTTTGGTCTTGATTCGGAGAACCTGGTGCCTGCAATAAATCGCTGTTTTCACAACCAGTCTCACAAGGGCGCTGGGTGAACTGGGTTTGTTCCTGGGATTGTTAATTCGGTGTTAATTGGTGATAATGGCTCATTTAATCACTTATTTTGGTGTCACCCAAGAGTTCAACCAACAACGCGGATGAGTTTTAAATCACGGGGTTTGGATTCTGCTGTGAATTAATCACAGCTGCTGAGGAATGGATTCACGAGATTCACTTCAGGATTAAATCATCAAAATAGCCCCTCCTGGCTTTATAAATCCCTGAGTTTTGAGACATTATTTTTTATTCTTAATCCTTAAAACTTTATAGATAGATTTATTCACTGGAATCTAGTGCTCACTCACTGCACCTCCGGATTTATCCAGTAGGATTTTATAATCTTTCATTTTTAAAATTATCGGTGAGGCTGTGAGGAAATACCCGCGGGATAATTTTTGCAATGCAACACAAAGACAAACCTTTAGAATTTAATGGTTAAAATCAAGATTTGAAATGCTTAGAAAGGCAGAAAGAGGAGGAAGAAAGATAAATAAGAAACTTTGGGGGGAAAAAGGGAAAGTGGTGAACTTTCTGCTTTTGCACTGAGGTTCAGCTCCAGCCAAATCCAAGCCTTGGATGAACAGGAATTGAGGAATTGAGGATCTCAACTCCACAGCTGGATTCTTCTCCATAGAAAACCCAAACAGAAGTAAAGAGAGGTTCCCTCAAACAGCAGAGCAGCAATGCAACAAGAACAACCAGCCACAAAACCCAAAAAAATGTGCCCCGAGCAGATTTGGTGAAGTTGAGACCATGAAAAACAACAAGCTAAATGAAAGGTTTTCCACAAAAATGTCACTCACCCCACGAAGGTCTCCAGGCACAGGGAAGCCCCGATGAGGGCGCTGAAGATCAAAAGCAGCTTCATGGCTCTGGAAGTTCAGCTGGGGCTGGCAAAGGGGAATTTATACCGAGCTTTAGTTTTCAGATAAAACCCATCTGATAGAGCCTATCGCTCCATGTGATCAAATTCTCACATTTATCACAGCCCTCGAGGCCACCAGCAGGCAAGAGGCCGATTTCACCTCCAAAAAAATATTTTCCACTGACATATCCAAGCCAGGGTGGGGGAGGAGTCGGTCCCAAAGCTCTGACCACAAAAATGTGAGTGTCCTTTCACACGTTTTTCGTGGCAGGGGAGAACAGGGACAAACAGAACTCATCCCAGCTCTGCCAGCCTGCTCTTGGCCAGGGGCATTTCCAGTTGTCCATTTTTTGTTCCAAAGGATATTTAAACAGTTGTTATTCAGGAGGGAGAGCAGACTCCTGAGTTTTGGGAATAATCTCCCATGGGAACACCCAGCTGTGGCTGTCCCACAGCTGCAGGTAAAGTGCTGGATAAACTTTTTGTTTATCCAAACCAAAAGGTTTCAGAGGGAAAGCCTGGAGCTGACCCTGCTGTCACATGTTCAGCTGCTCGATCCACCTCAGGAGAAGCAGGAAAGGAATTCCCAGAGGAAAGTTTTATTAAAGATCTCATCTGTATCACTCAGCATTTGTCAGCATCTTCCTGAGGAGTCTCCTCTCAGCTCCATTCCCACCCCACTCCTCCACAGGAGTTGTGTTCACAGTTGCAGGCAAGTTCTTTGTCTCATGTTTTTGGGAACAAAGGGAGCTCCAGGCAGGGATTAGTCCTGCTTTGGGCTGTAGGGTTGAGTCATTTTGTAACTGCTGTGTCTTGGGGGCACCAGGAGTTTAACCAAAAGTTCTCCACTCCCTCAACCTAAACCAAATAACAAAAATTTCTCCCAAGAGACAGGAACCATCACAGGAATTTCTGCTGCTCCTGGAACTACAGCAGCTCTGGTGGAAGCAAATCCCACCTGTGACTTCCAGACTCCAATATTTCATAAGGAATCAGCTGACTGTCCACAGCACCTGCCACAGGTCACTCTTTGAAAACAGGAAGGAGGGATCTAATCTAGGGTAAAATTAGAGCTGGTTTCATTACTCATACTACATCCCACATGGATTTAAGGGCTGCCAAGAATCCCTGCCAAAGCTGACGTCAGGATCCAAAGTATCCCAACAAGCTCTGAGTGCCCTGACCAGCATCATCCTCCACCCACTGCACTTCAGGAGCTGCACCCAAATCAAACCTTGGGCTCACTCCTCATCCCCTGGGGGCTGCAGGGACCCCAGCAATGACCTCCTGCTGGAGCCATGAGGTCCTGAAGGGTCTGGAGACCTTCTGGAGAGCTTCCAGAACATTCCAGGGGCTAAAGGGGCTCCAAGGAGCTGGAATCTGGGAAAGGCACAGAGGGACAGGATATAGGGAATGGCTTCCCACTGCCACAGGGATATTGGGAAGGAATTCCTGGCTGGGCTAGAATTGCCAGAGCAGCTGTGGCTGCCCCTGGAATGTCCAAGGAAAGGTTGGACACTGGGCTGGGAGCACCTGGGACAGTGGAAGGGTTGGAACTGGGTGATCTTTGAGGTCCCTTCCCACCCAAACCATTCAGGGATTTCAAGAGGCTGAAAACATCCACGGTGCTGATCCCAAAAGGGGAGCAGCAGGGAGGCAAAGGTGGGAGAAGGGACCTCACCACAAGCAGCAGAGCCCCAGGGATCCAACCAAGAGGAGCAGAGCAGGTCCAGGTCCTCAGACAGCTCCTAGGATGTCACCAAGCACAGGTCCAAACCCCCCCTGAACCCACTGCAGCTCAAGCAAGCCCTAAAAACAACTGGGCAGAGCTTAAATGCATTGCAGGGTGGGTGGAGGGTGCGTGGGTGAGGGCAGGCAGGGCTGTCCTGCAGGGTGGGACATGCTCTCCACACTCCCTGCTGGGGCTGTGGAGTCACCCTGTGAGTCAGCAGCACCTGGGGACACCTGAGTGTCCTGGTGTGAGGGCACAGCTGTCTGCCAATGAAGGCAGGAGCCTCTCTTTGAAATGGAGAATGTAAACCCCCTCCCTCCAAATCATTATCATTTTGAAAGTAAGGGGCTCTCAGGCAAAGAGATTGGAATTAGGAATAACAGTTCTTTACTAGGAACATTAAAATAGAAATGCAGCATTACAAAGAACAATCCCAAACCCTGCCAGAGTCAGAATCCAAGCTGACACCCGTCAGTCAGGCAGGGTGTTGGCAGCAGTCCCATTCAATGGTGGCTGCATCCTCCTGCAGGGGCAGATGTGGTTCAGCTGGAGCAGTGCTCCTGGAGAAGGTGCAGTTTCCTCTGAAGCTCCAGGGATGATGTGGAAGGGTCTGGTTTTCCTCTGGAATGCAGTGGAAAGAAGGTGCCTTGGTGTCCCAAATCTCAGTTTTTCTCTGGGTAGGAAAGGCTTGGCTCCTGCCCTGGCTGGAGCATCTCCCAGTGGGATGATGGAATTTGATCAGTCATGCACTGGGACTCAAAAAAAAAATCCCATAAACTTTTCACCTTTGGATAAAAATATTTCACTGACATGGCAAAGTGCTCCACTGGTAACTCATCTCCTGGATAGTCAGAGTTAATTGGCTATAGCACCAATTTATTTTGGATTATTGATGAGGGAATTGTTATTTCTGTAAATAATGGATTGCCTCCATGTCCCTAATCCCCCTTGGAAATGCCCTAGATAAAGAGTGAGTAGGGATTTCAGTATGTGGTTTACCACTTGTACACTTAGAATTAATTTTAGAAGCAGGAGCCATATTTTAGATGTTTCTGGAAAATCTGCAGCTTTATGTCAGTGTGATAAGCCTGGTTGCAATGGAGCCACATATTTCCAACTCAGTTTTTTTCTTTAATTAGGATACCAAGACCTTCAAATTTGAAAAGTTATCATGAGACACACAACCCTTTCCATTCCAAAGCAGAAATATGAAGTTACACCTCTACAAAAATGTGAAGTTCTGCATGTGTTGGAAAAGAAATCACTTTCCTAACTAATTTTTAATTGGTCATTTCAATTATTTATGGGCAGTGCTAACTTTTAACCAGCACTAGTAAAGCTTACCAAGAGACCTTTATTACAACTTTGATTATTAAATCAGTTTGTTAAAACCGTAACAAACTTAAATGAACAGACCCAAAGAATTTGAAGACTTGGCATGTGGGTACTTAAATTTATGGCACTTTAAGGGTATTGGAGTAACCAGAAAATTAGAGGAAATTAAGATTTAAAGGGAGGAGACTCCATGTCTGAGAAAAAGATAACAAAATGACTAAATAATTTGGACCAGATCTGTATAAAAAGTGAGGAAATTAATAGGTAACGTGATACTAAATAATGAAGAGGATTATGCCTTTGCTTGTTAAAATATATTAAAAAGTGACAAAGTTTTGTATTTGGGGCTCGTGTGGAGGCCTGAACTTTGCCAGCCACACACACAAACCTTGTCCAAGAATAAATATCAGACTAGCTAATATTTTTTAAATTACAGTGTTAGGAGTCTTATTTATCCTCAGGGTTTCAGCGACATTTGTACAGAAATATGTTGTGCTTGCACAGAAATACAAAGTTACACCTACACAGTAAAGATGAAACTACATTTGCACAGCACGCAAATAAGACCTAAAACTCCTTAAAATTTTACCAGCTGACTGTGGCAACGTGCTGGTCTGACACACATGGCAACGTGTAATTAAATAATTTAACTATAAAGATAAGTTTAAAAAAAATACTGAAATCAGCGCGAAACGCGTCCCCGTGAGGGCTCCTCCGCCTCCCCCCAACATGGCGGCGCCCTCACGCCCTTCCCGCCAAAACCCGCGCGCGAGCCCCGCCCCCTTCGCCCCGCCCCCGGCGCGCGCCCGGTGACGCGGCGTGAGCGCCCGCGCATGCGCACAGAGCGCTGGGCCGCGGCGGCGTGAGGGGAGCGGGGACACCGGGCGGGAAAAGGGAAAAGAGCCCGGCCTGAGGGGAGAGCGGGGCGGATCCGGAGAGAGGTGAGGGGACATCTGGGGAGAGATCCGGGGAGATTTGGGGAAGAGAGCGGGGCAGGTCTGGGGAGAGGTGAGGGGAGATTTGGGGAAGAGTGAGGGCAGATCTGGGGGAGAGATCCGGGGGAGAGGGAGGGGAGATTTGGGGAGAGATCGAGGGAGATATCTGGGGAGAGGGGAGGGGACGTCTGGGGAAAGATCCGGGGAGATTTGGGGAGAGCGGGGCAGATCCGGGGGAGAGATGAGGGGAGATTTGGGGAGGGATCCGGGGAGAGGTGAGGGGAGATTTGGGAAGAGTGAGGGCAGATCTGGGAAGAGATCCGGGGAGAGGGAGGGGAGAAATCCAGGGGGAGATGAGGGGACATCTGGGGAGAGATCCGGGGACATTTGGGGAAAGTGGGGCAGGTCTGGGGAGAGGTGAGGGGAGATTTGGGGAGAGAACTGGGGAGATGTGAGGGGACATCTGGAGAGAGGTGAGATGAGATTTGGGGAGAGATCTGGGGAGAGGTGAGGGGTAAGGGGAGAGGGGAGATGTGAGGGGAGATCTGGGGAGAGGTGAGGTGAGATTTGGGGAGAGGACAGGTGAAATCTGGGAGAGGTGAGGGGAGATCTGGGGAAGGGGAGAGCAGAGGTTTGGGGAGGAGGAGCGGTGAAATTTGGAGAGCGAGGTGGAGGGGGGAAGGGCGGGAGACCGGAGGGGTTTGGGGGGGAGGATGAGCACAGAGGTTTGGGAAGGAGGGCGGTGAGGTGTGGAGAGATGAAACATGAGGAGGGGAGAAGTGAGGATCGAGGATTGGGAGGAGCAGAGGTTTGGGGCGGGGAAAGAGCAGAAGTTTGGGGAGCAGGAGAGGTTAAATTTGAGGAGGGGGATCAGAGAGGTTTGTGGTGAGGGAGAGGACACCTTTGGCGTGCAGGAAAGGTGAGGTTTGAGGAGGGGAGAGGTTTGGGGAAGGGATTGAGATCTGGGGGAGATCTGCCTGCCTGTGACAGAGTTATTTCTTTCAGGTTAGGTCTTACTGGGCATAAAGGAGGAAACAAAATTGGTGGGTTTCATGTGACAGGAAATACTCTGTTACCTACTGAAATAAGTGAGAGTTTTTGATAAAAATGCTGGTCCTGCCTGGAGGAGGCAGGTGCTTTCCCTCCTCCTTTTGAATATTATTATTCAAAAATGAGGGAGAAGATGGATGCTGTTCCTCAGGCTGAGAATCTTCCTGCTGAGTAAAAATTCACAGATTTTTTCTTTTCCTTGTGTTCTCACAGACAATGACACCAAACAAGAGTCCAGACACCTCCCTCATCGACCTGGCTGTGAAGATGAGGAAGCAGGCTGAGAGCAGGAAGGTGGTGCTGGCCTGGGGGCTGCTCAATATATCTGTAGCAGGCATGATCTACACTGAAATGTAAGTGAATTGCTCCAAACCAGCAAAGATTCCACTGTGTGGAGCCCTAAATATCCCCCAGGATGGAATTTCTGCTCAATTTTCCCTTCTTGTTTTGCTTTTTAGGACTGGGAAACTCCTAAGCACATATTACAACATCACCTGCTTTCCACTCTGGTACATTGGTGAGTCGTGGCAGCATTTAAATCAAATTTCAGGATTGTTTTTTGCTCATTTTTATTGCTGGGAAATAATTTTAAAGGCAGATTGCTTTTTTTCTGTTTGAATTTTAAACCAAAACTTTGTTTTGCTTTCTGTGATCTCCCATGAAACTGCTGGGATATCACCTTTTTAGTGGCAGATAAGAAGTGTTAACAGCTTTTTCTCTATGGTAAAAGGGCTGGAAGGACTTATCTAATTTGTGAGATCTTTCTTAATGTGTGGATGAAGGCTTCAGAAAGCCTTAGGTTTGCTTTCCTGCTGTGTTGTGCTCTGGGTGTGGGGAGCTATTTTACAAAAATTCAAGCTGGTTTCAGAGGAGGAGACTCTTAAGCTCTATCAAACAGGTTGGAAAGAAGCAAGAATCAGGAGATTTCCTTTTTGAAAAATAACAATCCCATTTTTAAAATTGAATTTTAAAATGTATAAACTAATTTCAACAATGAGAAAAATTATCTCCAATTTTTTTTTGCCTGAAAAGTGAGGAAATCTTAGATACCTCCCCAAACTGGCAGCATTAATAATGACCTTTTTTTAGCAGACATAGCCTGGTTTTGCAAATAATGTAATTTTTGCTCAAACCACGACAGAAACTCGTGTGTTTCTTGCAGAATTTGCCCTGGCAGCCCTGTTCAGCCTCAATGCCCTGTTTGATTTTTGGAGATATTTCACCTACACAGCAGCACCAACCAGCCTGGTCACAAGTCCCAGCCAGCAGATCATGGGCTGGCTGCGCAGGACAGGTGGGGAATAAACTCTTTTTTTCATCTTTTTCATGTTCATTTTTGTTGTTTCTCCAGTTCTGGATTCTTTATTCTGAATTATCTGATTTTACTGAGCTGGATGTTTGGGGTTGTCCTGTGCAGGAGCTGAGCTCAATGCTGTTCCTCATTCTGTGGTTTAATTTATGGCCATTTGAGGTGGAACTGATTGTGTTTTAGATAATTAAGACATTAATTAGTGTGGTAAAGATGAGAACATTGAGTTCAGTAGAGGAGCTGATGGAATATTAGTGAAGCCCCCCATAGGATTTATTCTGAGTTGGGGGTCACAGATCTTAGTTTTATCTGAGTTTTGTAAGGATCAGGTTTTGAGGTGGAACTGATTGTGTTTTAGATAATTGAGACATTAGTTAGTGTGGTAGAGATGAGAACTGTGAGTTCAGTAGAGGAGCTGATGGAATATGAGAGAAGCTCCCATAGGATTTATTCTGAGTTTGGGGTCACAGATCTCAGATTTATCTGAGTTCTGTAGGGATAAGGTTTTCAGTGGTCATCTAAAATTGCCCTAAATAACACAGATATGTGTTTAAGGGCAGTTTGGGGCTGCTGCATCCCCACTTGTAACCCTACCTGTGCTTGCCTTGCAGCTGTGCAGATCACCCCTCCACGGGAGCCAGCAGCCAAGAGAGTGCTGTCCCTGACCCCCTCCCCACCCATCCAGGGCCAGTGTGTGCTGAGCTACAGCCCCTCCCGCTCGCCCAGTGCCAGCCCCAAATTCTCTGGGGGCTGCCTGAGTGGCTACAGCCCCCAGCTGCAGGCTCTGGCAGGGGCCAGCCCCTCTCACAGCCCCTCTGTCACTTACTCACCCAGCAGCAGCTACAGCAAGGTAATGGATAGGACACATCCTAAAGGGACAGCTTGAGCCTTGTAAAAGTGGAAAAAAAAATTAATTTTTTTGTTGTTTTCTCCCAAGGTATCCAGCTTCAGCCACTCTCCCAATGGATCTCCCTATTCCATGAGTGTGGGGCCTGTGGACAGCAGTGGGATGAGGTCTCACTACAGGTTCTCTCCCATTCGTTACAATAATTCCACCTACAAAGAGGAGTGCATCACTGATGTCAAATCCCTGGACTCCTTCCTGAGGAATGAGGAGGAGAAGCAGCACAGAGTTCAGCTAGGTAAACTGGCCTCATGCCCTGGCTTTTAGCTTTTATATTATTCAGAATCTCGTGTGCAACTCTGAAACTTCATATTGGGTGTTAGTGAGGTCTCTTCATAGGGGAGTGACCACTAGACAGAGAATCAAGTACCCAAAAAGCAGAAATAATGGTGAGGGAAGGGGCAAGCCAGGGGCTGGGACTCCATAACCTGGGGCTGTGGTTGGATAATTAGCCCCAGTATGTAATGAACCAAAACTTATAAAAGTGAAACACTCATGACCAGGATCTAGCTTGGCTTCAATTTGGATGCATCCTCTCTTGCACTGCCCAAAGTGCATCCTTCCAATAAATTCCTATTTTATTCCTTTTGTTCTGTCTGGTCTCTGTTCCAGGTCAGCCTTTGATTTGCAGGGAAAAGCTTGGAAGGGAAGAGGTGTTGGTTTTATCCAATACTGGTTTTTGTGATGGGAGAAGTACCAGTAAAAAAAAACATTTATGGATCACCTGTGAGTTTGGAAATCTTGCTCCTAGTGGGGTGTGAGGTAGAACCCAATTGTTTCTCCATCCTCCAGTTATTGCTTGGAACAGGATCTAAGCATGGGAATGCTGATGGATTATCTCTGTAATTGTTGGCTGTAATGGGCTGAGATAAGATCACCTGATAAGAGGGGGATTTTGTCCAAGTGGTTTCAGATAAAGGGGCTGAATCCAATAAATTTTTGTCCTGGACTGGGACAATCCAAATAAGGACTGAGGGGATGAGCTACACCCAGTAAATTTTTCCCCTGAGTTGGGACAATCCACATAAGGGTGAATCCAATGTTTCTGCAGAGTGACTTCAGTGTATTCTCACACACTGACCTGTTGTCCCTGTGCTGTTTGTTCCAGAATTACTTGGCAATAATGGAACTTTTTAATGAATTGATCTTTTCAGGGAGCTCAGATTCCAGCTCTCCCTCCAGCAGCCCAACTTTTTGGAACTACAGCCGCTCTATGGCAGACCATGCCCAGATCCTGAGGAAATTCCAATACCAGCTGGCCTGCAGGTCCCAGGCTCCTTCTGCACACAAGGATGAGGCTGATCTCAGCTCCAAACAGGCTGCAGAAGAGGTAAATTCCACAGAAAAAATGGTCAAGAGGGAGAAATGGGATTTTAAAATGTACCTTTGTGCAAAGGTTTGGGTTTGAGCTGGGTCAGGAATGTGAGGTTGAAGCACTCAGCCAACTCCTTTCTTTTGCAAGGAATTTTTACAGGAATTGTCACACACCATAAAACCTCTGGGTTCTGTAATGTTCTCATGGATTTAATAAACTTTTCCACAGGTTTGGGCACGGGTGACCATGAACAGGCAGCTCCTGGATCACATGGATTCCTGGACAGCCAAATTCAGGAATGTAAGTCCCTCCCTGAGGAATTCCAGGTGGAGTGGGAAAATCCTCTGTGCCTGAGATGGGAAGGGTTGCAGTTCCTGGCTGAGGGTTGGGGTGGTCTGTCACACACAAATCCCACAATTTATCACCTCCCTGATATCCTGGAGAGGGATCTATCAAACTGCATCCATGGAGGGCTGTGGTTCATAATCCCCTTTCCTCATTGTCTAGAGGAGCTTTACCTGCTACAGATCAGTTTTCCCAACTCCCATACATTGCATTTTCAGGAGCTGTTAAAGCTTAAATTCTGCCTGGCATGATAATTAAATTAAATTATTTCCCTCCTTGATTGGATTCAGTGTTTCTGTTAAACTGCTTTGTGTTGTGGTGGGGATGATTGCAGGCTTTATTGAGGGGTTTATTAAACATTCCTGTTTAACAAACCATTTATTCAGGTTTATTAAACATTCCTGTTGCTTCTGAGCTTGACTTTCCCCCTTTTTCCATCCTAGTGGATCAATGACACCATTCTGGTGCCACTTGTGGAGGAGATGGAATCTGTGAGCACTCAGCTGAGGAGGATGGGCTGTCCTGAGCTGCAGATTGGAGGTGGGATCAGCAGCCTGGCAATTCCCTTGGAATGGCTGCTACATAAATCACAGCTGGGAAATATTTTTGTTTTGGTGTTGTCTTTGTTCCATCTCCTGCATTTTGTTTAGCTGGGAAGGTTTTCCACAATATTTCTGTAAATATCTATTATAATAATATGATATAGACATCTATAATATCCATAAATATGATTGCTTAATTCTTCTATAAGCATCTATAATAATAATATGATACAGACATCTACAATATCTATAAATATGAGTGCTTGGATAATTGGGTAAAAATTCTTAAATGCCTCTTTTTTCCCTCCTATATATTTAATTTTACAGCTCAAATTATTATTAATAGTAATTGATGTTTAATCAGTCAGAAATCATTTCAAAGACAGATGTGCTGTAAGTTCTCACTGTCTCCCAGAAATGTCTGCACTGCTGAGTTCTTCCTTCAAACCACTCATTTTCTGAAAGAATTGGGGAATTCTGTCCAATTTTTAAAAATGCTGGTATTGATTTTCATGTCAAGTTAGGATTTTGTAGCAGCTGCTTCTCCTGTTGTTTCAAATTAACCGAGAAGTGCATTTGATGTGCTGCCTTTAATGAAACTTTGGGTTGTTCTTAGAGTGTTTCCTCCAAAGCTACAGTTACAAACTGCTTAAAAACCATCAGAAGCTGCTTTATTTCCACTTTGTTTCTCTCCCACATCCCTTAAACTCCTGCTGGTTCCTTGTAGCTGATGTGAAGGCGCTCTGGCTACTTTGTAGTGCCCGAGTTTCTGTTTGTTTTTCCCCTGGCTGAGCTGAGTTTTATGTTGCAGAAGCCAGCATCAGCAGCCTCAAGCAGGCAGCCCTGGTGAAAGCTCCACTCATCCCCACCCTCAACGCCCTGGTGCAGTACCTGGATCTCACCCCAAACCAGGAATATCTGGTGGAAAGGATCAGAGGTTGGTGCTGGTGTGATTTCCAAACATTTCCATGCTGCAGTGAATTTATTGGTTCTGTGGTTGTCCCTCCAGTTTCCCTCCTGTTGCATCCCCACAAACCTGGCAGTTCTGAACTTTTCTGTATTTTCTGGCACTGACCCCCAGCAGAACACTGCTTTGACTTGAGACCTTAGAAAAAGCTTCCAAATTTGAGAAATAGAGTTAAAATCACAAGTGTGTAATTAGAAATGTGTGATTTCACATGATAAAGGGTTTGGAATTTTGGATTTTTTAAATATAGTAATAGATACAGAACAAAATTCTTGAGCATTGTCTCTTTCCTCTTTCTTTTTCCTTCATGATTTCAAGTAGTTTTTGGTTAAATAGTGCTGCAATACAAGTCACAAGTGTTTAGTTACTAGGTCAAAAATATAAATAATATAAATGTTCTTTATTAAACTCTTTAACTCTAAAAGGACTCTGTAACCAGCTAAATTCGGTTTCATTTTGCTTTTGGTTAAATAGTGCTGCAATACAGGTCACAAGTGTTTAGTTATTAGGTCAAAAATATAAGTAATATAAGGGTTAGTTCTTTATTGAACTATTTAATGTTAAAAGAACTTGTAATTAGCTAAATTAATTTCCATTTTGCTCACTTTTAGCTGGTAGCTTGAAGTGTTGCAAAACTCTCTGTACTTTAAATACAATTTAATAAACAACCAAACCAAACACAAAAATTGTTCCTCATATTTCTAATCTTAACTCTAAGTAAAAACAAAACAAAAAAATTAAAAAACAACAACCACTAATTAAGTGGTGCAATTAACCCTCTGACACCCTCCAATCCAAACCAAGCCATGATTTCCTCCTGCTTGCTCAGGGTGCACAAAAATCATCCTGTAACTCCACCCCTTTTACCAACATCTGAATTTTCCCCATTTTCTACACCAGAACTTTGTTTAGATGCACTTCCAGCCCCCAGAAATGACTAATTGTTGTTTGCAGAGCTTTCCCAGGGGGGCTGCATGAGCTCCTTCCGCTGGAATGGAGGAGGGGATTTCAAGGGCAGGAAATGGGACACAGACCTTCCCACCGACTCCTCAGTGAGTTCCCACTTGGCATTTTGGGATGGGATTTGCAGGGAGTCTTTAAACAACATGGGAAAAATCAGAAAATGGAGCTTTGCAGCTTTGCTGCTGGTTAATTCATGAGATTCCATTGCTGCAAGTAGAAAATCGACCTTGAAAAGGGATTTGATTTTCTCTTTGGGAATGTGGTTAAATATTTGGAATTTCCAGCTGTGGAGCAGCTCTGAGTGTCCTGATAAACAGGAGCAGCTCAAAAATGCAAATAAAGAAGTTTGGATATTAATTTGAGGCTATTAGTAAAAAAAAATAAATAAACAATTTCACATTTTTGTTAATTGTGGGTAATACAGTGCTGTGAGCATCCCAGATTTTTTTAAGATTTGTGGCATTTTTTTCCAGCATCTTCCATTTTTTCCTGTGAAACAGCTGCTGTTGGGAATAAGGAGCACAGAAAGCACCAGATCACAGAAAATTTCTGATGTTACCCACATGAAATATTGAAAACAACCCTCAGGCTTCTCCCTGGTTTTTTGGATGCTCATCTCAAGACTTTATTTCACAGTTTTGGCATTCCTAAGACTTGTGACCAGCCCAGATTTTTCCAGTGATTTTCATGAGGAAAAGGGAGAAGTTTCCTTGCTGGGTTTGGGGTGGGCAGAGCTGGTTTTTGAGCTCCTTTGCTGTTCTCAGCCAAACCTGAAATTGGTGATTTAGGCATGAAGCTGCTCCTAAAACAGCATTGTAATCACAGTTTATCAGTTCTGGGATTAACTGCTGGCATCCTGGGGGGAAGCTGCTGTTTTGGGGCCATTCCATGAGATTTGCTTGTGTTTGCCCAGATCCTGATGCACGTGTTCTGCACTTACCTGGACTCCAGGCTCCCTCCTCACCCCAAATATCCTGATGGCAAAACCTTCACCTCCCAGCACTTCATCCAGACTCCAGATAAACCAGGTACTGGGCTGCCCTGGAGCTGCTCTTTTCTTTTGGGATCACAGCAGCACCTCTGAAATGTTGTTTTTAATTCATTTTTAATTCAGACACTTCCAATGAAAACGTGTTCTGCATCTACCAGAGCAGCATCAACCCACCCCACTACGAGCTGATCTATGAGTGCCACGTCTACAGCCTGCCCAAGGTACAGCTGTGTGCTCCTCCTGCTCTCAGAATCATTCCCTGGGCTGCTGTGGGGTCTTTTTAAACCCTAAACACATTTTTGGTCCATTTACACAGCTTGGTCTTTGCCCAGCACTCTGCTGCTGGATAATACCTGTGGTGTCTGTTCAGGAGACAGGAGTTCCTTCCTCTACTTAATTTTCTGCCATTTGATTTTAAAACCTCAAATCACAATCCCTGGTGGGTGATGTCAGTCATGTCACTCCAAGGGGGAACTCCAAACTAGGAAAATCCTGAGATTTAAAATTATTTTGATTTTAAATCCTTGTCTCTTTCTGTGGCTCCAGGGCAGGAACAACATGTTCCACACCTTGCTGATGTTCCTGTACATCATAAAGACAAAGGAATCTGGGATGTTGGGGTAGGTATCCCATGGGAATGGTGTCCGACCAAAACCACCACAGTGAGGTGATAATTAATGATTTAAAAATCAAATTAACAGCAGCTTTTTAATAAAAAATCTAACCCTGATCCCTTTTTTGCAGGCGTGTAAATCTGGGTTTATCAGGAGTCAACGTCCTGTGGATCTTTGGGGAATAATGGGCACAGCTCTGCAGGACAACATGGATTTCCACAAAACAGGATCACTAAACTCAGCTCTGTGGACACAAGGAGGAAGTGCCTGTGATTATTCCAGTCTGGGTTTTGTCAAGGCATTGCATAGAATATTTCACTGTGGGAATGAACTCCAGGCAGGAATTTTCTCTTTCCTGCTCCTCACCTCAACCAGAGCTGTTTAAACTGAGCTTTACTGATCTCAGACTAAACCAAACCAAACTTCCTTTGAGCCTCCCCAAGGCTGTGCACAGCTGTGAGCACCTGGCAGGATAAAACAACCTGGACAACTTCAGGGTCCAAGAAATTCCAAGTTTGGAAGCTCAGACTCAGTTTTGCTTCATTTTATTCTGCATGATAAAAACCCATTCATTTTCTCCTGATTATTGGTGTAATTGTGATTTCTGACCCCTGCAGCTGAAAAGGAAGGGCAAAACCATGTTTGTCTTGCTGAGCTCAGCAATTATGAATATTTATGTTATTTTCAATTTTTATTTTCATTGTTTTGTACAAAACCAGCGTGGCCTCCCCTCTTAGGGGTTCCTTCACTGCTCCCACCTCTCACCTGCCTAAATTGGAATTTAATTGTTCACTAATCACCACCTAATTTGGGAGCTTTATGCACCTTGGTGGGAATTCAGGCTGGACACACCCACAGGTTTTTGGGAATGTACCTTTTTTGGTACAAGCACTTGGATTTGCTTCAAAGAAAGGATCAATCAACATTTGTCAGATTTCTCTGAGGGGTAGGGGGAGAATTTGTTGTAAATTCTGGTAAAGGAGCGTTTTAGAAGTGTAAATAGAACCACCAGCACATGGAATCATTGTACTGTATTTTTTACTGAGGGGAGGGAAAGAGGGATTGTTGGAATTTTGGTTTTGGTGACTCTCTCTCTTCCCTGGGGGAACCTGGGTTTCCCCAAAAAACTGGTAACAAAATGGCTCATTTGGCTCTTGTATTAAATGAGTTTGTTTTATCCAACACTTTCTGGGGTTGTTCTTGGCATTCAGCATCATCACATCCATCCATGTACAAAGAGAAAAGTTCAAGAACCAGATTTAGTTGGGTTTTACCTCAAAACTCCCCCTTCAAGGCCAGCACAACCCTGTGAACTCTTAGTTTCTAAAAACTTGAAGTGCAGAAATCTCTTTTTCACCAAAAATGGGGATCCTCAGGAGGACCCCATCCCATAGGGCACCTTGGGCTCTGCAGCCCCAGGACCCTGCAGGTTTTTGGGGTGCCCAGACCCCCCAGGATCCTGCACAGCCTCTTCCCAGACAGCCCCCAGATGGATCCTTGTGCACCCCAAGAGATCACACCCCAATAAATCACACACCCCAGTCCCTGTGCACCCCAAAGATCACACACCCCAATAAATCACACTCCTCAGTCCCTCTGTACCCCAATATCTCACACACCCTTGTCCCTGTGCACCCCAATGTATCACACACCTCAGTCCCTGGACACCCCAATACCTCACACTTCCCAGTTCCTCTGTACCCCAATACTCTGCATCACACCCCTCATTCCCTGTGCACCCCAATACCTCACAGTCTCAGTCCCTGTGCACCCCAGTACCTGGTGCACCCTGCTCCCTATGCACCCCAATACATCACAAACCCCACTCTCTCTGCACCCCAGTCAGTCCCTGTGCACCCCAGTACATCACACATCCTGCATTCTGCACCCCACTCCCAGCACAGACCCCACATTCCTGTACCCCAGTGCTGGTGCCCCTGACACCCTGTGCACCCCAGTTCATCGTGCACCCCATTCCTGCTCCCATCCTGCAGTACAGAGCCTGCTCCCTGTGCACCCCAACACTGCACACCCCTGCTCCCTGTGCACCCCCTCCTTGTGCACCCCAACACTGCACACCCCTGCTCCCCTGTGCACCCCCAACACTGCACACCCCTGCTCCCTGTGCACCCCTCCTTGTGCACCCCAACACTGCACACCCCTGCTCCCTGTGCATCCCTCCTTGTGCACCCCCAACACTGCACACCCCCTCCCTGTGCACCCCCAACACTGCATATCCTCTGCTCCTTGTGCACCCCCTCCCTGTAACACTGCACCCCCTACCTGTCTCCTCCCTGTGCACCCCAACACTGCATATCCTCTGCTCCTTGTGCACCCCAACACTGCACACCCCTGCTCCCTGTGCACCCCCTCCTTGTGCACCCCAACACTGCACACCCCTGCTCCCTGTGCATCCCCTCCTTGTGCACCCCAACACTGCACACCCCCCCTTGTGCACCCCCCTCCCTGTGCACCCCCAACACTGCACACCCCTCCTTGTGCACCCCAACACTGCATATCCTCTGCTCCTTGTGCACCCCTCTCCTTGTGCACCCCCAACACTGCACACCCCCTGCTCCCCATATACCCCCAACACTGCACACCCCTGTTCCCTTGTGCACCCCAACACTGCACACACACCCCGTGCACCCCCTCCTTGTGCACCCCAACACTGCACACCCCTGCTCCCTGTGCATCCCTCCTTGTGCACCCCAACACTGCACACCCCTGCTCCCTGTGCACCCCGATACATCGCACACCCCTGTTCCTGCAGGCTCTAACCCTGCACCCCACATTCCCCTGCACCCCAATACCTGCACAACCCAGATCCTGTTCACTCCTACCCCTGTGCACCCCATACACCGTGCACCCCAATTCCCGGGCGCCCCGATATCCCTGTGCCCCCTGGTCCCCCGGCACCCCAATATCTGCACCCTCTCACCTGTGTGCACCCATATACCGTGCACCCCGTTCTCTCTGCACCCCAAAACTCTGTGAACTCTGGTGTCTCTGACCCCAAAACACCGCACACACTGCTCTCTCTGCACCCCAAAACTCTATGCACCTCGCTTTCCCTGTACCCCGATCCCTCTGCACCCCAAAACTCTGTGCACCCTACTCTCTGCACCCCGGTCTCTTTGCACCCCAAAACTCTCTGCACCCCGGGGTCTCTGACCCCAAAACACTACGCACCTCTCTCTCTCTGCACCCCAAAACACCGAGCACCCCACTTTCTCTGCACCCGTTACACCCCGGCCTCTCTGCACCCCAAAACCCTTTGCACCCTGGTCTCTCTGCACCCCCAAACACGGCGCTCTCTCTGCACCCCGTTCCACCCCGCACCGTGGTCTCGGTGCACCCCAATCTCTGCATCCTCTCACCTGCTCATCCCGATCCCCTCAAATCCCGATCCCCTCAAATCCCGATCCCCGCTCATCCGGATCCCCCCGCACATCCCGATCCCCGCACACCCCGATCCCCCCGTACATCCCCATTTCCCGCTCGTCCCGATCCCCGCGCATCCCCCGATCCCCGCTCATCCCCATCCCACTTATCCCGATCCCTGCACATCCCGATCCCTCCGCACACCCCGATCCCCCGTACATCCCCCATTTCCGCTCATCCCGATCCCCGCACACCCCGATCCCCTCACATCCCGATCCCCGCACACCCCGATCCCCGCTCATCCCCACCCCACTCATCCCGATCCCCGCACATCCCGATCCCCCCCGCACTCAAAATCCCCCCGCACATCCCGATCCCCGCACACCCCCATCCCCGCACATCCCCATTCCCGCCCCGTTCCCAGGTGCATCCCACCCCCGGCCCGGCCCCTCCCGCCGGGATGGGGGCGGCTCCCGGGGGCGCGCATGTCCGGCCCCGCCCGTTAAATTCCGTCGGGCCGGGCTGGGCCGGGACCACCGGCCCCGCACCTGCTGCTCTCGCCATGGCCACTGACAGCGAGCCCGGGCGCCGCCGCCGCTGCTGCGCGCAGGACACGCCCGGTGAGTCGGGGGTGGGTGGTCTCTGGGGCTGGGGGGCACCCCCGGGGTCCCCCATCCCTGGGCGCCACCGGGTCGCCCCGCTTCCCGACCCGCACACCGGGCGCCGAGCGGGGTTTCCCCCCAGGTGGGGTCCCCCCTCCTGAGCATCCCTTGGGTACCGCTCTGTGTCCCCCTGCGGGGTTTGGGGACCGTGGCACCCCACAGGGAACGGGGATATGGCCTCAGTGTGACCCCGGCAGCTCCCGCAGATGTCCCCAAGGTCCGGGATTCCCGCGGGGACAGTGACGGCCCCCGCCGGGGCTCCCTCTGTGAGCGGCACTGCGCTGCCATCAACAACGTGCATGGCGAGCTGGGCGAGCTGGGCTGCCACCTGCACCGGCCCCGTGTCCCCGCAGGTAAGCTGGCTGCGGGATGGGCTGCATGCGGGGTCCGGGGGTCCCACACCCGCCGTGACCCCGCGTGTCACCCGCAGCCGCGTCCACGCCGTGCTGCTGCCAGCAGCACTCGGAGGAGGCGTGCGAGAGCTGCGTGCTGAAAACCACCCTGACGGCCGAGAACGCCGTGGAGGCCAACAAGCTCTCCAACAACTACAAGGTGGGTGGGGGCACCCATGGGTGCTGTCATGGGTTTTAATTGTCTTTCTCTTCACTCATCCCAAGAAAATCCCCTCTGTCTACAGTTTGGCTTCAAGAAATGGAAGAGCCATGTGACAGCACGGCCCTGGGAGGATCGATCCGAGATTGTCAAGGAGCTCTACTCTGACCTCAATGTCATCCGAGCCTCTGGAGGTGGGTGGCCTTGGGGACAGCCCCGGGTGGTGGCAGTGGATTTGGCGCCAACGGTCCCCTCCCGCAGGCTCCACGCTGACCTGTGGCAATGTCCTTTACCTGCTGCTCTTCGGCTGGTGGCTCGCACTCCTCTACGTCCTGGTGGCTGCTGTGATGTTCCTCAGTGTCATGGGGGCTCCTTATGGTGAGTTCCCAATGTGGGACCCCGTGTGAGGGCTGGATGAGCCCAGGGCTGCGCTGATGGGTGTGGGGGGCTCCTGGCTCCCTTCTCCACGGGATGTCGCTGTAGCTGAAGGGACACTGATGGCTGTGTCCCCACAGGGCGGCTCTGCTGGGAGCTGGCCGGGTATTTCCTCTGGCCCTTTGGCAAAGTGATCCAGAAAGTGGAGGTAAGGCTGGTGCCTTGGGAATCTCCTGGGGGGGTGTGGGGTGCTCTATGCTCCCCCTGACACCCTCCCTCTGCCCAGGTCCCCAAATCCCATCAGGCGTGTGAAGCTGGCGTGGGGGAGAGCTCAGCGCTGCTGGGGGGTGCCACTCCACGCCGCTGGCTGGGCGCTGGATACTGGGTGAGCCCCGTGCTGGATGCTGAGCACCCCCGAGCCCCCAGCCTGCTGGGGAAGGTGCCCATGGCTCAGTCCCTGAGGGTGACTCTCCTTAACAGCACCACGCCGGCACTGCGGTGTGGCTGTGCCTGGGCTACCCCCTGCTGGCGCTGGCCCACGGGCTGGTGTGTGTCAGCGCCTGGCTGCTCATCGTGCTCATCCCCGTGGCCAAGCTGAGCGCCCGCGCCGCCGCCCGCGTCCTGCTGCTGCCGCCGCGGCGGCTCCTGGTGCGCCGCCCCAGCCGGGTGCGTGACTCGGGGGGAGGGTCCCACACCCTGCCCGGGGGTTTGGGATGGCGGTGACCCCCGTGTCCCCCTGCAGACAGAGGTGCCTCTGGAGGGAGAGGTGATTCTCTGCTGCTACCGAGCTGCCAACCCCTACTACTACAAATACGCCGTGGATGGCATCAACGTCTTCGCTGTCAGTATCCTTCTGGAGATGGGGGGATGAACCAGGAAAACCTTATAAATATGGAGTGCCTAGCAAAAGGTTTTGGGAATATGGAAACCATAAGTGAGATAGAAATGAAAGCAGTTTTTGACTGAGTGGCTGAGAGCAGCAATGTGGATGTTTGAAGATCTTCTCCCTTTGTTGAGGTAACACCAGTTGCTGCAAATACCAGAGAGCAGCAGAGACCCTCTCCAGGCATGACAGGAAGGGTCTGAGATAAGGTTTAGAGATAAGAAAGCAGCAAAACATGGTAATGGAACTATTCCTATGGGTTGTATGTAAATGTCAGAGAATTTGTATCTTGTGTTAGATTGGTTAGTGGAAATTAGACTTCAACAGAGAAGATTTATTGTGTTGTAAATGGGAAAATCGCTCTTACCTCTCTTACTTCATTCTCTTGCTTCCCTCTCTATCTCTTAGAACTCCTCCTAGCCCCCACTCTCTTCCTGCCCTGCTCTGAGCTGCAGCTGGCAGCTCCCAGCTCGGCCCTTTTCGCCCACACCCCGTGCAATAAACTGCAAACTTCAAGGCCAGAATACAGAGAGTGCCTGAGTTTGTCCTGACCACCGTCCACCCCAGGCTCCCACAGGGGTGGGATGAGGGGAGTGACCCCAAATCCCCCCCACTCTGTTGTGTCCTTGACTGGGCGCCCCAGACCTGCTGCCCCTGGTGCTGGTGACGCTGGTGCTGGGCTATGTGGACAGCCCCAACCAGCTGACGGGCTCCGCTGTGAAGTTCACCTTGGCCCTGCTCTCCATCATGCCCCTCTCCTACTACATCGGCATGGCCATCGCCAGGTGAGCGCTGCGGGACCCCTGGCGGTGAATGGGGACACTCCAGCCGGGCTGCGACACCTTTTTTTTCTCCTCTCCAGCATCTCAGCCCAGAGTAACTTCGCAGTGGGGGCGGTGGTGAACGCCACGTTCGGCTCCATCACCGAGCTCACCTTCTACATCACGGCGCTGATCAAGGGCTCGCGCGAGGGCAACCGCTGCTACGCCGAGGTGGTGAAGTCAGCGCTGACGGGGACCCTGGTGGGCTGTGTCCTCTTCGTGCCGGTGAGATGGGTGCCACCGAGGGCTGGGAGGGTGCTGCTGAAACGCTAAACTTAGAAAATTAGGCTTTTAGTTACCTTGCTGAAAAGAATTAAAAGGTAGAAGTTAGAAGGAGGTAGTTATCTGAAATTTAAATAATTTGTTGTCTGGCATTTTGTGTTTGCTCAGCTGGGCTTGCAATGGGAAAAGGTGAAACTAGTGAGCAGACCCAAAGGAACATAGACAATCAACCAGAAATCCATCTTTTGAAAAATTGGACTGTCCCCAGAAATCATTTGTATTGTCACTGATAGACAAGGTCAAGAGTTTAGGGGAGAAAGAGACTCTCCTTACTTCTTCCTTTTAAGACCCCTCCCCATGGAAACAAGACTTAATTTAAGAAGTCAATCAATGCTTAATGGCTATTCAAGCTAATTACCATAGGAAGGGGGGATGGGAGGGGCTGTTATGATCAATATGTAGTTGTCTGAATCCTTTGTCAATAAATAGACTCTGTGATCACCTGTGATTTTTCCAGTGTGTGTTAGAGGATTACCTCACATAAACATTCACTTTCTAACTTTAAATGGTTAGAGAGTCTGCTGTCTGTCACAGTTGAGTATCAGTGTTAGACCAATACTCATATTTTGGTAGATCACTGTGAGCAAAGCACTGATGGGGATATTTTGGGGGGTTTCTGTCCCCAAGGGCCTGTGCATGGTGATCGGGGGCATCCGGCACCAGGAGCAGCGCTTCAACAGCCGCTCTGCCGGCGTCAGCTCGGCCCTGCTCTTCCTCTCTGTGGGAGGTGAGCTGGGGACAGGGGTGTCCCCAGGGTGTCCCCCCAGGTTTGGGGGGTCCCCCAGGGTGGGTGTGTGCTCCATGTGCTGTCCCTGCAGGCGTCTTTGCCCCGACGCTCTTCTCCAAGGTGTACGGGAAGCTGGTGTGCGGCGAGTGCCACAACGTCACCCAGAACCCGCTGGGCCACTACCTGTGCCACAACTGTCACTTTGACCTGGTGAGTGGGAGACAGGGCACGTTTGGGTGGGGGATGCTCTGAGCCCCCCTGGCTCTCGTGCTGGGTGGTGGCAGTGGGGCTGTCCCTGTATCCCTGATGTTGGGTGCTCTCTCTGCAGATGGACAACAACGGCACCCTCTACTACAGCCACGTCCAGTGAGTGTCTGTGGCAGTGGGGACAGAGCTGTCCCCACACTGGGGTGGCACCCCCTGGGTTTGGTTGTGTTCCCACATATCCCTCCCAACCCTCTCCACCCCAATGATCCAGCACCCCATTCCCTGAATCCCCTGGGGTAGTGTCCCTGCCAGCCCCTGGTGGCACTGACAGTGTCACCTGTGTCCCCCAGACCCCTGGTGTACACAGTGTCCATCCTGCTCCCTGCTGCCTACCTCATCGGGCTCTTCTTCACCCTCAAGACCCACACACACATCTACGACATCCACATCAGCGACTGTCACAGTGAGTGTCACTCACACAGCGAGTGTCCCCAAGGGTCCTGCCTGCAGGGCTGGCTCTTGGCACTGCTCTGCAGTGTCCCACCCAGCTCTGCTCTCTCCCCAGTGCCTGGCCACCACCACAGTGCTGTGGTGCACTGGTCCCGCTGGAGGGCCCTGCTCATCCTCCTGCTCTCCACCCTGTGCATGTCAGCCTGTGCTGACCTGGCCACGGAGCACATCAGCCCCATCCTCACCAACTCCACCATCTCACAGGTGAGCTGCCTCTGGCTGTGCCTCCAGGGATGGGCAGCTGGAACCCCAAAAGCAGTGGGGGGGAGAAAAGATGCTGAGATGCTCTGCACAGGTTGATGTCACCTCTTCCCTGCAGTACTTCATCGGTGTCACCGTGCTGGCAATGGTGCCTGAGCTGCCAGAGATTGTCAATGGCATCCAGTTCGCCCTGCAGAACAACCTGAGCTTGAGGTGAGCTGGCTGCAGGATGAGTTTTGGGGTGGTTCCTGTGCCTTGGTGCCCATGATGGGCACCCAGTGGGTCAGATTCTGTGTCAACTTGTCTTTAAGGAAACTTAATCACCCAAAAAATGGTGTCAGAACTGGGATGGGCTGTGTGGATTGGGATTTTCTCACCCAGAGACTGACCCGGTGAGGTGTCCTTCCTCCCCAGCATCGAGATTGGGAACTGCATTGCTGTGCAGGTCTGCATGCTCCAGATCCCCATCCTGGTGCTCTTCACCATCTTCTACGTGAGTAGCCCCAGGACAGCCCTGGGCACCTCCTGAGGGTTGGGGACACTGTGTCTGTGGGACATGGAGAGGACACAGCTGTCCTTCCCTTCTGCTCAGTGCAGGGGGAGTGGGGTCAGATGTCCCCTGTGCTGCCCCCACCCTGGGGACACGTGACAGAGGTGACACACAAGTCCCCAGACAGAGTCAGTGTGTGGTTGTCCTGATTTGCCATAAACCCCAAATCCTCTTCCTTGCAGCCAACAAACTTCACTCTGGTCTTCAGCGACCTCCATGTCTACGCCAGCATGTTCAGCGTGGTGCTCATGAACTACATCTTCATGGATGGCAAATGTGACTATTTCCAAGGTGACCACCTCCCACAGGGCCCTGGAGTATCCCTGTGTTCCCTGAGACGTGGGATGGGGGGCTCCTGGCTCCATCCCTGGGCTCATCTGTCTGTTGGGGTGTGTGGTGACCTGAGTGATCCTGGGGTTCATCTTGCAGCTGCTGCAGGGAACAGCTCCAAGGGGGATCACTCCATTTTCACCTTTAAAGGGTTTTTAACTCCCTTTTCACGGACAAGCCCTCTAGAGGGGGCTCATCCCGACTCCCCTTGTTGCAGGGAGTGACTCCCCCTCCCCTCTCTGTCCCCCAGGCACGGTGCTGGTGATGGTTTACTTCATCCTGCTGGCCGTGTATTTCTTCGCCCCCTCGCCCAGTGGCTGCTGAAGTTTGGATTCTCCTTTCTCCAGCCCCTTTGTTTGGGCTCAGCACCCATCAAGACCTTTTCCAGTGTCTCAGGGACTCGGCTGGGCTGGCTCCAGTCTGGAAGTGCAGTTTCCTGAAGCTGCTGCTGCTGGGCTCCCCCTGTGTGGCACAAGGGTGGTGGCAATGGAAATGCTCCCAAAATGAGGAGCCTCACAGCCAGAGCACGTCACAGAGGCATCTCCAGCCCACACTCAGGTGGCTGAAGGAAAACTGTCCTCAGTGGAGGGTCTTGAAGGGGATTTTGGTGTGTCTGGAGGGCAGACCTCTCCCTGGGGATGTGCTGCACTGGGAGAAGGTGCCTGAGAAGTTCCTCATCCTCCCAGGCCTGGGAATTGCACATGGGATGTTTGATGGCACCAGAAATGCACCCAAAGGTATTTTCAGCTGTTTTGTCATTAAAGCAGTTTTGTACAAATCAGAAACAAGTTTTTCTCCTTAAATGAGCTTCAGTCACCAGCCTGGGCCCCTCAGGGACAGAGCCACGGGGGTGGCTGTGGCTCCAGCTTTCTGTGAACCTCCCAAAGCTCCAGCTCATTCCAGCCTGCTCTTGTCTGCCTGTCCTTGCTCCTCCTGGCTTTGAGGTCTGTACCAGACTGAGAGAAGGGTCAGGGATGCTCATGGTGTTGTCCCCAACCTGTCCCACCCTATGGACATCTCCCTCCATGCACGGAAATGCTGGTGGATGTGGTGAGAGGACAAAGCTGGGGCATGGATTTATTATCTTTAACAACAAAAACAGCCCTAAAGCAAAACACTGACAGCTCCATTAACACAGGCAAGGAGGCTCTGGTGCCTCTTTCCCCTCCCCTGTTCCACTGGGGCGTCCTTCACATGAAAACCAGGGAGTGCTGGCACAGGAATGCTGGACTCTGAAAGGATGGACAGCCCTGAGCAGGCAGGAAGCTGCCTGGGAAGGCAGCAGCTCGTTAAGGATTAATGAAGCTGCTTTATTAAGCCTTTTTGTTTTCCTAGTGAGGCATCAGCACAGACAATCCTGCTGTCATTAGGGGAAATTTGGGAGCTTTGCTGGGTGAGTAGCTGGAGTTCCTGATGGCAGGACAGGGAAGGAGGGAAAAGGGATGGGATGGGAGAGCAGAAGCTGTAGAGAACCTGCTCAGTGCCATCATCTTACTGAGATTAAATAAACCAGCTCTCCTGGAGTGAGGGAATGCTCAGGAATTCTGTTCTGAGCTGGTTTTTCCTGTCTCCTTCCATCCTGCCCCCATCCCAGGCAGGCACTGTGGGTGCTCTCATCCCCTCTCCATCACTTGCAGCAGATGCTGGATGCAGATCCTTTCCCTCTCCCTTAAATTTAATTATAATCTAATAATATCTATCTTTAATAATATCTTATAATTAAGGCTTTTACCCACAGGCAGTAACCCAGCAGCAATTAAAGCCCCTCTCAGCAGGAGCTGTGAGCTCAGTGATTAAACCAAATACATATTTTTCAGGAAGAGCAGCCTCCAAAGATCACCAAAGTCCCTCATGAGCAGCCAATGGAGGCCATGGAATGGGAAAGACCTCTGGAAAAATCCATCAGTGGTGGTGCTTGGATGGATTTTATCAGCCCAAAATGAAGTTGTTGGAGCTTTGTGGTTTTCTTGGTGATGCTTTCCCAGCTCCTGTGGGCTGGGGCTGGAGGGATCCAACAACCCCACCCTGATTCCTGCAGCCTTGGGGCTGTGCCCATTCCCGGGGAGCCTGTTCAGAGCAGGACAATCCCCTCCCTTGCTGCTGTCCCCAGGACTGAGATGTCCCTCCTGGGCACTGCTGACTCAGATCCAGCTTCCCATCACCCCCAGGCTGCTCCCCAGCCTGTCCTGGATGCACTTTGCTGAAGTCTGATGATTCCATCTCCAGCCTTTCCTGGATCATCCAGGTGGGTTGTGCTGTTGTAGCAGGAAATCAGGGTGGCCAAGCCAGGACTTCCCTCTCCTGAAGCTGTGCTGGCTGTGTTGTTTTTTTTCAATGCTTGCCAGAGTAATCTTTTCCAGGATTTTAGCAGGCACTGAAGTGAGACTGACAGCCCTGTGGTTTCCAGCCTTGTCCCCTGAAAATTTGGACCAACTTCCAATTTTCTGAGACCTTTCAAGAGTCCTAAGGCTGCTCCAAAATCATTGAGAGAGGCTTTGTGACAACCTCAGAGAAAGCTCCAGAGATGTCCAGAGTAAGGAAAACCTAAGAACCTCAGAGATCCAGTCCTGGATGGCTCCAGTATCACCTTGGAGATGAGGAAGATGCTCTTTAAAGCAGGTGAGACAAAACCCAGCATAGGGATGACCAAGGTCCCACAAGGCAAAGATGGAAGTGTGGGTATTCAGCCTCAGAGTTTGGGATGCAAGATGGAGCAGGGAACCCTTCCCTGTCCACAGCTGCCAGCAGGCTCTGGATTCAGCAGCCAGGGAGGCTGGGAAGGGGTTGAAATGCACAATTCCTGTGAAGGTTCAATGCAGGGGATGGAGACAGCAGAGCTCCCAGCAGTTCCTGTGGTCCAAGCACCTGAGAAAGCCTCAGCTGTGTTGCCCAGCCTTTGTTTTCTGAGCCTTGGGGCAGAAAAAAGGCAGCAACTGGAGCTGGAGAAAGAGGAAAACATTCCCAAGGCCAGGGGAAGCTTAATTGTGAACAAAATCTGGGCTCCTTAAGTGGGGGGCAGTGACTCCAGCAGGCAGCACCTTTGGATTAACAACATTAAAACAATGCTATGGTTTATTTAAACATAAATGCAATCTTTTGAAAAGAAACTAAAACCCCAGAGTGTAACCTCTGCCTTTGATGAAGAGGAAAGCATTGGGAAAAGCTGATTTTAAAAACAAAAGGCACTTAAAAATGGGCTCCAACTGAAAAGGATTTTGCACAAACCTCATGCCTGGAGCTGCTGAGAGTTCAGTGGCCACTTAAATTCAGTGTAGAGAGCACAGAGGAGCAGAGCCACCCCTTCCTGTGCAGAGCCAATCCCTGTTCCCAGCAGGAGGCAGAGATGTTCCCTCTCCCCTTTTTTGGATGCTGAGCAATCCACAAAGCCACTCCCCAAACCACCTCTGAACATTTCCTACCCTCAGGGCAACATGAAACAACAAGAAAAAGGGAAGTTTGGCATGTGTGGGAGGAAGGAAAAGCAAAAGCTGGGAGCTGCTGAGAACCAAAGAACTCTGAACTTTAAGGGTTTGCTGTAGCTCATTCTGGGTGCAAAGTGAACTAAAAAGGTTCAAAAACCTTCAGCAAAACCTTTTCCTTCCCCACCCCCAGTAAACTACACAGCAGTCCCTTAAGTAGCAACTTTTTCCCACTTTTCCAAGCAAAGCTTTCAGTGTGGAAAGGGGAGAAAACACAGACAGTGCAGCAGGGAAGCTGCAGGGGGGACGTTCCAGCCGTCTCCAGAGCTCAGGGATGGGAACATTCCATGGAAAACATGCAGGGCTGGAGGAACTGGGGTGAGTTTGGAGAAGGGGAGCTCAGCTGGGTGGGAGGGATGAGTTATCCAAAGCCAAAGAACAGGTTTTTGGTGGTTGTTCTGCATGTTCCTCGTTGGATACAAGGGTGGAAATACCAAGGTGAAGCACATTCAGTAGCTCATTAAGCTCCCCAATTAATTTGCAAGCATTGTGCTGATGACAGGTGGCTGCTTAGTCTCAGAAAATAATTTTGGATTAATGGTGTAACTTAGCTGCATAAATAAAAAGGGGATTTGTTTGGGTTTTTTTTTTCCAATGACTAAAAGTAACAATGTCTGGAAAGGCATTGATGTATTTGCTGAGTAAGGCCTTGAGCAGGTTCCTCCATGTTCTTAGCAGGACCATCCATGGAATCCATAAATAGGGGGGTGGTGGGAGGGGGAATTCTTCACGGTGGTGAGTCTTGGGCACAAGTGGGAGATGTTCTTATTTTAGTCTCTCCACCAGTCCCTGCGTCAGTCCAAGGTGCAAAAGCTGGGATCTGGCCAGAGTTGCTAGGTGAGGGAAAGATTCCAGAAGCTTCTCCCAGCACAGTTCCAGCAGGCTGGGCACCACCAGCCACATTTTGAACAGGGAGCCAGTCCGTTTGTTTTCGTGGATGTTGACCACCCCTCCGTGGACGTACATGCAGCCAGCCTGGGTGGGAAAAAAAAGGGGGACAGGGGTTACAGGGGCAGGAAAAGCAGGAATTGCCACCTCACACCCTTCAGCAGAGCTGTCCCTGCATCAGCCCTTCACTCTGGGATGCTCTGAATCAAGGGAGAAATCTGCTGGAGAGAGGAGCCATGTCTCATCCTACACCACACATCCACCACCTCAGCGTGCTCTGCTCTGAATTTTAGGTGATTTCTATCCTAAGAAACCCATTTTAGGAGTGTGGCAAACTGATAAAGCTGAAAAGAACGTATTTTTAAACTACACCCACCTCACACAGAGATCCTGCATTCCCTTGGCTCAGCACAACCTGCTCCAGAGATGACAGGAACACAGAGAGATGGGAAAACCTCAGCTGCTGAGTGGCTGCTTTTTTTTTTTTTTTTTCCCATATGCTGGCAAAGAAAGGGCATTCCTGCTGTCCAGGCAGTCACTGAGCTGCCTGGGAAACACCTTTATCAGGCTTCCCAGGAAAAGCTGCACTTATAACATTCCCCAAACGCAGTGACACCAAGGAATGTGATCTCTGCCCTAAGGAGATGAGCTGAAGGAGGTGAAGGCACAACCAAAGGCATTTCTTGCTGCCTTATTATCAATCCTAGGTTTCCAGCCTTTTACTTATGGTCAAAAGCTCTGGAAATACCAGCATTCCAAAGGGATGGAAACAACCTCATGTAATCTTTATCCTCAGGCTGTTCTCAGTAGGATAAAATCACTTTACTCTGGGAGTATTTGTGATTTTTTTTTTTCCTTTTACTGCTGTTCCCACATGGAGTTTAAAAGCTCAAATTCTGCATCATTTCTTTCAGAAAGCAAAACCCATGGTGTGGATTTTCAAACAGCAGCAGGAGGAAGAGCCTCCCAAAAAAAAAGTGATCTCAGAGGAGATCATTTCCTTGGGAACATCACCAAGGTCAGAGTGTTTGGAAAAAGGAACAAAAGGAGTCACTTACTGGGGTGACAGCAGCACAGTGGAAATACACAGGCTCTGGCATTGCAGCTGGGAGCTTGACCCACTGGAAAGTTTGGAGGTTCAGCTTCCAAACATCTCCCAGGATCACCTCTCCGTTGTAGCCTCCACACACGAACACGTCTGCAAGAGAGGAGGAGGGGGGAGGTGCCAGGAACCATGGGGGGGGCAGAGAGCAGGGATCCCCCTCCCCACACAGCTTTGGGATCAGTCACTCAACAAAGGCTCTCAGGACCTCCCAAATCAGGCCCACCACAAAGCAGAGGTCACTTAGAGATTCCCAGACTGGTTTGGGTGGAAGGGACCCCAAAGCTCATCCAGCTCCAGCTCAATGGCCAGGGACACCTCCCACTGCCCCAGGGCCTTGGACATTCCAGGGATTCTCTGGCAACTCCAGCCCAGCTGGGAATTCCTAATTCCCAAATCTCCCCTTTCCCCATTCCCTGTGTCCTGTCCCTCCAGGCCTTGTCCCCAGTCCCTCTGCAGCTCTCCTGGAGCCCCCCTCCAGGCCCTGCAATGTGCTGGAAGCTCTCCGCATCCTTCCCTTCTCCAGGCTGCCAATTCCCAGCTCTCCACAGCCTCACACTGGATCCATCTCCTCTCCAAGGGATGGATGGATCCAGGAGCCTTCCTTGCAATCTCAGGGAACCATCAAGGCTCTCCCTTCCCTTTTCCTCTCTTTTCCATCCCCACTGGCCATCAAAATCCCTCTGGATGGATTCTGAGTGTCCTGAATCCCAGAATCCTGGGCTGCCCTGCCTGGGAAGGGAGCTCAGAGCTCATTGCAGGGACACCTCCCACATCCCAGGCTGCTCCAATCCTTCCTGGGCCATTGCAGGGATCCAGGGATTCTCTGGCAATTCCAGCCCAGCCAGGAATTCCTAATTCCCAAATCTCCCCTTTCCCATTCCCTGTGTCCTGTCCCTCCAGGCCTTGTCCCCAGTCCCTCTGCAGCTCTCCTGGAGCCCCCTCAGGTTGTACAAGATACACCAATTTTCCAGAGGTAAATCTTACCATTTTTTATCTGCACACAGCTGTGGCATCTTCTGGCTGCTGGGAAGCCTGGGGAGAATAAATTTAAATATCAGCAATAATTGTTTTGAAGTGTTTGTGCAAGTGGTGATTTTGTCTCAACATTTAACCACTGAGTTTAATTTTTAAGAGGTTCTGCTTTCCTGCAATCCCATGTATAAAAGGTGTAATTTTAAGCAGCTGTTTCAGGTTTGATTCCTAATTCCTCTCCAAGGAAGGAAGAAAAATGCTGGAATTTTGTTCCCCAAATGTGGCTTGGTGAAAACCAAGATGTGAGATTCCAGGAAAAGCCCAAAGGGAGCAGGGATGACCTGGATCCTGACTGACACCTTTCCCAAGCAGGGAGAGAGGGAAGCCAGACTGCCAAATTCCCTTGTATGGGTTAATCCTCAGTGCTGAAGCACAAGCAGGATCTCAAATTCCAGCATAAAGTCACATATTGAACAAAAAACCTGCACCTTCAAGCACCTTGGCCACTCTGGTTCACAGGGAAAGAAGGGAAATTCCCAACTCACCGACTTTCTCGTGAGGTTTTGTGGTGATCTCCTCCCAGGTGTTGGTTTCCAGGTTGTAGGCATGGATCTGGAGGGAAAAAGAGGAGCCATGAGATCCTCCAGGTGGTGCAGCCACAGGCTCTGACCCTCTAGAAATAAATCCCTTTTTTTCATTAAGTGCAAACTCAAAAATAGCTGATCCCAGCCAGTGACTAAGCAGGTCTAAAATCACCTTCCAAGCTCCATCCCAGATTTGCTGTTTCAGCCCTACAGCTGAAAAAAAGAAAAGAATAATGCTTTTCAAAAGATCTGGACCAATTAAAATCCACACCCTCTTGTTCTCAGAAGAATTTAGAAATACTTTCCTCCTGCTGCACACAGGGAGAAAAATGGGACAGTGGAGAGATAAAATGTCACATTAAGTGCTGCAGACTCCACTTTTTTGGAAGCAGAGCACTATTTAAAGTGACCACAGATTCATCACCAGGACATTTGTGTGGCAAATCCAGGTTTTACAGAAATAGGAGAACAATCTGCTCCCAATTATCTCTCTCTCTCTCTCTTCTTTTTTTTCTTTTATTTTTTTTAAATTGTTTTATTTTTATCAGGCTCTCCAGGCAAAACTAGATGAGGAGGCTGTGCTGGTTGTTCCTCAGTGTGGAAAATCTCCTGTCCTGGGTTCCAAATGTCTCACCTTATCCAAGGAATAAGCTGTCCAGGAAGTTCCACCTCCCAGGATATAAATCCGTTGACCATCATGAGCAATTTCATGTCTGTACCTGAAGGTGCAAAGCAACAACAAAATTAGCAACAACAAAAAAAAACCTTCTGGAAATCACCATCAAATTCCAAGGATTTGAGCAGAAACTCCTGGCTCTGCTGCATCAGGCTGGGAGTATTCAGGAGATGTGGAATTTTTCCTGAGCTCAGAAATCTGAAAGGCATTTTCTGATTGCAGAGCAATTATTAAATAATTAAATGTAAGGATTAGTGAATACCATCAATATTCCAGCTCCTTCTAAAGTGGAAGTGTCCAAGGCCAGGCTGGACAGGGCTTGGAGCAACCTGGGATAGTGGAAAATGTCCAGGGGGGTGGAATTTGATTTATTTTAAGATCCCTATGAACCCAAACCATTCTGGAATTCTTCCATTCCCAATTCCCTCTTCTCACTGGGACACCAAACCACGGATTAGAGCAAACAAAATCCATCCTGCCAATGCCACAACAACTCCCAGGCAAAGGAAGGCTGGAAATTCCAACCAGAGCAAGGTACCCCAAAGCTTCCCCTTCCCTGCCTCCCAAAAAAAGCTCCCTGAGGCTGCTCACCTCTCCTCTGGCATGTCACAGGACATGTTGTTTGGCTTCAGCTGGATCCACTCCCGGGTGTTGAGGTCCAGCTTGTGCAGGTCAGTGCTGTAAATGTAGCCAGTGGTTCCTCCAAACACGTACAGACACCCATTGATGATGGCCATGGCCTGCCAGAGAAACCAGTCAGAAAGGACTTGGCACAGCTGGGGCTGGAAAAAAGGGAATTCCTGCTCTTCTAGAGCAAAAAAGTTCAGTCCTGATGTGAGGGTGAATCCATTTTGTCCACCTCATTCATCCACTTTATGGAAAGTAATTCTAATATAAAGGAACTCTACACATTTTCATTTTGAGTTTTAGGTTTAGAAAGTTTTGATAATTTTTCATTTTGAGTTTTGGGGTTTGAAGGTTTTTGACTACCAACCTACTCCATAAAACAGATTCTTTTCATTCAGCTGCAGGGATTTTAAGCCCCAGCTCCCAGTCCTGCTGTGAGGGTGAATCCATTTCTTTGTCCACCTCGTTCACCCACTTTGTGGAAAGTGTATTCTAACATAAAGGAACTCTACAGATTTTCATTTGGAGTCTTAGGTTTTTAAAATTTTGACTACACACTACTCCTTAAATCACTTTTTCATTTTGAGTTTTGGGGTTTGAAGGTTTTTGACTACCCAACCTACTCCTTAAATCAGATTCTTTTCATTCAGCTGCAGGGATTTTAAGTCCCAGCTCCCAGTCCTGCCTTGCTCAGAGCTTTGCCCAAGTTCTCAACTCAGAGGCTGCCAAACCCTGCTGCTGGACTGGAAGTATCTCCCAGCTCCTGCCTTACTTTTATTGGCACAATTAACACTCCTAGGAAATACAATCCAGCATTTTCTTCCACCCTTCAGCAAAGTGAACAAATTCTAACAAAGATTTTCTTTGAAATCTCAAAGAACCGAGGCTGCTTTATTTCTTTACTAAGAACACCTGCTTTTCCTTGTGCTGTTACACAGAAACAACAACTCTGGTGAGGAGCAGAGAAGAGATTGTGGTGCTCTGAGCCCTCTGTGAGCCCCTCAGGGCTGCCCTGAGCTCCCCACCTGGCCGTAGATGCGGTTGGGTTTTTTGCCACGGCAGCTGAGCAGAGCCCATCTCTTGTACTTGACGTTGCACACGTGGACATCATTGCCATTGCTCTCTCCAAAGGGGATCCCAGTGCCCCCAAACACCAGGAGGTTGTTGCCATGTAAAACAACTGGGAGAAAGAGAGAGAGAGAGAGAGGAAAAACAGGGATGCTCATTGCTGTGAGATCAGAACAGAATGGTTTTTCCAGGCTTGGGGCAAGCTGCTCTAAGGAAGGTGTCCCTGCCCATGGCATGGAACTAGATGATCTTTAAGCTCCTTCCCAACTCAAACCATTCCATGTTTCCATGCTCTGGGGACAGCAGTGCTCAGTGCTGTTCAAATTCCCTACTTTGAGAGGCTCTAAAAGAGAAAAGATCCCAACTAAAACCATGGTAACCAAAGGTCTGCTTTGAAAAGTGAACAAAGACAGCTATTTTTGGATGCTTTGAGATGTCTGCACCCTGCTGAATGCACAGCCAGCAAGGTAAAACACCTGGAAAACACCTTTTGCTTCCCCATTTTTTTCTTCTTTCTCTCCACCTCAACCGAGCAAAAAGGGAAAGAAAAATCCCAAACCCAACCCAACCTCAGGAAAAAAAAACTGCTCAACCCAAACACTTGGAAAAACAGGATCCAGATTTCCAGATTAAAATAGCCAAGGATTAAAATAGCTCCAGGAGTAGGCACCCAAGGAGTTGGATTTCCATACGTACGTGACATGGAGGCCAGTTCCCTGGGCATGTAGCCCTCGGTGCCCATCTGGTGCCAGGTGTCTGTGGCAAAGTTGTACCTCCAGAGCTCCCTGAAGAGGGGGTAATCCTCATTTTCTGGCCCTCCAGACTCATCATAGTCGGGATTGTAGCCCCCAAAGACGTAGAGGTTGGAATTGTCGGCCACGCAGCGATGGCCGCTCCTGGCCGGGGGGCACCGGTGGCCTGCAGGAGAAAAAAGAGAAAAAAAATTAAAAACAGCTCCACAAGGGCTCAGGGTGTGTGTCAGGCTCAGAAATCCACCCATGGGATGTATTGAATCCATAGAGAATTTACAGAGAAGTGCCTGTGCAGCAGGAGGAAATGGCTTTGTAAGGACAAGCTGGAAAAAGAACAATCTGTGTGTCACCCTCTTCCACAATCCTTCCACAACAGTTCCTGATGTATTTGATAAAATCTCTCTTTTTGCATTCTGTTTGGCAAATCTCATTCAGGACAATTCTAAATGTTTGTATTTAAATACAAACAGTACAGAAAAATACTGCCCAATAGAGAAAAAAAATTAAGGATTTGCTTTCCCTCCTCTCTCTGTGATTTCCCTTTTTGTTCCTTGGATCTCAAGATGACTTTGTCACTAAATTTTAAGTGTCACAGGTCTGACAGAACAGGGAAAATGTGCTCCTAAATAAAGGCATCTGCTCTGGGCAGAAGCAGAGAATCCAGCTGAGATTCCCAAAAATCTCACCCCTAAAACTCAATGGAAATAAAAAGCAGGGAGCACAATTCCAGCTCAGCTCTTAACTGGAATAGATTAAAAAGAAAAAAAAAAAAGATGGATTCAGCCAAGGAAAACCTAACCAGGAATATTCCTGGACAACAGAAATTGAGGTCTTGGCTGAAAAGTGAGCAAAATAAACCCAAACAAATCAGTGACCTTCACCTCCCACCTGCTCCCACAGACTTTTTATGGATTTTAGGATGGAAAAGGAGCCAGGAAAGCATCTCATTAGGGCCCAGCATGGTTGCTTCTGTTATAATTCCCAGCAGTGAATCCAACAATAAAATAAAAAAAAAACCAAAAAATGAGGCATAAAGCATTTTTCCTACAGGAAAAGTGAAATAAATTATTTGTCCAGACCAAATAATGAACTTGAGCTGAGCACAAGCAGCTTTGTCCAACTCTGATCCAAAATTAAGCTGCTCTCCAGGGTTCAGACAAAGTTTTGACAGATTTGGGGTATTTCCAGGAATAACTGTGTCTTGCAGCAATTCCCACTTAGAAAACTAATAAGCACTGGCTGGGAAAAAAAAAAAAAAGGAAGGAAGTTAAGGAATTAAGGGAAAAATCTGTAGTGGGGAAATGGATTTAGGGGCACAGGACAGGGGGATATTCCATGTCCTAATTTAAAAGGTGTTAAGGAATTAGGAGTTCAGACATTATATTAAATACAGGTTTTATTTCTCTCTAGTTTTAACACTTGCCATGAGAATTTTCCAGAGAAAAAAGAGGAGAACAAGGCTGAGTTTTATATAAAGCAAATAAATTAAAGGTAACTTTTAGATGGGAAAATTCCATGTTAAAAAAATCCCAGGATTTGAGCAAAACCCATTTTCTCAGAGCTGAACCCCAAAACACCCAAAGTTCAGGGAAACACAGCAAGACCTCATCCCTGTGAAAAGCTAAAATTCACCAAGTCCTGCTGTGAAATCCTTGATGCTGGACATGAAAAGCATCAGGTCTGTGGGGAAGAGGTTGTAAAATTATGGAAAATGGCTTTAAAGTGGATGGATGGATGGATGGATGGATGGATGGATGGATGGATGGATGGATGGATGGATGGATGGATGGATGGATGGATGGATGGATGGATATAATCTGGGAAACACCTGTTTTCCTATTTTAAGATTCCAGAGAGAAGCAGGAAGGAAGGATGGGAAGGTGAATTTACAAGGAGGCTCCTTTTCTTTAATCCTGAGGGCAAAAATGGGAACAGTAAAATTTTCAGGGAGTAAGTTCCACAATCAGAATTAAATTTAACAAGAGGATGAGAGGAAACAGCCTCAAGCTGTGCCAGGGGAGGCTCAGGTTGGACATTTCAGCAGGAAAATCTCAGCAGGAATTTCCTCATGGAAAGAATTGTTAAACATTGGAAGGGGAGGTTTGGAGTCCCCATCCCTGGAGGTGTCCAAGGAATTCCTGGATGTGGCACTCAGGGCTTTGGGGACAGCTTGGATTGGATGGTCTGGGAGGGCTTTTCCAACCCACTGGATTCAGGGATTCCAGGCTGAAACATCATAACAGGGACATAATTAAGGAAAAGTCCTAATTAAGGGCTCAGGCATGGCACAGCAAGTGGCTGGGCAGTGTGCTGCCAACACCCTGTTAAATTCCCTCTTCAACAGTGATTCACTCCAGGAGCTCTGAGGAGCTGCACTGACAATTCCAAGCTATTCCTCATTGAACTCTTCAGAAGGAGCTGGAATCAGGACATGAAACAGGAAGGTGTTTCCAGATATGACACAGGAGAAAAGGGGGATCAGGGACAGCCCCAGGTCGGGCTCTGCTCCAGGGAACAGGGACAGGAGAGGTTTAGATTGGATTTTGGGAAAACTCCTTCATGGAAAATGTTGTAAAACCCTTGGCAATGGTGGAGTCCCCATCCCTGCAGGGGTTTCAAAGCCCTGTGGATGTGGCACTTGGGGACAGAGTCAGTGGTGGCCTTGGCAGTGCTGGGAAAGGGTGGGCTCAGCAATGCTGAAACAACTCCATGATTCCATAAACATCAAGTTGTTTTGAGCCTCCTGAAACCATTCTTTTTGTTAAGACTGTCAGAAACCCCAAATAAGTCCATTTATATCCCAGGGGTGGGTGTGGAGAGGGACGGGGCCGGATGCTGAGTGACAGGAGAAGGGACAATGGGCACGAAGTGAAACACAGGAAATTCCAGCTGGATATGAGGAAAAACTTCCACTTTGAGAATGATGGAGCACTGAACAAGATTCCTAAAGAAACTGTGGCTGCCCCTGGATCCCTGGAAGTGTCCAGGGCCAGGCTGGATGGGCTTGGAGCACTTTGGGACAGTGGGAGGTCCCTTGGAGACCCCTTGGGGATCCCTTTCCACCCAAACCATCCCACAATTCTACACTCCTTTATCAGCTCCCTTTTTTCTCCCAAGATAATTTAATCCCAATATCCATCCCAGGGTTATCTGCAGCATTTTGAATATCTTAAAGTTCTTCCTGTCAGGATAACAGGAAAAGGAACAGCACCAACCAGGGTGTCCCAAACAATCCATGATTTCCATCCCACAAATCCCAGTGCAAGCCCATCCCATGAGGTGTGTGTTACATCAGCATCACCACCAGCAGCAGAATTTCTACTCCAAGCCCTATTTTTGGAAATACAAATGGAATAACTACAGGGTGTAAAACCAACAAATCCAAAATGGTTTTGGATCCTCCTCTGTTCCAAGTGCCACATCCCTGCTGAATATCCCACGTGTCCTTTTCTCTGCTTTTTAAAGCTTTCTAAAGATGCTTTTGGTATTATTTTTCCTCCTGCCTGGTTTTTCAACATCCACAACAGCAGGATTCAATCTCTCCCTTTCCATTTCTGATCCCTGCAGGAATCCTGAAGGGCATTTAGGTCAAGGGTTGAACCCAAGAACAAGATAAGTCAATATTGACTTTGACTCCCATCTTCAAAGTTTCATCTTTTCCACAACAGCTGGACAAAGTAAGTTTGGAACTTGTGTAATTGGAGCCCCTCAGGAATGTTTGGATAAGCAGGGCTGGGAAAGCATGGCTGAGAGTGAGGTTTAAAATCTATTTGTTCATCCCAGCTGTGTTCAGCCTCTGCAGATCCCACACTTCCCTTTCTTGGCAGGCTGCCCACACCTGAGAAATTCCCAAGTGGAAAAATTCCCAAGAGGAAAAATTCCCAGCTGCAGCTGGGTCAAGGGGCTCCAAGGGGCTGAGGGAAAATGGGAGAAGCCACAGGATCCATCCAAACACAAGCTGCAGGTCAGCCAAGAGATTTTGCAAGAGTGTTTCCAGAATGGATCATCCTGGGAGACCTCCTGGGTTTGGATCAATGTTGAGAACAGCTCTGGATCTCCCAGGCTTTATTTCCAAAACCCTTGGGGCAATCACATTTTAAAGGATTTTACACCACTAAAACTGAGTGACCCTCAGGTTGTTTGTTCCCAAGAAGCATAAAGGAAAATAAAGGAATTCTGGAGGATGAAAAACCATAGAACTGGGAAGATCATCTGGTAAAATGTCCTGTGGGAAAAGGATGAGGTTGTTCAACACCTCGAGCAGCCAAATCCTGAAACCCTCCAGGGATCCACCACATCCCAGGGAATGGTGGTTTCAGGGAATGATGGTTCCCACTGGAAAAAATATCTTTTTCCCATTGGGATGAACCTTCCCTGTCCTTACTGCTCCTCATCCTCTCCATGTGAAGGGAGACTCTCTGTTCTCTTTGTATCCATCTTTTAAGGACTGGAAAACCCCAGTGAGGCTCCCCCTGAGCCTTCTCTTCTCAAGAAATTATGGAATGGAATTCCAGCCTTGGAAAGGAGCTTAAGGATCATCCCATTCCATCTCCTTTGGATCCTCTCCAGCCTGGCTGTGAATTTCTTGAAGCCCAGAACTGGACACAGAATTCCAGGGGCAGTGGGTAGATCCCATCTCTCCCTCCCAATGTCCCTGTGCTGGACTCTTGGGATGTCATTCCAGCTGCTGCACTTGGAATTTTGTCTTTGGTACACTTCACACTCCTCCAGCCTGAACAGGTCCCTGGAATGTTATCCCATTAATTAAGGAATCACACAAATACAAAATTCTCCATGACACAAAGGGATTTGGGATGTTTGGAACTTCTGCTCTTTTTTAATACATATATTAAAAATTCTCTCCATAAAAAAACCCCAAACCCTTCTGTGACTGGGAAAATTACAGCTGAAGGCAAGAGCAGGAATGCTGAGCCAGGAGAGGCAAAAAATCCATTTAAGTGTCCAGATTGTTCCAATTCCCTTAATCCCAGGAGTCTGATGGAAACACTGAAAAATGTGGACAGAAAAAGAAGAACAAACCACAAACCACCTGTGTTTGACTTTTTTTTTTTTTCATCTTGCCAAATCTTACAAACACCAGGGCATGGAACTGCATGGGGAAAATGGAAACTCTGGAAGAGAACTGGGAGTAAGAAAAGCAACCTGAAAAGTTTGGAAGAAAATTTAGATGGTAACTGAAAACCCTGGAAGAGAATTGGGAAGTAAGAAAAGAAAACCTGGAAATTCTGCAGGAAAACTGGGAGGTGAGGAATGAAACCTGACAAGTCTGGAGGAGAACTGGGAGCTAAGAATAAGAAAAAAAACCTGGAAATTCTGGAAGAGAATTGGGAGCTTGGGAACAAATCTGGTTGGAGGAAATGGAATGAGGGGGAAAAAATCACCCTCTCAATGGTTATATAAGGGCTGCTGCTGGAATTCTATAAATAGGACCTTAACAGGTGTCAAAGTGGGAGAAAAATCCATCAATCCAGGGTTTTTCCAGGAGTTTGGGGTTTGTTTAGGCTGGTTTGAGTGCCAAGGCTGAGCTGGACAGGGGTGGTTCACCCTGGGCTGCAGGTCCAGAATCCATGCAGGATCAGGAGGATGCAATTCCCATCTGCTCCAGCCAAGGATTAAAATTCAGGAAGGGGAAGAGAATCTTCAGGAAGGGGCCTGTGTTGCCAAAAAAGGGACTTTCCACAGAAGGAAGGAAACGTGGCTGAGCATTTGCCCAAAAATAGAAGGTGTGGAGCCACTCAGCAAATTCTGGGAGAGGCTGGAAGGCTGATCCAGGTTTCAGGGATGGGAACATGGATTGAAAACCCCTTCCCAGCTGCTGTTGGTGCTCCCAGCCCTGAGGGCTGAGGGGCTTCATGTCCCACATGAATGGAGGGAAAGGATTCCTGATCCTGGGATATCCAGCTCAAGGTCATGAGGAGTGACAGAGATAAGGAAAAAAGGGATATTGCCACACCAAGTGGGAATCCTGTGGTTCTGGGGTGACCTCAGCCTCCTCCTGGAATATCTGAGAGTTGTTGGGGTGACCCAGAAACCCTTCAGCATCCAACCTTGCTAGGAGAGAGGTGGAAAAGGGAAGGAAACACTTTTCCCAGGGAACTAAGCTGATGTCACATCCCTACCCTTGGATCGCCCTTCTCAGGATTGTGGGGATGTCCCAAAAATCCCCAATACACTGGGATTGCAGAGTAGGGGGATCACCAGGGATTATTCCAGCATGACTGAAATGGGGCTGATCCCTGTGGAGTTCCATGGGGATGAATAGCCCTTGGGGGGCATCCAAGCATCTCCCCAAACCTGGAAAACACTGGAATGGGGATGGAAGAGCTGCCACCCACCAGGCTGTAGGAGGGGATGACCCTAAATCCATTTTTAAAGGATAACTGCTCCCCTCCATTCCTGATTCCAGGTTCTATATCCCAGGATCGTTGGGATGGGAACACCCCATTCCTCTTCACAGCATTCCCAAACTTTGGGGACAGGGTGACCCCATTATTCCCAGCCTGTTGGGGTACCCCAGCTCCCTCTGGGAATGTCCCAGAACCAGGGACAATTGGGTGTCCCTGTCCCAGTCTCACACACCTGGGACATTATGGATGGGGTGACCCGACCTCTCTGGAGAATGGGGATGGGGGGCCCCAGTTAAGGGACCCCCAGCAATGGGGGTGCCCCAGTCCCCAACACTGTGGGAATAGCTGATTCCAAATCACAGGGAACGGATCTATGCCAGTCCCTGATCCTCAGGGATGGGGGTGCCCAGTCCAGAACCCCTCAAGACCTTGGGGATGGCAGTGTCCCGTCCTCGACCTCCAGATCCGGGGGTGCCCCGAATCCCTCAGGAGCTTAGAAACGGGGGTGCCCCGGTCCCCAACACTGTGGGAATAGCTGATTCCCAACCACAGGGAATGGATCTGTCCCAGTTCCTGATCCTCAGGGATGGGGGTGCCCAGTCCAGAACCCCTCAGGACCTTGGGGATGGCAGTGTCCCGTCCTCGACCTCCAGATCCGGGGGTGCCCCGAACCCGAATCCCTCAGGAGCTTAGAAATGGGGGTGCCCCGGTCCCCAACACTGTGGGAATAGCTGATTCCCAACCACAGGGAACGGATCTATGCCAGTCCCTGATCCTCAGGGATGGGGGTGCCCAGTCCAGAACCCCTCAGGACCTTGGGGACGGCACTGTCCCGGTCCCCGAACCCGAACCCCTCAGGGCCATAGAAATGGGGGTGCCCCGGTCCCGGTCGCGCTGGGATGGCGATGCTTTGCTCCCAGACCCCTCAGGCTCGGAACTGCCCCGCTCCCGAATCCCTTCTGGGCCTTGGCGTCGGGATCATCGCCACTCACCCGCCGCCCGCGGCCTGCCCGGCAGCTGCACGAAGCGGTTCAGGATCCCTGTCCCGGCGCCATCGCCGCCTCCCGCGGCGCCGCCCGCTCCCTCCCCGAGCCCGTCCCGGGCCGCGGCCGCCGCCGACATGGCCCGTCCGCTGCCTGAGGGACCGGGCGCGATCCGCCAATCAGCGGCGAGCTTCTTCGGGCGCGGCCTATCAGCTGCGGGCTTGTTGGCAGGTGGGGGGAGGCAGCGGTGAGGCGCCGCTGGTGGGAGAGCTAAGCTAGAGCAATGGAGCGCCGAGAGCGGGAGGTGTGGGGACGTTCCCGGTGACATTCCCGGCGACACTCACCGCGACACTCACCGCGACATTCGCGGGGGTTTTCAGGAGGATCCCTCCGCGACCTGCCAGAGGCCGTGCGGGGGTTGCGCGAGGTTATGAACGACCCACGCGCAGCGAGCGGAGCGTTGGTGCGGGGCCGCGTTTCCCCCTGTGATAATTGATAAATGATTCGTGTTAATCATAGAAGTTTTGGAGTTTGTATAAACCAGAATGCTTAAAATAAGAAAAGAACGTGGACCTAGATAAAGGGAAATATATGATTAAACTCATTCTGTTTAAATCCCCCTGTTATGAATTTTGTATATTGAATATTGTATGCCAGTTTGTAAAAGAAAAAAAAAAGGGTTTTCCATAGTCTGAAAGGTTTTTTTGCAGAATCAGATTTCCTGCCTTTGTGTTATCAATCTCAAACTATCTGCTAAAGATCAGAATTCCCACTTCTGTTTTTTGTCTACCAAGCCCAGATGGTTACATGACCGACTGTCCCAAGAGCCGTCCCACAGCAGTTTGGAAGTTTCTTTGACCACCACTGCTCACCTTGCAGAATTACTACAACAAAACCAATAACAATTATTGATGTCTATAAGGAAAACCATCCTATAAAAAGGGAGCTGCCAAACCAAGTTGGGTGGAAGCGTGGGGTGGGCGCTGCTTGCTCTGTCTATACATAACAAACCAATCTAAATTTTGCTGAATATCTGTTGGAGTCAGTGAGTCAGGGGTCTCTCTGAAGAATTCAGAGAGAAATCAGAGGGCAGGGATTGAATAAGTTTTAGAGTGAGTTCTGATGTTTTGGGTGAGTAAAAGGTCCCAAATGCCACAGTAGCAGTGAGGGTTCTAGTGAAGGTTGCAAACACACTGATATCTTCAGTAGAGGCTCCAGGCCCACAGTTGTAGACAGGACTTACACATAACAGAGTTATAGTGAGAATATTGCTGACATTTCTTAGATAGAACAGGATACAGTGTATGCATAGTGTTATAGGTAACCTGGTAAGCTAAGAAACTGGAATTCTAATAGGTTAAAGAGTGGTGGTCTGAGCTTGCATCTTAGGTTGTTGGAGAAATCCTATATACCAGTATGGATTGGGAGAGTTGCTGCTTTTAGCCATTCAGCTTTTAGCATTGTTGCTTTTAGCCATTTGCTTATTGCTGCTGCTTTTGCCATTGCTGTTGCTATTGCCTGTTGAGACTGATGTGCTTTGTAATAAATAACCTTTTTAACTATTAGCTGCTTTGCTTATTTAAGATTACCCGACAAGTAGGAGCCTATAGAGCACCCGGCGGTCAGAAAGAACCCCCTTCAGCTAATCCCGTAAATATCGAGAGTTTTATTTCTCATTTATAACCCCCGGGGCCGTGACGGGTGGGCGGGGCCAACATGGCGGCGCCCAGCGGCGGCGGAGCGATGGCGGCGGCGGCCTCAGCCTCAGGGGGGAACCGCGGGCGGCCGCCCCCCGTCACCCCCCGGCAGATCCGCGATCTCATCGATGGTGGCATCGCCACCGAGGGGCCTGGGCCCGGCGGGTGAGGGGCGGCGGCAGGAGGGGCGCGCTGGGACCGGGGGAGAGCCCGGCTGTGTGAGGGGAGGGGTGGCTGGGGGGCTCGTGAGGGGACTGGGGACCCCTCGGGGTTATCTGGGGGGATTTGCGGCTGGAGGGGACTGGGAGGTGCTGGGAGTTTTTATTGGGGGAGGATAACGGGAAAAGAGAGCGAGGGAATGGGCTGGGAGCGACTGGGGAGCACTGGGAGCACTGGGAACTGGGGGGTGCTGGGAGGGAGCACTGGTGGGGTTGAGGGACACTGGGAATACTGAGAGACTCAGGGGCACTGGGAATACTGGAAACATTCGGGTACTGGGAATACTGGAGAGACTCAGGGCACTGGGAATACTGGAAACATTCGGGTACTGGGAATACTGGAGAGACTCAGGGGCACTGGGAATACTGGAAACATTCCGGTGCTGGGAATGCTGGAAACATTCGGGTACTGGGAATACTGGAGAGACTTGGGCACTGGGAATACTGGAGGGACTGTGGGGGACTGGGAATACTGGAGAGGCTGTGGGGCACTGGGAATACTGGAGAGACTCAGGGGTACTGGGAATACTGGAGAGACTCGAGCACTGGGAATACTGGAAGGACAAGGAGGCAGCAGTGGGAATAGATCGTGGGGCACTGGGAAGGCACTGGGAGGGTACTGGGATGGCACTGGAAGCACTGGGGACACTGGGATGGCAGTGGGAGGGCACTGGGAGGATACTGGGGGCACTGGGAGGGCACTGGGATGGTACTGGAGGCACTGGGGGCACTGGGAGGGCAGCCCAGAGAATTGACCTGTCAAATCCCCATGTCCTTAACTGGCCACGTGCTGGTCACACTGGTCACACCTTGGTGGGGCACTGGGAGTGCCAGGGGTTACTGGGGAGACTGGGAGGCACTGGGAGCAATGGGGGCTGAGCTTTGGGGGTGTCTCAGAGGCTCTCTTGTCCCAGCCACCCCTGAATTTTGACTCATCTGGAAAGGTCACTGCAATTCAAGGCACTCTTGGCATTTTATTCACTCATTGTTTTATTAAGAATTAATGAAAAGTTCGGAATGGGGAACTCTGGAGAAAATCCATGTCAGGAGAAACCTGAGGAATAGTGGATTAGGAAGTGCTCTGTGCTTTTTTTTTAATTAATGGAATAATTCCAGAAGTTTTTGCTGATTTTTTCATTTTAGGAAAGACACATCTGACTGCTCAGAGCAAGCTAATGGACCTTCCCAAATGGAGGCTCTGTCCTTGGAGTCTGCCAGCAGGGAAGCTTATTTCAGCAGAGTGGAAACATTCACCATATCCTTTGGGATGCTGGGAATTCCACCTTGGAATTGTGGGGGAAGGATCCACAGGGATCACTGATCCAATTCCTGGCCTTGCACAGACATCCCAAAATTCTGCCCTGTCCCTAAGAGGTGTCCAAACGCTCCTGGAGCTTTTCCAGGGGAGTGCTGAGTGCCTCAGCACCCTCTGGGGGAAGAGTCTTTTCCTAAAATCCAACCTTTTTCTGAAATTCTTGCCTCTTCCTAAAATCCAGCCTTTTCTTAAAATCCAGCCTTTCCTAAAATCCCTCCTTTTCCTAAAATTCAGCCTCTTCCTAAAATCCCACATCTTCCTAAAAAATCCAGCCTTTTCCTGAAATGTGAACTTTTCCAATAACCCAGTCTTTTCCCAAAATCCAGCCTTTTCCTAAATTCCAGCCTTTTCCTAAATTCCAACTTTTTACAATAATCCAGCCTTTTCCTAAATTCCAACCTTTTCCTATAACCCAGCCTCTTCCTAAAATGCCACCTTCTAAAATCTCACCTTTTCCTGAAATCAAATCTTTCCTATAATCTGGCCTTTTCCTGAAATTACATCTTTTCCTAAAATTGAGTCTTTCCAGAAATCCAACCTTTTCCTGAAATTCTTTCCTTTTCCTAAAATCCAGCCTTTCCAGAAACCCAACCTTTTCCCCAAATCCCACCTGTTCCTAAAATCTCACCTGTTCCTAAAAATCTCCTCTTCCTAAAATCCAGCCTCTTCTTAACATCCAACCTTTTTCTAAAATCCAGCCTGTTCTTAAAATCCCACCTTCTCCTGAAATCTGACTTTTTCCTAAAATCCAGTCTTTCCTAAAATCCAACCTTTTCTGATAACCCAGCCTCTTCCTAAAATCCAACTTTTTCCTGAAATCCAGCCTTTTCCTAAAGTCCAGCCTTTTCCCAAAATCCAGCCTCTTCTTAAATTCCAACCTTTTCCTAAAATCCAGCCGGTTCTTAAAATCCCACCTTCTCCTAAAATCTGACCTTTTCCTAAAATCCAACCTCTTCCTAAAGTCCAGCCTCTTCCTAAAAATCCCACCTTTTCCAAAAATCCTACCTTTTTCTAAAATCCTATCTTTTCATATAATCCAACCTTTTCCTGAAATCTGACCTTTTCCCAAGATCCAGCCTGTTCTTAAAATCCCACCTTGTAAAATCCAACCTCTTCCTAAAAGTCCAGCCTCTTCCTTAAAAATCCCACCTTTTCCAAAAATCCAACCTTTTTCTAAAATCCTACCTTTTCCTAAAATCCAACCTTTTTCTAAAATCCCACCTTTTCATAGAATCCAACCTTTTCCTATAATCCAACCTTTTCCTGAAATCTGACCTTTTCCCAAGATCCAGCCTGTTCTTAAAATCCCACTTTATAAAATCCCAACCTCTTCCTAAAATCCAATCTTTCCTAAATTCCAACCTTTTCCAAAAATCCCACTTTTTTTTTTTTAAAATCCCGCCTTTTCCTACGCTCACCCTGGCACAGCTCCAGCCATTCCCTGTGTTCTGCCCCTCCTGAAGAAACCACATCCCACTCTCAGAACTTTCCCCCACCCCAAAAAAAACCCCAGGAATTTTTTTCCTTGACGCTGGGACCCGCTGAAGTGGGCGGGGAAGCCGCCGTCGCTGTCGCCGCTGGTGTGCGCCAGGTTCGGCTGGCAGAACGTGGAGTGTGACATGCTCCGGTGCTCCAGCTGCCAGGCACACCTGTGCATGAGCCTGCAGCTGGCCTTCGACCTCAGCAACTGTGAGGGGGGATTTGGGGTTTTGGGATTGCAGGATTTCAGGGGGTTTGGGGTTTTGGGATTCGGGATTTTGGGATTTCAGGGTTTTGGGGTTTTGGGATTGCAGGATTTCGCAGTTTCGGGGTTTTGGAATTGCAAGATTTTGGGATTTTGGGGTTTTGGGATTGCAGGTTTTTGGGGTTTTGGGTTTTTGGGATTTTGGGATTGCAGGGTTTTGGGATTTTGGGATTGCAGGGTTTTGGGATTTTGGAATTGCAGGATTGCGGGATTTCAAGGTTTCGGGGTTTTGGGGTTTTGGGATTGTGGGATTTCAGAGTTTGGGGATTTTGGAATTTCGGGGTTTTGGGATTTTGGGATTTCAGGATTTTGGGATTTTGGGATTGTGGGATTTCAGGATTTCAGGGTTTTGGGATTTTGGGATTGTGGGATTTCAGGGTTTGGGGATTTCGGGGTTTCCAGGGGTGGTTAGGGGTTTGGGGTTGTCTTGAGGAAACACCCAGGGTTTGGGGTGTCTGAGAATTTCAGCCCCAAAATCAGGAATTCCTGCCCCAAAATCCTGGGAACTCCAAACTTAGAACTCTCAGAATTTCAGCCTGAAAACTCTGGGAATTTCAGCCCTCAAATCCTTGGAATTTTAAGGCCCTAACCCTGGGAATTCCTGCACCAAAACCCCAGGAATTCTGGCCCCAAAATCCTGGAAATTTTTGTCTCAAAATCCTGGAATCAGGGAAGGGATGTTGGGTTGGGGGGGAATGGGATAATCGGTCCTGGATTGGGATAGGGGAGCTCCAGCTGGGAGGGGTGGTGGGGTTGTAGGGAGTGAGCTGGGAGGGATCTTAAAGCTGCAGGTCCCAGGAGTGATGGTTCCAAGGGATGATGGTTCCAAGGAATTGTTTTCAGGGAATGATGATCCCAGGGAATAATGGTTCCAAGGAATGATGATTTAAGGGAATGATGTTTTCAGGGAATGATGATCTCAAGGAATAATAGCCCCAGGGAATGATGGTTCCAAGGAAAGGAATTATACTTTCAGGGAAATATGGCCCCAAGGAATGATGATCTCAGGGAATGATGATCCCAAGGAATGATGATCACAGGGAATGGTGATTCTAAGGAATTGTTTTCAGGGAATGAGGATCTCAGGGAATGATGGTCCTGAGGAATGATGATTTAAGGGAATGATGATCCCAGGGAATGATGGTTCCAAGGAATGATGATCTCAGGAAATGATAGCCCCAAGGAAATGAATTATGTTTTCAAGGAATGATGGTCCTAGGGAATGATGGTTCCAAGGAATGATGGTCCTAGGGAATGATGGTTCCAAGGAATGATGGTCCTAAGGAATGATAGTTTTAGTGAATGATGGTCCAGGAAATGGTGGTCCCAGGGAATGATGATCTCAGGGAATGATGATTTCAAGGAATGATAGCCCCAGGGAAGGATGGTTCCAAGGAAAGGAATTATGTTTTCAGGGAATGATGGTTCCAATGATTTATGTGTTCAAGGAATGATGGTCCTCAGGAATGATGGTTTCAGGGAATAATGGTCCCAGGGAATGATGATCTCAGGAAATGATGGTTCTAAGGAATGATGGTGTCCATGGAATGATGGAATTCTCAGTGTAAAAAAAGTCTTTCTTTATACTGGGATTAAACCTCTCCCAGCACACCTTGTCCCCTCTGCTCCTTGTCCTCTCCGTGGAAAGGAGACCCTCCATCCTCTGTACCCATCCTTTAAGGACTGGGAAACCACAGTGAGGTTCCAAACCTTAAATCAGACCAAGGGAATTATCCAAAACCATCTGAAACACTGCCAGGCTTGGAGCACTGGGGATATTCCAGACTTGGATCATTTTGGTAGAGAAATAATTCCTGATGTTGAGCCTGAGGCTCCCCTGGTGCAGCTCTGAGCCATTCTCGTGCTGGAATTCTGTGCCAGTCCTGCCACAGGATTCCAGGGAGAGGAGCTCAGCACTTCCCTCCTCAGGAAGGTGCAGAATTCACCCCTCATCCTCCTTTTCTCCAAACAATCCCAAGTCTCTCAGCCTCTTTCCAGGTTCTCCAGCCATTTCTCCAGCCTTCTTGCCCTCTGGATGCATTTAAGGATCTGAAAATCCTTTTCAAAAAGTTTCTTCTAAAATTTTTCTTTTCCCAATTCCTGGATCTGCTTCCCTGATCCTCCACTGAACGTTTCTGGTGTGGTGGTTGCTGCTCACCAAGGCCATTCAGGCAGAAATTACATTGTGAGATTTAATTCATGAACTCCTTATTATCCCACAAGGAAGTGTCATCCCCACTTCTCAATTTTCCTGGCTGCAATTCCCCTGGAAGTGAACACCCTGTTCACATCCCTGCCAGGTGCCATGTGGCTCATGGCAATACTGAGCCTTTCCTTTTGGGTCACTCAGTATCAACATTCCCTGTTTATTCAGATTATCTCTGTTAAATAAACCTTGGCCTAATTATTCTATTGGAAATCACACCAGGTTAGGAAAATCTAAAATAATCAAAAGATTGGGAAGAAAGCATCAAAAAACAAATTGGGAAAGAAACTATTAGGTTCTGAAAGAGTGAAATTAAATGTCAGATGTTTTTTTTGTCATTTGGAAGCTCCTGTGCCTGGGAATGGGGAGGATTTTGGCTGTGGGCAGGTGGAACTGCTGAGGTGACATTTGCTGTTCCTGGAATTCCTCTTGGTGGGAAGAGGGGGAAGGACTGAGGTGAATTTTCGGGCAGCATCCAAGGGAAATTCTCCCATCCTGCCTTGCTTTTCCTGCCCATTCCTTATTTTTTTTCCCTGCAGACAAGGAGCGCTGTGAGGAGCTCAGGAAGGCCCTGAGCACTGCCCATGAGAAATTCTGCTTCTGGCCAGACAGCCCCTGCCCAGGTGGGTGCCTCAGATTCCTGCATTATTCCAAATTTTCCCCCCTTTCCATTGTTATTCCTCTCCTTTTCCCAGTGGGACTGGTGAAATGCAACAGGAAAGCAAATAAAAACCCCCCAGGGCTGTGTCCAGCTTTTCCTGACCTTTGGGTGCCTCAAATTCCTGCACAATCCAGCATTATTCCCAATTTTTTCCCCCCTTTCCATTGTTATTCCTATCATCACATCCTCTTTCCCTGTGGGAATGGTGAAATACAACAGGAAAGGAAATAAGAAAACCTCTTTCACCTTAAGGTCATTCCCTTTTATCCTATAATTGCATTTATGTTCCCTCTGGGGGAAGAGCCTTTTCCTAAAATCCAGCCTCTTCCTAAAATCCAACCTTTTCCTCAAATCTCTCCTGTTCCTAAAATCAGGCCTTTTCCTAAAATCCCACCTTCTCCTAAAATTCAGCCTTTACCTAAAATCCCACCTTCTCCTAAAATCTGGCCTTTTCCTGAAATCCAGTCTTTCCCTGAAATTGAGTCTTTCCAGAAATGCAAACTATAAATAAAATTCTTACCTCTTCCTAAAATCCAACCTTTTCCTAAAAATCCAACCTTTTTCTGAAATCCAGCCTGTTCCTAAAATCCAACCTGTTCCTAAAATCCAACCTCCTCCTAAAATCCAACTTTTTCCTAAAATCCAGCCTTTCCAGAAGTCCAGCCCTTTTCCTAAATTTTCCTAAAGCTGCATTTAGGTGCAGACCCTGGCTGGGCTGCTGTCCTGCCTTTCCCTGTGGGGTGAGGAGGGGTTGGGAATGCTGAGCACATTTTTTTTTTCTCCCCAGATCGCTTTGCCAGGCTGCTGGTGGATGAGCCCAGAGTTCTCCTCCAGGATTTCCTGGATCGTTTCCAGAGCCTGTGCCAGCTGGAGCTGCAGCTGCCCTCCCTCAGACCAGAAGATCTGAAAAACATGGTGAGTTCCCTCCTGCTCCCAAAATCTGGAGCTTTCCAGGCTTCTGGGATGATCCTGGGTGCACCCAAAATCAGGAATTTCAACCTCTGTGTGTGTGTGAGGGATCTACTCCCATCTTTTTTTTTCCCTTGAACATTTCCCTGTGGGAATTGCCACCTGGAAACATGTAAAGAGGAGTTCGGGATGGTTCATCAGCTGGGAAGTGTGTGTGGTTCCCACTCTGGGCTTTTCCCAGTGTCCAGGTGCCTGGGAGAGGGGATTTGGGATCCCACAGACTCCTTTAGGATCTCTCCTTGGCAGCTCCAAGCATTCCATGAGGACTGGCAGCCCATGGATCTTCTCCTTTTAGCTGGGATGCCACATGTCTGGAGCCAGGAATTTGGGATGCCAGGAGCTGCCCTGGGCCTGAGGTGTGGGCAGGAGACCTGGAAAGGTGAAGAAGCTCCACAGGCAGGAGGGAAAAGCAGGAAAAGCCAGGAACAAGTGTGGAATTGCCACCATGGAAACATGTAAAGAGGAGTTTGGGATGGCTCATCAGCTGGGAAGTGTGTGTGGTTCCCACTCTGGGCTTTTCCCAGTGTCCAGGTGCCTGGGAGAGGGGATTTGGGATCCCACAGACTCCTTTGGGATCTCTCCTTGGCAGCTCCAAGCATTCCATGAGGACTGGCAGCCCATGGAAGAGGGGATTTGGGATCCCACAGACTCCTTTGGGATCTCTCCTTGGCATCCCATGGGTCTCTCCTTTAGCTGGGATGCCACATGTCTGGAGCCAGGAATTTGGGGCTGCCCTGGACCTGAGGTGTGGGCAGAGAGCTGGAAAGGTGAAGAAGCTCCACAGGCAGGAAGGAAAATCAGGAAAAGCCAGGAACAAGTGTGGAATTGCCACCCTGTGGGGACTGCCCTGGCCTTGCTGTGCTGCAGCCAAGTCTGGCTCACTGGACACTTCTTGGCCAAGGAACAGATGGCTCTGGGCAACCAGGAGCTGAGTGGGATCCAGGGAATCCATTCAGCACGAGCACTGGGCTGGTTTAGGGCTGGTTTAGGGCTGGTTTAGGGCTGGTTTAGGGCTGGCTGAGCTCAGAAATCCCAAAGAGACTCCCCAAACCACAGCAGGAACAGGACCTGCTCCACTGCTTGGGGAAAGGGGCAGGTTCCACGGAATGGGCAGCCAGAGGGAAGGAAGATTGCTCTGAGAGACTTTTCCCTATTAACTAGAGCTGGACAATGCAATTCTAGGATGTGAAAAGGGAATTTTTCTCCATTATTTGGCAGTAAACCAATTCATTTATCCCTGTGCTCCTCAGTCCCTGACAGAGGAAAGGATCACTCGGCTCCTCCAGCTCATCGAGGAGGAGCTGGAGCACAAAGGAACAGAGGGAGAAAAGACTCCTGGGAAGATTTCCACAGAAATCCTGCAGGTGCAGGTTCCTGCCTGTATCCTGGCACTGTGTGGCTGGACCTGCAGGTGGGCAGGGCTGCAGGGGGGGCCTGCAATGTCCCCCGTGCTCTGGGCTTGCCATGAAACCTCTGGGAGGCTGGAGGGATGTGCAGTGTTCCTCCTGTGCAATGTTCAGTGTCCCTTTTTTCACTATTTTTGGTGTTTTTCCTCTTTTCCACAACACTCTCGCTTCCCTTATTTTACTATTTTCCCATTTCCCCTCTTTTTCACCATGCCTCTGCCTACCCGATTTTATTTTCCCTTATTTACTACTCTCCTGCACTGTTTTCCTATTTTCCCTCTTTTTCACCATGCTTCTGCCTACCTGATTTTATTTTCCCATTTTCCTCTTTTTTCACTACTCTCTCACTTTTTTGTGTCATTATTTTCCCATTTTCCCTCTTTTTCACTAGCATCCTGCTTCCCTTATTTAACTGTTTTCACACTATTCCATTACATTCCTGCATCCCTTATTTCACCACATTTTCCCCTCTTTTTCCCCTCTTTTCCCCTCTTGGCAAGGTAAAAAGCAACTGAGCCAGTTTTAATAATAGATGGGGTTTAATGGAATTTTTTCCCTGACTTTTCCAAGCCCAGACTTATCCCTGATCACCTCTCCTGACTTTCCCCACCCCTGAAAGGGTCCAAGACTGGGTTGGATGGGGCTTGGAGCAACCTTTTCCTAAAATCCAACCTTTTCCTAAAATCTTTTCCTTGGGATAGTGGGAGGTGTCCCTGCCGTGAGGGGTTGGAATGAGATAATTTTTAACATCCCTCTCAACCCATTCTGGGATCCCATGAGGATTCCCTGAGGATCCTGTGAGGATTCCATGAGGATTCATGAGGATCCCATGAGGACTCCATGGTGATCCCATGAAGATTCCATAAGGATCCCATGAGGATTCCTGAGGATCCCATGAGGACCCCATGAGGATTCCTGAGGATCCCATGAGGACTCCATGGTGATCCCATGAAGATTCCATAAGGATCCCATGAGGATTCCTGAGGATCCCATGAGGACCCCATGGGTTTTTCATGGGGATCCTGTGACAATCCCATGAGGATTCCATGGGGATCCAGCAAGGATCCCGTGGGGAATCCCATGAGGATCTCGTGACAATCCTGTGATGATCCCATGAGGATCCCACGAGGGTTTCATGAGGATCCCATGAGGATTCCTGAGGATCCCACGATGATTCCTATGACTCCCATGAGGATTCTGTGAGGATCCTGTGATGGTCCCATGAGGATTCCATGGTGATCCCATGACAATCCCTTGAGGATTCCTGAGGATCCCATGAGGATCCCGTGACGATCCCACAAGGATGCCATGACGATCTCATGGTGATCCCGTGACAATCCCATGAGGATCCTGTGATGATCCCACAAGGATCCTGTGACGATCCCACAAGGATCCTGTGACAATCCCATGGTGATCCTGTGACAATCCCATGGTGATCCCGTGACGATCCCATGGTGATCCCGTGGTGATCCCGTTACAATCCCATGGTGATTCTCACGGTGATCCTATGAGGATCCCGTGGTGATCCCGTTACAATCCCATGGTGATTCTCACGGTGATCCTATGAGGATCCCGTGGTGATCTCATGACAATCCCATGGTGATCCTGTGATAATCCCATGGTGATCCCATGACGATCCCATGATGATCCTGTGATAATCCCATGGTGATCCCATGATGATCCCGTCATGATCCCATGGTGATCCCATGATGATCTCATTACGATCCTGTGATGATCCCATGACGATCCCATGGTGATCCCGTGACGATCCCGTGACGATCCCATGGTGATCCCATGACAATCCCATGGTGATCCCATGGTGATCCCGTGACGATCCCATGGTGATCCTGTGATGATCTCATTACAATCCTGTGATGATCCCATGACGATCCCATGGTGATCCCGTGGTGATCCCATGATGATCCCATGGTGATCCCATGGCGATCCCGTGGCGATCCCATGAGGATCCCGTGATGATCCTGTGGCGATCCCATGGTGATCCCATGGTGATCCCATGACGATCCATGATGATCCATGAAGATCCCATGGTGACCCCGTGCCTTGTCTCCGTCCCCGCAGCGCCGCCTCCGGCTCCATGAACATGTCGGTGATCACCTGCTCCCGCTGCATGCGCAAGGTGGGGCTGTGGGGCTTCCAGCAGCTGGAATCTGCCGCCGCCCCCGAGCTGGATCCCTGCAGCTCCAGCAGCACCGCCCCGGCCGCTCCTGAGCGCTTCCCTCCCGTCCCCACGTCCCCACGCAGGATGCTGACACGCAGCCAGGACCCAGCATCCGGAGCAGGTACCTCCTGGCACGTCTGGGTGGTACAGGACACTTGGATTGGGTTTTATTTTCTTTTTTTCTTCTTGCCAGAGTCGGGTTTAAAAGGTCTAGAGATGGTATTTTGTATTTGGACTCAGATGTTTATTAATTCTTACCCATGTTAGAGTTTAGCCAACAAGCTAAAAATGGTGAAATGTTATCTATCTCTCCTGTTACAAGGTCTTTTAAACTTAAACTGCCCAATTATTTTTACTTTTGACTCAATGACCAAACAGCCATGACCCACAGTGCAGCACTTTTTATCCAATTTAACACCTAGACCCATGAAGGAGAAGGTGAAGAAGAAAGAAACCTCCACCCTAAAACCTCCATCTTGCTTTTTATATATTGGTATATTCTAAACCCCCAAATTCTAAATTTTTCATCCTGTGATATTACACACTTCTATTCTAACTGCACACCAGTGATTTTAGTTCTGTCATTCCATTTTAGAAGCCTTCTCCAGGTTAAAAGCAGTGTTTTCTTGTAGGTCTGTGCCTGTCAGCACAGAAAGTCTAAAATTCTCAATATCCAGGATTCCAACACACTTGGCCAACTCCAGGTGCTCCAAATCCTGGGCTGTCCTCATCCAAATCCAATGGACACATCCTTGTGGTGGGAAGGGCTCCTGTGGGAAGGCCAAGGAGGGTTGGAGCTGACCAAAACCCCCTTGGTGTGATTTACCAAAATAAGAGTATTGGTCTAACACTGATACTCAACTGTACAGACAGCAGACTCTCTAACAATTTAAAGTTAGAAAGTGAATGTTTATGTGAGGTAATCCTCTAATATACACTGCAAAATCACAGGTGATCACAGAGTCTATTTATTGACAAAAGATTCAAACAAATACATATTGATAATAACAGCCCCTCCCATCCCTGCTTCCTATGGTAATTAGCTTGAATAGCTATTAAGCACTGATTGACTTCTTAAATTAAGTCTGGGATTGTTTTCGTGAGGAGGGGTCTTAAAAGGAGGAAGTAAGGTGAGTCTTCCTCACCCTAAACTCTCAAATACAAATGATTTCTGGGGATAGTCCAGTTTTTCAAAGAATGGGTTTCTGGTTGCATTGTTTGTGTTTCTTTGGGTCTGCTGACTAATTTTGTCTTTTCCCATTGTAAGCACAGCTGAGCAAACATAAAATGCCAGACAGCCAATTATTTAAGTTTCAGATAACTACCCCCTTTAACTTTTAATTATTTTTAGCAAGGTAACTAAAATCCTAATTTTCTAAGATTAGTGTTTCAGGTGAGCATTAATGAATCCCTTATTGCCTCCCCCCTGCAGCAGCACGAGAAGAGCCCGTCCCCAGCCGTGTCCCGCCCCAGGGGTTGGGATTCCCCCAGCTCCTTGGACAGGGGTGAGCTGGATGTGAGCAGCCCTGCCCTGAGGAGCCGCCCTGTCACCAGGAGCATGGGACAAGGGGACACCATGGAGGTGCCATCGAGTCCCGTGCGCAGGGCCAAGCGGGCACGGCTCTGCTCCTCCAGCAGCTTGGTGAGTGATCCACACAGTGCTCCTCAGCCTTTTGGTGAGTTCCTTGTTGTCCTGGTTTGAAGGGCAGGTGTCTGCCAGTAAAGGCAAAAACTTCTCTTTGAAGTTATCTTTAAACCCCCTCCCTCCAAATTGTTCTCATTTTGAAATTAAGGAGCGCTCAGGCAAAGAGATGGGAATTAGGAATAACAGTTCTTTACTAGGAACATTAAAATAGAACTGCAGTATTACAAAGAACAATCCCAAACCCTGCCAGAGTCAGAATCCAAGCTGACACCCATCAGTCAGGCAGGGTGTTGGCAGCAGTCCCATTCAATGGTGGCTGCATCCTCCTGCAGTGGCAGATGTGGTTCAGCTGGAGCAGTGCTCCTGGAGAAGGTGCAGTTTCCTCTGAAGCTCCAGGGATGATGTGGAAGGGTCTGTAAAATGGGATGATGTAATTTGATCAGTCATGCACTGGGACTCAATGGCCATTAACAGGAGATATCTCCTGGAGGAGAGGATAGTTTGTGGAAAAGATAAAGAAAACTGCCCTACTTGGTTTTAACACCTGGCCCATTAACAGAAGATATCTCCCCCAGAGATAAAGATCACTGCCCTGGTTAAAAAGGTGATAAAATACACACTGCTGGTCACATCCTGTTTGCAAGCCAAAATAGCCCTCTCCAAAGGTGTAGTTTTTATCTGAAGGTCCAGGGATGATGTGGAAGGGTCTGGTTTTCCTCTGGAATCCAGTGGAAAAGGCTGCTGTGATGTTCGAAATCTCAGTTTTTCTCTGGGTAGGAAAGGCTTGGCTCCTGCCCTGGCTGGAGCATCTCCCAGTGGGATGATGGAATTTGATCAGTCATGCCCTGGGACTCCATGGCCATGAACAGGAGATATCTCCTGGAGGGAGGATGGGCTGTGGCAAAGATAAAGATGATTGCCCAGCTGGTTTAAAGCTGGCCCATGAGCAGATAATGTGTGCCAGGAGATCAGGGTCACTGCCCCCACCTTGGTTAACAGCTGGGGACAGAATTCACATTGCTGGCCACATCTGTATTGCAGCCCAACACACCCTGTAACCAGCTCAGGGCTGAGATTTGGGCACAAAGAGGATTTCTAAACCATCCTATTGTTGTGTCCCCTCTCTGTCACCTCCTCCCTTGCAGGACACTTCCTCGAGGAGCTTCTTTCACCCCAGCTCCCAGCACAGGGATTGGTGTCCCTGGGTCACCACTGGGGAGGGAGAGGAGTCCCTGGAAGATTCTGCATCCCAGACAGAGAAGGAGCCTGGCAAGGCCGAGCCAGGATGGGAAGTGGTGCTGAAGAGGCTCCTTGGCATCCAAAAATGTGACACAGTGCCTGAAACAGAGCCAGTGGTGAGCCTGGGGTATCCCAAACCTTAATGCTGCTTGTCCAGGCAGCAAAAATTTGGGCTGGGTGGGCTTTGTGTGGGATGAACATGACCTCAGGCAGGTGACAAGGACCAAGCTGCAGATCCTGAGCTCTGGCTCCATCCAAGGCCAGGCTGTGCTGGAGCTGCTGGAGGGCAGCTATAAATAACATCCCCGAGCTTGGCACTGCCCAAGATCCAGTTTCATTCCGTGTCCCCAGAGCTCCTCTCTGCAGCCATCCCAATTCCTGGCTCCAGGCTCTTGGATTGCCACGTTTGCCAAGCCAGGGGAGCAGAGCTGAGGCCACAACTCCCTCCCTGTGTAGCTGTGGAGCAGCTGCTGCCTCCCTGGATCTCATTATCCACTTGGATTCCTCCTGCCAGCTCCTTCCTGCTTGGAGCATTCCTGTTTCAGGATTTGTCCTGGGGGGTTTCTGTGATTTGTGTCCCCAGCAGGTCCCTTCTAGTGGGAGGTGTCCCTGCCCACAGCAGGGGTTTGGAACTGGAATCTTTAAGGTCCCTTCCAACCCAAACCATTCCATGATTTTCTGATTCTGCCACGTGCCAGGGAAGCTCCAGATGGTCCAGCAGGACCAGTCACAAGTCAGAGGCACCAGACCCAGCTGGAGCAGGGGATGGTTGGAGTCCCTTTCTGCTTTTTGGAGTCCCTTTTTGCTTTTTGGAGTCCCTTTTTGCTTTTTGGGGTCTTCCCCTGCTTCTTTGGGGTCTCTTTTTGCTTTTTGGGGTCCCTTCCTGCTTCTTGAGATCCTTTCTTGGTTCTTGAGATCCTTTCCTGCTTCTTGGGATCCCTTCCTGCTTTTTGGGCTCCCTTTCTGCTTTTTTGGGCTCCCTTTCTCTTTTTTGTGGTCCCTTCCTGATTTTTTGGAGTCCCTTTCCTGCTTTTTGGAGTCCTTTCCTGCTTTTTGGGCTTTTTTCTGCTTCTTGAGATCCTTTCCTGCTTTTTGGTGCCCCTTTCTGCTTTATTGAGTCCTTTCCTGCTTTTTGGGGTCCTTTCCTGCTTTTTGGGATTTTTCCTGCTTTTTGGGGTCTCTTTTTGCTCTTTGGGGTTCGTTTTTGCTTTTTGGGGTCCTTTTTTTGCTTTTTGGGTTCCATTCCTGCTTTTTGGAGTCTCTTTTCCTGCTTTTTGGGGTCCCTTCCTGCTTCTTGCTTGCAGTCTCCTTATTCTTCCCTCCAGCTAGCAATTTGGGATGATGAAAACAAGGAACAAACTGCTCTCCCCCATCCAGCTGGGATATTTTGGATGGGTTTTTTTGCTGCAGTTTCCTCCTGCTCCAGCACCCTGACCTCTGGCTGTCTCTGTCCCCATCTCTTCCAGAGCCTCTCAGAGAAATCCTGCAAGGTGTTCCGAATTTTCAGGCAGTGGGAGAGCCTGGATTCCTCCTGAGCAGCATCATGGGGACATCATGAGAGAGCCAAACCTCTCTGTGGTTGCTGCAGCAGGAAGGGGATCTGAGGAAACTGCTCAAACAGAGCCCAGACCACACTGGATCCCCTTCTCCTGCCTTCACCAACTGCTGCTGTGTCCCTCAGCTCTGAGGGATGTGCCAGGGACACGTGGGGTGACACTGTCCCCTTGTCACCCCCACGGTGTCCAGCTGGAAGGGACACCAGGTGGGAATAAACATTTCAGTTTTGTTGTTTTTTTCTTTTTCCTGCTTGCTGGCTTGGTGTTTTTTTGTTTTTTTTTCCCCAGGGTAGGAGGAGGTGTAGCTGCTGTATCCCTTGGGATGCTCATTATGGGATCAACATCTGGCTGCCTCCCTGTTTCCCATTCCACATTTTATTGTCTCCTGTTCTGGGCATTTTTCCATTGTCTCAATCCCTCGTGTCCCTCTGCTGATGGCCAGTTTGGGGTGATAAATCCCCCAGGCTGGAGCCAAATCCTGGGAAAAAATGAGTTTCCATGCCTTGGGCTGCTTGGGAAGGGAGTGGTGCCATCTCCATCCTTGAGGATATTGGGGAAGGGGCTTTGGGAAGGGCTGGGGTTCCACACACATTCCACACACAACCTGGCACAACTTCACTGCAGGTCTGTGAATGACAGGGATTTGTCATTCCCTTTTTATTTCCTTTTTGGGAAAGGGTCTCCTGCCCCCATTTCCTCAGCCCCAGCTCTGAGGTTTCATCTGTCCCATCCCCTTGGATGGATTTTGGGATTCTGGCTGCCCTGTGCCTGGCAATGCTTTGGTCAGGGCTGATCCCAGCTCTCCCTGAACCCCAAAACTTGGGGCTTCTCCTGGGATTCACCATTTTGGGGTACTGCCCTCTGGGGCAGGGATGCCACAGGAAGCAGTAGGGCCTGAATTTGGGGGGATTCCCTTCCTTTCCTAAGGGGGTTCTAATTAGGGGCCCTAATGAGGGGCTGCTTCACCCCCATGGCTCTGCTGGGTGGGAGTTGGGGATACCCCCATCCCAATTTCCAGACTGAAGAATGCTCAGAGGATCCCCAAAATTCCCTCAGCATCCACATTTCAAGGTTTGGGTGCTGTAAGAGTGGCTGTAAGGTATCCTAGAAAGGAGCAGAGTGCTGTTGTAGTCCCTGATATCCTGGAATAATCCCTGTTGCAAAAAGATGGAATAGAAGCATTCCAAGAAATGATGGTAAAATCCTAATTTTCACTGCCCAGTTCTCCCAGTTGCTTGGAACCAGTCAGGGAATACTGTGGCCTGGGAAATACAGGATCCTCTATCCCAAATTTTCCAGCTGCTCTGATCAAATATGCCAAATTCCCTCCTGGAATGTGGGATGTGGGTTTGAGTCCCCTCAGGTGCTGTCACCTCTGGACTCAGGGCATGTTGGGACGTGAAACAGAGGAGTTTTTTGGGATTCTTTGGCTGTGTCTCCTCCCCACAGGGGCAGGAAGCAGCAGGGCAGATTTATGGGATGATGCTGGGGTCAGGAATGTGGGGTGTGGAGGTTTGGGTGACACCCATTAGTACTGTCATCACCCAGGTGGGTAAACTGAGGCACCAGGAAATGTTTTCCCAGTGTCACAGAGGAAATCCGGCATGGTGACTCCTGCTGCCACATTCCTGCTTGGATTGAACGGGATTGCCATGGGCAAAATCCATATTCTGTGGGGTGGCTCCCTGATCCTAATGGGAATGGGAAATAGGGGAATAAAGGGATGGCAGAATCCGTGGGGAACAAGGGAGATACTGGGAATAGGGGGAGCCATGGGGAATTGTGGAAAATCAGTGGAAATGGGGGTTTTCACAGAGGTGCACCCTGTATTTTATGAGATGGTTCCCTGGCCATGGTGGCAATAGGCAAAATGGAAATGGGGTAATGAGAGGAGTGTCAGAATCCATGGAGACACAAAGGAATACTGGGGAGCCGTGGGGAATTGCGGGAAACATTGGAAAAGGAAGAGCTGGAATTTGCGGCCCCGGCGCGGCCTCGAACCCGCGGCCCATCCATCATTTCCACCTTCCCCCCCCTCGGAACTACAACTCCCGGCGTGCCTCGGGGCCGGCGGAGCGTTGAGGGCGTGGCCAATGGTAGCGCCGCGGGGCGGTGACGTCACTGCGGGTGACGTCAGGGGTCCAGAGAGAGGCTGGGGCAGAGGCGGCCGGAGCGGCTGAGGGAGCGCGAGCGGCGCGGGGGGGGCCCTGTCGGCGACAGCGGCGACAGCGGCGACAGGAGCGGCGACAGCGACAGCGGCGGGTCCCAGCGCCTCGCGGCCCGGCGCTCCCCCGCTCCTCTCGGCGCCGGGCGGCCCCGGCCCGCGGCGGCGGCGCTGACAGCCCGCCCGGAGCCCCGGGGGCGGCCGCGGCCACCATGTCGTCCCCCAGCCCGGGCAAGAGGCGGATGGACACCGACGTGGTCAAGCTGTATCCTTGCCGTGCCCCCCCTTCCCCGGGCCCGCGGGGGACGAGGATTCCCCCCCTTCCCCCCCCACGGCCGGGCCTGCAGAGGGGTTGGGAGGGCGGGGGGCACCGGGGACCCCCCCGCCCCGAACCCCCCATTCGCGGCCCCTCGGCCTCTCCCAGAGCTGGGGGTCGGATCTGCCCCCGTGCCCACCAGGAGAGGCCTAGCCCCCCCTTTGGGCTGTATTTTGGGGGTTTATCCCCCTCTGTGGCGCTGGGGGTGTCTCTGCAGACCCCCCCTTGGTGATGCCCCCCAATCTGGGTGCTCCGCACCCCCCTTTTTGCCTCTTTGGGGAGAGCAGTTCCAGCAGGCACAGCCCAAAGAAAGGCTTTTGTGGGGTTTATTATGATTATTTATTCCCCCATTTCACCCCGCGGTTCACGAAGCTTCTGGTGCCGGCTTAGGGATTTAATTTTTTGGGGAGGACGGGGGGGGTCCCTCGGGGTCTGGCTCGACAGACCCAGGGGTGGGTGAAGGGCATCAGGGCCCAAGCCTGTCTCCCAAGAGGTTTATGTAACCCTCCAGGTTTGGTTAGGCTTTATTACTTTTTATTTTTGCCTTTCTTCCTTCATAGATCTGTTTATATTTTTCCTCCTTGTTTTTATTCCTGGCCCTTTACGGGGCGGTGAATCCCGTTTTTTTGTTTTTTTTTTTTCTCTCTGTCTGGAGAGTGGGTGGCGTTGAAAAATACCATTGGGAATTGGGTTCTAGGATTGTTTTATTAATAGTTTTTGTTTACAAGGTGGCGGTGTGAGCCGGGAAAGGGTAGGAATGACAAAAGTGGACGAAATGTTTCTCGGATCTGTCGCCTGAACCTTTCTCACCAGGATTTGGGGTTGGTGGCTCTGCCCTGGAGGTGCCCAGGGGTCGAGGAACGAGTCTGATTTAGTTCCCAGAGAGAGATAAACAAACTTATCAGGATTTGGTGGTGTTTTTTTGGAAGGGGGGAGGAGGGAGGAGCAGCAGCCGCGCTCCTGTTTGTGGCTTATCGAAGGAAACTTGTCTGACGTTCGCCCAGCGCCTTTCTCCCCACAAAGCTGCTCTCGGTGTATTTCTCGCCCTGTTTTGAAGCAAATAGGAAATGAGTCCTGATGGTGCTCGAATCGGAGCTATTTTTATCCGGGGGTTTAAAGTTACACACATGTCAGACTCCGCCAATTGCGATCGATGCTTAATCGCACCGGGAGGAGGGTCGGGAATTCCAGCTGTTTACTGAGGGGGGAAAACCTTTCTTAGGGATAGCTTGAAAACACCTCTGGGCCAGGCAGGGCCCAAGCTGATCGGCTGCTGCTCTGTTTCCCTTTCCCCTCCCCCTCTCTTTTCCTTTTTTTTTTTTTTCCCTTTCTTTCCCTTTTTTGTTCGGTTCCTTGCCGGCTTCTCCAGCGATCGCAGCATTTTGGAGGACAAAGAGCAGGTTTTTCCCTGCGAAGTGTGTTTCTAGGAGCTGGGTAGGTAGAAATCCCCGAATATCTGGGATTCCTCTCTGTGCTTGGGGAGTTTCCTGCTCTGTTCTTTCTGCCCCCTGACAAAATGGCTTTTCCAAAAGCAAAGCCCTTGTCGGCTCCGCTTTTTTCCTTGTTTTCCGAGGGGTGAGGGTTAGAGCAGTCGGTCTCCTGCGGACAACAAACTTAGGAAGTTGGATGTGTCAGATGACTCCTCACCACTCCTCCCTCGCTCCCTCCCTCCCCAGCCTTTTTTTGTTTGTCTGCCTGACTCGCCCGGGGTGAGCAGCTCGCTAGGCCCCGGCTCCCCAGACGCTTCCCTGGGGAATCTCCCCCTCTGGATCTCAAATCATCAGCGTCTCCTTTGAGACCTGGCAGCCAGCAAGGTCTCGGTGGTGGCCAGAGAAGGGACTCGTCTGAAGGAATGTGCTCCTCCTGGGGCTTTCAGGGTTTTGTTGCCGTGTAGGGTTTTTGTTTGGGTTTGGTTTTTTTCTTGCTGCCATTTTCATTACGGTTTCCCTTTTCATCCCCTTTCCACGTCTCTAACAGAGAATAATAGTGTGGATTTATGGCCTGCCAAGGGCTACCTTTCCCAGTGGGGAGGGGGCACCGAGCAGGGGGAATAACACTCCTGCCTTCTCCTGCTCTGACAGGTTTAGGAGCCGAGCGAGGTCTTTTTATGATTCCTATTTTCAATCCTAACACGTCCGTGTCCTTTTGTGGATGCCTCTTTGTGAGGAGGGGAGGGGAGAGGTGGCTGCTGTCTCTCCGTGGGGCTGCAGGAAGGGCAGAGCTCTGGAACTGATGTTTAATAATCTCCTGCTCCAACTCCCTGCCACTCATTGTCTCCCTCTGATTGTGTTTGTGGTGCTGAGGCTGGAAAAGGGAATCATAATCTGTAATAATTAATCATAAATCCCCGTTTTGGGGAGCTCCAGCCAAAGTTTCCTGAGTCACCTGTGACCTTTCAGAGTAGGGTTTTTGCAGGAAGGCTCTGTGCTCCCCAGTGGCCTGGAATCCCGGGGTTATCCCACCGGGAAACCCCCAGACCCCCTAGCTGGCCTCTCCAGGTATCTCCCACCCCGAGAACCCCGGACTGGGGGCTCCCCTTTGTGTCTCCCCCCAGTTTTGGGGCGAGTGCCAGCCTCGCAGCCGTGTTTGCAGGGGAAAGGCCTCGATCTCTCCCAACTCCACGGATTGGCTGCTCTGTTACTACCCGGAAACCGGGCCCGGGGCGGAGCGAGGCTGCAGCTGATGGGGTGTCCCTGCCAGGCTGTTTACACCCCTGGGGGACCCACCCCAGCACCCCCATCCCCCCCAAACCACAGCGCTGCTTCCCCTTCCAGCCCCGGGGTTTATTGTTCCACGGCAGTTTACTTAGTTTATTTAGTGCTGATTTATTTTCCTCCTTTTGTGGAGCAGCGCTGCTGGCTGGGTTTGTAGTCCCCGAGCGCTATTTTTAAGCTGGTAAAGGGAAGTGTCACCCTGTTTTGTGCCTGAAAGGAATTATAAATAGTGGGCAGCTTTGTTTGAACGTCCCTGTGCTGCCCAGTTTGCAGAGCTGGGGGTTTGGGACTGTAACTCACAGCGTGTTGCACTCCCTGCTAATTTTAGGCTCGTCCTGAGTCAAGGAGAACAAAAGTACAAATCTCCTTAGTTTACCTGCAGAGCATTTGGTAATCTCAGAACTCCCCCACCGTGTTTGCTCCGTCGAGGCAAAGGCTAGGACAGAGTTTACATTTGGGATAAATTCCTTTTTCTGGTCATTCTGGGCTTACACTGCACTTATCATCCCACTTGAACACCTTCCAAGAGCAGCGTTGAGCAATGGCATCACGTGGCTTTGTTCTCTTTGGCCTGTCCCCAGGGAAGAGCGTGTGCACTGGAATGTCTTGTTTTGGTAGGGTTTTGGTGGGGCTTTGTTGTTTTTTCTTAGGGTTTTGTTTTGCTTTAAAGGATGAATATTTCTGGAAACTTTGAATGTAAATTTTTTTCGAGTGTCACGCTACGTTTCTTTCTGCTCCACTTCTGGGGCTCTTGTTTTTTAATGAGGTCTCCAGGGATGAGGGGAATCGTGTGGTGATGCTTCAAAATGCACAAAAGATGTGGCAGCAGAAGTGGGAGAGCCCCCCCTTTTCCCCAGAAATGCTGGCACAGGTGGTGGTTTATAAATCAAATCAGGTAAATGTGGCTTGGGAGGTGGTGCCTGTCTTGAGGAGAACTGGAAATCCATAAATCTCTGCCCAAACCAAACCAGCTGGAGGGAAATAAATAATCTTTGTTGCCTACATGACAACTTCCAAGGGTATCATCTTGCTACTTTTAGAGCAGAATTCAGTCTGTTTGCTGTGGCTGGATGTTTTTTCCCCCAAAAAATTGGCTGGAGTTGGAATTTCATTTTCCCTTTGTTGCCTTGTCAGTTGGATTGGGGAGGATTTGGGAGCAGACCTGAAAGCCCAAGTGCACCTGTTTAATCATGAATTGCCATGGTCATGGAGTTCAGACTGGGAAATCTGGATGTGCTTAGGGCTGCTTGGAGCCTGACATCCCAGCCCTGCCTAAAATAATAAAAATATGGGTAATTTTCATTATTTCCCCATCTCATTCCCTAGACTCAGAGCAGAGATTTTGGAATACTGAATAGTCTGGCATGATGCTTCCCAGATTCCCAGTTCTGAAGTGGCATCAGCGCACTAAATACTGATTAAACAAATTCTAGAGGTGTTTTCTTTGTGGTAACAATTTCAAAACCCCAAAAGTGAACAGGAGATTTCAGAAAAAACCAGACATTCCCTGTTTAATGATGTCCTGGCTGCAGGAGGTTGTGCCAGCTGTTTTTCCTGGCTTTCCCTGGGAAGCTGTGCTGGATTTGTAGTAGGGGATTGTTTTTAAGTGTCATCATGACTATTTTACAATCCTGGTGAGCTTTTGGAAACATCTCCCAGAGTGACTCCCACGTGCTCAGCATTTCTCAGCAGCAGGAGCTGATAATGGGAGCTCAGAGCTGAGCTCCCCATCCTGCAGGTCCCAATATTTTGGATAAAGCAGGAGATGCCCCTCAGTGAGGCCCTGCATAATTTCATTTACCAGGGGAAAATGACATTTAATCTTCATGGGAAGTTTTCTCTCCTGGTCCTGGCCATCATCCTGCACTGGCATTAAATGATGATTGGGTTTTTTTAATATTTTGGGACTTTTTAATAAATTTCTCCTCCAAACTCACCCTTAATTCCTGGAGCAGGAGGAGCAGATAATCTGGAAGCTGAGGGAGTAAATCCTGGAAGGTTTTTCTGAGAGTTCACACCCAAATTATTGCAGGAGATTCCCTGCCCTGTGTCCAGGGGGAAGAAAAAGCAAAGAAGTGCTTAAACTGAAAGTTTTGATAGATTTTTTTCCCATTTGTTTTCCTGGAATTTTTCTTTCTAAATTTCAAGTCTTGATGGATTTTTTTTCCCCTCTTAGTTTCCTTGAGTTTTATTCCTAAGCTGAAAGTCTTAATAGACTTTTCCCCACTTTGTTCTTTGTTTTCTTCTTTTTTTTCCCTAAATTTCAAGTCTTGCTAGACTTTTCCCCTCTTTGTTTTCTTCTCTTTTTTCCCCCTAAGTTTAGTCCTGATAGACCTTTCCTCCTCTTTATTTCCTTGGGAAACTGGAAGTCTTGATAGACTTTTCCTCTCTTTGTTTTCTTCTTTTTTCTCCCTAATCTTAAAGTCTTGATAAGAATTTTCCTCCTCTTTGTTTCCTTGGGTTTTATTCCTAAATTAAAAGCCTTGATAGACTTTTTCCCTGTTTGATTTCTTCTTTTTATCCCCTAAATTTCAAGTCCTGATAGACTTTTCCTCCTCTTTATTTCCTTGGGTTTTATTCCTAAACTGAAATTCTTGATAGAATTTCCCCCCTTTTAGTTTCCTTGGGTTTTATTTCTAAACTGAAAGTCTTGATAGCTTTGTTTCCTTTTTTTTTGTCCCCTAAATTTCAAGTCTTGATAGATTTTTCCCCTCTTTGTTTTCTTCTTCCCCCCCCAAATTTAAAATCTTGATAGATTTTTCCCCTTCTTTGTTTTCTTCTTTTTGTTTCCCCTAAATTTCAAGTCTTGATTGACTTTTCCCCCCTCTTTATTTCCTTGGATGTTTTTTCTTAGATTAAAAGCCTTGCTAGACTTTTCCCCTGTTTATTTTCTTGAAATTTAGGGGAAAAAAAAAAAGAAGAAAACAAAGAGAGGGAAAATCTATCAAGACTTGAAATTTAGGGGGGGAAAAATGAAAACCAAGCTATCAAGGCTTTCAGTTTAGGAATAAAACCCAAGGAAATAAAGAGGAAGAAAAGTCTATCAGGACTTGAAATTTGGGGTAAAAAAAAAGAAGAAAACAAAGAGGGGAAAAAATATGAAAACCAAGCTATCAAGGCTTTCAGTTTAGGACTAAAACCCAAGGAAATAAAGAGGAAGAAAAGTCTATCAGGACTTGAAATTTAGGGGGAAAAAAGAAGAAAACAAAAAGGGGAAAGGTCTATCAACATATGGAGCAGTTTCCTAGCCAAATTCCTCCTGTTTTCACTGCTTAAGTCAGAGGTGATCCCACACTGAGGCAGAATTACCTGAATTTTCCTTCTGTCCTGGACTTTATTCTGACAGCAAAAAAAACGCTGAATAACATTTTTTTTTTAATATAAAATGTGAATTATAGATGTGGGTGTGTGTATCTGAGCCCATTGTGTGTCTTGCTGTGTGCATTCAGCTCCCCTCCTTTCCCCTGTGGGTTTTGTCCATGCATTTCTGGAATCATGAGCATAGAGCCCCAGCTCTTTGTTTTTTCCTCACCAAAACAGAGCTCTCGTGACTGAAGGATCGTCCCACCTTGTCATCTCTGCTTTCCACTGGATTCCAGCAGGAGCCTCTGCATGAGCTCCTGGCTGGGATTTGCTTTTTTAAATTTTTTTAATTTTTAATTCTTTTTTTTTCACCTCCTTGGGATGCTCAGAGCTGTTTGTGCCTTGGTGTGGATACACCTGGAGTGCAAGGATTCACTCTCCATCACCAAGGCAGTCTCTTCCCAGACTTTTGATCCCCTCACCTCCAATTTTTCTCTCATCTTCACTCTCCATCTTTTCTCAGCCTCCCTAAGGATCTGAGATTGAGGATGGATTTAATCTCTTGCAAAGTGATTTTGCTGCTTCTTGTATATCCAGTAATGATTCTGAATGCAGGACTTGGCCACTATTTTATTTTGCAGCTTCCAAGAGCCCATCCTCTAATCTTAAATCACTTCAGATGCCCTGGAATAAATTGATGCAGCCTTCCAGGAGATGCCAAATCACTCCCAAATCGCTTGGCAGGAGGTGTTGCACATCAGTGGATCCACTTTAATCCCTTTAAAGTGGGAATTACAGAGCAGGGTTGGACATCCTGAGGGTGATGGAGGCTCCCAGATATTTGTGACTCAGCCTGAGGGAGGGATAGAGCCATTCTGGATTTTTTTTTTTTAAGGGTCAAATGCTGCTTTCCAGAAATTGCTGCATCTCCCTGTACATGCTTTCCTTGGAATCACTACAAGAAAACTGCATAAAATATTATTTTTATTTAGGGGTTGTACAAATAGAGTGTCTGGATGGATTATTCTGAAAGGTTTTGCAATCTCTGGATTTAATTGTTTGGGTTTTTTTTTTTTTTTTTTTTTTTTTTTTTGGTGTTATTTCCTTAAAAATGAATGGTTTGAATTTGTTCATGTTTTCTTTGGGGAAAGTCTACATTTATGACAGTTGCTGCCTTTTAGAGGAGCTTCACCCTGGAGGCTTTGTGTCATTCCCTGTGAAAGGTTGAGGTGAAAAGCTGACAGCTGATGATTAAATAAATTTTGCATTATTTGCCAAATTCCAGGGGGCTTTTACCTGCCTTTGAGCAGTGGCAGGAGGGACTTGGGCTGGAAATTAGAGCTGTGCAGTTCCTGGCTGCCTTCTCAATGTCACAGCTGATTGTTTCTAGGCACTGGTGTGTGGATTTTTTTTTTTTCTAAAGGCTGGTTTGGGACAGGCTGTGGGAATGGGAGGGAAGGACAGGGCTGAGGTGGTGCCCTGCATAATGAAGGAATGGGATTGAGGGAGGAAGAATCCAGGCTCTGCAGCCAGGAGTGGCTTTGAAATCAACTTTAAGGATGTTTGCACCAGGGAGACACTGGCTGGCTGTAAAATCCAGGATTTTGATAAAACAAAACAGATTTTAGAGGTAGGATCAGCTATTTACACAATTTACCAAGCATAACCCCTGAAAAGCAAAAAAAGTAAAAAGTAAAAACCAGTGTGTGATACTGAGCCTGAGTGTCCTGGATTAACCTCCACCGTGCTAGATTAATGGATGCAAAGTTGAAAAGATTGATAAATTATTAACTTAACCACGCTGGCAATTTTTTTTTTCCTTTTTGTGGGCTGTGGTGCTTTGTTTTGTCTCAGTGCTGGCAGGTCCAGGCCTGCTCTGAGGCTGTGTCCGAGGAGACAACCCCATTTCTGAGCAGGAAAGCTGCATGGGAACACAGCCCTGCCTTGTCTGAGCAGAAATTGAAAATCATTTTGCTCTTAAAGGAGTTTCTAAATCAAAATGCTCTTTTAAAACTGGGCTCTGGAGCTTTTGGGTCACCAGTATGGCCATGGTTGAAGGGTTAAAACTCTTCTTGTTTTTATGAAATGAAGCTGCTCCTTTAAGCCTTGCTCAGTGAAGTGTGAGTGGTGTGAAGCCGGAATTTTATTTTTTTTTAGTTTGAGAAGGACCAGGTTTAGCTTTCAAATGCATTTGGGGAGTGGAGTTGATGGCTTTTTAAAACATAATTTAGGGAGGTCTGCACTGAGAGGAGCAGAACATGGAATCATGTGTTTGGGTGTTTGGGTGGGAAGGACCTTAAATTTCATCCAGTTCCCACCCAGACCATGGCAGAGACAACTCCCACTGTCCCAGGAGTTCCCAGCCTGGCCTTGGACATTTCCAGGGATGGGAATCCCACACTTGCCTGGACAGCAAGAACATGACATGGAATGAGTGAGAGACAGAGCCCAAAACTTGCCTTTGGCTCCTGGCTGTTCCCAAACTGATTTATTCTGGGAAAATCCTTTTTTTATATATATATTTTTTTTAATTATCCTTTTGTTTTCCTGATTTTTTTTCCTTTTTGGGAACAGGGAGAGATTTCCAACCCAGTGAAAGCTGCTCCATCAGGGGAAGCCACTGCTCTGTCACCCTCTCTTTTTCTGCTGAAGGCAACTGGAACTGGTTTTGTTTTTCTTGTGTCTGATGCCATTAATTCAGACTGGGTGACCTTCCCCCTCAGATCTCCAAAGCCAACAGGGCTGGCCCTGGTTTCACATGGCAGCCAGGCAGGTTTTAGAGCTCACAATGGCCTGGCTGCTTTGCTGCTGAGCTCATGTTGTGCCCATGGCTCAGCAGCACTGGGATCCTTTCTGAAGGACCCACACCCCCCTTGGCTGTGCTGCTGAATTTTAGGAGCTCTCTAAACACAAAATCAGGTTTAGGAAGCAGCAGGGGCTTTGTTTGGATTGATTTTAGGTTTGGGAATGGCTTTGCTTGGGTGTTGGAGTCAGTGAGTCAGGGGTCTTTCTGAGTTCTTCTGAGAGAAATCAGAGTGCAGGGATTGAATAAGTCTTAGAGTGAGTTCTGATGTTTCCCTGTTTTTTGTTTTTTTTTAAAAACGTCTGGATATCAGTATGTTTCAACCTTTGCTACTGTGGCATTTGAGACCTTTTACTTACTAAGAACACCAGAACTCACTCTAAAACTTATTCAATCCCTGCACTCTGATTTCTCTCAGAAGAATTCAGAGACCCCTGACTCCAACACTTGGGAATCCTCAATTCCAAAGTCACCAGGGCAGAAATAAAGGAACAGTCCTTGCAGGTATCCTGGGAATGTCACATCTCTGAGGTGACTCAGTGGTTACACTGATTTATTCCCTGCTGCTCCTACTTTTTGTTTCCCACTGTTTATTTTTTTTTCTGTGTTGAATTGAGGGAAGCAGTGGAAATAAGGAAGCTGAATGATCAGTGCTTTGTTTAACATCGTTGGTAACTGAATCCTCCTGGCTCAGGGGAGGAATCTGTGCCTGGATATTGGAGAAAGCTCAGATCCCAACAGGAGAATGTGCTCTGAGAAGGGTCTGGGTTGAAAAGTTGGGATGTCAGAAATCAGATCCTGCTAAGTCAGAGCCAGAGCCTGTGTTCCTTGAAAGGGAAGGTATGTGAGGAGGTGTTAACTCACCCTGGAGCTGCTCCACACTTTTTTCAACTCCTGTGCCTCCTCTAAAGCTCCAGGCTCTTGGATTTAAACAGATTTTGTCATGCTCACAAGTGCTGAGAAAGCTGCACCTTACTCAGAATCCATTTGTTTTATTATTTCGTGTTTTGTTTGATGTTGCCATGAAAAGATAATTATAAATGTTTGGCCAGTTTGGAGCAAAAATTGCCCAGAAAATAAATAACCACGTTCTGCAAACTGGGCTGGAGGTAAAACCAGTGTGTTTTACACGTGGAGAAAACCCAAACCAGTGACAGGGGTGGGAAATGCCTCCAACCTCCCAGTTTGGCAGGACTGAAGAAATATTCCCCCATGGAATCCCAAATCAGTTAAACTGAACCCTGCTTGAGTCACTGGTCACTGCTTGAAGTCAAATCCTTGCCAGGTGAAACAAAAATCCCCTACAGGTGAGCTGATGAGCAAGAACCCCTAGTTTGCATTTTAATATTTGCCACAGCTCTGCTGTTGCACGAAATCAGGAAATTTGCCAAGCCCTGCATTTAAACCATCTGCCCATCCTGGTGCTAAACCTCATTTTCCACTTTTAGGGAATAGGTTGTGGAGGAGAGGGATGTGTTTGGTAATTCTGCACTCACACCTTGACTCCTGCAGCTCCTCAGGTGTGGTCCCAAACTGCCTGAGCTTTTAAAGTATCAATTCTCTGGGAAAAAAAAAGAATTTTTCCTCATTTAGCAGCATTTCTTGGAAAAGACTAAAGTCTAAGCAAAGATTTGCTTGTTACACTGTTTAAATGTAGCAAGAAATGGGTTTGGGGGGTTTGTGCAGGGATTCTGTTGGTTTCTCAACATTGTGCAATTTGGGGCTTTTTTTTTCCCATTAGTTTTTCTCTGGAGTTGGTTGGATAAGTGGGAACTGTGTATGAAAATTTTGTTAACCTGTTGTAGGGAATAGATAAAGGTTCCTTCCACCCCAAAATTCCATAATAACTGCCTGCTTTGAGTCTGAACCAGCATCTCTGTCTTGGTAGAGGCAAATTTTAGTCCTGTGCTGATAAATGTTGAAATTGCTGTAATTTGCTTCTTTTTGGATTTCATCTTTTTGCAGGGGCTTCCTGCTCAGTGTGACTGGGATTTAACAGGATTCTCCAGGCTCAGGAGATGCATTAATGGGGTTTTTTTAAAGAATTTTGGAATTTTTTTCAGACTGAGTAGTTGGTGCCTTCCAGAGTCACAGATTTCTGTGTTGCCACCCAAAGTTCAGTGTCCTTAAGGCATTTCAGGATATTCTGTGTCTGAGTTTCTCTTGCTGGTTTTCTCCAGGCTTGAAAGGCACCAGAGGTGAAACCTGGGATGGGAGAACTCCATAATCCTCTGCAGATTTTGTTTTATTTCCAGGGGCAGCTGGGAATCTGGTGCTGAGCATCCCAGGAGAAAGGCTTTGATATTTTTTCAAGGTGCTTCAAACAGCAAAAACAAACCCTAAAAGAAGGTGGGGAACATTCCCCTAATTCTTTCAGGGTATAGCATGGATCAGAAGCAGATTCTTTGTGTCCAGGTGTGAAATAAATACCCACATTTCCCATTTTGGGTCTCCTGATGTCAGCCAGGAGGCAGCAGGACTTTGCCACGTGCACATCCCTCTCTCAGGAAGTGGCTGGAGCTGCCACAGAAACCCACATCAGCTGGTTTTTAGGTCATTACCAGGCTGGACTAAATTTAGCCTGTGAGCCAGAAGAGGGAGGTTTTATATCCAAAATTCCTGCCCCCTGTCCCTATTTCTGGAGCATCTGGGCTGTGCCCTACAGCCAGCCCTGCCTCTGCTGACATCCCTGTTTCCTTTTAATCCCACAGGGCTGAGCTTGGCTGGGGAAGTTCCTGGGTGAGGAATTGCAGGGAGGAGGAACAGGACATGGAGCTGCTTTTTGGGTGAGGGCTTTGAGTCCCAAGAGGAGAATCCTGTCCCATTTTTGTGTATGAAACCTGTGGCTTGCTGAACTGGAAGATTTAGGTTTAGGGTGGGGACAGCTTGAGGTAAAGGGAGAAAACCACTTTTCTCTTTATCCTTTAAATTTATCTCAAGTAAGGAACATTCCCACTTTTTCTATTTTATTTTTTTTTCCTTCCCAAGCCCCACATCTCTGCTAAAATTGTCAAATGGCAGAGATGAGTAAAGGGAAGGAAAACAAGTCACTGTGGCAGCACAAGGGAAAATGGCTGGGAGCAGTGTGCTGGTTCTGTAATTCAAAGCTGTCTTTATTTTAATTTCCTTGGTTGGTGCAGGATCCTGGTTCTTTGCAGCAGCACACTGGTTAATTGGGGTTGGATTTTTTTTTTTTTTTTTGGTGGATTAGTAATATTGTCCTCCAAAACAGCTTCAAGTGTGTCAAGGCTGTTTAATTCTGATTTATTTAAGAAGGCTGTGATAAATGTGTGTCTTTGAAAGCCTGGCTGGCTCTGGGAGGTCACCTGGAATTCAGAGCATCTGGCAGAGGTCGGCTCCAGGGTTTTGTTCTGTGCTGGGGAAAACTCAGGGGCTTTTTATCAGCTCCTCTCTGAAGGAGGAGACACTTCAAACTGGGTGACAAAATCCCACTTTTCAGGCAGCTGCACCTGCTAACGACCAAACTGTTAATTAGTTTTTAGTGCAGTGGCAGTGGTGTTCCTTTGTCTCTTCTATAATGGTGATTCAAAGAGATGATGTCAAGGAATCTTCTGTTTCAGCTGAATTTAACTAATTATGAGAAAGCTCTGCCTTCACTCCAAAGCTCAACCTAAATGTCCTGACACCACCATTTATCCTGACAGTCTGGGGTGTATTCCAGAACCCAAAGCTCAACTTCCATTTTAAATTGACTGCTGGTATTTTTTTTCTTTTTCTTTTTAATCCACATAACAAACCTCCAGGTGTTGTTATTCCTGCAGGAAACCTCCAGGTGAATTGTTCTTCCTGCAAAACACGAGGACATAAATTTAGGGATGGCTGATTTGTGAGGCTCCCCTGGGCTCTGCCTTTCTCTCATTAGGGAGGGAAGTGGGATAATTAAGGCAAAGTAGATGTGCTAGAACTGGATCAGGAGCAGGAGTGGATCTCATTCCAGCAGATACAAACTCACCCCTCTGTCCTGGTTTCCCTCTCCAAGTGGGTTTGGTGCTTCTGGGTAGGAAACTTTGCTTCCAAGAACTTCCAAACTCTCCAGGGAAATATCCCAATTTTTCTGCAGCCCTCCCACCTCTACATCTTGGAGGTTGTTTTGGAGAAATCTGCCTGGACTTTGTGTTCTGTGTTCCTGTGTTTTACCAACACCCTCTGCTCTTGTTATAAAACAAAATCCCCTTTTTCCTCTCCTCTGGTTGTGGTGGTGTCACCTGTACCAAAATGGCTTTAATGAACCCTCCCAGTGCCTTAAAAAAAGGTTGAGCTTGGAGCAACCTGGAGTAGTGGAAGGTGTCCCTGCAGGTGGAACTGGATGGTTTGAAAGTCCATTCCAACCCAGACCAGCCTGTGATTCCACTTTTCCAGTTAATGGCTTGATGGGTGGGAACTCCTTGTACTGATCCAACCTTGGAAATTGTGTATTTGTATTTTCTCAGCACTGATCTGTGCAGTGGAATCCCACCTGACTTGGCAGAAAGCAGAGTGATAAACTCAGATTTATTCATTAAGTGAATAAATTTATTATTAAATGAAGAAATTTAAATAGAAATGGCCACGTGCACTGGACAAAAATCAGCCCTGGGATGTTTGGATGTGTTTATGGGATGCACTGGGGAAGCCACAGTGCCCCATTGCCCTCATTCCTTTGGAAGGATGAGGAGGATAATTGATTTAATAGCTGTGACTGTGGCATCTTGGATTGCTGCAGGAATTTCTGCATGCAGGAAACTCCTGCACCTTTTCCTGTAGCAACACTGGCCTGCACTTTCCTGGGCTGTGGGTTTGTGGTGTTTTAATATTGCAGATGACCTGGAAAGAAGGAAAATTGTATAAATTTCAGCTGTGTGTAACCAGGGAGCTGGTTCCTAAATCATTTGGGGTTTTTCTGCTTTGGTGTGAGAGAAAACAAGAGAATTGTGGTGGTTGTAACTTCACCAGGTCTGTGATTCAGGTTTGGAATCTGTGCTCAAAACCCAATGAAATTGTGTGTAAATCCTGCCTGTGCTGCTCCTTTAAAACACTTTGAACAAAGCCAAGGAGGGGGAAGCAATTCTGATCCCTCTGGAAGTTCTGGCAGGGAGAGAAGGGAACAAATCCCATCCTGTGGGGTTTGGGAAGGATCTGTGAAAGGCACAGCACCCTCAGTCCCCAACTCCAGAATATTTCAGTGTAGGATTGGCAGGACCTCTGCAAAACAGCCCCAGTGTGGAGATAACTCAGTTTTCTTTGGTGTCAGAGGTGGAAAGGAAAAATCCCACTGGATTCTGTTCCTGGCAGGCCATGGAGAGCTGCTGTAAAGCATTTCCCTGATGCCAGAGGAGCAGGATCCTGACCAGGACATCAAAGGGTTTCAAATGAGCTCTTCCAAGGTATGGGTGTTGCCTCAGCACTCAAAAAAGAATTTTGGGTGGAAGCCCCTTGCACAGGCTTGATGTTCATCCTGATTTTTGAGCTGCTCTGTGCCTTCTCTGCTGCACCTGAGAATCAGGAGAGCAGAATTTCCACTTGTCCTTGAAAATATATTTTATTATTTATCATTTTAATAGTGTTTTGAAAGGAACAAAAAATCCCCAAGTACCTTAGGAATGATCCACCCTGTAGCTGGTGGAGCTTTTTCATGTGTTCCTTCAGATTGGATGGTGGGAAATCTCCAGTGAGGCCAAACCAGGATTTTCCTCTGTGTTGCTTTAGGCTGAAGGAGTTGCACTAATCTCAGGCCTAATTTCCACATTCAGTTGGCTTTTATTTCTTCCACCCATGCTGGAGAAATCCCAGTGGGTTTGGAGATTTGTTTTAAAGCTTTTTTCTTTGAGGATTGGCAGGTTAGGAGCCAGGAAAGCTCAGAACTGCTGGAGCTTCTGGATGGAACAAACAGTTGGGAATAGCCTAAAACTGGAGAGGATAAGTTTAGATTAAATTTTAGGAAGAAACCCTTCACTGTGAGGGTGGTGAAACCTGGGCACAGGGGGCTGCCTGTGGATCTCTGGAATTATTCAGGACCAGGTTGGATGGAGCTTGGACCCTGGGACAGTGGAAGGTGGCACTGGGTGGTTTGGAAATCCCTTCCCACCTAAATTTTACAATTCTATGAGATGTCAGTGTCTCATTCTCTATGAGATACCAGTTTGTCCCTCTTCTTCAGGGGACAAGTCCCCCCCAAAATACCTTTGGGAGAACTTATTGCTGCTGTGGTTGGAGCAGAAAACACCTGGGTGAGAGGCAGCTCCCTGCTGGGAGTTTGGATTTTAAACATAAAAGCCAATTATTGGTGAATGAAAGCTGAAGCAGCTTTGTGAGCATGGAGCTGCCTCATTTTCACTCCATTTCTGTTAGCTCTGAGTCTGGTTTAGAGCTAAGCCCAGCTTGCCCAGGCTGGAATTTCAAGCAGTTGGTGCTGTCTCAGTTCTGAAAACCATGGTTTAAAAAAAGTGGGATCAGGAGAATGCATCCCTGAGAATTTCTAGTGGGGTTGGAACTCTGCAAAGCGACCCCACACTGGAAAAAACTCTATTTTCCTTGGTGTTGGGAGGCTTGGGGAGCAGGACAACAAAAATCCCACAGGATTCTGCTCCTGAGCAGGACTTGGGAAGAGTGGAAGTGTTTCCTCCCCTTTGTGATGATTTGGCAGCTCAAGGTTCAGTTCCTTTGTGGGGAGCTTGTCCCAAACCTGATTTTTCTTGCAGCATCCCAGCATGGAGTGTTCATTAAAGCAGTTCTCAGGATTCCCTGGTCTCACACTTCCCTAAGTCAGGGTTAGGGTGGAGTCTGAGCTGAGGATCAGCATCTTCTGCCTCAGTTCTATGGCCCAATTCAGCATCTTGTGGAGGCAAGGAGAGGATGTGGAATCTACCTCCAGAACTGGACCTGCTCTGTGCCAAAGCTAAATTTAAGCTTAATTTATAATTTTATTATTTTTATTATTTATTATTATTTTTAAGCTTCAAGCATTTCTTTTGACACTTTCTCCTTCCTGCCACAAAACTCTTTTATCTTGTTTAAAATCAAGACCTTGACATAATTTTAGTTTGTTTTTTTTCCCTAAATAAGCTCAGCTCTTGGCCTCCTCTGCATCTGCTTTGAGTGCCAACATCTCATCCCAAGGGTTTTCCAGCAGGAGGAGATGGATGTTTGTCCCTTTGGGGCTTCATGTCACCATTGCTGAGGTGCTCTGAGGCAGTTTCTGAATGACTCTGGAGGTTTCTGTGAGCAAAAAAGCATTTCAGTAAAACCTACAAAAAAAAAAAAGCCATTTCAGTAAAACCTACAGAAACCAAACTCCCCTTAAGGGAAAAGGCCACATCTTAAAATAATACTTTTTTTTCCCCCCTGAAGACTAAATTGGAGAAGTATTTGAATATATCAAATCTGCTTTTAACAGACCTGCTGGATTCTTGTAAATCATGTGATGAGGCCCAGCCCCAAAATCCACTTAAATCTTGGTCTTGGTGTCAGATCTAGCCCAGGTTTGGGTCTCACTCAGTCCTGTGGTTTCACAACTCCTTCACAAGGGTTTCAGCACTTCTTGAATCCTCCCAAAGAGGAAATGAACCGTTACCAGCACACCTGGGGGAAAAAAAAAAAAAGCAAAGATTGTATTTTCTCCTTCTGCTATTTCTCTGAAAACACACTTGAAATTTCTGACTGCTTTGAGAAGTTGATTATTTGTACATGAAACACTCAATTCCACCACTGTGTCCCATCTCCATGGAAACCAACTTCTCTGGGTGGGAGCTTGGAGTGATGCAAACATCCAGTGTGGTGCTTCAGCTCAGGGACAGATGTGTGGCCACCAAAACGGCTCCAGTTCATCCTCAGTGCTGCTGGATCCAGCTGTGACTCAGAGTGGGGAATTCTGATTTTTCCATCTCCCACTGAATTCCCCTGGGAAGCTCAGGCATCAGGTCAGAGCCAAATTTTTGGGATGTTTTTGCCTCTCCAGCTATCCCAGAGAAATGGGATCCATTTAGAGTTTGCTGATTGACAGCTGCTTTAATTAGGAGTTAATTGCACCTCTTGGATTCCTATTTGGCTTTTCCTGAGATTTTAGGAAATATTGTGGAGGTGGCTTTGTCACACACAGGAGCATCACTTCAGCTTTGTTGATCCCAATTTTATTCCAACTCCCATCAAACCCAATCCTCTTTAGAATTCCTGTGCCAACTTCTGACCCTGATTAATGCATCTCCCTGCCAGGACTCAAGGTCCTGGTTTCATGGAGGGAATTCCTGGTGCCACCACTGCAGTTCAGTATTGGCCCATCCTGTGGAAGCTGAACACACTTCTGCACAAGTCTGTTCCAATCTGTTTTCTCTAATGCAAAATATAAAATATTTTCTATATATATAAATATATAATAGAAATACTTTTGTAAGTATATTTTTATATAATCTTCATATATAAATATTACATATTATATAGCTATATATACTATTTATATACATTTTTATATAAATCTATATTTTTATTTACATATATATATAATAAAATAACAGGATCATGGAATAATTTGAGTTGGAAAACCCCTCTGAGATCATCCAGCCCTGCCCCATGTCCCCAAGTGCCACCTCCACAGGGCTTTAAACCCCTGCAGGGATAGGGACTCCAGCACTGCCTTGAGTATTTCCAGTGCCTGGTCACTGTTTCCATGAAGGAATTTTCCCCAAAATCCACCCTGAGTCCATTCCCTCTCCTCCTGTCCCTGTTCCCTGGGGCTGTCCCCTCCTGTCAGGGACTTGTGCAGAGCCACAAGGACCCCCCTGATCCCCTTTTTCTGCTTCCTTTCCCTTTCCCAGCTCCTTTCATGGATAAAAAAATCCAATATGTACCTTCCTTCTTTTTTTTCTCAAGTTGAAAATTTTTAAAGGAGCCACAGAGAGTTGAGGAGGGCAGTGAATTGTTTTATTTTCTGTAGGAAAAGTGCAGTGCTGCTCCATCCAGCATGGAATGGGATGCACCTCATCTTCCTGTGGTGTTTCTGGGGAAGGGAAAACCAGATTTTGAGGCTGGAGTGGAGGAAAATGCTGACTTGATTTGTGCTGGCTTCACAGCAGCCAGCTGCTCTGCAAAGTGTCTCCAGGGAAAAGCTGATTTTTCCTTCTACCTTCTCCTTATTACTCGGATTTCTTGGCACAAAGATGGGTGGAAATCAGCCAGGTGGAAATCAGGAGCTCCAGAGAAAACAAGGCAGGCTGGAAACTTTGCTGGAACAGCATTTCCTTCTCCCCAAATCCTCATTTTCATCCCAAAGGTGCATTTGGATTCCCAGGAAAGTTCTTGATGGTGACCAAGGTGGGGAATTTGCCATCCTCACGTGAAATTGGGAAGGATTGTTGTGGAATAATTGAAGAATTCTTTTTCTTGGGTGATTTCTTGCCTCAGGCAGGTAAAACCTGGTAGAGAAGTGGCCAGGAATGGGTTTTTTTTCCCCCAAGCAAAGCTGCATTTCCAACAAGGAAACTCTTGTGTGCAGTAAAAGAAAAACTCAGCAGGCAGGCACAGGTTGCTGTTCAGTTATTAATTCACAATTCCTGCCCTTCCAGGGGGTTTTGGCAGCAAACAGAGCTGGTGTTGTCCTGCAAGGAGTGAAACCCCCTCAGTGCTGAGGGTCACTTGTCACAGGAATCAGGAGAGCCAAGGGAAAGGTGTTAGAGCTTCCCAGGAGTTCTTTGCTGTCCTTTTTCTGTATTCTGTAGGATTCAAATCAGTTTTGTGCCTTTCAGAGCTGTGGGACTCCTGGAAAAGTCCCAGTTCAGAGTCAGGGAATCCCAGACTGGTGTGGTTTGGGAGAGACCTTTAAGATGATGAGCAGGGACACCTCCCACTGTCCCAGCTGCTCCCAGCCCTGCCAGGGACATGTCCATGGATGTTTTCAGGGATTCTCTGGCAATTCCAGCCCAGCCAGGAATCCCTTCCCCAATCTCCCCTTTCCCCATTCCCTGTGTCCTGTCCCTCCATCCCTTGTCCCCAGCCCGTCTCCAGCTCTCCTGCAGCCCCTCCAGGCCCTGCAATGTGCTGGAAGCTCTCCCTGCATCCTTCCCTTCTCCAGGCTGCCAATTCCCAGCTCTCCACAACCTCACACTGGATCCATCTCCTCTCCAAGGGATTGATGGATCCAGGGCCTTCCCTTGCAATCTCAGGGAACCATCAAGGCTCTCCCTTCCCTTTTCCTCTCTTTTCCATCCCCACTGGCCATCAAAATCCCTCTGGATGGATTCTGAGTGTCCTGAATCCCAGAATCCTGGGCTGCCCTGGCTGGGAAGGGAGCTCAGAGCTCATTGCAGGGAAACCTCCCACATCCCAGGCTGCTCCAATCCTTCCTGGGCCATTGCAGGGATCCAGGGATTCTCTGGCAATTCCAGCCCAGCCAGGAATTCCTAATTCCCAAATCTCCCCTTTCCCAATTCCTTGTGTCCTGTCCCTCCAGCCCTTGTCCCCAGAAACTCTGAGGGTGACCTGTGGCCAAGAGAATTCCTGGCTTGAGGAAAACCCATGGATTTTAATATTGGAATAATTTTAGCCTGGAGTTCTCAAGAAGTTTGCAACAAATCAGGTGCTAAGAATCCACCTCTTGCTGCTCCAAGAAATTTTTTTTTTTTTTTGGTGGCCTTTTATAACATTTTTGACTTTTAAAAGTCTTGCAGGGCTGGAGGAGCCTGAGGGAAGTGAAATATCGAGTAATGGGCAGGGAGTTGGAGAAAATAGGGATAAGGGGAAAATGGGGATAAGGGGAAAATGGGGATAAAGGAAAAATAGGGATAAATGGAAAATATGAGTAAAGGGAAAATAGGAATAAGAGGGAAATAGGGATAAATTGAAAATAAGGATAAAGTGAAAATAAAGACAAAGGAAAAATAGGGATAAATGGAAAATATGAGTAAAGGGAAAATAGAGATAAAGGAAAAATAGGGATAAATGGAAAATATGGGTAAAGGGAAAATATGGATAAAGGGAAAATAGGGATAAATATTCCTTAAAGCATCAGCCCCCTGGTGCTGGCTGTGGTTTCAGGTGCACGTGGGGATGTTGTAGCAGGAAAAGGAGGGATTTTGGAGGAGGCAAAGCAGCTCCCAGAGGCTTGGAGGCAGGGAGGGGCTGAGCTGAACTTGCCCTGTGCTGCCCACGCACCTGGAGCTCAGTGAATCCTCAGGCTGGTGTTGCTCATCTGCCTTTGTAAGCAAATAAACATGAATAACCATCAGTTGCACTAATGATGGTAATTGATGTTCTGCAAAGGCTTCAGAAGGATTCACACCTCTGACACCTGGAATTTCCATAGAGCAGGTGGTGGAAAGCTCTTGACAATGGAAAAAAAAATCAGCTGGCTGAGTGTTAATCTCATTTTTAAATTACCTTTTGTAAATCACCTTTTATAAATTACCTTTTATAAATGAAAAAATACAGTGACTTATTTGCTCAGAGGCAGGTTCTCTGCTTAGGTGGCAGAGCTGGATGATTTTTTTATTATTTTTGAAAGATGTGTGGTGTTTATTTCCTACAAATTCAGGATGATTTCTCTGGTGGTGTTCTTCACCTGCAGATAAATATCTGAATAAGAGAGGAAATGACAGAGATGCTTAAAAAGGATTTAATTCCTCATCATGACCCATCTCTCACTTCACTTGTAACCCCCAGATAAATCCACAACTTTATTTTTCATTCCAGTTTTCTGCTCCTCTGTGGCTCAGGGCTGCTCTTGGCCATTTGTGTTGCTCACTGAATATTTTTAGCTGGAAAACTCGTTTTCCCAAGCTTGTAACTAATGTTAATTTTATAGAAACTTAATGAAATGTTAGTTAAATGTTTGCCAGGAAAAAACCACTCAACCCTGTGAACAGACAGACCATCTGTAGGCCATGATGTTCATCTGGGATTTGGGGACATCTGGGTGTGAATTCAAATCCTAGCAAATTTTTTTTTTTATTATTGCTGCAGGGGAAATCCAGCCCTGCAGTGGTGGGTGGCCCTGCATGAGGATGAGAAAATGAGAATTTGATTCTGGAACAGGCAAAATCCACTTTTTTTCCTGATGGGCAGGTCCTCACAGTCCAGATTTGAAAGGTTTTGTGGGGATTTTGTCCTGATGTAGAAAAACCAAAATGCTTCAAATTGCTTTTTATTCTGATGAGTTCAGCCCTGAAGGCAGAGCCTTGATCCCAACAGGGAGTTGGGAACCTGAAAAATTCCTGGAACCTGAAAAATTCCCATGGATATCTCCTAGCAGCCCTTCCAAGCTGATATTTAAAATTAAGTTTCTATAGCATCATCTCAATATTCCCAATATTAAAATTCTCTTCATAATCCTGAGATTGAGATAATTTATCTTCAGGTCCTCAGGACTCCTCATTTCTGTGGCTTTAGAATTTAAAAATCTGGCTGGTATCCAGTTTTTCTTTTTTTTCTTGATTTTTCCACTTTTTTTTTTTTTTTTGGCACCAGATCCAGTTGGCATCCTGAGGTGATGAGATAAAAGTCTTGGGAGGGATTGGGGTGATGGTTTTGAAACATTTTAGGGCTGGGTTTGTAGCTGGGAACTTTGACTCCTTCCAGGATGAACTCTTGGAATCAGGAATGATAAAATTTGTTTTTATCCATTAATTTCTTGGGTTTTTTGTCAATTTGACTGATGAGAAGAGCACTGAGGGATAATGTGGGAGCAGAGAGATTGGGCTGGATTAGAAGGTCCAAAAAAATCTTCCAAAATTGATTTGCAAAAAAATTCTGGATAAAGTGGGATGAATTCCTGAATTTCTGGGATGGAATTCCTGAATTCCTGGGATGGAATTCCTCATTCCTGGATGGAATTCTTCATTTTTGGGATGGAATTCCTGGGATGGAATTCTTCATTTTTGGGATGGAATTCCTGATTCCTGGGATGGAATTCTTCATTTTTGGGATGGAGTTCTTCATTCCTGGGATGGAGTTCTTCATTCCTGGGATGCAATTTTTCATTTTTGGGATGGAATTCCTCATTCTTGGGATGCAATTTTTCATTTTTGGGATGGAATTCCTCATTCTTGGGATGGAATTCTTCATTTTTGGGATGGAGTTCTTCATTCCTGGGATGGAGTTCTTCATTCCTGGGATGCAATTTTTCATTTTTGGGATGGAATTCCTCATTCTTGGGATGCAATATTTCATTTTTGGGATGGAATTCTTCATTCTTGGGATGCAATTCTTCATTCTTAGGATGCAATTCTTCATTCCTGGGATGCAATTCTTCATTTTTGGGATGGAATTCCCCAGTCCTGGGATGGAATTCCCCATTCTGGATGGAATTCCTCATTCCTGGGATGGAGTTCATCATTCCTGGGATGGAATTCTTCATTCCTGGGATGGAATTCTTCATTCCTGGGATGGAATTCTTCATTCTTGGGATGCAATTCTTCATTCCTGGGATGCAGTTCTTCATTCTTGGGATGCAGTTCTTCATTCCTGGGATGCAATTCTTCATTTTTGGGATGCAATTCTTCATTTTTGGGATGGAATTCCTCATTCCTGGGATGCAATTCTTCATTTTTGGGATGGAATTCTTCATTCCTAGATGGAATTCCTCATTCCTGGATGGAATTCTTCATCCCTGACATGGAATTCTTCATTTTTGGGATGGAGTTCTTCATTCCTGGGATGGAATTCCTCATTCCTGGATGGAATTCCTCATTCCTGGGAATTGCTGCAGGATCCATCACCAGAACCTGGCTGATGGAGAGAACATTCCAGGTGCCCTCAGCACAGCTGGGCTCCCTCAGGATTGTGGATCTCCAGAAAAATCCTGGATTGCTCCTGCTGATGAATTCCTGGCATGTTTGGGACAGAATTCCTCTGGGATTTGGGTAGAATTTAGCCTGAGCTGAGAGAAGAATTGGATCAGAGTGTTCTTCACTCCCAGAATTGTGGTGGAGCTTTCTCTGGGAATTCCCTCTGGGAATTTCACTGCTCCAAACGTGCCCAGTCCCTTCTGCTGCTCCCCTGTGCTGCTGGACACTTGTAGGATGCAGAATCCTGGAGGTCTCCCTCACATTCCTGGATTTCCACACTCCCAGCCTCTGCAACCCGTTTCCTTCCCTGAAGAGTTTCTGGAGATGGAAAAAGCTTGGAGGGTGGAAATGTTCTCTCTGTTGCAGCTCCATGCAGTTCCCCCAGGAGTTCTCAGCTGGTTTTTAGTGGCATTCCAAGATTTCACATTTCCTTGGTGGAGGCAGAGGGCAGATGTTTCACCCCAGCTGTGGTAGTAACCTGGAATTCTCATTTCAAGCAAAGAGGTGAATTCATTTCTGCTGATGCACTTCCAGAGATTTCAAATTCACTTTATTTTCAGTCTCTCCTCAGAGAGTCAGGAATGGTTTGGGTGGGAAGGGACCTTAAAAATTATCCAATTCCAACCCAAACCATGGGCAGGGACACCTCCCACTGTCCCAGCTGCTCCCAGCCCCAGTGTCCAACCTGGGATCCAGAGGCAGCCACAGCTGCTCTGGCAATTTGTGCCAGGGTCTCACAGGGAAGAATTTCTGGTATTGTGTCAATAAACCACATGATTGTTCCCAAACCTTTCATCCAAATATTTCTCCCTGTCTTGAACCTAATTCATTCACTTATTTATTATTTTATTTTATTTTATTTTATTTTATTTTATTTTATTTTATTTTATTTTAATTTATTTTTATTTATTTATTTATTTACTTGTAGGAATTTAGATCTTTGCTCTGGGAACTTTATTTATTTATTTATTTATTCATTCATTCATTCATTCATTTATTTATTTATTTTACTGGTAGAAATTTAGGTCTTTGCTCTGGGAATTTGTGCCAGGGTCTCACAGGGAAGAAATTCTGGTATTGTGTCAATAAACCACATGGTTGTTCCCAAACCTTTCATCCAAATATTTCTCCTTGTCATGAACCTAATTCATTCACTTATTTATTTATTTATTTTAATTTAATTTAATTTATTTATTTGTTTATTTATTTACTTGTAGGAATTTAGGTCTTTGCTCTGGGAACCTAATTAATTCACTTATTTATTTATTTATTTATTTATTTATTTATTTATTTATTTACTGGTAGAAACTTAGGTCTTTGCTCTGGGAATTTGTGCCAGGGTCTCACAGGGAAGAATTTCTGGTATTGTGTCAATAAACCACGTGATTGTTCCCAAACCTTTCATCCAAATATTTCTCCCTGTCATGAACCTAATTCATTAACTTATTTATTAATTTTATTTTATTTTATTTTATTTTAATTTATTTATTTATTTACTTGTAGGAATTTAGATCTTTGCTCTGGGAACTTTATTTATTTATTTATTTATTTATTTATTTATTTATTTATTTATTTATTTATTTATTTATTTATTTATTTTACTGGTAGAAATTTAGGTCTTTGCTCTGGGAATTTGTGCCAGGGTCTCACAGGGAAGAAATTCTGGTATTGTGTCAATAAACCACATGGTTGTTCCCAATCCTTTCATCCAAATATTTCTCCTTGTCATGAACCTAATTCATTCACTTATTTATTTATTTATTTTTTATTTTATTTAAATTTATTTATTTGTTTATTTATTTACTTGTAGGAATTTAGGTCTTTGCAGTGGGAACCTAATTCATTCACTTATTTATTTATTTATTTGTTTGTTTGTTTGTTTATTTATTGGTAGGAATTTAGGTCTTTGCTCTGGGAATTTGTGCCAGGGTCTCACAGGGAAGAATTTCTGGTATTGTGTCAATAAACCACGTGGTTGTTCCCAAACCTTTCATCCAAATATTTCTCCCTGTCATGAACCTAATTCATTCACTTATTTATTTATTTGTTTGTTTGTTTATTTATTTGTAGGAATTTGGGTCTTTGCCACAACAGGGACAATGTTAAGTTGTGACCCTCTGTGGCTCCTGAATATTTTTTGAATTTGGCAACACCAGGATTGAGTCTGAGTGTGGAAAACTCAGCTTTAATTTACAGTTGGCATTAATTCAGGGAGCTGAGGACATCCTGCTCAGATCAGCCTGGGAGAGCTGGTTTTTATTAAAAGCAGGATTTGAATTAGTCCAAAGTAAAACCATTTGTGTTTAACCTGATCCAAGAAGCTGTGAGTGTGAAAATCCTCCAGAATTAAACATTCTCTGGGCCATCATTGCACACAGCAGGACCATGCAGGAGTTTGGGAACCTGGAATAATTACCCAGGGCTTTTTCCTAAGGAATTAAACTTAAAAACTTCCTGTTGTGACATGAAGAGATGTGGTGACAAATGTCCCTCAGCATCAGGACTGAGAGCAGCCACCTTGGGAGGCTCCAGCCACAAAGCTGGAGCTTTTCCCAGAGATTCCTGTTGGATTTTAAATCACTGAGGGCATTTATGTTTTATATTTTATATTTATATATTTATATATTTATCTGCCCTTTGTGAGCTGGGTGCAGAGATCTCCTTGCTGAACCAAGAAAATTCCAAAACAAACAACCATAAATTTTTCCCTGTCCCCAAACCCTTTTGGAGCTGACACTGGGGGAAAATCTGGGAATTAAATACTTGAGGAATTGCAGAAAATCCACAGATGGGGCTTGGATCTCCTCACAAAAACTGAGGGGTGGAGTTGGCACTTGGGGATGCAGGAACCTCACACAGCCCTTGGTGAAATCCAGCAGATTTTATAGGTTGTGATTTAAAATTAGGGGTCTGAGGTGGGGATTCTCTGTTCCTGGTGGTTGGGAATTCCTGGTGGGTTTGGAATATTTCAGTGCCATCAAGTGGAATTCCTGCAATCCTGGGCAAACTTGGTGCCATGGAAGCAGGAAAACTTTTCCATCTGAGTGAAAAATCATGGAAAAATCTTTAGTTCCCTGTAGCTGGAACCTTCCTGCCAATCCCCTGCTGTGATGTGAAGGATTTTGTGCAAAATATTCCATGTCACCTTCCCTGAAATGGGAGCAGCATGAAATTCAGGTGGGAAAAAACCTTTGTAATTGTTCCCCAGAGCACTGATGAAAGGTAATTGCTGTAGGATATTCTTCCCAATCCATTAATCCTGATTTACAGAATTCCTTATCAAGCTTCAGCATTGAAACACCACCACTAATGGTCTTGGAATAAAGATTTCCTGCCTTTCCTCTTCTATTCCCTTCTTCTGAAGCCCTTTGATTCTTCCTGTTGTTCTTTTCATGCTGATTCTCCCAAGACTTTTGTTTTGTTTTGTTTTTTTGAGTTTTTTTGGTCTTGCAAGTTGGTCTTGCAATTAATGTGAGATTGTCACAATTTCCACAGGAGCTGTGGGAGGGGAAAATGGAATTTATCAAAGCAGGGACTCAGAGCAACCTCAGTGATCTCCCAAATCTGAGTTTACACCGTGGAAAACTCTGAGGATTCATCCCAAAATTCCTCAGGGCAGGTTTGGGTGGAAAATTGTCTTTACCACCATCATTGTGGTGCTGTGGTCACTTAGATGTGCCAGGACACTGAAATTCCACGTGGGGCTCAGGATATTTTGAATATTTGGGTCCAGGGGCTTTGAGTGAATGAGTTTTGTTCCCTGGATTGAAGGTTTTTCCTTGACTTGCTGCCTCAGGATCGAGAGCAAACACGAGGTCACGATCTTAGGAGGGCTCAACGAATTTGTCGTCAAGTTTTATGGACCACAAGGAAGTAAGTTTGGGACAAAAAAAAAAACAAAACAAAAAAAACACCTGGCTTGTGGTGGGGAATGAGGAAGTGCCATTCCAGAGGGGAAGAGATGAGCAGATCTAAAAAGGATGGATAAAAATCCAGGGAATTTTCTTCTGGACATGGATAGACCCCATCCCTCTGGAAAACTCCTTCAGCATCCCTGAACTTTCCTGACCTGGCAAAACTTGCATCAATTGTGGGAATTTCAGTGGATTTTGTCATTAAAATGGTTTTTCCACCTTAATTTAGCACCATCCCCAAAGATAAGGAGATGATCTCAAAGTGCCTGTTTTTAATCAGTTTTTAATTTGGATTTTTGTGCTGAAATCCTTTCCAGGATCACTTCAAATCGTGTGAGGCAGAGCAGAAAAAGCTTTTTGCTGTGGGAGCTTTGCTCTGTGTGTTATTCCAGAGATGTAAATATGTATTTTCCTAAATCCTAGAGTTGTGTTTATGCTCTGGATGTCTAATTCTTGCTTTTCCTCCCTTGCAGCACCATATGAAGGTGGAGTATGGAAAGTTAGAGTCGACCTTCCTGACAAATACCCCTTCAAATCCCCATCTATAGGTAACAAACACTCATTTTCCCATTAAAATCCTCTGATTTTGGAAGGAGGAGGAGCTGGGAGTGGGATTTAGCTGCATAGTTTGTGTGTTGATCAATTAAATCTTTTATTCCAAGTTGGATTTTTTAATAAAACTCCATTTATAGTGGGGTGGTGGAGCAAAGTTCTTGGTGTTGGGTGAACCCAACTTTTGGGGTGTTCTATCCAAAAGTGAGTGGCAGTTCTTCCACTGAAGAAGAATTTCCTCTTCCATCCTCTTGGAGCAGGGAATACATTTGTGGAAAAATTGAAAATCAGGAATTTATCACAAAAAATAAAAAAAATACTGGCATGGCTGGTCAGGCTTGTTTCACCTTGGAGAGCAATAGGAAATTCAATTAGGAAATGATTTTTAACTTGGGTCCATCCTTGGGGAGCAGGAACCACCTCAGATGTCTTTGGGTTTGTCTTAGTTTAATTAAATTAATTTAATTGCTAATTTTAATATACTCAATTTCTTTTTGAGAAAGGATTCAGGAGTTAAAACAAAGCAGACCTAAAGCTTAAAAAGGGTATAAAGAGGAAATTTATTAACAACACAGAGAAAAAATAAGAAATTTTTGGAATAAGATTTTTAGATTATTTCTCCATAAAAATCTTCCTCTTGCTGGAAAAAAAATCTCTTGTTTTTTTTCCCAAAATCCTCTTCTAGCTGAAAAACCCCTTTTTTTTCTCTTTAACCTCTTGCTGAAACCTCTTTTTTCTCCATAAAAATCCTCCTCTTGCTGAAAAAAATCTCTTTTTTCTTCCCAAAATCTTCCTATTGCTGAAAAATTCTTTTTTTCCTCCTCATGATCTTGCTGAAACCTCCTTTTTTCCTTCCCAAAAAACTACCTCTTACTGGAAAATCCTTTTTTTCCTTCACAAAATCTTCCTCTTGCTGACAAAATTCCATTTTTTCTCCTCAACCTCTTGCTGAAACCTCTTTTTTTCTTCCTAAAATCTTCCCTCTTGCTGCAAAATCCCTTTTTTTTGCTTTCCAAAATCTTCCTCTTTTTGAAAAATCCCTTTTTTTCTTCCCAAAATCTTTCTTTTGGTGAAAAAATTCCATTTTTTCTCCTCAAGATCTTACTGAAACCTCCTTTTTTCCTTCCCCAAAAACTGCCTAGTACTGAAAAAACCCTTTTTTCCTTCCCAAAATCTTGCTCTTTTTGAAAAATCTTTTTTTTTTTTCCTTCTCAAAATCTTCCTCTTGCTGGAAAATCCCTTTTTTCCTTCCCAAAATCTCTGGAAAAGCTGGGACTCAGGAGAGCTCCCAGGAGGGTTTATTTTCATTTTTTTTCTCTATTTCTTTTTTTTTTCTTTTTCATTTTTTTTTTCTGTCCCAGCCCATCTTATCTGGAAAAGCCAGAGCTGGGTGAAACCTCCTGGGTCATCCTGATTATCTCTGGCCTGGACATTCCTGATAAAAATTCCTCTGGAAATGATGGAAATGAGAAATTTCCCATTCCTGACTCAGCCTGAATTCTGGATAACACATGAAAGAAATTTCCTCTGAAAATCTCTGATTTTTTAGAGGTGAAAGTGGAAAATTTCAGGGATTAAATGGACATTCCTGATAAAAAATTCCATCTAGAAATGATGGAAATCAAAATTTTCTTATTCCTGATCCAGCCTGAGCTCTGGATAACACAGGGAAGAAATTTCCTCTGGAAATATATGATTTTTTTAGAGAGATTTCAGGGATTAAATGGACTTTTCTGATAAAAAATTCAATTTGGAAATAATGGAAATCAAAATTTTCTCATTCCTGACCCAGCCTGAGCTCTGGATAACACATAAAAGAAATTTCCTTTGAAAATCTCTGATTTTTTAGAGATGGAAGTGGAAAATTTCAGGGATTAAATGGACATTCTTGATAAAAAATTCCATCTGGAAATTATGAAAATCAAAATTTTTCCATTCCTGACCCAGCCTGAGCTCTGAGTAACACAGGGAAGAAATTTCCTCTGATTTTTAGAGAGGGGCAGTGGAAAATTTCAGGGATTAAATGGACGTTCCTGATAAAAAATTCATCTAAAAATGATGGAAATAAAAATTTTCTTATTCCTGATCCAGCCTGAGCTCTGGATAACACAGGGAAGAAATTTCCTCTGGAAATATATGATTTTTTTAGAGAGATTTCAGGGATTAAATGGACTTTCCTAATAAAAAATTCAATTTGGAAATAATGGAAATCAAAATTTTCTCATTCCTGACCCAGCCTGAATTCTGGATAACACATAAAAGAAATTTCCTTTGAAAATCTCTAATTTTTTAGAGATGGAAGTGGAAAATTTCAGGGATTAAATGGACATTCTTGATAAAAAATTCCATCTGGAAATTACGAAAATCAAAATTTTTCCATTCCTGACCCAGCCTGAGCTCTGAGTAACACAGGGAAGAAATTTCCTCTGAAAATCTCTGATTTTTAGAGAGATTTCAGGGATTAAATGGACATTCCTGATAAAAAATTCCATCTAGAAATGATGGAAATCAAAATTTTCTTATTCCTGATCCAGCCTGAGCTCTGGATAATACAGGGAAGAAATTTCCTCTGGAAATATATGATTTTTTAGAGGTGGAAGTGGAAAATTTCAGGGATTAAATGGACATTCCTGATAAAAAATTCATCTAAAAATTGATGGAAATCAAAATTTTCTCATTCCTGATCCAGCCTGAGCTCTGGGTAACACAGGGAAGAAATTTCCTCTGAAAATCTCTGATGTTTTTTAGAGATGGAAGTGGAAAATTTCAGGGATTAAATGGACATTCCTGATAAAAAATTCATTTGGAAATTATGAAAATCAAAATTTTCTCATTCCTGACCCAGCCTGAGCTCTGGATAACACAGGAAGAAATTTTCTCTTTCCAGATGGAATTTTTTATCAGCAATGTCCATTTAATCCCTAAAATCTCTCTAAAAATCAGAGATTCCTGCAGGAAATTTCTTCCCTGTGTTACCCAGAGCTCAGGCTGGGTCAGGAATGGGAAATTCCAAATTTTCAATAAAAAAAGTGGCACAACAGGAAAAAAGGAGAATTTATTTCAAATTCTCAATTAAAAAAAGGTGGCACGACAGAGAAAAGGAGGATTTATTTCAAATTCTCAATAAAAAAAGGGAGCACAACAAGGAAAAAGAGAATTTATTTCAAATTCTCAATTAAAAAAAAGTGGAACAACAGGTGAAATGAGGATTTATTTCAAATTCGCAATAAAAAAAGATGGAACAGCAGAGAAAAATAGGATTTATTTCAAATTCTCAATAAAAAACCACCAAGTTTGGAGGCAGCTTTTCCTGGTTGGGGCTGCCCCTCTGGGCAGAATTATTTAGGAATTAATTCCATCCCTTCCCATATTTAGTTTGTGCCCACATCCAGATATTTGGGTTTTCCTGGTGAAGAATTTGGGATCCTGGATTAACATTTTTTGGGGTGGATGTGCTTTGCTTCCACCAGGCTGAGGATGGTGCATAATTCCATTATATATTTGATTTTATATCATTATTTATGGGCTAAAAAAGAGTGTTTGGAGCTTCCAACTACCTTGAACTTGAGGTTGAAGTTGAAAATTTGTCTTTTGATTAATAAATAAACCACTGGGGTTTATTTAACAATTTAATTTGCAACTCAGAATTTAAAAAAAAATCCCTCTCAAATCTAGAAATCTGAAATGTGGACACAGCCACAGGTGGGAATGGTGCCTGTCTATTTTAAATTATTTATTTTTTGATATGGCTGGATAGAAATTGTTAAATTCCAGATTTCTCATGTAAAAAAAAATATATTTATTTGGGGTTTTTTTGCTAATTTTCCTCTTGTTTCTCCTTGCAGGATTCATGAATAAAATCTTCCATCCCAACATTGATGAAGCGTGAGTGAATCCTTCCTTCATGTTTGGATTAAATCCAACAAAATTATAAATATTCCCCCAATTTTTTAATTATGTGGAGCTGCCTGTGTTTCCATGGCTGTAAAATTCCAATTTATTTCCACTTGGGAAGATTGAGGTGGTTAAAGGCCATAAATAAAATAAAATAAAATAAAATAAAATAAAATAAAATAAATCAGGGCTTATCCCAAACTTTAGGGAAGGGGATGGGGAGGATGTTTTTCAATTCCCAGAGTGTTTTCCAGTGTTAATTCCATTTTTTCCATGTGTTCCAGGTCAGGAACTGTATGTCTAGATGTAATCAATCAGACTTGGACAGCTCTCTATGGTGAGTTGGGCATTTTCCCCTTTTTGGAATTTTTTGGGGGATTTTTACTGAATTTGAAACTCCTCCCTGAGCCAAGATCTCAAGAAAAATTACATTTTTTACAGGTTAGGAAGTGATATTGCCTCTGATGCTGCAGAGTGGTCATTTCTGATTAAAAATCTGATTTTTAAAGATAAACAGATCAATTTAAAATGGAATTTAGACAAAGCTGGAATTGTTCAAACTGACAGCTGAGTATTGAAAAATGGGAATTTCAGATATTCCAGGTGTGGATGTGGACACCAAATCCTGCAGGTTTTTCCCTGGAAAAGTGATTTTAGCTGGAATTCCCAGTGTGGTGGAGGGATGAGGATCACAGCAGGAATTTCTTGTGGGACATCAGCTTTGCCTCTTTTCCACACAAAAGATAAAAAGAAATAATTCCAGTTTTTCTGTTCCTGCCTTGGGGACTCTGGGATGGCAGAATTCCTTCCAAAATCACCAAATCTCAAAATTCCAGCTCCACCTCCAGGGCTTTGCTTTTCCCTCTGTGGCACAAGAAGATAAAAAAAATTGGGAATAATCCCTTTGCTTTTTGGGGTGTTGTCCCTTTAAACCTGGAATATCCACCCCAAAAAATTCCTGAGCACCTGGTGGATCAATTCCTGCTCCTTCCTTAGGGAAGGTGAGAAATTCCTGCAGGTGTTCCACCTGATCCAGCAGAGATTGGGGACTTTGAGAAAAGGGTCCTTTGAGAAAAAAATCATTTTTTGTGAGCCAGGTAAGAGACACAGCCCAAATTTTACAAATTAAAATCAACTTCATGCCTGAATCCATCCCTGAAAATTCCAGCTGCCTCTGCCTCTTCCATACAGAGCATTCCTGCTGGTTTTTGGGATTTTTTTTTTGTTTATTAAAATCATTTTTCCAGGTGCTGCTGTGCTCCATCCCCAGCCAGAACAAACCTGAGCACCACACATCAGTGCTGGAGTTTGAATTCTGTGGCTCCATCCCCTTTTTGGTGAATTTTTTTGGGAAGTTGAGGCTGCAGGATCTGGTTGAATTCATCACCTTGGTCATGACTCAGGAATGGGAATTTTTTTTTCCCTTTTTTCTTTTCACCTGGAAAAACAGCATTTTTCCAAGAGAAGGAACAGCTTGAGGTGACCAAGCTGCTGCTGTGGTGGATCCTGGGCAGGGCTGGAATTCCCTAATTCTGATCCATGCAGTGGAAACCAATTTAAATAGAGATTGGGAGAGGTAAAGAATTCAGGAATTTGGATTTTTTCCTAATTCTTCAAGCCAGGATTAAAAATGAGAAAAATTCCATCCCCTTCCTTGCTTATATCAGCATTTATGTGCAGGGATGAGGAGTTTGTGAGGAGCTGCTGGTTTTATTTTTGTTTTTATTCCATTTATTCCACCTCATTCCCAAATTCTCAGCACATTTTCCTGTCTGGATGTTCCAGGATGTTTTTTTTTGGGATGGCTCTTCCTCTGGGAACATGAGCACCAACATTCTGTTTACCTTGCAGATCTCACCAATATATTTGAGTCCTTCCTGCCCCAGCTGCTGGCTTATCCCAATCCTATAGATCCTCTAAATGGTGATGCTGCAGCCATGTACCTCCACCGACCAGAAGAGTACAAACAGAAAATTAAAGGTGAGCCCTAATTAACACAATTAATACAATTCCTGGGAATGATGGCTCTTTGCTGCACATTTGGGTTTTTTTGGTTTGTTTTTTTACCCTACCAGTTTCAAAAGGGTGAGGTGCTGCTGGGTTAAAAATCACCAGGGAAAGGTGGGAAGGATTCAGTAGAATTTTGGGAGAAAAATCATTGGAATGCCTGAATTCTTCATGTAATGCAGGGATAAAGATCACTTAAACAGCCAGTGGATAAAAAATGATTTGCTGGAAAGTTCTGAGAGCAGCAATCAAGGAATTGGTGATGAGGTGGTTTTGCACTTTGCCAGAGCAGGAATTTGTGGAAAATGCCAAATAATCCTTCCTTGCTGCTTCCTAAATCCATGCCTAGAAGCTGCAGGGAAATTATTAAAGACTGGAAAATGAGGGGAGGGAAGAATTGGAGGAATTTCAATTAAAGGACCAAAGGGTTTCAGCAGCTTTGGAGGAGAAAACAGGGGAAGAACCTCCTTGGGATCAGGGAAGTATCCCAAAATACTTTGGATAAATATAAATATAAATATAAATATAAATATAAATATAAATATAAATATAAATATAAGTATAAATATAAGTATAAATATAAGTATAAATATAAGTATAAATATAAGTATAAATATATTTGTTCAAGAAATCTGGTGAGTGAGACACAAACTGACTTAATCTTGCAAACATAAGAATTGGGATAAAAATAAGGAATTATTCTTTTGATTTGCCTAAAATCAGCAGGGCCCCTTTCCTGCTGTGCCAAGCCTATGGAATTTATTTCTCCCCTGATCCAGGAAACACAACCCACATTTCTGGGAAATTTGGATTTGAGATGAGTTTTTAAGGAGCTGAGTTCTGTACTGGGATCAGCTCTGCCACATCACCCAGGAGTGCTTAAACCTGAAGTCACTGTTCTGGTGTGATATTCCAAATTTTTGAGGGTAGAACTCTCAAAATCTGATTTAAATTGTGAATTATTCAGGAGCTTCCCTGCAGATCTGCCCTGCTCAGCATCCCAAAATCCATTCCCTGCTTTTTTTATACCAGGGAGCTTCCAGGCAAAAAAAAAAAAAAAAATTTGTCAGATAAAATCTCCAGTGAGAGTCCTCTGGAAACAGCTGAAAACTCAAAAATATCCTTGGGAAAAAGGCAGAAAAAGTGATTTAACCCAAGGAAGCTGTGAGGAAATCCCTTGGGATAAAGGGAAATCCTGCTCCCTCATTGCCTCCCTTCCAGCCAGCTCCAATTTCCTGATTCTGCAAATGCAGAAATGCAAAAGCTGCAGCAGCTCTTGCCAGGATTGCCTGGCCAGGATGGATGGAGCTCAGTTAAAAAAATCACCTTGGGCATGTTCAGGTTGCTGTGAATCTGTGAATCAGGAGTAAATAACCCAGGGTTTGGTTCTGATTGATTTATTTATGGTTTATATCTCCTCTGGTTCTGTCCTTCAGAGCACAGGGAATCTGTGTGTGATGTGGGGCTTTGGGGAAAGGGCCCAAAATTTGGAATTCCTCTTCTTCACAGATGAGCCCAGTGATGTTTTCCTGGCAGGAACTGGTGCCCTGAGGGTTCCCCTTCCTGAGCACCCTTCTGTGGGACATGCTTTCTCAATATTTGGTTATTTTATTTTATTTTATTTTATTTTATTTTATTTTATTTTATTTTATTTTATTTTATTTTATTTTATTTTATTTTATTTTATTTTATTTTATTTTATTTTATTTTATTTTATTTTATTTTATTTTATTTTATTTCATTTTTTTTTTCCTCAATGGACTGAAAATCCCAATGCAAATCCCAATCAGTGCAACACTCAGCATGGAAAGAATTTCACTTTTCTTGGGTTAAACCTTCCCAAAAAATAAGAAAAGGAAGGGAGCAGCCACCTCAAGGATGTGTCACAGAATTTTGGAATCATTTAGGTTGGGAGGGACCTTAAAAACCATCCAAGGAATTTTCCACTGTGCCTGTGCTGCAAACCCTTCCTGGAACATTCCCAATAGGATAATTTCAAATTTATATTATTTATCAGTGTTAATTGTTAATAATTGCATTATTTTTATTCATTATTATATTTCCCTTAATTATTTTTATTCATGATGATATTTAACTATATTAATATATATTATATATAACTATATTATAAATTATTATATTATATATCATTGTTATCTTATTATTTTTATGTTATTATATATAATTATTAATAATAATATGCAATACTATATTATATTATATTATATTATATTATATTATATTATATTATATTATATTATATTATATTATATTATATTATATTATATTATATTTATTATATTATATTATATTATATTAATTATATTATATTATATTATGTACTATACTATTATGTACTATACTATACTATTATATTATATTACATTACATTCATTATATTATATTACATTACATTATATTATGTTATATTATATTATATATTATTATATTATATTGTAGTATATTATATACTATTATATTATATATAATTGTTCTTCTATTATTCTATAATATTATTATATATAATTATTATTATATAATAATATTATATTACATTACATTATATTATATTATATTACATTATCTGACATTATATTTTACTAATATATACTATATTTCACTATTTAATGCTAAACAATTTCCCCTATTCCTATAACCCAACCTCCACACCTATCAACCACCTACCCTAAAATTTTATTTTTATTTTTTTTTCCTCTCTGCTGCAGAATACATCCAGAAATATGCAACAGAAGAAGCACTAAAGGAGCAGGAAGAAGGCACTGGGGACAGCTCGTCTGAGAGCTCCATGTCTGACTTCTCTGAAGATGAGGCTCAGGACATGGAGTTGTAGTAGAGGCCACCTGCTTTTCAGAGACACTCTAATTTCCTAACCATGAGAAGCAGACTATAATATTCATATTTAAACAAAGCAATTTTTTTTATTACTAAACAAGGTTTTTATGAATTATAGCATTGATATATATATATACATATATATATATCACCCTTTAGAATCTTGATTTTTCTCAGTCATTTCCCAATTTTTTTTTTTTTTTTTTTTTGTCCCAAGGTGCATTTAGAGTATTCCCAACATTCCATTCTGGTAGCAATATGCAGCCTGGATGCATGCATTGAGATTATTTTTTTTTTTTTCATTTGGCCAAGTCTACTTTTTGGTGTGCTGCCCTGGGAGGGAGGGAATAACAAAAAAAAAAAAAAGAAAAAAGAGAGAAAACAAACAAAAATCCAAACAGAGCAGAAAAAAAAGAGGGATTTGCTGTTGGATGGAGGTTTCCACCTGGGATGTTGGAATTTAAAACCTTGGGGGTGCTAGAGCTGTGTAGGGATGGAAGGGGCTCCTCTAAGTTGTGTTTTAAAAGAAAAAAAAAAAGAGATTTAAGTAAAGAAAAAATGGAAATGAGTGGAGCTGCTGGGAGCACCGGATCTGGAGAATCAGAATTTCAGTTCTGCTGTGGACTCCTCCTGCACTGCTGCATTCCCTGGGGGAATTTTGGAGAATTTGGGAGAATTTTGGAGAATTTTGGCTGCTGTTCCTGCCCTGCTGTGGATCAGGAGCTGTTCCCTTGCTGGAAGGTTGGAGCCACTCGGATCCCTGAGCACGTGGAATTCAAAAATTCAAAAATTCAAACTCTTCTTCTCTGTCCCACTTTGGAACCTCCAATGGCTTCCAGTTGGCTTTATTATTATTATTATTAATATTATTATTTTTTATTTTTCTTTCCTTCCTCCTCCCTGTTTTGCTGGAAATCTGGTTCAGAGCTGACAAACACTCTCTGTGTGTCCTGGGAATTCTCTCTGACCAGATGGATTTGCCTCACCAGAGCTTCAGATCCACGGATCCATCAGCACTGATTTTCTTTTTTTTTAAAATTTGATTTTATTTTTAAAATCTTTCTTTCCTCCCCCCTTCTGCACCAGCTTGGTTCCCATCTGCTTGTGTGTGTACAACAGGATAAAAATTCCTTAGGAGTTAAGAATATGATCTAGAAAACAAAACCAAAAATTCCTTAAGAGTTGAGAATATGATCTAGAAAACAACAAAAAAAACCACACAAAATTTGAACTGAATAAAAAAAAAAAACAACTAAAAAGCACGAACTGAGGAAGCAAATGAATTCACTCTTTGGGTTTTTGTTGGTTGGTTTGGTTTTTTTTGTTTTGTTTTGGTTTTTTTTTTCCTCCAGGATGTTTGGGAATTGGAATGTTGGATTTCTCCTGGTGTCTTGCAGCAAGCTGAGAGATTTTTTTCTTTTTCTTTTTTGGTTTTTTTTTTGGCTGTTGTTCCTAGAAATCTGATGAGTAAATGTCTCCTTGGGATGCTGGGATACTTGAATTGGGATAATTGTGCATCAGAGATTCAACCTGAGCTGGATTTTTAAAGCTGAATGTTACCTGCTGTTTTCTTTTGGGGATTTTTCAGAGGGGTTTGGACAAGATCTTTTCATTTGTGATGCAGGAAAAGAAAAAAAAAAAATCAACCCACCCTGAGCGACTCTGGAGCAGAGTTTTGAATGTCAGACTGGTACATTTGTCATTTTCCCAGAATTCTTGGGGTTTGTTCCTTTTCCTTTTACCCAGTTGGGGCTGGGACATCCCACCCCCATCTCCATCACAAAGCACAATCAGTTCTTTTAATTCTGTTGCTTTTGAGGGGGAGGAGGGGGGGAGAAAACAAAAAAACCAAAACTCCATCAAGTCCCACTTGGCTTTGGCATGATTTTCCTTAATAAAAAACCTACCTTGAATTTCCTTTCTGTTAATTCTGGGCACGAAGCAAAAATGATTTTTTTTTTCCTCTCCTTTTTTTCCCCATCCTTTTCCAGCAGTGGTGTAGGGCTGTGGCTAGTTCTGTGCTGAAGTTCTCTATCTAGCAATTTGTGGCTTGTTGGAGGGTAATATTAATTATTTAACATGTAATGATGTAATTAACTCTTATCTAGCACGTTGTTTGCTCATTAATTTGGGGAGGGAGGGGCCACTTTGAACTCGCTTTTCCTGCTGCCCTGGCAGTTTTTTGCTTGTGCTATAAACCTTTACTTGTAGGTGCTACTTAGGAGTAGAGTCCAGTGCTGGGTGGTGATTTCAGTTTAAAAAGCTTCAAAAAACGAGGAAAAAAAAAAAACCACAACAAAAAAAACAGGATAAAAAAAAAGGCAACCAAAAAAAAAATCACAATAAAAATTTGTATTTTTTCAATATTGTATAAAAATAGTGTTCTAATTCCCTCACCCCCCCCTTCCCTTGCAGGGTTTTTTTTGTCTCCATTATTCACCCCACATGGATTTAGGGCATCAAAATATGAGAAACACTGAGCTGGGATTCCCAAAAAAAAAAAAAAAAAAAAAAAAATTGGGGAAGCACAGCTGGATGTTGAGACAGAGTGGGATGGATCCATGGAGCTTGTCCAGGACAAATCCCAGGAAAAAACAATTCCCAAACCCCAGGAAAAGCAATTCCCAAACCCCAGGAAAAAACAATTCCCAAACCCCAGGAAAAAACAATTCCCAAACCCCAGGATTTGCCCTGGCAGGGAGGAGCAGCTGCTTTATCCCAAAAGAATCTTTCCTCCCCCCCACAAAAAATAAATCTGTACAACTCCACCAGCCTCATGATGAAAAGGTGGAGCAAGGGAAGTTTTTTTTGATAATTCCATTTTTTTAAATCATCTTCAGCTTTTTTTTTTTTTTTTTAAATCATCTTCAGGGTGTGTTTTGTTGTTCACAAAACAGTGGTGGAGTCACTTTGGGAATTCCCACTGCCAAACTTTGCCACAGCTTTGGGAACAACCTTTGCCTTCTACACCGGCCAAAAAAAAAAAAAAAAAAAAAAAAAGAAAATCTCTTTTTTCCTCGAGTTTTTCCACAGAAGGAGAAGCTGAGTGGACACATCCCCACCCCTCTGCCATTCCCAGCCAGGGATGGTTTTGGGGGATATCCACCCTCTTCCCTCCTCCATCAGGAAGGTTGGGACATCTTTGACAACTTTATAATTTTTTTTTTTTTTCTTCCCCTCCTCCACATCCTGCCCCTTTGCAACAGCCACGATTCCCCACCTGTGCTCAGCCCCCGTCAGGTGAGACCTGAGGAGATTTTGGGGTGGTTTTGTCCTTAGGTTGAATCAGCTCTTGGTTATTTTTCCTTTTTCTCCTCTTTTTTCTCGTGTGGTCACTGAAGTGACACAGCTCTGGCTAGAACCTCTCCGATAGTCGTGTATAACTCAAGAACTGTAAACTCCTTTTTTTCCTTTTTTTTTCTCTTTTTTTTTTTTTTTTTTTTTTTTAAATAAAATCTGTATATACCTTGAAACCTGGCTGGTGTTTGGGCTTGCAGGGAAAACCCTGGAGCGGGAGCAGCTGCGATCCTCAGGGATCAGCCCCAAAACTGCCCGGGGTGTTTTCCCACCTGGAGGCGATGGTGGGAAAATTGATCATCTTGGAGGTTTTTCCAACCTCACAAATTCCTTTTCCAGCTCTTGAGGTGATGCCCCATGACCGCAGCCACGGTCCCCGAGCTGATTTTTAGGATTTTTAGGATTTTTAGGATTTTGGGGCATCCATTCCTCCCGGATCCCGTATTTCCCTCGCAGCTTGAGCTCTGGAATTAACGGATGTGGCATTAATGGATGCTAATTAGGCAGAGAGGCTGTTTTGTGGGTAATCACTCCTAATTTTGGAGTTGGGGTGAACGTGCAGGGGGTGGTGACAGTTCAGGGGGGTGGGGATGGGGGAGGTGACAATGGCTGACACGTGGCTTGTCCCCAAATCTGCAGCTGCCCCCCCAAATCTGAGCCTGACCTTCCTCCCCATCCTCCTCCTCCTCCTCCGCAGCTCGGGGCTGTTTGTCCCAGCTCGGGGACACGCTGGCTCTGTCCCGCCAGTGCCACCTGCTGCCAGCGCCCGGGTGCCAGGGGCTGGGACATTGTCCCCGGGCCACCTCCGGGGCCACCGGGCCACCTCCGGGGCCGCCAGCGCTCCGGGCTCTGCGCCTTTCCCTGCGCGGGCAGCCGGGCAGGGGGGACGGTGCCACCCCCCCGGCGGTGTCCCCTCTGTCAGCGGCCAGCGGGGGTGGCACTGTCCCCTCAGCCCGGCAGGTGGCCCCCGTGCCCCGCCGGTGGCCTCCCAGTCTGCCCAGTTCGGACTGGGCGCGGCTCTGGCTGTCCCCTGGCAGGCTCCGGTGTCCCCGAGTGCCACCTGCGCTTTGGGGGGTCGGTGATAGGGGGACATGGGGGGGGACGGGGACCCAGAGCTGGTGGCAGGGGCTGCTCCTGCTCCTGGGGACACACCCAGAGGTGTCACCTACCCTGGGGACACCCAGAGGTGTCACCTGCCCGGTCTGTGACGGTGTCAAAGGGCAAAGCCCTGAGCCTGAGGCTCCCTGGGATGGGGGTGACACCTCACGGACTCTGGGTGACATTCCCATGGGACTCTGGGTGGCATTCCCGTAGGATTCTGGGTGACATTCTCACGGGACTCTGGGTGACACCTCACGGACTCTGGGTGACACCTCACGGGACTCTGGGTGACACCTCACGGACTCTGGGTGACATTCCCATGGGACTCTGGGTGACATTCCCGTAGGACTCTGGGTGACACCTCACGGGGCTCTGGGTGACATTCCCATGGGACTCTGGGTGACATTCCCGTAGGATTCTGGGTGACATTCTCACGGGACTCTGGGTGACACCTCACGGACTCTGGGTGACATTCCCGTAGGATTCTGGGGGACATTCTCACGGGACTCTGGCTGACATTCCCATGGGGCTCTGGCTTTTACCACCGCAGGGCTTTGGGTGTTGTCCCCAGGAGCTTTGGGTGTTGTCCCCAGGAGCTTTGGGTGCCGTTCCCATTTTTTTTGGTGTCACTCCCACCGGGCTCTGGGTTCCCTTCCCAGGGAGCTTCGGCTGCCATTTCATTGGTGCCATCCCTAAGGGATTTTGGGTGCCAGCCCAGGGAACTCTGGGTGCCATCCCCATGGAATTCCAAGGAGATCTGGGTGTTGTCTTCCCTGGGCTCTGGGCGCTCTCCCTGTGATGTTTTGGGTGCCAACCCTGCGGGGTTTGGGTGCCACTTCCATTGGGCTCTGGCTGCTCCCACCTGGCTCTGCTTGGTGCCACCCCTGTGGGGACCTGGGTGCCATCGCTGTGAAAATCTGGGTGCCATCACCACCCCCAGGGTCTCTGGGTGCCATTGCCACCAGGCTGTGCTTGGTGCCACCCCTGTGGGGACCTGGGTGCCACCTCCATGAAGATCTGGGTGCCATCACCACCCCAAGGGTCTCTGGGTGCCATTGCCACCAGGCTCTGGCTGGTGCCACCCCCAAAGTTCTCTGGGTGCCATCACCACCCCAAGGGTCTCTGGGTGCCATTGCCACCAGGCTATGCTTGGTGCCACCCCCAAGGGTCTCTGGGTGCCACCTCCATGAAGATCTGGGTGCCATCACCACCCCCAAGGGTCTCTGGGTGCCACCCCCAGCCCCACAGCCCCTGTGACACACGGGGACAGCCCAGCGCTGCCCGGTGCTCGTGGCTCTGCCCCTGGGGCTGCTCCTGGTGGCACTGGGACACTCCCAGCCCTCCTGGCTTTGTCCCTGTGCCACATGCCAGGACCTTCCACCATGAGAACCGCTCCCCATCCCCCGGACATCCAAAGCATCTCCTGGATCCTGCATCCATCCCGATGCACCCCGAGCCCCAAGCGGGCACCAGGACCAGCCAGGCCACTGCTGGTGACCCCGATGTCCCCCTGGGGGACACCTGAGCCTCTCTGCCTGCCCCTGGCCGGCTCCGGTTACCGCCCGGATTGTTCCTCCCGCCTGGAAGAAATGCCGTCAGCGCCGGCGGATCGGTGGCCATTACTAATGCATGACATTCCCGAGGGACACAGCCCTGTCCTGCCCCCCCCAGCGGGACCGGGACCCCCCCGAGCCGCCTGCACCCCTCGGGAAGGGCAGGGGGGTGGGGAAGGGTTTGGATCCCTGTTCCTCCATCCAGACCCCGAATGGTGGGGCTGGAGCCAGGATGGACCTTCCCAGACCTTCCTGGTCACACCCCAGGTGTTTCCTGCAGGGAACACTCCCAGCTCAGGGCACGTTTGGGGATAAATATCTCAATTTCCCTCATAATTGGTGATTCTGAGCCTTTTGGAGCCGGGGTTTCTCCTTCCCTGCTTTGCTGCTTCCCGATTTTTAGCTGTTTTTCCCCCCAACTCCGCCTTTCATCCCCACCTGAGCACTGTGGTGCCGAATCCAACATCTTCAGATCAAAACCCCCAAACCCACAGGAACTCATCCTTGCACTTCCAAACCCACAGGAACTCATCCCTGCACTTCCAAAACTCACAGGAACTCATCCCTGCACTTCCAAACCCCCCAAACTCATAGAACTCATCCCTGCACTTCCAAAACTCACAGGAACTCATCCCTGCACTTCCAAAACCCACAGGAACTCCTCCCTGCCCTCCCAAACTCACGGGAATTCATCCCTGCACTTCCAAACCCCTCAAACTCACAGGAACTCATCCCTGCACTTCCAAACCCCTCAAACTCACAGGAACTCATCCCTGCACTTCCAAAACCCCCAAACTCACAGGAACTCATCCCTGCCCTTCCCAAACTCACAGGAACTCATCCCTGCCCTTCCCAAACTCACAGGAACTCATCTCTGCCCTTCCCAGCTGGGGGTGAGCAAGGCTCCCCCCTCCCATCCCTGAGCTCCCACCCTATTCTCCAGCCAGGATCTCATGGAAGGGGGAGGATTTTGCCATGGGAGGGTTCCCTGGCTGATGCACTCGGCTGCTCTCCCTCATCCCTCCACATCAATATTGCATCACCTTCCATCCCCCTCCGGAGAAACCCGGCCCGCAGAGCCCCGCCCGACCCCCTCCGCCTTTCCAGAGGCTCTTCCAGGTCCATCCCCATTAAATATTCGGCGGAGGAACAAAAGGAGGAGATGTAAATTTTTAAACAGGGCCGTTTGCTGCGCTCGGTTTACGCCGGGACGAGGCTCCTGTGAAATTTTGGCCATGCCTTGGTGGAGCCGAATTTCGGTGATGCCAGGACGGGGATGAGCCTGGAGCCGAGAGCCCCATTTCATGCAGGCTCAGGATGTCCTAGCTTTGGGATCATCCCTTGGGCACCACCACCCTTGTTTGGGGTCCATCCCACGATTTTGGGGACCATCCAAGGTCCCTCCTTGGCTGGGGCCATCCTGGGAACTCAGGGACCATCCCGGGGTCTCGGGATCATTCCAGGTTCTTGGAGACCACCCAAGGATTTTAGGGAGGGATCATCCTGGTTTCTAGGATGCTTTCCACCTTGGGGACAGTTTTGGGGTCTCAGGGACCATCCCAGGCTCTTGGACACCATCCTGGGGGTGAGGATCATCCCGACTTCTGGGGACCATCTGGGGTTTCTTGGGGATCATCTCAGAGGCTCCAGAAGTGTCTTGAGGTCCCCAGGACCCTCCTGGGGTCCTTGCTTGCCCCTGGATCCCTCCCTGCGTGAGGATCCTCCTGCAATCCTGGGAAGCATCCAGCGGGATGTTGGGGCCATCCCAGGCGCTTCCCTGCTTGCCACCCATCCTTGGGGACCACCCCTGGCTCGTGGGGACCACGCCAGGTCTTGGGGGACCGCCAGAGGTGCCCCCACACTTCAGGACCACCCTGGGCCCCCTGTTTTTGGGAAGCATCCCAGGACCCTCCTTTCTCCCACAGAGCAGCATCCCAAACTCATCCCAATCCCAGGATCCATCACTTTCCTCCTCCCCCGTCCTTCCCTCCCTCTCCCCCCCATCCCAGCCCCCCCTCTGCTCCACAGGGGGTTTAACCCCCACACCCCCCCCAAAAAAAATAAAAAAAAAAACCCGGGAAGCACCGATGGCTTCTCCCACCCTCCATCCTGCGGCAACCCGATCCCGGTCCCAGCGGGCAGCCTGGCCCCAAACTGGTCGGGCTGGTTTGCGGCGCTGGAGCCAGCGCTGCACACGCACCTCGGGGGCGGGGGGGCGGCACTGACCCCCCGAGAGATTTATGGCTTCATGTATTTGTGGGTTTATATATTTGAGTTTTTATGTGTTTGAGTTTTTGTATATTTGAGTTTTTATATATATTTGTGGTTTTATGTATTGATGTTTTTACGTATTTGTATTTTTATGTATTTATGTTTTTACGTATTTATGTTTTTATAAATGGTCAGAACCCGCGTTTTTGCACTGGGGGAGTTCGTGTGGGATTTGGGGGGCGGGGAATGGAGGGGGAGTTTAAACTGGGGACAAGAATTTTGGGGGGGTGGGATATAATTTTAACAGGATGGGGGGGCGGCGTGCGGGGCTGTGACAAGGAGGGGACCCCCGCAGAGCCCCGGGGTCCATCCCTCGAGCCGGGAGTCGCGCCCCCCGATCCCGATCCCGACCCCCGGCCGTGCCCGTCCCCTCGGGGCGGCGGCAGCTGCGCCTCTCGAGTTGCGGGGCCGGGGGGCGCGGGGGGGGCTCGGGATCGGTTTCCTTCCCCCCCCCGGCCCCGAGGGGGGATGTGGGGGGAGTTCAGGCGCGGGAAACCGGATCGTGGTTGGCGGGGCGGCTCAGGTGCGCGGCTCCGGTGTCCGACAGCCGGTGAGCGGCCCCGACGGCGGCCCCGGGGCGGGACGGCAGCGGCTATAAAAGTGCCCCCCCAAGGGGAAGGAAGCGCCGCTGGGGGCTCAGCCTTTCCCCGGGCCGGAGCCGGAGCCGGAGCCGGTGGCGGTGCCGCCCCGGGGCCGCGGGGATTTGCGGGCGCCGCCCCCGGAGCGATGGAGCGATGGAGCGATGGAGCGATGGAGGGATGGAGCGGGGGGGTTTCTCCGCTGGTTCAGAGCCCCCGCTCCGTGCTCAGCGCTCGGGGGGTCCCTCCATCCCCCCTCCGCAACGGGGCGCACGCAGCGGCCGCTGCCCCCGCCGGGGCGGCCCCGGGGGTGCGGAGCGTGGGAGGGGGTGGGGGGTGGCCCAAGGTGAGCCCGTCCCCCCCCGAACCCCCCCCATCCCCGCCCCGGGCCCGGCTCCACCTTCCGGGGCACCTGGGCCAATTGGGAGCCGCAGGGGGGGCTCCCGGCCGGGCTAAGGCCGCCGCCGCCGCCGCTCCCCGCCACTTGGGCGAGCGCCGGGGTGGCGGGCGGCGGCGGGACCCCCCCGGGGGATGCGGGGTGCCGGGGGGGGTCCCGTGTCCCTCCGTGTCCCCCCAGCCCCACGGTGACACCCCCCCGTCGGTGTGCCCGCCCGGAGCCGAGGCAGCGCCCGGAGCAGAGGTAAGTGCGGCCCCCGGGGGCGGGGGGGGGTGTCGGGTGTGCTGGGACCCCCCCCGGGGTTTGGGGACCCCCATTGAACCCTCCCTTCCCCCTTCCCCCCGCGCCCGCTCCCGGCACGACCCGGCCCCGAGCGGTCCCCATTTTCCCCCGACGGGCGGGTCCCCCCAAAACCCCTTCGGGCTGAGCCCCCCGTGCCTCGCCCCCCCTCCCCGCGCCCTCCATCCTGCCCGGGCTCCCCCAAACCTTCACCGTCGGGGCGGCGGCGCAGCGGCCGCATCCCGGGGCTCGATGTTAGCGACAACGAAATCGGGGTGCAGCCCCCCCGCCCGCAGCCGCGGCTGTCCCCCGCTTCTGGGGGGGCTGTTGGGGGGTCCAGGGGCGCCTCCCCCGCCCCCCGGCCGAGCTCCGTGGCCGCTCTGCAGCCCCGACGGCGGCGCCGCTGTCACCGAATAGCGCCGCTAACGAAAGCCGGGCTGGGGGGGCCCGTAAGGCGGGGGCGCTGCTTTGGGGGGCTGCCCGAGTCCCCCAACCCTCGGGGCGCGCACCCCCTGCCCCCCCGGTGCTGCGGAGCGCGGAGGGACCCTCGGGGGCTCAGGCGGGTCCCCAGCCCTGCTTGGGACAGCGAACCTCGGCCGGGGGTGGCAGGGTGGGGTCCCGGCCCGGCGAGGGGCTCCCCGGGGGGGCACGGCCGGAGCCTCGGGCACTGCGGCACAAATCCGCCCGGTCTGAGCCGAAATGGGGCTCCCGGCCGCGCACGGCGGCTCCGGCGCTGTCACTGTCCCTGTCACTGTCACTGTCACTGTCCCTGTCACTGTCTCCATCCCTGTCCCCATCCCAAGCCCCATCCTCATCCTCCTCTGTATCCCTGATCAAATTTCTGTCTCTGTCGTTCTCCCGTTTCCATCCCCGTGTCCGTGTCTCCATCGCCATGAGATCCTTCTCCTTCTCCTTCTCCTTCTCCTTCTCCTTCTCCTTCTCCTTCTCCTTCTCCTTCTCCTTCTCCTTCTCCTTCTCCTTCTCCTTCTCCTTCTCCTTCTCCTTCTCCTTCTCCTTCTCCTTCTCCTTCTCCTTCTCCTCCTTCTCCTTCTCCTTCTCCTTCTCCTTCTCCTTCTCCTTCTCCTTCTCCTTCTCCTTCTCCTTCTCCTTCTCCTTCTCCTTCTCGTCCTTTTCTCCTCCTCTTTCTCCTTGTCCTCATCCCCATCCTTGTCCCCGTCCCCATCTCTGTCCCTCCCTGTCCTTGTCCTTGTCCCCATCCATCCCCACCTGGCGATTCCCATGGATGGCCACCTGTCCCCGCACGTGTCGGGGTGTCGCCGGCCGGGTGCCCCCCCAGTGCCCCCCATGGCAGAGGGGACACCGGCAGTGGCCACATCCAGGAGCCACCAGGTCGCCGTGGCAGCGACAGTGCCCGAGCACCATCTTGGTGCTCCACGAGCATCCGCAGGTGACTCCGGCGGCCTTTGGGCTTTTGGGGGGGATGGCGTTTTATCCCCAAAAAACGTGTCTGGGGGGCCGGGGGACCGCGATGTCCCCACGCTGGAGGTGTCGGGCCTTGCGGCAGGAGCTCGAGAGCCTCGGAGGGGGCTGGGGGAGCGGGGCCGGGGGGGCCCCGGGGGGGCAACATCCGCAATGCGGCAGCGCCCAACGTCACGAGCCGGGGTGCGGCAGAGGGGCTGGGCTGCCGCAGTGCCTCGGGCCACGGGGGGGACAGCCGCCACCGCCGGGGGGACATCCGCCACCGCCGGGGGGCACGGCCACCAACGGGGCACCCCAGAGCTGCCCCCAGCCCGGAGCTGGGGCTCGGGCCCGCCTGGCTCGGGGCCGCGGCCACGCGGATTGAGGCGAAGCCGTCGCGGTCAAAGTCACGCCAAGGATGGCGGCTCGGCCTGGCCCGTGTCCCCGTGTCCCGTGTCCGTGTGTCCGTGTGTCCGTGTCCCCGAGCACCGCGGCGCCAGGGCGGGGTCCCCCAGGTGAGGACAGCGCTGTGCTCACCTCGGCTTCTCTTCCTCTGGCTGAGCGCCACGGGGTTCGGGGTTTCTCCAGGATTTTGGGGTGCTGCTGTTGGGTGCAGGTTGGGGACAGCGCTGTCCCCTCTGGCCGTGACCCCTCCCCAAAGCGCGGCGGTGGCCGAGCCCAGCGAGCGCCGCTCTCACCTCCATCCCCAAACTGACCTTCATCCCCAAATTGACCTTCATCCCCAAATTGGAGGCCGGACGGGGTGTGAGGGGTGGGGCTGCGAACCTCGAGGGGGGTTCAGCCCCCAACGCCGGATTTGGGGCACCCCGAGCTCATCCCGGGCCCGCCCGGCTCGTTGGGGCCTCGGCTTCGGCCACACAAAGGAGACTTTGTGCCTTCCTCCTCCTCCTCCTCCTCCTGCTCCTCCTGCTCCTGCTCCTCCTGCTCCGCGGCTCTGGGACGCTGTCACTGCCAGCCGGGGGGGCTTTGCCACCATCCCAGGGGATTGCAGGTTTTTGGGGGGTCTCAGCCCCTCGGGGGGATCTGCATCCTTGGGGTGGGCTCCTGCTTTTGGAGGATCTGCAGCAGCGCAGGGGGTTGTGAGTTTTGGGGGGTCTGCAGGATCTGGGGGGGTGGTTCAGCATTTTTGGGGGTTTGCAGCCATTTGGGGGTTTGCAGCCATGCAGGATGTCTGCATCTTTTTGGGGTGTTACAGTTTTGGGAGGTCTGAAGCCATCAAGAGCATTCTGGAACATTTTGCCATTTGGGGGGTTTGTAACCTTTTGGGGGGTTGCAGTCATTTTGTTTTGGAGGAGAATTCAAGTTACCTGGATGCTTCAAAAGCATCCAGGGGAGGTTACACTTTTTGGGGGTGTCTGTGACCATCCAGAGGGGTTTAACCTTCTGAGGACTTGCAACCATCCAGAAGAATTGCAAATTCTGGGGGGCTTTCAGTCATCCTGGGGGGGTTGCAATCTTTTGGGGATTGAAATACTTTGGGGGGGGCTGCAGCAGTGTGAATAATTCAGAATTAACTGGAAGGATTGCAGCACTCTGGGGGTGTGGCACCATCCAGAGGCTTTGCAGTGTTTGAGATCTGGGACCATTTTGGGGGACTCGTGGCCATCTGGGGGAGGTTGTAACATTTTGGGGGTCTGGGACCATTTTGGAGGTCTGGGACCATTCTGGGGGTCTGGGACCATTTTGGGGGGTTTGTGGGTGGCGGATCTGGGGCTGGGATTCCTGGATAACCCCGCAAAGGCAGTGGCTGGGAAATGGCTTCCAGCATCCCCATCCCAAAAAATCCACCAGCCGAGCCGGGGACCCGATCCTCCCCACCCTCTCCCCTCACTCACCCATTCCCGAATCATTTTGTCAATCAATAATCATCAATTCCCCTTTTTCCTGCCGCCATTCCGAGGCCGGGGGGGCGTTGTGCTCCTGTTCGTGGAGGATTTGGGTGCAAATCCAGGGGACAAAAGGGAGGTGCGAGCTCGCTACTCCTGTTCTGTGTATGGCACTGGTAGAATTCACTGTGCAACCCCGCGGTCAGTGAATTACCATAGGGCCATAAACAGAGCAGAGAAAGACCCGCGAGCCCCTGGGGCCGTCGCCGAGGCCGCCCGGCCCGTTTTGGCACTAGCACATTTTTGCTTTGATTGGTAGCGTTTGAGCAATTATGTGTAGTGCCAATATGGGAGAGGGCGGGGAGAGCAGCGCCGGGGGCGCAGGAGCGCCGGGCTTTGGGTGGGCTTTGGGTGGGCTTTGGGTGGGCTGGGCTGGTGGAAACCCCTCCGGGATTGCCGCGGATCGCACCCGAGTCCTGGGGACATTGGGGTGGCTCCGTGCCCGCGTGGTGTCCCAGCCCGTGTCCCCACGGTGGCCGCCAGCAGCGGGACGGACGCCGCTCTCCTTGTCCCCACGGGGGACCTGCAGCTGCCTGTGGGGTTTTCTGAAAGGGTGTTTCATCCTTTTTCCTGTTTTTTGCAGCTTTCCAGGCCCGGCACCGCGTGTCCCTCGCGTCCCCAGCCCCGGGGCTGCCTTTGGCAATGGTAGAACTCACACTGGTGAGCAGCAGGATCCGGTGGTTCTAGACTTGCCAACTACGGCCCCGGGGCACCCACGCGAGCCCCCAGGGCTGGGAGGGTCCTGGGGGTCTGGGGAGGGTTCGGGGGATGCTGTGGGTGTGGCACGGGGGAGATGGGGGAGGATTTGGCATCCCAGCCCGTCTCCACGTCAGGGAAATGGGATCTGTGGGATGGGGGTCATTGGAGCAGCACGGCCGCTGTCCCTGCGTGACTCCAGTGCCAGGGGCTGAGCCCGGTCTGGGCAGGGCCGGGGGGTGGGACTGGGGACCCAGCCCCAAACCCAGCCCCAAACCCAGCCCCTGTTCCTGGATCCCACCCCAGCCTCAGATCCAGCCCCTGCTCCAGACCCAACACCACTCCCCGATCCAAGCCCCCATTCCCAGATCCAGCCCCTGCTCCTGGATCCAATCCAGCCCCAGATCCAACCCCTGCTCCAGATCCTGATCCTGGATCCAACCTCTGATCCTAGATCCAACCCCTGCTCCAGACCCTGATCCAACCTCTGATCCCAGATCCAACCCCTGCTCCAGACCCTGATCCAACCTCTGATCCCGGATCCAACCCCTGCTCCAGACCCTGATCCAACCTCTGATCCCGGATCCAACCCCTGCTCCAGACCCTGATCCAACCTCTGATCCCAGATCCAACCCCTGCTCCAGACCCTGATCCAACCTCTGATCCCGGATCCAGCCCCTGCTCCTGAATCCAACCCCCACTCCCAGGTCCAGCCCCTGCTCCAGCCCCATCCCCATCCCCAGATCCCACCCCTGATCCGAGATCCCACCCCAGCCCCGTGCAGGGAGGAAACTGAGACACGGGTGAAGCAGCCAGTGGTGGCAGCTGCCACCTGTCCCCTGCGTGTCCCCTGCGTGTCCCCCTCGTGTCCCAGTCAGGAGCAGGGCTGGTGGCAGTTTGGGGCTCAGGCTGTGTTAGGGGCTGTGCTCAGCTCGGGCTGTGCAGGCTCAGGCTGTGTTAGGGGCACTTTGGGCTCAGGCTGTGTAAGGGGCTGTGCTCAGCTCGGGCTGTGCAGGGTGAGGGCTGTGCTCAGCTCGGGCTGTGCAGGCTCAGGCTGTGCAGGGTGAGGGGGCTTTGCAGGGCTGGTGGCACTTTGGGGGCTCAGGCTGTGCAGGGTGAGGGGCTGTGCTCAACTCGGGCTGTGTTAGGGGCTGTGCAGGGTGAGGGGCTGGTGGCACTTTGGGGCTCAGGCTGTGTAAGGGGCTGTGCTGGGTGAGGGCTCTGCAGGGTGAGGGCTGTGCAGGGTGAGGGGCTGAGTGGCACTTTGGGGCTCGGGCTGTGTTAGGGGGCTGTGCTGGGCTCAGGCTGTGTTAAGGGGCTGGTGGCACTTTGGGGGCTCAGGCTGTGCAGGGTGAGGGGCCGTGCTCAGCTCGGGCCGTGCAGGCTCAGGCTGTGTTAGGGGGCTCAGGCTGTGCTCAGGGCTGTGCTCAGCTCGGGCTGTGCAGGGTGAGGGGCCGTGCTCACTCGGGCTGTGCAGGGTGAGGGGCTGTGCAGGCTCAGGCTGTGTTAGGGGCTGTGCTCAGCTCGGGCTGTGTGAGGGGCTGGTGGCACTTTGGGCTCAGGCTGTGCAGGGTGAGGGGCCGTGCTCAGCTCGGGCCGTGCAGGGAGTGAGGGGCTGTGCAGGCTCAGGCTGTGTTAGGGGGCTCAGGCTGTGTTAGGGGCTGTGCTCAGCTCGGGCTGTGCAGGGTGAGGGGCTGTGCAGGCTCAGGCTGTGTTAGGGGCCGTGCTCAGCTCGGGCTGTGCAGGCTCAGGCTGTGTTAGGGGCTCAGGCTGTGTTAGGGGCTGTGCTCAGCTCGGGCTGTGCAGGCTCAGGCTGTGTTAGGGGGCTCAGGCTGTGTTAGGGGCCGTGCTCAGCTAGGGCTGTGCAGGGTGAGGGGGCTGTGTTAGGGGGCTCAGGCTGTGTTAGGGGGCTCAGGCTGTGTTAGGGGCCGTGCTCAGCTCGGGCTGTGCAGGGTGAGGGGCTTGTGCTCACTCGGGCTGTGCAGGGTATGTATGTAGGGCAGCGCTGGCTGATCACGCAGCTTTGCCCTAAGCCCAGATTGGATCAGGCTGGATTAGGCTGCAGGCTGCGCTCATCCCCCGCGGGGGGCGGGGAGGGACGGACAGACGGACGCACGGGGGTCCCCACGGCAGCTGGGGGGGGGCAGGTGTCCGTGTGTCTGTCCGGCCATTCGTCCGTCTGCTCGTCCAGGTAACAAACACCCAACGTCCGTCCGTCCATCCATCCATCCATCCATCCATCCATCCATCCATCCATCATCCATCCATCCATCCCCTGTCCGTCTGTCCATCCATCCATCCCCTGTCCGTCTGTCCATCCGTCGCTGCGGCTGTGCAGGCACACATCGTCTGTTTGTCCGTCCATCCATCCATCCATCCATCCATCCATCCATCCATCCATCCATCCATCCATCCATCCATCCATCCATCCATCCATCCATCCATCCATCCATCCATCCATCCATCCATCCATCCATCCATCATCCACCCATCCATCCATCCTTTCCCCTGCCTGTCCATCCACCTGTCCGTCCGTCTGTCCATCCCCTGACCATCTCCCGGTCTGTCCCTCCCCCCTGTGCTGTGTTTTTTTAACCCCTCCCCCCCTGCCCTGGGCCCTGCCCTGTGGGGGAGGGGCCAGGGGTGGAGCATCCCCATCCCCACCCCTGACCACACCCCAAATCTCCACCCCCCCAAAGGCTCCACCCCAAATTCCCCGGTGCCCCCAGGACCTTCCCTGGGATCAGCGCCCCAAAACCCCCTCCCTCCTCACCCTCAGCACCCACCTGCAGTTCGGGGTCCAATCCTGCAATTCGGGGTCCAATCCTGCAATTCTGGGGTCCAATCCTGCATTTTTGGGGTCCAATCCTGCAATTTGGGGTCCAATCCTGCAATTTGGGGGTCCAATGCTGCAATTCGGGGTCCAATCCTGCAATTTCGGGGTCCAATCCTGCAATTCGGGGTCCAATCCTGCATTTTTGGGGTCCAATCCTGCAATTCGGGATCCAATCCTTCATTTTTGGGGTCCAATCCTGCATTTTTGGGGTCCAATCCTGCATTTTTGGGGTCACACCCTGCAGTGCAGGGCCCTCCCTGGGGCAGCAGTGCTGGGATGGGGGGAGAGGCAGGCAATCCACACAGAGACCCCCCCAAATTCCTGGGGACCCCCTGTAACAGCCAGGCTGGGGAGGGAACGGCACCAGCCCCTCCAGTCTGTCCCAGTATGAACTGGGAGTTACTGGTTCAGGTTTCATCCCCTCCAGTCTCTCCCAGTCTGAGCTGGGGGTTACTGGTGAAGGGATCCATTCCCACCAGTCTCTCCCAGTATGAAATGGGAATTACTGGTGCAGTCCAGCCTCTCCAGTCTGTCCCAGTCTGAACTGGAGGTTACTGGTGCAGAGATCCATTCCCACCAGTTATTCCCAGTATGAAATGGGAATTGCTGGTGCAGGCTCCAGCCCCTCCAGTCTGCCCCAGTCTGGACTGGGGGTTACTGGTTCAGGCTCCAGCCCCTCCAGTCTGTCCCAGTCTGGACTGGGGGTTACTGGTGTAGGCTCCAGCCCCTCCAGTCTGCCCCAGTCTGGACTGGGGGTTACTGGTGCAGGCTCCAGCCCCTCCAGTCTGCCCCAGTCTGGACTGGGGGTTACTGGTTCAGGCTCCAGCCCCTCCAGTCTGTCCCAGTCTGAACTGGGGGTTACTGGTTCAGGCTCCAGCCCCTCCAGTCTGTCCCAGTCTGGACTGGGGTTGCTGCCCCAGCAGGAGGCCCCGACCCGTTTATCAGAGGCCGATTAAGGAGGATTAAAATCCGCAGCAGCGTCTGCCAGCCCCGGGCAGCTCCCCCGGCCTGAGGGGTCTGGGGCTCCCTGGGGCACCCCAAAACCCCAGGTCACCCCTTTGGGACATCCCAAAACCCCAGGTCACCTCTCTGGGACACCCCAGAGCCCCCAAAACCCCAGGTCACCCCTTTGGGACATCCCAAAACCCCAGGTCACCTCTTTGGGACACCCCAAAAACCCCAGGTCACCTCTTTGGGGCACCCCAAAATCCTCAGGTCACCCCTTTAGGGCACCCCAAAACCTCAGGTCATCCCTTTGGGACACCCCAGAGCCCCCCAAAAACCCCATGTCTCCCCTCTGGGGCACCCCAAAAACCCCAGGTCACCCCTGTGGGGCTCCAGGGATGCAGCCCCATCCCTCCTCTGCTCCTCCTCTTCGCCCTCCAGCCTCCCCTCCTCTCCCTCTCCCCCTGCAGGATTCCCTGGCCCCAGCCAGGCCCTTCAATAAAGCTGCTGAAACCCATCCCTGCGTCTCCTGGCTCCTCCTTGGGTCTGCACTTCCCCAAAAAAACCCATCAGGCACGGAGGGATTCGCCCCAAAAAGCAGCTCAGCCCCTGGGAGGGACGGGGGGGGATGATCCCACTCCCAAGGTGATGGAGGAAGATGAAAATGAAATAAATTGAACAAAAAAAAAGATTAAACCCCAAAAATCAGCAAAGATGGGAGGGACCAAACCCCAAAACAGCCTCCAGGAAGGGAGGGATGGAAAATATTCCCAAATAATATTCCCAAATCCTCCAAAACAGGAGTTGGACACCCGGGTAGACACATTTGTAACAATTTATTGAATGAGGCAATAACAGACACTGGGAAAACAAAGGGGGGTCCATGCTCTGCTATTTGCCTGGTTTTTGTGGTTTTTATTTTTATTTTTTGGGGGGAGTGGGGACTAAAAGAACCTCATTTCATTGCCAAAGAAACACTGACTTGGAAAAGCCACCGACATCTTCACGACGACGATTAAAAAAATAATCATTAGAAAAAAAAAATAAAATAATAATAATAAATCCAAGGAACTTCATAAATTGGAGAACCAGGACAGTTTCTATGGAAAAATCTCCCTCCCCTCAGAAAAACTGTACAAAGAACATTTTGATAGGTTTGTTTTTGTGGTGGTTTTTTTTTTGTTTTTGTTTTTGTTTTTTTTTCCCCCTCCCCCATATAAAACAAGTAAATACAAGACTCTGAAAATTTCCTGGGAGACGTGGAGAACTTGGAAATCATAATTAAAAAAACCTCCCCAGAATAACTCCCCCCCCCAAATTAAATCCCATGGGAAGTGCTTGAAGGGGGGAGGGTTGGGCACGAGGGTTTGAGTAAAAAAAATCTGCCCCCCCAAAAACCTCCTCTCCCCCACACCCAAAGGTTTTTTTTGGAACCCTCCTGGGAAGGATTTTGGGGTTCAAACCGTGCACAGGGTGGGGTTTTGCTCAATCCCCCCTTCCAGGGAAAATTCCCAGTGGGAATTGCAGGTCAGCAGGGACTGGGATGAGCTCCTTGCAGAGGGAAATCCTGGGAATGAGGTGGGGAAAAGAAAAAAAAAAAAAACAACCCAAAAAATGGGGAGAATGCAGCCAGAGCCCCTTTGGAGGCGCTTCCAGGAAATAATAATAATAACAACGACGACGACGACAATAATAATAATAATAAAGAAAAAAACAAACCCAAAACAACCCCCAAAAAGCCCAAGGGTGTAAAAGGCAGGGATGGGAGCAGAGAACAGGAACAGTCTCCAGTGTGCACCAAGGGCTCTCCACCCCCTGCAGTCATGCATTCTTTTTTTTTGTTTTATTTTCATTTTTTTCTTGCTTTTCCCAGGAAAGGAGTCTTTTTTTTTTTTTTAAATTTTTTTTCCCAAACTTTTTTGTTGGTTTTTTTTTTTTTTTAATGTTATTCTTTTTTCCCAGGGTGGGTTTTTAAGGAATATAAAAGTCCATATTAAAATCTTTGATACCTAATTTGCTGTCGAGGTCGGTGCTGGCTGGGGGTGCCCCCCAACCTCCTCCTGCTGGATCCCACACGGGGCATACAAAGGGTGGCTTTATTTTTATTCTCTTTTCAACCTCCTCAGAATCAAAGTCCCATCACAATTTGGCTTCTGGCTCCTCCAGAGAGAGCAGGGTGACGTTACAAAAATGCACTTTACACGCATTCTTTTTGTTGTTGTTGTTGTTTTTCCTCATTAAAAAAAAATATAAAAGAAAGAAAGAAAAAAAAAAAGGTGTTTTGTTGGAAATGCCACCTGATTGCATCTCTGGAGGGTGAGGAGGGCGGGTCACTGGTCCAGGGTGACCACCTCCACGGCCTGGCCGTCCATGGTGACCGCCGTGTCCGCCAGCCGCGTGGCCACCGGGCGCCATGGCCACCTGCACCGGCCCGTTGCCCTGCGCCAGGCTGGTCACCACCGTCTGGTACATGCTGACCGGGATCTGCACCAGCCCTGCAGAACAGCACACGCCATCAGGGGGGCACAGGGACAGCAGGGGGGTCACAGGGGACACAGGGGTCACAGGGGTTTGGGGGTCACCACCGTCTGGTACATGCTGACCGGGATCTGCACCAGCCCTGCGGACACAGCACAGGGGTCACAGGGGGTCCGCGGGGGTTTGGGGGTCACAGGGGGTCACAGGGGGTCACAGGGGGTTTGGGGGGTCACAGGGGTTTGGGGGTGAGGGTCACCACTGTCTGACCGGGATCTGCACCAGCCCTCGCGGACACAGCACAGGGGGTCCACGCGGGGGGGACAGGGACAGCAGGGGGGGTCACAGGGGTTTGGGGGGTCACAGGGGTTTGGGGGTCACAGGGGACACAGGGGTTTGGGGGGTGAGGGTCACCACCGTCTGGTACATGCTGACCGGGATCTGCACCAGCCCTCGCGAACAGCACACACCATCAGGGGGCACAGGGACAGCACGGGGGTCACAGGGGTTTGGGGGTCACAGGGGGTTTGGGGGTCACAGGGGTCACAGGGGTTTGGGGGTCACCACCATCTGGGTACATGCTGACCGGGATCTACACCAGCCCTGCGGAACAGCACAGGGGTCACAGGGGGACAGGGACACAGGACACGGGGGACACAGGGGTGGGGGACACAAGGTTTGGGGATCAGGGGTCACAGGGGTCACAGGGGTGAGGGACACAAGGGACAGCACAAGTCACACGGGGTGGGGGGTGAGGGGACACAGGGGACACAGGGGACAGGAGAGGGGTCACAGGGGTTTTGGGGGTTCAGGGGACACAGGGACATCACAAGTCACACAGGGGTTTGGGGATCAGGGGACACGAGGGACACCAGAGGTGACACAGGAGAGGGACACAGGGGTTTGGGGATCAGGGGACACGAGGGACACCAGAGGTGACACAGGAGAGGGACACAGGGGTTTGGGGGATCAGGGGACACAGGGGACACAGGGACACCAGAGGTGACACAGGAGAGGTGACACAGGGGTTTGGGGGATCAGGGGATCAGGGGACACAGGGGACACCAGAGGTGACACAGGAGAGGTGACACAGGGGTTTGGGGGATCAGGGGACACAGGGACACCAGAGGTGACACAGGAGAGGTGACACAGGGGTTTGGGGATCAGGGGATCAGGGGACACAGGGACACCAGAGGTGACACAGGAGAGGTGACACAGGGGTTTGGGGATCAGGGGATCAGGGGACACAGGGGACACCAGAGGTGACACAGGAGAGGTGACACAGGGGGTTTGGGGATCAGGGGACACAGGGACACCAGAGGTGACACAGGAGAGGTGACACAGGGGTTTGGGGATCAGGGGACACAGGGACACCAGAGGTGACACAGGAGAGGTGACACAGGGGTTTGGGGATCAGGGGACACAGGGACACCAGAGGTGACACAGGTGAGGGACACAGGGGCTCGGGGGCTGTGGTTGGGATGCTCTGGGGGCGGGTTTTGGGTGTTGGAAAGGTTTTTTGGAGGTTGGAGGGGTTCACTGGGTGGTTAGAGACATTTTTGGGTGCTTGGAAAGCTTCAGAAGGTTGGAAAGGTTTTTTGGGTGGTAGAGAGGGATTTTGGGTGACTGGGGAGGTTTTTTGGGTGGTTGAAGGTTCTTTGGGTGACTGGGGAGGTTTTTTGGGTGGTTGAAGGTTCTTTGGGTGGTTAGAGAGGTTCTTTGAGTGGCTAGAGAATTTTTTTGGGTGGTTGAAGAAGTTTTTTGGGTGGTTGAAGAGATTTTCTGGGTGGTAGAGAGGGTTTTTGGGTGGTTAGAGACTTTTTTGGGTGGTGTCACAATCCACACAACCCAACCCTTACAGGTGGTCGGACAGGTTGAGTGGTTGAGGGGTTTTTTGGGTGGTTGGAGATGTTATTGGCTGGTTGGGGAGGATTTTTGGGAGGTTGGAGAGGTTTTTTTGAGTGGTTGAGAGGTTCATTTGGTGGTCAGAGAGGTTCTTTGAGTGGTTAGAGACATTTTTAGGTGGTTGGAGATTTTTTTTTGGGGTGGTTGTGGAGGTTTTTTGGGGGTTGAGAGGGTTTTGGAAGGTTGGAGAGGTTTTTTGGGAGGTTGGAAAGGTTTTTTTGGGTGGTCAGAGAGGTTCTTTGGGTGGTCAGAGAGGTTCTTTCAGTGGTTAGAGACATTTTTGGGTGGTTGGGGAGGGTTTTTTGGGTGGTTGAGATGTTATTGGGTGGTTGAAGGTTCTTTGGGTTGGTTAAGAGAAGTTTATTGGGTGGTTGGAGATGTTATTGGCTGGTTGGGGAGGATTTTTGGGAGGTTGGAGAGGTTTTTTTGGGTGGTTGAGAGGTTCATTGGGTGGTTAGAGAGGTTTTTTGGGTGGTTAGAGACATTTTTAGGTGGTTGGAGATTTTTTTTGGGTGGTTGTGGAGGTTTTTTGGGGGTTGAGAGGGTTTTGGAAGGTTGGAGAGGTTTTTTGGGAGGTTGGAAAGGTTTTTCTGGGTGGTCAGAGGTTTTTTGAGTGGCTAGAGACATTTATGGGTGGTTGAGGGGTTTTTTTTGAGTGGTTGTGGAGGTTTTTTGGGTGGTTGAAGGTTATTTGGGTGGTCAGAGAGGTTCTTTGAGTGGTTAGAGACATTTTTGGGTGGTTGGAAAGGTTCTTGAGGGGGTTAGAGAGGTTTTCTGGGTGGCTGGAGGGGATTTTTGGTGGTTAAGTTCTTTGGGTGGTTGGACTTTAGGTGGTTGAGAGGGTTTTTGGGTGGTTAAAGAGGGTTTTTTGGTTGTTAAATGTTCTTTGGGTGGTTAGAGAGGTTCTTCGGGTGGTTAGAGACATTTTTAGGTGGTTGGAGAGGTTTTTTTGGGTGGTTGTGGAGGTTCTTTGGGTGGTTGAGATATTATTGGGTGGTTGAAGGTTCTTTGGGTGGTTAGTGATATTTTTGGGTCGTTGGGGAGGTTTATTGGGAAGGGATGGGTTGGGATGGGTGAGACCTTGGGACTCTCATCCCAGGGAGGGAATGAGGATGAGGAGGAACCAAATAATCTCATTTTTGGAGGAGGAACCCAAGGCAGCCACGTTTAGGGATGGTACAGCTCAGCCAAACCCAGCAGGATGAGTTTTCCTGAGGCAGGGATTGCTCCCAGCCACCCCACAGCCCATCAGGGATCTCCCCACACACAATTTCCACTTGATTTGCCCAGAACTGGGAACTGTGGGGCTGAGGAAGGGATAAATTTGGCTTCTCCCATCCCCTGTAACTCTGCAGGTCACCCAAACACTGAGAGGATCCCACTGCTGTGCATCCATGAACCCCACTAAAACCTTTCTCCAACACAACTCCCTCTCCATCCTCCTCCCCTCACAGAGAAAGGGCACTGTGGCACCAACAAGCCCAGAGCAAGCCCAAATTGCACCAAAATTGCACCAAAATTGCCCCAAAATTGCCCCAAAGTTGCCCCAAAGTTGCCCCAGGCTGTCACACGTGTGTGTGACACACAAACACAGAAATGACATCAATCTCCCCCATAGATCAAACACAGAAATGACATCAATCCCATTTCTCAGCCCTTCCCTGACCATGGATGGGTCCAGCCAAGCAGAAACAGCTTTTCCCAAGGCTGGCCCAGCTGCAGGAATGGAGCAGGTGGATCCAGGCTGAGGATGGAGCTGGCAGAGCTGGGAGGAGTCCTGGTGAGCCACCAACCAAGGTGACAACAAAACAATGGTGGGAAGAGGGAAAAAGCAGCAAGGAGCACTGGACAGAGCTGGGCAGGGGAGGGGAAAGGCAAATCCCGCAGGCTGGGAGGAGAAATTCCATTTTTACTCAACATTATCCCTGTGCCCACCTCCACCTTTGGCTTGGCAGAGGGGGATTTGTTCAAGTGAGATAATTTAGACATTTCAGAACAATCCACACCTCTGCTGGGGGGGAAAAAAAAATACATTTTTTTGAGGAGCAGCAGCATGGGATGGTTCCTGAGGGAGGCTTTCCCAGAAAAATCCCTTTGGGGTGAGGAGCAGGGGCAGAGCCCTGGTTTGGTAACCAGTGTCCTGGGATAACTCTGAGTGCAGACAGGAAAAGCTTAGGAGTTAATCTTGCTGCCAGGGGGGAGAACTCCACTCCAGGAGCTGGTGGTGGATGGTGGAGGGAGATAAAGGGGGTAAAGCAGGGGTGAGAGGTGCAGGGAGTGAGAGGGTGCAAGAGCAAGTGAGGGTGGTCTCCTTTTACCAAGTCTTAAATCTCCTTCTATGCTGAATATTCCACTCCTCCAACCTAGTACAAGATACAAATTCTCTAATATTCACATACAACCTGTAGGAATAGTTACATTACCATGTTTTGCTGCTTTCTTATCTCTAAACCTTATCTCAGACCCTTCCTGTCATGCCTGGAGAGGGTCTCTGCTGCTCTCTGGTATTTGCAGCAACTGGTGTTACCTTAACAAAGGGAGAAGATCTTCAAGCATCCACATTGCTGCTCTCAGCAAAAAACTGCTTTCATTTCTATCTCACTTATGGTTTTTATATTCTCAAAATCTTTTTGCTGGGCACTCATATCTATAGGATATTCCTATTTCTTCCTCCCCTCCACTCCACCCCCTCCCCTGGGGCTCCCAGAGGTCTGCTGATGCCCCAGCCCCAGGGGTTGTGGCCACACTCCCCAAACCAGAATTGGTTTCTTGGTTGGTTGTTCAGCAGCACAGAGGCAGGAGGGGGTTCCCAGCCCCCAGGGCACTCTGTGGTCAGTGGGAATTGCAGAAAAATCAGGAAAGGGAGCTCAGCTCCCAGGGAACTCTCTGGTCAGAACTGCAGAAAAATCAGGAAAGGGAGCTCAGCTCCCAGGGAACTCTCTGGTCAGAACTGCAGAAAAATCAGGAAAGGGAGCTCAGCTCCCAGGGAACTCTGGTCAGTGGGAATTGCAGAAGAATCAGGAAAGGCAGCTCAGCTCCATCACCAAGATGTTTTTTGGTGGAGGATCAGCTGGCCTTGGGAGGAAGGAGGGTCTGGGATGGGGGGAATGGGTGGACACGAGGGTGGCCAAGGGAGGAGAGGCCCCATGGAAGGTCTGAGGGGCTGAATCAAAGATTTGGAGTCGATCAACTCCACCTCCCAGGGAGCTCTCTGGTCAGTGGGATTGCAGAAAAATCAGGAAACAGAGCTCAGCTCCCAGGGAACTCTGGTCAGAATTGCAGAAAAATAAGGAAAGGGAGCTCAGCCCCCAGGGCACTCTGTGGTCAGTGGGAATTACAGAAAAATCAGGAAAGGGAGCTCAGCTTCCAGGAAACTCTTTAGTAAATGGGAATTGCAGAAAAATGAGGAAAGGGAGCTCAGCTCCCAGGGAACTCTCTGGTCAGTGGGAATTGCAGAAAAATGAGGAAAGGGAGCTCAGCTCAGCCCTGCTGATGGAAACCCCCGTGCAGACCCTTGGGAGAGCACAGCACATCCCAGTTTATCAGGAGCTGGAGCTCTGGCCTGGGATGCACCTCAAATCCCTGCTCCAGACCAAGCCACCTAAGCCCTGAGGGTGATTGGGTTGTTAACCCAGAGCAGATCAAAGGACACACAGACAACACAAGGAGCACAAACCACACTCCAGCCTCCACCCCAAAAGTGCTGGTGAGCCCTGAGCAGCCAACAAAGGGGGAATTTGGGAAGGGTGAGAGAATTCAGCCATGGGTGGGGGGTGGGATTAGCACAAATCGCCTCAGCAGATGACGTGGGGCTCTTGGTGCCAGGGGTGGGGACAGAGCAGAGCAGCAGAGGGACTGCTGTGCATTAGGGCAGGGCTGATTGCCCTTGCAGAGAGACGATTAAAGCACTGAGATGCTGTAATCAGGTCTGGGATTGGCCCCACGCTGCATCTGTGCCCTGATTAGCCCTAATCTAGCTGGCATATGTTAATCTAAAGCATGGATTTCAGAGCCTTTCAATTGTATTAAAAACAGGAAATCCATCAGACACACTCACCAAAAAAAACCACCCCACACCAAAAAAAAACCACACCAAAAAAAACCACCCCAATTTCTGGAGTCTTTGGGGAATACAGAGAAGTGGAGCAGGGAAATGGGATCCCATGGAATTGGTGGCTGCTCACAGCAGGGACAAGAGCAGAGCTGATGGGTCACACACAGCAGCACAAACCACAGGCTCCCAGAATATTCAGCTTGAGCTTCCCCTCCATGAAACCACCACAAAAAGGTGTTTTTTTGGTGGAGGATCAGCTGGTTTTGGGAGGAAGGAGGGTCTGGGATGGGGGAATGGGTAGGAGATGCCCCATGGAAGGTCTGAGGGGCTGAATCACAGATCTGGCTGTGCTTGGACTCTGATGCTGGGTCAGAGTGTGTTTGCAGGGACTGCCAGAGGAGAGAATAAACATCCTGCTGCTCCAGCAGAAAACAGCTTTCAGCTCATGGAAGGACAAGGATAAATCAGGATCTACCTGAGAGCAGAGACAGAGGATTCAGAGGTGAAAAGTCACACGATGTCTGGTGAGGAAATCTGAGCATCAGAGCACAAAAACTCCTGTTTTGAACAGGTGACTCTGTTAAACCACCCCAGAGGGCTCCAGGGGAGCAGGCTGGGTGGGTGGGATGATTCAGTGCCCAGGGAATTGGGGACAGGGATCAGAAATGCCCTGGACATCCAGGATTGTTTGGGTTACAAGTTTCTGCCTGGCTTTAGCAGCTTCTCACCCTCCAAAAAGTGAAAAATCTTCTTTTTTCCTGGTGGCATCAACAACAGCACCTAGGAATGATCAGGGAGCTGATCTCCTGCCAAGGCAAACTCCCTGGAAGGAGGGGAAGGCATCAGAAACCACATGGGAATGCTGCTCCACCTGCCCTAATCTAGCTGGCATGTGTTAATCTAAAACATGGATTTTAGACTCTTTCAATTGTATTAAAAATAGGAAATCCATCAGATTTAAAAAAAAAAAAAAAAAAGAATCCCAAAAATCCCCCAATTTCTCAAGTCTTTGGAAAATAAAAAATTTCTGCAAAGGAAGTGGAGGGCAGCAGACACCATCTCATCACCACCCTCCTTTCAGAGCCAAGGGAGACTTGTGAAGATGTGATGGAAGAATTCCCCTCAATGGTTCAGAACAAGTAGATTTGAATCCACCAAAAAACCCCCAAAAATCGAGCCAGAGGAACTCCAAGAAATGAAATGTTTGCAATCAGTGGGCAGCACAACAAAAGGGGACTGGCTGCTTTAATCTGCATTCCCAGGTGTAAATGCATCGAGGGTGATGCAGGTAAGCAGGGAATAATCATCTTTTCTGATTGTCTTTGCCCAGGAAGACATGAAGTGCAGCATGGAAACCTGCACTTAGGAAGTGGAAAAATCCAACAGCAGCTAAGCATGAGGTTGGTGAAGCTCTGGAGCAAAGTCTCCATCACTGGGGGTGTTTTAGAAGAGATAAAACCAAAGGTGGTTTGGGAAAAAGAGCAAAAACCATTCCTGTCCTCACCAACTGCAATTCTGGACATCACCTGGAGTTACTGCCAGCACGAACATGAAAATGTCCCACAAATGATTTTTATTCTATGTTTTCCTTTGACAAACTTGGTTTGAGAAGATTTCAAAACAATGAAACATCCTTTTCTGGGGAAGTGGCTGGAGAGGCCTCCAGAGGTGGAGGAGGGGGACAATCTGTATTTTAGGGAGGCTCTAACAGGTTTCAGCCACAGTGAAATGAGATCTCTCCAAGTCAGGAATTCTCCTGACAAATCCTGAATCCCTTAAGGCACAGGGTGACACCATGGATGGGATTTCACCCAAAGCCAATAAAAATAAAAGCATTTCAGGAATCCACCACACTCAGCAGGGAGAGAGCAGCAGAAGAAATTCAACAAGGACTCTTGGTTTAAGATAAGATGAACTGAAAGCTCAGTCCCCCATCTCACCACCTCAACTGCAAGAGCATCAAGGGTTAACTCTAATTGACATGTTTTAGGATGACTGGAAGGATTTTTCCCATCCCTGGAAGTGTCCAAGGTTGAATGGGGCTCAGGGCAGTCTGGGATAGTGGGAGGTGTGGCTGGATCAGGATGAGCTTTGGTGCCTCCCAACCCAAGCTGGGTTTGGGTTCTGTGATATTGGCAAATCACAAACCCCCCTGCAGGATTTAATCCCAGAATTTCCCAGGCTCACAAGTCACAGCTCTTCTCTCTGTGCCAGTCAGGCCAAAGCATGAAGAGGTTTTCCCACCAAATTATCTCCAAAAATCTGCACTCCTCATCCAAGATCCTCCACCATCTCTCTTTTCAGGAGCTACTCTGGTCAAAACCCCAATAAACAGCAATTTAATGAGGCACCTGAAGCTTTGATATCAAAGTTGAGTGAATTAAGTGTCTTGGCTGCAATGCAGGATGTGGCCAGCAATGTGAATTCTGTCCCCAGCTCTTAAATCAGGTGGGGCAGTGCCCCTGATCTCCTGGCACACATTATCTGCTCATGGGCCAGCTTTAAACCAGCTGGGCAATCATCCTTATCTTTGCCACAGCCCATCCTCCCTCCAGGAGATATCTCCTGTTCATGGCCATGGAGTCCCAGGGCATGACTGATCAAATTCCATCATCCCACTGGGAGATGCTCCAGCCACGGCAGGAGCCAAGCCTTTCCTACCCAGAGAAAAACTGAGATTTGGGACACCAAGGCACCTTCTTTCCACTGCATTCCAGAGGAAAACCAGACCTTTCCACATCATCCCTGGAGCTTCAGAGGAAACTGCACCTTCTCCAGGAGCACTGCTCCAGCTGAACCACATCTGCCACTGCAGGAGGATGCAGCCACCATTGAATGGGACTGCTGCCAACACCCTGACTGACTGACGGGTGTCAGCTTGGATTCTGACTCTGGCAGGGTTTGGGATTGTTCTGTGTAATACTGCATTTCTATTTTAATGTTCCTAGTAAAGAACTGTTATTCCTAATTCCCCTCTCTTTGCCTGAGAGCCCCTTAATTTCAAAATTATAATAATTTGGAGGGAGGGGTTTACATTCTCCATTTCAAAGAGAAGTTTTCTGCCTTTATTGGCAGACACCTGTCCTTCACACCAGGACATTAAGTCACATCACAGCCCTGGCTTTTCCTTAGAAGGGAAGATAAATGCAGATGAGATCCAACACTGGACCCAGCACACCCCCATGGCCTCACCTCATCCCTCAGGCTGTCCCTGGGGTCACCTGCTGGTTTAACATTGCCAGTGATCTGTTTTTTCCTTTTTAAGGGAAATTTTCCATTTTCAGGGAATGCCTGGGCTCAGGGCTGGGGATGGGGCACAGCCTGGACTCGCTGACCTTGGAGATCTTCTCCAACCCAACTGATCAGGGCTGGGATTTTTGGTTCCTCTGGATCTGTTCCAAGGAGTTTTCCTTCTCTGCTCCCTCAGGGCACCAGGGGTTGCTGTCTCAGTGACCCACAAAGCCTCAGGTTGTTTTGGGAACTCCTCTGCACACCATGGGAACAGGACTGCTCAGGAAGCACCACCACATTTACACCGTGGTGTAAATTCTCATTCTTCCTCCCACTGGCTCAGCTTCAGCAGAATGTTGGGATTTTACAACAAGGAGTTGTGTTTTAAATAAAATCTGAACATCCAAACTTGAGATTTATCTCCAAATCTTGGTTTGGGACCAATCTTCCTTCCCTAGCTGGGAGCACCAGCACCTTTGGGACATTCCTGTTTTCTTTTTTCTTGTGAGGTCAGGAAGCAGCACCACATTTACAGGGCTCATTCTTCCTCAGCTTCAGCAGAATGTTGGGATTTTGCAAAAGAAGTTGTTTTAAATAAAATCTGAACATCCAAACTTTATTTATCTCCAAATCTTGGTTTGGGAGCAGCCTTCCTTCCCTAGCTAAGAGCACCAGCACCTTTGGGACATTTACAGGGCTCATTCTTCCTCAGCTTCAGCAGAATGTGGGAATTTTACAACAAGGAGTTTTTTTAAATAAAATCTGAACATCCAAACTTGATTTATCTCTAAATCTCAGTTTGGGACCTTCCTTCCCTAGCTAAGAGCACCAGCACCTTTGGGACACTTACAGGGCTCATTCTTCCTCAGCTTCAGCAGAATGTTGGGATTTTACAACAAGGAGTTGTTTTAAATAAAATCTGAACATCCAAACTTGATTTATCTCCAAATCTCAGTTTGGGACCTTCCTGCCCTAGCTGGGAGCATCAGCATCTTTGGGATATTCCTGTTTTCCTCCTCTCTGTAGAAGGAAAAAGCCACAGCCTGGCCAAGCCAAGACCTGAAATATCTTTGACTTAATCTCCCTTATTTCTTCCACTTTTTTTTTTTTTTTTTTTGGTGGGGCTTTGAGTTTTTGGGGTTTGTTGTGGATGTTTAGGGAATTTTTGGACTCTTTTTAAGGTTGCAGCACTTTGAGACAAAAAACCACAGGGCTGGAGCTCCAGATTTACAGGAATTATCTCCTGTGGAGCCTCAGCTTGGAAAGAGGAAGATCCCAGTGAGCCAAGCTGATGGCCAGACCCTCCCCTGGCACAGCAAAGACCCACAGTGGTGACAAAAGTGTCCTTGGACATGTCTTTGCAGTGAGGGCAGTCCCAGAAGGAAAAAAAACCCTTGCAGTGGTGCTTAATCTCAGGTTTAATGATGTGAAATTTTAGGATTTCTGGGATTTTTGGATGGAAAAACTCCCAAAAAAGGGGAAAAGCAGAACAGCAGTTTGTTCTCCTGGGGGGGGATTAGCTCCCCACCTTTTGCTCTGTCCCCCCCGTCCCCTTCATGGGGTGAATTTGGAGCTGAGCATCACCTGGGGCAGAATTAAGCTGTCCCTGCTTCACTAAGCTCATCCTCACCTAGACCTGCCCCTCCAGTGCTGGGTCTCTGGGGTGTGGCACCTTGAGGCAGAGTGGATTTGTCACCCAGGAGAGGTGACAAACCCAGGGAATGTGTCTGGCTGTGGGAAGGAAGGCTTTTCCTGGGCTGCAGGCTTAGAGAATCACCTGTCTAAGCCTCCCTGCTGAGCTGGCTTTGGCGTGGACACACCTGAGAAGATTACAAGTCTATCGTGGGCAATCATCTGCACACGAAACACAGATAAAAATAGAGAAATCCAGCAAGCCCAAAGGTGCTGGCACAAAACATGGGGCACACAGGGGTTAATGTTACCTCAGGATAAATCTCTTCCTCTTCTCAAAAATCAGCTGTTAAAAGCTTGAAGGAGATTCTGAACAATCACCTAAAAATCACCCTGGTAAATTTTGCCATAAATATTTTGCTGACTGCTCTGTTATGCTTTAAATATCCCCAGGGGCTCTCCCAGAGGAAGGGATTGATTCTTATCCTGCTGTTTTAAACAGCTTTTAGTGTCCTGTATTTTCCACAGGTTTTTATTAATGGCTGCTGTGTGAAGCATGGCAGGGCACCACCTAAAATTACAAAAACATTTTATTACCTGAGGGACATCACCACATCCCAAAGGCATTTCAACCCCAAATGGTGTCCAGGCACAAAAACCAGACAGACACAGCCTTGAGAAACACCAGGAGGGACCTAAAGGTGCAAAACCAGCTAAATCCCAAACCAGCACCACAAAAATCCACTCACCTGATGAACCCTCTGCCACGCTCCACTTGCAACATGAATAATCTGCTGCTAGCATGCCTGACAATGAAATGGAGGTATAAAACTCTGAGAAAAAGGGAAATACTACAGTTGGAGAGGGAAATTTATTGCATTCAGAGGAAATGCATCCTTTGGTTTACTGGGTGAGAGCAAAAATTCAGTGTACACACAGGAGCAGCACCCCAATATTAAATATTTCTAATTCCATACAGAACATTGAGTGTGGAAGTGGGAATAAGAATAAGGCACTGCCAGATATTTTCTAAATATTTAGATGAGTGGTTGAATTGCCCAGAGAGGAAAGGCTGCACCAGACAGAGACACAGCCCTGAGAAACACCAAGAGGGACCTAAAGGTACAAAACCAGCTAAATCCCAAACCAGCACCACAAAAATCCACTCACCTGATGAACCCTCTGCCACGCTCCACCTGTGACAGGAATAATCTGCTGCTAGCATGCCTGACAATGAAATGGAGGTATAAAAGTCTGAGAAAAAGGGAAATACTACAGCTGGAGAGGGAGATTTAATGCATTCAGAGGAAATGCATCCTTTGGTTTACTGGGTGAGAGCAAAAATTCAGTGTACACACAGGAGCAGCACCCCAATATTAGGGAGAGCAACTCAAATATTCCTAATTCCATACAGAACATTGAGTGTGGAAATAGGAATAAGAATACTGCCAGGTATTTTCTAAATATTTGGATGAATGTTTAATTGGCCCAGAGAGGAAAGGCTGCACCAGAGCAGTGAAATCCATCACAGGGAAGCTCAGGCTTCCCCAGCAAAACTCTCCACAATTCCCAGCACAGAGGGATGAGTGAGGAGCACCAATTGCTGCCAGAGTGGAATTCCTGCATATCCCAAGAGCTGGAGGCTGGCAAGCTCATGGCATCCTCATGAAGGAGCCCCATGTGATTTTAGGGCTCTGGCTGGGCTCAGTGGGGCTGCTGAATGCTGCAATCCTGCATCCCACAGAGCCCTGAGCACATGGAGACATAAAGCAGCCATTGTGCTGGCAGAAAGGCAGTCTGTAACCAGATCCAGCTAAAAGCCATTTTCCCAGCCTTTTTTTTTTTTTTTTCAGGTTTGCTTCTGTGCCCCACCAGTGCCAGGGAATTCTATGCTCTGAACCCCCCAGCAGAGGAGAAATCCTTGGGAAGGTGTTAAAGCTTTCTAAGGGGAGCTGCAGCTGGAGCCTCACCTCGCTCTAGGTCCTGCCCAGAGGGAAGTTTGGCTTTTTTCCTCAGGGGAAAAGGGGCTGGAAATGCACCTGAAGGCTCCTTTTTCTTTTTTTTTTTTTTTTTCCCTTTTTCCTCAAAGAACAGCCTCCAAATCCAGCTAGAAAAGCATCCAAACCCTCCTTCATCCTTGGCTTTGCTGTCCTTTGTAGGACAAGGGACATTGGGCACAGCTCCCCCCCAGGCAGGAGCTGACCCATCCCCAACGAGGTAAGCAATAAATCACAGTGAACACAGCACTCAGATGTGGAACTTCTCATGCAAAATCAAGTTTTTACAGTCCACATTCCTCCTTTTTTTTTTGTACACCACCATCTCCCACTGCCTGGCAGGTGGGATGGGTTCCCACCTTGCTCTCCTTTATTTATCCCTGGAATGCTGCTGCCTCTGGCAGATTCCTCCCTCTTCAACTCTGCACATCTGCTGCTAAAAACACAAAGTTTGGGCTCTGGCCTGGTGGCTGAAGGCACAGAAATTCTGTGCCCCAACCACCCAAACCTGGGGGTTGGAAATGTCCTTTGCACACAGGACAAAGCAATGATGGGTGCAGGATATATTGCAGGGAGAGGGATGAGTTTGCTTTCCCAAAAAAAGAGATTTCCAGCTGGTTTTGTCCCTGTGGGTCTCACCCTGGATGTGCAAAGTGGGGATTTGTGGCACATGGACAAAACTCCTGAGGAGAACTGAGCAGTGCAAGAGCCTGTCCTGAACAGGTTGGAAAATGAGAGAGGTGTGGTGCTGCTGCTGCAGAATTCTTTCTGGTTTTTATTTGCTGAGATGATTCAGGCCTGAGCCCCAAGGGGAGGAATCACATCCCCAGCAGCAGCACACACACAGAAACTCTAAAACTCAGTGAGTCCAAATCTTAATTTTCTGCTGGATTTCAAACCTCTTCATACAGAATTCCTATTTGGAAGTGCAACTCAAATATATATATATATATATTATTTTATTTTGGCAAGGAAAACACATCAGGAACTCTGAGAAAGACATCATAACCCATCAGAGCAATGGGAAACAACCCAGGCACCAAAGTCACTGCTGGCCCTGATGGAAGAGAAACCCCCCTGGCTGCTGATCCCTGGGACTTCAAAGCAGCTGAGCATCCCCTGTCCACACCAGCAATAAAATCCCCCTTCCATTAGCTCCATGTCCACCACTTAAACACAGCCCTCCCAATTTCCACACCAATTACAGCCCCCCTGATGCTTGGGAGTGCAAAGCTTTGGGGGGTTTTGGTTTGTTGGTTTTTTTTCCTGATGGTTAGAGGTGGAAGGGAAGAGAGATGAGGGGGCTCAGGGGAATAGCAGAGAGCCTTTCACTGCCAGGGCTCCTGCTCAAATCTGTCCTAGGCCACAGGAACAGATGGTCCCTCCTGAGGGCTGGGCTGTGGCTTACATCACATGAGGGATTGTCTCAGGCCACTGGTGGACAATTTGCTGCAGCCTCAAACACCCTGCTGGTGCTTTCTGCTGGAGAAACCTGGTCCCAGGCACCTCCTTCCTGCAGGGAATTGCTGCCTGAGAGGTGCAGGAATGTGGAGCTCAGGCTAAAACCACCTGCTTTAGCTGTCAGCAGCTCCCTGGACTTGTCAGCACCAAAACACACCCACTGAACATCCCCTGGGAGGTCTGGGAGGTTAAAATCATGAGGAAAATAAGGATGGGGAATTCAGGGATATGAAAGCCACAGGGAGAGGAAGTTTGCTGCAGTCTCTAAGATGGGAATGGGAATGGGAATAATAAATCCATGATTAATTTGAAACCAGTTCCAAGCTAGTGCTCCCTCAGTCTGTGTCTTCTCCAGGGCAAAACTGAACTTCCCATGGGCAAAAAATCCCCTGAGTATCCCAGGAGCCATCAGAAGGTGTTATCCAAAGAGAGAAGTTTGTATGAGTGTGAGGGAATAAATGATGCCAAAAGATACAGAGGGTGGGAGACAGAAGTCAAAATCAGGCTTAAAAATGCCACTCATGGTTTTGGAAAAATTTCAGAGGAAATCACTTGAGGAGAGATGGGATTTTTTAAATTTCTGGACCCTGTTGTGCAGCTCCCTCTGTCTGTGTCTTCTCCAGGGAAAAACTGAACTTCCCATGGGCAAGAAGTCCACTGAGTAATTTAGGAGCCATCAGAAAGTGATAGCAGAGAGAGGAATAGATATGGAGGGTGGGAGACAGAAGTCAAAATCAGGCTTAAAAATGCCACTCATAGTTTTGGAAAAAAAGTCAGAGGAAACCACTTGAGGAGAAATGGAAATTGAAATGGAAATTCCTGGAACCTGTTGTGCAGCTCCACCAGCACTGCCAGGAGGGACCCTGGAAATCTGTGCTCCTGAGCTGGCATTTCAGGGATGTTCCAGACATGCAGGGTTTGGAGATGTGCAGGTTCCAGAGACATGCAGGGTTTGGAGCTGGGATTGATCCAGAGACATGCAGGGTTGGAGCTGTGCAGGTTCCAGACATGCAGGGGGTTGGAGCTGTGCATCCTCTGGGATGGTTCCAGAGACATGCAGGGGTTTGGAGCTGGGATTGATCCAGAGACATGCAGGGTTGGAGCTGTGCAGGTTCCAGACATGCAGGGGTTGGAGCTGTGCATCCTCTGGATGGTTCCAGAGACATGCAGGGGTTTGGAGCTGTGCAGGCACCAGAGACATGCAGGGTTTGGAGCTGGGATGAATCCAGAAACATGCAGGGGTTGGAGCTGGGATGTTCCAGAGACATGCAGGGGTTGGAGCTGTGCAGCTCTGGGATGTTCCAGAGACATGCACGGTTTGGAGCTGGGATTGATCCAGAAACATGAAGGGTTTGGAGCTGGGATGTTCCAGAGACATGCAGGGGTTTGGAGCTGGGATGTTCCAGAGACATGCAGGGGTTGGAGCTGTGCAGGAGCAGGGATGTTCCAGAGACACGAAGGGTTTGGAGCTGTGCAGGTTCCAGACATGCAGGGGTTGGAGCTGTGCAGCTCTGGGATGTTCCAGACATGCAGGGGTTTGGAGCTGTGCAGCTCTGGGATGTTCCAGACATGCAGGGGTTGGAGCTCTGCAGGTTCCAGAGACATGCAGGGGTTGGAGCTGGGATTGATCCAGAGACATGCAGGGGTTTGAGCTGTGCAGCCCCTGGGATGTTCCAGAGACATGAAGGGTTTGGAGCTGGGATGTTCCAGGGACATGCAGGGGTTTGGAGCTGTGCAGCTCTGGGATGTTCCAGAGACATGCAGGGGATTGGAGCTGGGATGTTCCAGACATGCAGGGTTGGAGCTGTGCAGCTCTGGGATGTTCCAGAGACATGCAAGGGTTGGAGCTGGGATGTTCCAGAGACATGAAGGGTTTGGAGCTGTGCAGCTCTGGGATTGATCCAGAGACATGCAGGGGTTTGAGCTGTGCAGCTCTGGGATGTTCCAGAGACATGCAGGGGTTGGAGCTCTGCAGGTTCCAGAGACATGCAGGGGGTTGGAGCTGTGCAGCCTCTGGGATGTTCCAGAGACATGCAGGTTTGGAGCTGGGATGTTCCAGAGACATGCAGGGTTGGAGCTGTGCAGGAGCAGGGATGTTCCAGACATGCAGGGGGTTGGAGCTGTGCAGCTCTGGGATGTTCCAGAGACATGCAGGGGTTGGAGCTGGGATGTTTCAGACGTGCAGGGTTGGAGCTGGGATGTTCCAGAGACATGAAGGGTTTGGAGCTGTGCAGCTCTGGGATGTTCCAGACATGCAGGGTTGGAGCTGTGCAGGAGCAGGGATGTTCCAGACATGCAGGGTTGGAGCTGTGCAGGAGCAGGGATGTTCCAGACATGCAGGGTTGGAGCTGTGCAGCCTCTGGCAGCCTCCTCCCAGCCTGCTCCCAGCCTCCTCTCCTGCTGTGTGGAGCAGGGAAAATAGGGCGATTCCCTGGAATCTTCCTGCACAGCTGTTCACCCACCGAGGATTACTGCTGTCACATGAGCTGCTTTACAGCAAAGCCAAGCTGTCTGCAGCAGCTCAGAAGGTCACTGGCAGACAGGCCCTGCAGGGACAGACACACCACCCCCCTGTGCCTCCCCAGAGGGACACAGGCTGCAGGAAAAGCCACGCTCAGAGGGAAGGGAAGGTTTTACCTCCACGCCCTCTGCTCAGCTGCCACATCACAGGAGGGATGTGCCAGTGCTGAGCCACTGAGCAGGCTCCAGTCAAAGTGCTGGAAGAGTTCCGATGGTGACAAATTTCCCTTCTCTTCCTCAGGTGCCACCAATGTTTTGGATAAAGCCACCAGCCAGGGGACACCAATGTGCTGCATCTCCTCAGGCCCTTGTGCAACCTCAAGTAACACCCCAGTCAACCCCAGAGCAACTCCTCAACCCCAAATCTAACAGCTGAACATCAGGGAAGAGGAAAGAGTTTCAGCTGGGAAAAGAGAAATCTGAAAGTTCAGCACAGCCACTTGGGAAAATTCATTCAAACCTCCCATTTTCCTGGCTCTGCCAGGGCACAGGGAAAACCTTCCTGCAGGACAGGGCTCTTTACTGTGCCCCAGAGACAGATGGGGCTGTGCTTTTAGGCTTTAAAATCAGAGCTTGCTCTGGAGATGTGATGAGGAGGAGAAATCCAGGCACAGAGAGATCCTGGGGATGTGTTGGGGAAAAAAAGCAAGAGGAACTCGGGAGGTCAGACCCTGCTAAAGATGCAGCTGAGGCTCTAAAAAAGAAGGGAAAAAAAACCCACAAAGAAAGAAAAGCTCGAGTTTGGAGAAGTCCATGCAGGAAGTGGAGAATTCACATCCCAAAGAGGAGCAGGGAGGGAGGGAGAACACACACCATAGGTTACCCACAGGGAGGAAACTTTGGTGTAAAACAAAAAACCCACGAGACTGGTGAATGAAGAGGCAGCACAGCTCAGGGCAGGGAGCTGCAGCAGGGCATTTCTCCTTCCCCTGGCTGCCTGCTGGGTGGGGGCAGAGCTCACAAAGCCCCATCTCATTTCCTAAGATGCCTCCTGCAGCCACGACAGCTTGCTGGGATTTCAGCCAGCTTCCCATTTGGATCAGATTGCAGCCTGCAGCCACCACACAGCCATTAAGGGCCTGCAGCTCCTGGAGTGCCCTGGGGTCACAGCAGCCTCCAGCCATTCCCAACACAATTCCCAGTTTCCAGCTCTGCTGGAGAGGGAGCCTGACCCAGCCCAGCCCAGCCTGGAGCCACCAGGGCACCTGCAGGGATGGCAGGAGATGTGCCCCGCTGTCACCAGCCAGCAGATTGGGGTGCAGGGGGATCAGAGAGCCCCTCTGCACCTGCCCTGGCTCAGGGGAATCACAGGGAGTTTATTCCTTAATTAATGTGGTGCAGCAGTGACACCCCCAGCCTTGCCCATGGTGCAGCACTGCCCCCTCCCACCAGCACAGGAGGCCTTGCAAGCCAAAATCTGCCAAAATCTGCACTGGGAGATGCTCCAGCTGCTCCACTCCTCAGGCCTGGCCAGTGAAGGTCAGCTGGGATCAGCTGAAGGAACTGCCCTGAACTCAAATTCCCAAATTCACAATTCAGCTCAGCTGAATTCACAAATTCACAAATGCAGCTCAGCTCTGGGAAGCAGCTCACAAGGAGGGAGAGCTGGGATCCGTGTTTGGGGTTTCCTGGAGGAGCAGGATGAGCAGGATGCTGCCAGCAGCATCAAACCATCCTGGGATCTCTGCTCTTAAGCTGGGAGATCTGCCAGAGCTCAGCTCCAAAAGCTGAGGTGGGCTTGCCACACACTCCACACAGTTTGGAGTGAGTTGTTACCACAGGGAGAATCCACCACATGGGGATTTTATCCTGGGAGAAAGCAGCAGCAAAGCAGAGCTGGCTTTGATTTTGGCTTCATCTGGTGGGTTTGAATGCTCAGCTCCACACCCAGATGTGTCCAGAAGTGGCACAGAGCCTGTGGCCCTCCCAGGAGCCCCTGGAGAAGCTCTGCTGGTCAAGGCTCTGAGCTGGGTTAGGTAAAATGTGGAGGAGAAGACCTGGAAAAAGGATTGAGCAGCATCTCTGCTGGCTCAGGGCTGGGCAGAGCTGGATTTCTGAGCCCACCTGTGCCAAGGGCTAGAAATAAAACAGCAGCAGGCTGGAGATGTGCAGCCTGTCAGGAGAGCTCCCCATCCCAGCCTGGAGCCCAAACTCTGATCCCAGAGGGTGGCACTGGTGAGATCTCATTGCAGACACCCTCAAATGCACCTCCATCCTTTGCATCCCCACTCCTGGACTGGAAATTGGGAACTGGCAAACAAGGAAATGTTTGTCTGTCCAGCCCTGTGCTGCCAGATGGATTTAGGAAAAGATGCCAACTCTGCCACTCCTTTCCTGCCTGGATTCAAGCACATCTCTTTTAGACAGAAGCTTGTCCAAGGATTAAAATTCCCACCTGCTGCAGACACCCCAAAAAATTTGCTGTGGCCACAGAGCCACGTGCCCTGACAGCCCCAGCCACCCAGGAAAGCTCAGGATGTGGCTCTCAAAGCCAAACTGTTGGGGATTTCATCTCCATAAACTGAAAAAAAACCCCTGGAATTGAATGTGAATGATTGTGGTGGTAAAGTCAAATGGAAAGTCATCAAGAGATCACAGAACCAGGGGATGGTTTGAGGTGGGAAGGGACCTTAAATCCCATCCAGTGTCACCCCTGCCATGGCAGGGACACCTCCCACTGTCCCAGCTGCCCCAAACCTCAGTGCCCAACCTGGCACATTGCAGGGGTCCAGGGATTCTCTGGCAATTCCAGCCCAGCCAGGAATTCCTGCCCAGATCTCCCCTTTCCCCATTCCCTGTGTCCTGTCCCTCCATCCCTGTCCCCAGCCCCTCTCCAGCTCTCCTGCAGCCCCTCCAGGCCCTGCAATGTGCTGGAAGCTCTCCCTGCATCCTTCCCTTCTCCAGGCTGCCAATTCCCAGCTCTCCACAACCTCACACTGGATCCATCTCCTCTCCAAGGGATGGATGGATCCAGGGCCTTCCCTTGCAATCTCAGGGAACCATCAAGGCTCTCCCTTCCCTTTTCCTCTCTTTTCCATCCCCACTGGCCATCAAAATCCCTCTGGATGGATTCTGAGTGTCCTGAATCCCAGAATCCTGGGCTGCCCTGGCTGGGAAGGGAGCTCAGAGCTCATTGCAGGGACACCTCCCCACATCCCAGGCTGCTCCAATCCTTCCTGGGCCATTGCAGGGATCCAGGGATTCTCTGGCAATTCCAGCCCAGCCAGGAATTCCTAATTCCCCAATCTCCCCTTTCCCCATTCCCTGTGTCCTGTCCCTCCAGCCCTTGTCCCCAGTCCCTCTCCTGGGGCCCTTTTAGGGCTCTGAGCTCTCCCTGGAACTTTGGTTTCCTGAAGACAGAGAAAAGCAGGATCCAGGAAATACAAATACATAAATACAAATACATCCCTTCACCTGCCAAAAAGCCTCTTTTCAGCACCCAACCTGCACTGAGCTGCTCCTTCTGAAGCCACCTGAATTCCTGAGGGGCTGTGAGAAGAAGGTGCAGAAATCTGGAAAAATATCATACAAATCCACCAAACAAAGGGGCTTCAAATCCAACCTAAAGCCACAAAAAATCCCAGTCAAGCATCACATTCAGAGTTCCCAGCCAGACTGACTAATTCCTGGTTTGGGGACAAAGAGTCACCATGCAAACTGTGGGATTTAACAAAAAACAACTGGGATCCATCAAATATAAAACTTCCTAACTCAGAGGAGTGTCAGATCTGAATTTTCCAAGGGGAATTCAGGATCAGCCACAAGAACTTCAGCTTGCTGTTGGCATGGCAAAGATGGGAACTGCCCTAGGTAGTCAGACCTGCTTTAAATTCTTGCACCAGCCAACAGGCAGCTCCTCTTTCAAAATTTATGGCTGAGGAAGAAATCCTGCCCAGCCTGGAGTCCAGAACAAAAGGGAACATATTGCAACTGTGCTGAGAGAGAGGAGGGCTGCTGTCTATTCCTTTAAATGTAATGTTAATGCCCTGTAATCAGCTTTAATTTTTAAAGAGAGCCAGCCCTCCTGTCCATTTCCCCTAATTCAGGACACGTGGAAGGTAAATGGCCTGGGCTGTGACAGCTGGGAGCCTGAGCACAGCAAAAAAACCCCAAAACTCACCAGGGAGGGCAGTGGGGAGTGCTGTGGGGCCAGGGGGAAGCAGGGGACAAGGGCAGGTGGGGCATGGATCACCTGGGGGAAGGTCCCAAAAAGCAGCAGGGCTGGAGAGATGATGGGAGTGATGGAACTTGGCAAGGAAAGGTCTCAGAGCTGGCTCCTGCCCCAGGGAAGGGCATTGTGGGATTTTGGGATCTCTCTTTTGGGATTTTGGGATATCTCTTTTGGGATTTTGGGGTATTCTTTTGGGAATTTGGGATATCCCTTTTGGGATTTTGGCATATTGGAATATTTCTTCTGGGATATTGGGATATTTCTTTTGGTATATCTCTTTTGGGATATTGGAATATTTATTTTGGGATATCCCTTTTAGGATTTTAGGACCTCTCTTTTGGGATATTGGGATATTCCTTTTGGGATTCTGGGATATTGGAATATTTCTTTTGGGATATTGGAATATTTCTTTTGGGATATCCCTTTTAGGATTTTGGGATATCTCTTTTGGGATATTGGAATATTTCTTTTGGGATATCTCTTTTGGGATATTGGGATATCTCTTTTGGGATATTGGGATATCTGTTTTGGGATATTGGGATATTGGAATATTTCTTTTGGGATTTTGGGATATTTCTTTTGGGATATTGGGGTATCTCTTTTGGGATTTTGGGATATTTCTTTTGGGATATTGGGATATCCCTTTTAGGATTTTGGGATATCTCTTTTGGGATATTGGGGTATTTCTTTTGGGATCTCTCTCTTTTGGGATATTGGGATATACCTCTTAGGATTTTGGGATATCTCTTTTGGGATTTTGGGGTATTCTTTTGGGATATTGAAATATTTCTTCTGGAATATTGGGATATCCCTTTTGGGATTTTTGGGATCTCTCTTCTGGGATAATGGGATATTTATTTTGGGATCACCCTTTTGGGATTCTGGGAACTCTGTCACTGACATGCTGAGCTGGTTTTTAGGGACAACATCAGGCCCTGAGTCACTGCTGGTGCCTCCCAGGGCTCTGCTCCTCCCTCAGGATGTCCTATAAATCCCCACTGCACACAGGAAAGATCTCCCATAAATCCCCACTGCACAGAGGAAAGATCTCCTATAAATCCCCACTGCACACAGGAAAGATCTCCTATAAATCCCCACTGCACAGAGGAAAGATCTCCCATAAATCCCCACTGCACACAGGAAAGATCTCCCTATAAATCCCCATTGCACACAGGAAAGATCTCCCATAAATCCCCATTGCACACTGCAAAGATCTCCTATAAATGCCCATTGCACACAGGAAAGATCTCCTATAAATGCCCATTGCACACAGGAAAGATCTCCTATAAATGCCCATTCCATATAGGGAAGATCTCCCATAAATCCCTATTCCACACAGGAAAGATCTCCTATAAATGCCCATTGCACACAGGAAAGATTTCCTATAAATGCCCATTGCACACTGCAAAGATCTCCCATAAATGCCCATTGCACACAGGAAAGATCTCCTATAAATGCCCATTCCATATAGGGAAGATCTCCCATAAATCCCTATTCCACACAGGAAAGATCTCCTATAAATGCCCATTGCACACAGGAAAGATTTCCTATAAATGCCCATTGCACACAGGAAAGATCTCCTATAAATCCTCATTCCACACAGGAAAGGTTTCCCATAAATCCCCATTGCACACAGGAAAGGTTTCCCATAAATCCCCATTCCACACAGGAAAGATCTCCCATAAATCCCTATTCCACACAGGAAAGGTTTCCCATAAATCCCTATTCCACACAGGAAAGCTGCTGTAAGATCTCCCTGCAGCCTTCTCTTCTCTGGGCTAAATAAAACCAATAAAATGAGTTTTCTTCTACCCCAGCAATGACCATGCTGTGTTCTCACCAAAGGAACCTGTGCTGGTTGCACCCCACAGCTGGAAGGGGACCCAGGGAAGCTCTGCTCAGGGATGTGGGACAGCAGGGTTATTTTTAACCCCAGTTGGTGGGCAGACAAATCCTAATCATCAGCAGCAGCAGCAGCCTGGTCAGCAGGGCCAGGATGTCAGAGCAAAGCTGGCTGCTGGCTGTGCCAGCCCCACGTCACAGGGAGGGGATTAGGGCTGGCAACCAGCCAGGATGGGCAAATGCCACGGGGAGGCTTCAGAGGGCACTCAAGGTGTGCCAACAGCAGCTCCTTGGGGGCTGGGGGGGATATTTTGGGTTTCATTGTGCTGGGAGTGAGCTGGGAGCTGTGGGTGGTGTCCCAAAATCCCAGCAGGGAATTGCAGGTGACAGCCAGAGGTTGATAGGGAATGGGGGTTGGCACAGGGATGCAGTTGGGAATTCCCTTCTCTGCAGTGTTCATGGAATTATTGAGGTGGGAAACACTTCCCAGATGGAGTCCCACCACCCCCAGCACTGCCAGGGCCACCACTGCCCCTGTCCCCAAGTGTCACCTCCACATGGGCTCTGAAATCCCTGCAGGGATGGGATTCTACCCCTGTCCTGGCCATTTCCAGTGCCTGGCCACTGTTCCCATGAAGGAATTTTCCCTAAAATCCACCCTGAGCTTGTTCCCTCTCCTCCTGTCCCTGTTCCCTGTTTCCTTTTTCCATGTCCCCAAGTGTCACATCCACATGGCTCTGAAATCCCCTGCAGGGATGGAAACTCCACCCCTGCCCTGGCCATTTCCAGTGCCTGGCCACTGTTCCCATGAAGGAATTTTCCCTAAAATCCACCCTGAGCTTGTTCCCTCTCCTCCTGTCCCTGTTCCCTGTTTCCCTGTCCCCAGGTGCCACCTCCACATGGCTCTGAAATCCCTGCAGGGATGGGATTCTACCCCTGTCCTGGCCATTTCCAGTGCCTGGCCACTGTTCCCATGAAGGAATTTTCCCTAAAATCCACCCTGAGCTTGTTCCCTCTCCTCCTGTCCCTGTTCCCATGTCCCCAAGTGCCACATCCACATGGTTTTGAAATCCCAGCAGGGATGGGACTCCACCCCTGCCCTGTTCCTGACCAGTGAGGAATTTCAGTGCCTTTCATTGAGGAATTTTTGTTCCTAATATCCTAAACCTCCCCTGATGCAATTTGAGGCTGTTTTCTCTGCTCCTGTCTCTTGTTCCCTCTTGTTCCCCCAACACACATTAAGCTCCTTTTAGCTGAGCTTTATGCCAAGGTATTTCACTCAGAGCCCAACAGCACTGCTGCTGCTAATTATTCATTGATAATCAGCAATTTGTTCTCCAGGAAACCCCTCTCCCTGTTCCTGGAATTCACTCTTCTGCTCTCCTTGCTGGCTGCCACTGCCATCTCTTCTACCCTCTCATCTGAAACACACCTGCAAAAATGATTTTCCTCACCTTTCCTTCAGATTGGGATTAAATCCTACCTGTTTCAGGGTAAACCTTCATTAAAAAATTCTGCTCCCACCAGGGAGGCCCTACAAAAAGCTTGACTCTTTCCTTCCTGTCCTCCTGGATGCAAACATGCTGATCTGCACTTTGCCAAGCTGCTAGCGACTCATTTGGCTCCATCTTCCCTAAAAACAAGATCCAACAGGAAAAACATAAAATACTGCTTTTAAAAAAAGTGATATTTGCAGCCCCTAAGCCTCCCCCACCACGACATTGATCAATATTTTGTGGAAAAGCCAGCAGGGGCCAGTGGAGCCTCCCTATCCTGGGGAATCCCAAAGCTGTGCTGGCTTTTCCCCTCTGTGTTGGTGCTGTCTGGGAGGCACAGACAGCACAGGGAGCAGGATCCCAGTGCTGCCTTTCCCTCCTGGATGTGTTTCCAAGTGCCAGCAGCCCTCAGAGAGCAGAGCTGTTCCCATTTCCCCACCTGCACAGCCCAGGTGGGGACAGCCTCCCACCTCGTGGAAGCTTTTCCAGCAGTTAAACCCCTTCCCACAGTGAAATCAGCACCTGGAGCTGCAGCTGTGTGAGGCACTGGCACCCCAAATCTGCTGGAGGCTCCCTGGTGCTGCTGTGGCTCACTGGGAGCTCATAATCCCCCCCTGCCCACGTCAGACCCTAATGCTCCATCACAAATCCTGCCTCAGCCCAGCCCTGAGCACCTCTGCTGCTGTGGAGAGCAGGGACTGGATTTTTTTTTGGGGGATGGAGGAGGGCAGGTCTCCTCTCAGTGTCCCCCTGGAGCATCTCCAGCAGGAAAATCTGCTTTGGGGACACTAAAGCAGCAGCCAAGGGGGACAAGCAGGATCCACTGGATCTCTGTGACATCAGTTCCCTGGTTATGGCTTGATCCCACGCCCTCCACAGCTTCTTCCTTCCCATTCCATGCCCTGGTTTGAATCCCAGCTGGAGCTGGAGGTTTCCACTCCTCTCACCTTCCAAAACTACCCTGGATTCGTGGCTGTGAAACCCTCCCTGGGCAGGGAGCTGCTCTGGGCCTGCCAGGCACAGCCCAGCTCATCAATATTTCAGGATGCAGCCAGGAAGGCCTGGCACCCCCACAGCTCAATGGCAAACAAAGGAGGAGGAGGAGGAGGAGGAGGAGGATGCTCCAGCACCAGCACTGCTCCTTCCAGTGCTCCAAAAGCAGCTCCAGGGCACAGATTTTCCTCTCAGCACAGCATTTCCCAGCATTTTCCTTGCTCTCCATCCTCTGTTCAATACCAACCACTTAAGAACAAAACCATCTGAGCCTCTGAGTGTGGGGTCAACAGTTCCTGCATCCCCAAACCAAAAAGCACTTAGGTGGTTTGACACTGCAAGGGAGCAGGAGATCTTGTTTCCTTCAGCTGGGAATGGAACAGATCACAAGGTTATGCACAGCCCTGCTCCTGGGCTCCCTGCAAGATACCCAGCCCTAGATTCCAACATATCCATGAATATTCCGAGGTCTCCTCTTTGTAGCCACCTCAGTTGTCTTGTATTGTTCAAGATAATTCCAGAGAAGGGATGGGAAAAATGCCATAGTGAGAGAGGAACAAAAAAAAATAAAAAATAAAAGAGAGTAATTACACTTAATGGCTAAAATCTGTAATGAAACTCATTGTCTGACCTCCAGAAATTTTCATAGAAATCACAGAATGTTTGGGTTGGAAGTGAGTTAAAGATCATCTTGTTCCTGCCATGGGGACACCTTCCACTGTCCCAGATGATCCCAAACCTGTCCAGCCTGGCCTTGGACACTCCCAGGGATGGGGAGGTGTCAAACTTATCAATAAGATGGAGATCAATTTCTATCCTCCCCTCCCAGACAGGTTTTTTTCCCTCAGAAAAATCCTGCAGAAGGATGAGAGCATTCCCAGAGAGAAGCATTTATTGGGAATATCAACCACAGCAAGAAGGGGGAGTTGACTGGGGCAGTTATTTTCCCTAAAAATCACTCCCAAATCCCACCTCCAGTGGGCACAAGGGCACAGAGTGGATTTTTGATTTTTTTTTGATGGATGCTGCGTCCATCAAATGGTGTCCAGGAGGATGCTCCCACTCTGGCTATGGAGATAAATCCTTGCTGGCAGTGAAACCCATCTGCTCTGCCTCCCCAGACAGAGAGAGCAGCAATGGATACCAACATCTCCATCCCTGAGGGACATCTATTAGCTGGTTACATAAGGAACCAGCAGCATGGAGCTCCCAAGGACTCCAAAGCCCTTCCCCTTAATACCAGCAGAGATTAGAGCAAATCGAAGGAGAGGGGCTGAGGGAGAGCTGCTGCTCACAGGAAAATGCTGCAGGCTCTCCCCTTAATGCACTCTAAATCCCATCTGATTTCCAGCCAGGCTGCTAGAAACAAAAAAAAAAAAAAGAGAGAAAAAAAAGGGGAAAAAAAAAAAAAGCCCAGCCTGTATTAAAATGATGTCAGTGAGGTGGAGTGACTCAGGGAGGGTGTGGAGAAAAAGAGTTTTAGGGGAAACATCCAGAGGAATCCAGACTGTGAAAAACATTTTGGAAGCAGAGCAAAAGGAGCCACAAAAGGGGTGCAGATCTGCTTTTCCAAATCTGATTAGCTGCTGGTTTGGAGCATCCAGTGTCAGATGAACAGGCAGCACTTCTCAGGCTCACCATAGCCACAGTCCTGCTCTCCCCGGTGCCAGATGCACTCCCAGCTCTGGGGACGGATTTCCTTCGTTGCTGCTCCCTCCTCAGGCTGCCTGAGTGCACAGCAAGGGAGCAAACCAGCTCCGAGGGGAATTCCTCTCCCCTGCTCTGCTGCAAGCTCAGCCTGGGGGTGTGCTCCTGGCTGGGAGCCAGCTCACCTGAGCTCTCACCTGACTCACGGAAAGTGACAATTCTGCCACCCCTCTTTGACAATCTGTGTCCCAACAGCCTCACCCACGAGGTGACAACAACTTCACAACTTCCTTTACAGCTTCACCCTTTGCACCTTTTTCTGGCTGATTTTGACAAACCTCCTTCCACCCAACCCAAACAACAGCTGGTTTCTCGTGGGTAATTCCACAGTAGGCAGCCTGAGCTCGGAAATGATCCCAGAGTCAGGCTGGAAGAGATCTCTGGGATCACTGAATCCAGCACCAAGGCATCAGTGCCACGTCCAGGTGTTCCTCAAACACCTCCAGGGGCAGGCAGAAGAAGCCCAGAGGCAGAGGATGAGCCCCAACCAGGCACATTTGCACTGGATTTTACAGATTTACACTTTTATTTCTACTCTGAGGAGCTGCAAAAGTCACCAGAGGCTTGGCAGAAGGGGTAGAACAGGTGAGAAATGCTGGAATCAAGGCTGGGCTGGGGAGATGGAAAATGAAGCAGGAGCAAAACAACCTGAGGTGACTCAGGAGCAGAGAAAAAAATGAAAAAGCCTTGAGAAAGGCAGGAAATAAGTAATAAAATATTGGTTTAAGAGTTCTGGAGATGAGTTATTATGGCACCAACTAATTGTGTTAATTGGTCAGGGCTCACCATTCCTGTGCTGGGCACAGACACATCATGGAGCAATTTTCCAAAAAAAATTAAGGATATAGAGGAGGGAAATAGCAGAGCACCACAGGAGCCAACAAGGAGTTAATGCTCTCTAGTGGTGTTGGTTTATTAATTTCAATTTTTTTTTGTTTTGAGATAGGTAAAATAGGTTTAATTTTAAATGGTATAAAGAGAAATTTTATTATTAGAAACTGTAAGAAAAAAAATCTTGGAATAGAATTTTAGACTTTTTTTCTATACTGAGAACATACAGAAAATAATTTAGTTATTAAGTTATTATAATTTAGTTTTTATCAAAGATAAGCTAGTTTATTATTTTTTAATAGTTTTTTACTAATTTATTTGGAAGAGGAGACTTTTTTTTTTTGATTGTGGAGATTTTTTATAAGAAAGTTTTTTTGTTTTTTGCTGTTACAGCGATGAGTTGTTCGGGAGAACAGAATTTTGATTATTATGTAAAAAAATTTTTAAAAAAACCTTTACAAACCACCATGTGCCACACCTGAGATTATAACTCCCAGCTGAGTGACCCCTGTTGAAGGGGTGAAGGAGGAGTATTTCACCCAATAAAAAAGAGAGAGAAAAGCTGTTTTTAAGAGATAAAATGAAACAAAATAAAATAAAATAAAATAAAATAAAATAAAATAAAATAAAATAAAATAAAATAAAATAAAATAAATAAAACCTTTGTAGAGGCCTTACCATTGGCATCCTGGACTCCAGTGAGTGCCCCAACTGCTGCTGCAGTTTCCCCAGACAGGACAATCTGTCCCCCTCCCTGGAGGGTGGCCTCGGCCAGCGTGGCTACGGCGTGGGCAGCGGCCTCACTGCAGCAGGGAGAGAGAGAGCAGGGTCAGGAGCAGCAAAATTCCAAATAAATCCAAATAAACCAGCAAAGAGCAGGGTCAGGAGCAGCAAAATTCCAAATAAATCCAAATTAACCAGCAAAGAGCAGGGGCAGCACCAGCAAAAATCCAAATAAATCCAAATAAACCAGCAAACACCACCAGGATAATAGCTCAGAGCAGGGGTGTGGGATTTCATTCCAACCAGGTTTATTCCAAACCAGGTTTATTCCAACCAGGTTTATTCCAACCAGGTTTATTCCAAACCAGTTTTATTCCAAATTAGGTTTATTCCAACCAGGTTTATTCCAACCAGGTTTATTCCAAATCAGTTTTATTCCAACCAGGTTTATTCCAAATCAGGTTTATTCCAAAATAGGTTTATTCCAACCAGGTTTATTCCAAACCAGGTTTATTCCAAACCAGTTTTATTCCAAATTAGGTTTATTCCAACCAGGTTTATTCCAACCAGGTTTATTCCAAACCAGGTTTATTCCAATCAGGTTTATTCCAACCAGGTTTATTCCAAACCAGGTTTATTCCAATCAGGTTTATTCCAACCAGGTTTATTCCAAACCAGGTTTATTCCAACCAGGCTAATTCCAAATCAGTTTTATTCCAACCAGGTTTATTCCAAATCAGGTTTATTCCAAAATAGGTTTATTCCAACCAGGTTTATTCCAACCAGGTTTATTCCAAACCAGGTTTATTCCAACCAGGTTTATTCCAACCAGGTTTATTCCAATCAGGTTTATTCCAAACCAGTTTTATTCCAATCAGGTTTATTCCAACCAGGTTTATTCCAAACCAGTTTTATTCCAAACCAGGTTTATTCCAATCAGGTTTATTCCAACCAGGTTTATTCCAAACCAGTTTTATTCCAAACCAGGTTTATTCCAATCAGGTTTATTCCAACCAGGTTTATTCCAAACCAGTTTTATTCCAAACCAGGTTTATTCCAATCAGGTTTATTCCAACCAGGTTTATTCCAAACCAGTTTTATTCCAAACCAGGTTTATTCCAAACTAGGTTTATTCCAAACCAGGTTTATTCCACACCAGCAGTGGAACACCAGGTTTATTCCAACCACCAGCAGTGGGATATTTATCCCAACCAGGTTTATCCCAACCAGGTTTATTCCAACAAGTAATGGGAATATTTATTCCAACCAGGTTTATTCCAAACCAGCAGTGGGAATATTTATTCCAACCAGGTTATTTCCACACTGCAGAAATACTGGGGGGAAAAAAACCCCAAAACCAACGGCCTGTGGAGGAAATTCTGATTTTGAACAGAGCAGGGACCAGAAGCTGTGCTGCTCCTGGGTGAGAATCCCTAATAAACCCCTAATAAATCCCTAATAAACCTCTAATAAATTCCCTAATAAACCCCTAATAAACCCCTAATAAAACCCTAATATGCACTGTAACTCATTCAGCTTCTACTGCAGAAACACTGGGGGGACAAAACCCCAAACCAACGGCCTGTGGAGGAAATTCTGATTTTGAACAGAGCAGGGACCAGGAGCTGTCCTGTTCCTGGGGGAGAATCCCTAATACAATCCCTAATAAATCCCTAATAAACCCATAATAAAACCCTAATAAACCCATAATAAAACCCCTAATAAAACCCTAAGAAGCACTGCAGCTCATTCAGCTTCTACTGCAGAAACACTGGGGGGACAAAACCCCAAAACCAACGGCCTGTGGAGGAAATTCTGATTTTGAACAGAGCAGGGACCAGGAGCTGTGCTGCTCCTGGGTGAGAATCCCTAATAAAACCCTAATAAATCCCTAATAAACCCCTAATAAAATCCCTAATAAACCCATAATAAAACCCCAAATAAACCCCAAATAAACCCCTTATAAGCTCATTCAGCTTCTACTGCAGAAACACTGGGGGGACAAAAACCCCAAAACCAATGTCCTGTGGATAAAATTCTGATTTTGAACAGAGCAGGGACCAGGAGCTGTGCTGCTCCTGGGTGAAAATTCCTAATAAACCCCTAATAAATTCCTAATAAAATCCCAAATAAACCCCTAATAAACCAATAATAAAACCCTAATAAATCCCTAATAAGCACTGCAGCTCCTTCAGCTTCTACTGCAGAAACACTGGGGGGACAAAACCCCAAAACCAACGGCCTGTGGAGGAAATTCTGATTTTGAACAAAGCAGGAACCTGGAGCTGTCCTGATCCTGGGTCCAAATCCCGAATAAACCCCTAATAAATCCCCTAATAAAACCCCAAATAAACCCCTAATAAGCACTGTAACTCATTCAGCTTCTACTGCAGAAAGACTGGGGGGAAAATAAACCCCAAACCAATGTCTTGTAGATAAAATTCTGATTTTGAACAGAGTAGGGACCTGGAGCTGTCCTGCTCCTAGGTGAAAATCCCTAATAAAATCCCTAATAAACCCCTAATAAACCCCTAATAAAATCCCTAAAAACACTGCAGCTCATTCAGCTTCTACTGCAGAAACACTGAGGGGACAAAACCCCAAAACCAACGGCCTGTGGAGGAAATTCTGATTTTGAACAAAGCAGGAACCTGGAGCTGTGCTGCTCCTGGGTGAGAATCCCTAATAAAATTCCTAATAAAATCCCTAATAAACCCCTAATAAATCCCTAATAAGCTCATTCATCTTCTACTGCAGAAAGATTGGGGGAAAAAACCCCAAACCAATGTCCTGTGGAGAAAATTCTGATTTTGAACAGAGCAGGGACCAGGAGCTGTCCTGATCCTGGGTGAGAATCCCTAATAAAATCCCTAATAAATCCCTAATAAACCCCTAATAAAACCCTAATAAAACCCCAAATAAACCCCTTATAAGCTCATTCAGCTCCTACTGCAGAAAGATTGAGAGGAAAACCCCAAAACCAACGGCCTGTGGATAAAATTCTGATTTTGAACAGAGCAGGGACCTGGAGCTGTGCTGCTCCTGGGTGAAAATCCCTAATAAAATCCCTAATAAACCCCTAATAAATCCCTAATAAAACCCTAATAAGCTCATTCAGCTTCTACTGCAGAAAGATTGAGAGGAAAACCCCAAAACCAATGTCCTGTGAATAACATTCTGATTTTGAACAGAGCAAGGACCTGGAGCTGTGCTGCTCCTGGGTGAAAATCCCTAATAAAATCCCTAATAAACCCCTAATAAAATCCCAAATAAGCCCCTAATAAACCCCTAATAAAACCCCAAATAAAACCCTAATAAATCCCTAATAAGCACTGCAGCTCATTCAGCTTCTACTGCAGAAACACTGGGGGGACAAAAACCCAAAATCAACGGCCTGTGGATAAAATTCTGATTTTGAACAGAGCAGGAACCTGGAGCTGTCCTGCTCCTGGGTGAAAATTCCTAATAAACCCCTAATAAATTCCTAATAAAACCCCTAATAAACCCCTAATAAACCCATAATAAAACCCCTAATAAAACCCTAATAAGCACTGCAGCTCATCCAGCTTCTACTGCAGAAACACTGGGGGGACAAAACCCCAAAACCAACGGCCTGTGGATAAAATTCTGATTTTGAACAGAGCAGGGACCTGGAGCTGTCCTGTTCCTGGGGTGAGAATCCCTAATAAACCCCTAATAAATCCCTAATAAACCCCTAATAAAACCCTAATAAACCCCTAATAAAACCCCTAATAAAACCCTAATAAGCACTGCAGCTCATTCAGCTTCTACTGCAGAAACACTGGGGGGACAAAACCCCAAAACCAACGGCCTGTGGAGGAAATTCTGATTTTGAACAGAGCAGGGACCAGGAGTTGTGCTGCTCCTGGGTGAAAATCCCTAATAAACCCCTAATAAATCTCTAATAAACCTCTAATAAATTCCCTAATAAACCCCTAATAAACCCCTAATAGGCACTGTAACTCATTCAGCTTCTACTGCAGAAACACTGGGGGGACAAAACCCCAAAACCAACGGCCTGTGGATGAAATTCTGATTTTGAACAGAGTAGGGACCTGGAGCTGTGCTGCTCCTGGGTGAGAAATCCCTAATAAACCCCTAATAAATCCCTAATAAACCCCTAATAAATCCCTAATAAACCTCTAATAAAATCCCAAATAAACCCCTAATAAGCTCTGCAGCTCATCCAGCTTCTACTGCAGAAACACTGGGGGGACAAAACCCCAAACCAACGGCCTGTGGAAGAAATTCTGATTTTGAACAGGGCAGGGACCAGGAGCTGTCCTGCTCCTGGGTTAAAATTCCTAATAAACCCCTAATAAATCCCTAATAAACCTCTAATAAATTCCCTAATAAACCCCTAATAAATCCCTAATAAACCTCTAATAAAATCCCAAATAAACCCCTAATAAGCTCTGCAGCTCATTCAGCTTCTACTGCAGAAACACTGGGGGGACAAAACCCCAAACCAACGGCCTGTGGAGGAAATTCTGATTTTGAACAGAGCAGGGACCAGGAGTTGTGCTGCTCCTGGGTGAAAATCCCTAATAAAATCCCTAATAAATCCCTAATAAACCCATAATAAAACCCTAATAAATCCCTAATAAATCCCTAATAAGCACTGCAGCTCATTCAGCTTCTACTGCAGAAATACTGGGAGGACAAAAACCCCAAATCAACCTGTGGATAAAATTCTGATTTTGAACAGAGCAGGGAGCTGGAGCTGTGCTGCTCCTGGTGACAGCCTCCCAGCAGGGTGCCAGGTGTGCTGCAGTACCTGTTGAGGGCCATGGTGACCGTGGCTCCCTGCTGCATCTCCTGGGACGCCGCCACCGCCGCCTCGGCCAGCGAGGCCACCGCCTGCGTGGCCTCCGAGGCCTGCGTGGTCTGGATGGTCATCTCACCCCCCTGCAGCGTGGCCCAGTTCTGCTCCACCTGCCAGGGAACACAGGGAGGGCTGGGGGGCAGGCAGCACCTCCTCCAGAGGGGTGGCTGCTCCCCAGAATTAGAGATAAGGGTTGGTTTTGGCACAGTTCTGCAGGTGTCTGGCTCTGAGGTTGGGAAAAAGGGGAGATGGGTTCAGCTGAGGATGTGGCTGCACACTCCAGCCCTCCATCAAAGATCCAAAAAAGTCCTCAAAACCCCAGAAATCCCTCTTGTCAACAAAACAGAGCAGTGATCTTGTTGTTGTTGGTGTTGATGTTGGTGTTATTGTTGTGCTCCACCTGCCAGGGGGACACAGGAAGGGCTGGGGCATCAGGCAGCACCTCCTCCAGGGGTGGCTGCTCCCCAAAATTAGAGATAAAGGTTGGTTTTGGCTGAGTTTGGCTCTGAGGTTGAGAGAAAAAAGAGGGAGGGCTTCAGCTGAGGAAGTGGCTGCACACTCCAGCCCTCCATCAGGTTCAAAATCCAAAAAAATCCTCAAAACCCCAGAAATCCCTCTTGTCAACCAAACAGGGCAGTGCTGTTGGTGTTGTTGTGCTCCACCTGCCAGGGAACACAGGGAGGGTTGGGGGTCAGGCAGCACCTCCTCCAGAGGTGGCTGCTCCCCAAAATTAGAGATAAGGGTTGGTTTTGGCACGGTTCTGCAGGTGTTCGGCTCTGAGGTTGGGAAAAAAGGGAGATGGGTTCAGCTGAGGATGTGGCTGCACACTCCAGCCCTCCATCAAAGATCCAAAAAAGTCCTCAAAACCCCAGAAATCCCTCTTGTCAACAAAACAGGGCAGTGCAGTTGTTGTTGTTGTGCTCCACCTGCCAGGGGACACAGGAAGGCTAGGGGTCAGGCAGCACCTCCTCCAGGGGTGGCTGCTCCCCAAAATTAGAGATAAAGGTTGGTTTTGGCTGAGTTTGGCTCTGAGGTTGAGAGAAAAAAGAGGGAGGGCTTCAGCTGAGGAAGTGGCTGCACACTCCAGCCCTCCATCAGGTTCAAAAATCCAAAAAATCCTCAAAAACCCCAGAAATACCTCTTGTCAACCAAACAGGGCAGTGCTGTTGGTGTTGTTGTGCTCCACCTGCCAGGGAACACAGGAAGGGCTGGGGGTCAGGCAGCACCTCCTCCAGGGGTGGCTGCTCCCCAGAATTAGAGATAAGGGTTGGTTTTGGCACAGTTCTGCAGGTGTCTGGCTCTGAGGTTGGGAAAAAAGGGAGATGGGTTCAGCTGAGGATGTGGCTGCACACTCCAGCCCTCCATCAAAGATCCAAAAAAGTCCTCAAAACCCCAGAAATCCCTCTTGTCAACAAAACAGGGCAGTGCAGTTGTTGTTGTTGTGCTCCACCTGCCAGGGGACACAGGAAGGGCTGGGGGGTCAGGCAGCACCTCCTCCAGGGGTGGCTGCTCCCCAAAATTAGAGATAAGGGTTGGTTTTGGCTGAGTTTGGCTCTGAGGTTGAGAGAAAAAAGAGGGAGGGCTTCAGCTGAGGAAGTGGCTGCACACTCCAGCCCTCCATCAGGTTCAAAATCCAAAAAAATCCTCAAAACCCCAGAAATCCCTCTTGTCAACCAAACAGGGCAGTGCTGTTGGTGTTGTTGTGCTCCACCTGCCAGGGAACACAGGGAGGGCTGGGGGGTCAGGCAGCACCTCCTCCAGAGGTGGCTGCTCCCCAAAATTAGAGATAAGGGTTGGTTTTGGCACAGTTCTGCAGGTGTCTGGCTCTGAGGTTGGGAAAAAAGGGAGATGGGTTCAGCTGAGGATGTGTCCAGCCCTACATCAGCCTGAGGCTCAAAGATGCAGAAAAATCCTCAAAAACCCAGAATTCCCTCTTGTCAACCAAACAGGGCAGTGCAGTTGTTGTTGTGCTCCACCCGCCAGGGGACACAGGAAGGGCTGGGAGGTCAGGCAGCACCTCCTCCAGGGGTGGCTGCTCCCCAAAATTAGAGATAAGGGTTGGTTTTGGTTGAGTTTGGCTCTGAGGTTGGGAGAAAAAAGAGGGAGGGCTTCAGCTGAGGAAGTGGCTGCACACTCCAGCCCTCCATCAGGTTCAAAATCCAAAAAAATCCTCAAAACCCCAGAAATCCCTCTTGTCAATCAAACAGGGCAGTGCTGTTGGTGGTGGTGTTGTTGTTGTTGTTGTTGTTGTTGTTGTTGTTGTCCTGCTGCCAGCCTGGGCTGTTTGTTAATTAGCTGTGTTTAATGACCATCAATTAAAACACAGTCCCACCTCACCATGAGGAATTTTTTCCTTCCATGGAGAGTGGCAAAGAGTTCTGGAACAGCTGCCCAGGAGATCTGTGGAGTGTTTCTGTCTGGAGACAACCCAAACTCACCTGGACATGTCCCTGTGTCACCTGCCTTGGACTGGATGATTCCCAAAAGTTTCCAGCCCAAACTATTCTGGAATTTTGTGTTTCTGCAGCACAGATCCCATCCCTCAGGGAAATGGGTTGTGTTTTCCTCCTTGTTTCTATTTTGGGGATTGGTCCATGTTCCCATCCAGGATTTATTTGGGCAGCACCTGTGATCTCAGATGGGATTGATCCATATTGCTTAATAAAAGATGAAGGTGGCTGGAAATGTTTATTTATCCCAGGAATTTCAAACTCCCTAACTCCAGACTTTCCCACAGATAATTTTCATATTACCCAAAATTCAGCCCAGTTGCTCATTTTCCCCCTTATTTTCATGTGGAGCTTCACATGATAATGATTATATGGCCACAAAATCCACCAGGATGAGAATTAAAACATAGTTTGGACATAAAAAAAGCAGATTTGTCTGCTGACAAATCCTACGGGCTGCTTTGCAAGGTGAAGATCTCCCTCCACTCCCCATCCCCATAAACATTTTAGGACACTCCCCAACTTCTGAAACACACAAATAAAAATGCTGTAGGGGGTGATGAAAAAAACACCTTGATTTTTTGGGGTGGAGATGGTTAAAAAATCCAGAAAAGCAGAGGTGACTCAAGGCTCAAGGTAAAATTTGCTGCCTTTGGGCAAAAGTTTATCCCAATACAGGATGGAGAGAGGGAGGGAGAACCTGAAATTGTGGGTGGGAAGGGAGATCCCAGTGATGCCCTGGAGATCCCAAGGAGTTCCAAAACAAGGATGGAGTAAGGAAAGAAGGAAAAGGAGCTGGGACAAAGTTTGAGCTGCTGAGATTCTACAGCTAAAAGGGTGTAAAGGGATTTTAAACCCATCCAGATCCAGGGGCAGGAACACCTTCCCCTAACCCAGGTGGGACTAAACCACTAACCCAGCTCCACCCAGCCTTATTTGTGCCTTTGGAAGATTTCCTGCAGTTCTCAGGAGATAAAACTGGTTCCTGAAAGTGTTCCAAGGGTCACTCCAGGCTTCACTCAGGGGCTGAGATGGGAGCAGGGTTTGTGGCCAGCAAAGCTGTTCTGTGCTGCCACCTCTTGCTGTGACACCAGAGCACAGCAGGAGAGGGACAGAAAGAGACTCATTGAAAGGTGGGGTTTGAAGCCAAGAGGGCAAAAAAAAAAAATCTTTTTTATAATTTTAAGGGAATGTTTTTAAACCCACAGAAAGAATTGTATTTTTAATATATTATTTGATTTTTTTAAAAAAGGGGGAAATAAATGTTTGCAAGTTTGAGCATTCAGATTAAGGCAGGCAAATGCAAAAAAATAAAAAAAGAAAAACCCACAAAACCCTAAATAATCTATAGGAGATATATTAAAAAAACATGAAATTCAGACCTAAGGCTTCCACTATGATTGTGTTTGTAGAGTGTTGAGATGAAATAACAATTCAGCAATTTCTGTATAAAAAATTCTGTATAAAAAATTAAAATAAATATAAATTCTGTCCCTGTTCTGTGTTAACCCTTGCTGTGAGCACTGGGATGTTCATGGAGCTCAGCCCCAGGGCCTCACCTCTCCATCAGCCACTGCAGAATAATTGACTTGTGCCACGGTGACTGTGGTGGGCAGCTCGGAGGCGTCGGCCAGCGTGGCCACTGTGGCACCTGTGCCAACCTGTGGAGGACAAAACAATGCACCTGTTACCCACAGCACTCAGGAAAAGGGGCTCTCACCTGCCTGAGGTTAAAAAGAATCAAGGGGTTTGAGGTGAGGTGCTGGATGCAGGGAGGTTGGGGATGTCCCACCACTGGAAGTTTCCAGAACAGGGCTTGGAGCAGCCTGGGATGGTGGAAAGTGTCCCTGAGGATCTTTAATGTCCATTCCAACCCTTTCCAAATTCCATGATTCTGTGATTCATTGTAATTGCAGAGCTCACAGAAAACACAGAGCTGTCTCCAAAGGGGAGGAAATCCCAAGCTGGATGTTGCTTCCAGACTGGAACCAAGGCTGGCACATCCCTTGTGCTGTCCCTACATCCACCCCTCAGCATCCTCCAAACCTTGGGAAGAGCAGCTGTGGCAGCCTGGTGGAGTCAAATCCCTTCTCCCACCCACCCTGCAGTGGCTCAGAATTCCCTCCTTGCTCCCCATTCCCTGGGTCTCATCCCCAGGCACCTGGCAAACATGAGCTCATCCCCAACACCCCTTTGGAAATGATCTTTTCCCCCATTTAACAGCTGGGGAAGGACAAAGGCAGGGAGATAGGCAGCTTTGTCCCTGGGGAGAATTAAAAATAAATGCCAGGAAGTCAAAGGGATCTCAGGTGTCCAGCACCTGAAAGGACACCAGTCAAAGGGAGATTGTATGGACAGGTGAGCAAAGAGAACCAGCTTGGCAACTCTGCTGGGCCTTGGTGGGGCACACAAAACCCTAACAGCCACTGAAAAGCTTCATTTGGGGAAAAAACCTATTCACACCCCCAGGTTTTATCTTTATTATGTCTGAGACTTCACTAAAAATGGGATGCTCAAGGGGGACTGGACTGGGCCAGTGGTGGTTTGGAGGCACAGGGGAACTGAGATTCAAATCTCACTCCCACAAGGAATTTTTGGGAAGTTTCAAGAGAAAAACTGATTTTTTTTTAACATCCTGAGCTGCCAGAATCTGCCATCCCACACAGGAACACAGAGAAACAGCAGCAGTGCTGAGCTAAGAGCAGGGTGAGAGGAATCCTTGTTCCATGAGGATAAATCTGCATTTGGTGTTTGTAATAAACATAACACACTTCAGGTGTCAGATGAAGACCAGGGGCACAGAAATCTGCTGATTAAACTGAATTTCACCCCATTAAAGGAAGGCAGCTCCACTCCTCCTCCCATTGCCACACAGGTGTTGTGTGGTGGCACCAGGGACTGGATTAAAATAAATTAAAATAAAGTCATAAATCCCAGAATGATTTGACCACATCACAGAAATCCTTGCACTGAGGACCAAGGGGTGGGAGTTGGGAAGAGAGGATGAGGATGAGTTTTTTTTGTGGGGTAATGCAGTAATAATGAACAAATTTAAGCCACAGTAACATATCTGAACAAGTCCAGGCTTTAGTCTGTATTGTATGCACCAGCCAAACTATATTTAGCTTTTTAAAAATATATATTTAGCCTTTTTCTTTTTGTTGTCCTCCATATTTTGCTGCCTAGTTGTTTTTCTGCATATTTTGCTCTTTCTTCCAACACTTAACTGTTTTTCTGTATATTTCTTAGTTTAAATCAATGTTTATAACAAGTGCACAAAATAAGCCATTTTAAGGGTTTTTCTGCAACTGGTTAAGACCCTTCAAAAAACATAAATTGTGCTAAATCAAGAGAAAAAGAGCTAAAAAACAAAAGGTCAAAATTAAAAGACTCAAAATAAATGTGGGCAGTGAAGTTTAAACAAGCACCAATCATCATGCCTGAAGAGATTGTGCAAGGTGTGTAAACAGCATAAAAACACCAAACAAAAAATATGTAATTGTGTGAATAGTAGACTTAAAATGTATAATTAAGGCTAAAATGTAAACAATAAATAATAAACAAATCAATAAATAAATAAATTCTGCATAATCATGTGTCTAGGGTTGCAGTACAGGATGTGACCAGCAATGTGAATTCTGTCCCCAGCTGTTAAACTGGCTGGGGCAGTGACCCTGATCTCCTGGCACACATTATCTGCTCATGGGCCAGCTTTAAACCAGCTGGGCAATCATCTTTATCTTTGCCACAGCCCATCCTCCCTCCAGGAGATATCTCCTGTTCATGGCCATGGAGTCCCAGGGCATGACTGATCAAATTCCATCATCCCACCGGGAGATGCTCCAGCCAGGGCAGGAGCCAAGCCTTTCCTACCCAGAGAAAAACTGACATTTTGGACACCAAGGCACCTTCTTTCCACTGCATTCCAGAGGAAAACCAGACCCTTCCACATCATCCCTGGAGCTTCAGAGGAAACTGCACCTTCTCCAGGAGCACTGCTCCAGCTGAACCACATCTGCCACTGCAGGAGGATGCAGCCACCATTGAATGGGACTGCTGCCAGCACCCTGCCTGACTGACGGGTGTCAGCTTGGATTCTGACTCTGGCAGGGTTTGGGATTGTTCTTTGTAATACTGCATTTCTATTTTAATTTCCTAGTAAAGAACTATTATTTCTAATTCTCATATCTTTGCCTGAGAGCCCCTTAATTTCAAAATGATAATGATTTGGAGGGAGAGGGTTTACATTCTATATTTCAAAGAGAAGCTCCTGCCTTTATTGGCAGATACCTCTCCTCCAAACCAGGACATCATATTAACTTGCTGTCCTGAAGTCCTGTTTCCCCAGTAAAGACAAAACAGAGGATTGGTTTAACTCCTGACTTTCCTGACACACGTGCCTGTGCTGGGGACGGGAAGCCCGGGCTGTCTCACCTGGATGAGGGACACGGTGCCGTCGGGGTTGCTGAAGGTCTGCACCACGGTCTGGGAGGGCACCAGGTGGGCGATGCTGTGCGTGGTGGTCTGCGGGGTCTGCTGGTCCTCGAAGGCGTACAGCAGGTCCTCCCGCCCGTGCTGCTTGTAGCAGTTCTTCACTATGGTCCTCAGGGCCTGGGTCCAGGACACCTTCCAGCAGGGAGGGACAGGGCACAGTCAGTGGGCTGAAGCAGCACAGTGCTGGGGTTTGCATGTTTGTGTTTGCTGGGGTTTGGTGGGTGGTTTGTGACAATTCGTAAACGAACGAGCCCAAGAATTAATTTCCTTCTGCTCATCCCCTCCTTTCCACAAATGCCTTGGGTTGCAATATAGTGACCAGCGATGTGAATTCTGTCCCCAGCTGTTACCCTGGGTGGGGCAGTGCCCCTTATCTCCTGGCACACATTATCTGCTCATGGGCCAGCTTTAAACCAGCTGGGCAATCATCTTTATCTTTCCACAGCCCATCCTCCCTCCAGGAGATATCTCCTGTTCATGGCCATGGAGTCCCAGGGCATGACTGATCAAATTCCATCATCCCACCGGGAGATGCTCCAGCCAGGGCAGGAGCCAAGCCTTTCCTACCCAGATAAAAACTGAGATTTTGGACTCCAAGGCACCTTCTTTCCACTGCATTCCAGAGGAAAGCCAGACCCTTCCACATCATCCCTGGAGCTTCAGAGGAAACTGCACCTTCTCCAGGAGCACTGCTCCAGCTGAACCACATCTGCCCCTGCAGGAGGATGCAGCCACCATTGAATGTGACTGCTGCCAACACCCTGCCTGACTGACGGGTGTCAGCTTGGATTCTGACTCTGGCAGGGTTTGGGATTGTTCTGTGTAATACTGCATTTCTATTTTAATGTTCCTAGTAAAGAACTGTTATTCCTAATTCCCATCTCTTTGCCTGAGAGCCCCTTAATTTCAAAATGAGAATAATTTGGAGGGAGAGGGTTTACATTCTCCATTTCAAAGAGCTTCTGCCTTTATTGCAGACACCTGTCCTTCACACCAGGACAACAAGGAACTCACCTTGCAGAGCCACCTGATCTAGTGAAGACATCCCTGCTCAGTGCAGGGGTTGGATGAGAAGACTTTAAAAGATCCTCTCCAGCCCAAACCATTCAGTGATTGGGGGATTTGGGACAGCACCAAAATGCTGCCACAGCACCATCCCCACCCACCCAGCCCTGAACCAGCCTGCACAGGCCCTGCTGCCCCCACACCACTGTGCCTCCCTTTGATTATCCCTGTGACAGCTTGGCAGAAACTCTACTCAAGACTTCCCCCAATTCTCTCATTCTTCCTGGCTCCACTGCACTCTTTCCTTTAAGCACAAACCACCCTGCTGCTCTGAACATCAGCATCCCTTCCCTCCAATGACACACACTCTTCCTTCTGCCCCTCAAGGCCAAAACCACTCCCAAATATGCTGCATTTGGAGGCAGGCAGGGAGGCACCCACCCTCTGCTTCTGCTCCTCCGTGCGGACGTCGCTGCGGACGTTGGCCCAGGGAATGTCCTCGGGCCACCAGATGGGCTTGCAGCTCTCCTTGCCCCAGCCTGGCTTCCCACGACCCGTGGAATACTTCAGCATCTCAGGGATGAAGGCTCTCAGCTGTGCCTGGAGCAAAGAAAAGGTTGGGGGGTGTTTAGGAATTCACAGCTCTGGTAGTTTTGTTGTACAGGATTATTATTGTGTTCAGCTCCTGTTGGAGGCAGCAACTGGAAGAGGTTTGAATGCCCAAGGAAGGTGGGTAATATTTTGTTTGGGTAATATTTTGTTATCTTCTCCCAAGGCTCAGCTTGGCAGCAGGTGGAAAAGAAACAAAATTAAATCAGCCAAAAGAAATTACAACACCAAGGCACGAACACCCAGTGTATTGACAAGTCACAATTCAAACACTAACAGAAAAGAGAATGAGCCAACCTGAAATGGAAAAAAAAATTTAAAAATCACAATAACCCATTAAAACCTCTACACTCAATGTCCCTACAGTGGCAGGAACTCAGGCATGAGCTGATGTCACTTTTACAGAGGGGATGGAGCATCAGTGACTGCTGAGATGTGGAAACCATGAACTTCTCCAGCCAAAATAAATACAGAACTCACACAAGGGTTTGTGACAAGATTGGTTTTGTACCAGGGACTCCTTGGAGCACCAGGAAAAGGCTGGCTCAGCTGCAGAGCAGAGCAGGAAAGGGAGAGCTCTCCTTATGACAAGAGGAAATCACATCTAGAGCCTAAACACTGCATTCAGGAGCAGCTCCCTGCACCCCTTCAGAGCTTTTGGAGTAAATTATTTCATAGAATCATGGAATCATTTTGGTTGGAAATGACCTTTAAGTTCTCCAGGACCCCGTCCCCAAGTGTCACATCACAGGGCTGTGAAATCCCTGCAGGGATGGGGACTCCACCACTGCTCTGGGCAGCTGTTCCAATGTCTCACAACCTTTTTCATGGAGAAATTTTCCCAAAAATCCAATCTAAACCTCCCCTGGCCCAGCCTGAGGCTGTTCCCTCTCCTCCTGTCCCTGTTCCCTGGGGCTGTCCCCTCCTGGAAGGGACTTGTGCAGAGCCACAGGCTCTCCCCTGATCCCCCTTTTCTGCAGCCTGAGCCCCTTCCCAGCTCCCCCAAACCCTTCCCAGCTCCCCCAGAAGTTCTCCAGACTCTTCTCCTTGTGCTCCAGCATCCCCAGCTCTGTTCCCCTCTCTGCACAGTCTGGATGTTGCATCCACTGGCTTCAAGCTGTCCCTGAACTCATTTCAAGCTGCCTTTTCCACATTACACATGGAATATGCACTAAAGCACCTTTTTCCCATCCTGATCCATGTCCCACTGCAGGGCCAACCCTCACCCTGACATGCTCCAGGTTCCCTGCATGCAGCCTGGTGAAGGCAGAAGAAATAATTCCTTCATAGAGCAGTTTCTTTAAAAATATATTGTTCATATTTCAAGGGAGAGAAGAATTTGTTCTTCAGAAACAACAGCTGGGTTGGGGGAAGGAGGGAAAACCACAATGGAGCTGTAAAAGGCAGGGAGTTCACACCCAAGGATTATTATTTAGCAATAACCTGCCCAATAATTTATACAAATAAACTTGATAGCAGCAGCTGTTGGTTTTTGTTGGGGTTTTTTTGAGTTGCCTGGTGCAAAAACAGTTAAAAGCTCCTTCCCTGCCCTGCCACCAGCAATGCTCCTGGATCAATTACTGGGATCAAATCCATGGGAGCTGAGGGCTCAAGCTGCTCAAGGTACTTGTTAAGGAGGGTTTGTCTTTAATCCACAGGGGAGACAATCAGCAGCACTGTCAGGAGAGAGGACTTGGCTAATTAGTGCCCTAACGAGGCTCTGCCACAGGTAATGTCCCCCACACAAGCCCCCAGGTGGGAACAGCCACCTGCAGGAGCCACAAAACCATCCAGGAGCCACCCAAAAATCTGCTAAAGAAAAATCCATTCCAGTTTGTGCCCTTGGCAGCTTGGAAAGGGCTCAGGTAACCCCCAGGATGGAGGATTTGGGAGAAAATCTGAGAAATGCTTCTTTGCCACCCTTTCACACAGGCTCAGTGTTTTCACTTTTAATGTTAAATTCAAGAATTAATGGTGCTGAGCTCTCCCAATCCCAAATCCAATCCCAAAAAGTCAAATTAAATGACAAATCACCTGTTCATAAAACAGGGAGAGCTGACTGAAGCACTGAGCTCAGCTTGCTTAAGCTCAGATTACCCACTTTTACTCCTCAATCACATCAGAAGTTGAAGGGCAAGCTCAGCTGTCAGCAAAGTCCAGAAAGCACCAGGACTCCCCTCTGTGAGGGTAGAAAATCCCACTGCAGCACAGGTTTTCCTGCCCAGCCCAGGTGGGTGACACTCTCCACTCCCAAGGTTAGAGGAACATCTTTGCCCAGGCAAATAAAGGCTTTATTTCCCTCCAGACCACTGGGGAAGCAGAGCAATTAAAAGGAGAGTTATTTTCTCCTCCTCACTGATGACACCTCTACACCTGCTGAAAGCAGAGGACTCGTTTTTCCAGTCCCTGCCATCCTAATTATATTTATTTTTGTTCAAGTTTTCCACGGGGTTTTGTGCAACTTAGTTGCAAAAAAGTTGATTTTTTTACTAGAAAATACAGATAATTATACTGGAAGCTCTGGGAATCAAGATTCCCACAATAAATGATGTGCACAGCTCAGGAGAAACCTTTCCACAAAGCTTTTCTGAGCTACCTCCCTGTGCTGGAAGGATGAGGGCCATTCTAAAACGATCCTTGTTTTTCTACAAAGCAGCAGGAGAAGATTTGGAATAAGAGGTTCAACATCAGCACTTTGGGCTGGCTGAGCAAAGGAAGAGAAAAACATTTCCATGGGAAATGAGCAGCTCCTGCAGGTGCCACCTTTCACAGGAGTTTAAAAATAAAAATTAAAAAAAAAATTGTCTTATTTGTCAGGGATTGGAGAAATGATCTGCACCAGCCAAAGCACATTAAGCTTAATAAAATTTTATTAAGAGTGTGAACTTGTGTGATTCCACTAAGAAATGGAGTTTTGAGCACAGAAAAATCTGCACATCTCTGCCCTGCTCTGACACCTCTTTGTGTGCTGCCCTTTTCATTTTGTGAAAAAATCAGCTTTCAGCATTTAAAATCTGTTGTGGTGCCTCAGGCTGGGTGCACCCAGAGCCACACCTGCCTGAATTTGGGTCCTGCATCCCTGGGGAGGGAGATTTCCCTCCACATGAAGCTTCCCTGGGGAGTCCCCTCCACTTTCTCCCAGCAGTGAGGTCAGCAAGGGGCTGGAGTTGGAGGGAATCTCAAATGTCCAGGGCAGATAATTCCCTGATATCTCACTCAGGGTCTGATCTGGGGTTAAACCTTTGGCAATCCACAGCAAGAAACAGAGGAGGAATGAACTACAACACAGAAAGTGGAAGGACACAGAGGGACACGAGTGACCTTCCCAAACTCAGTGCCTAAAGGTTGTGGCAAAGAGTGGAGCAAACATTTTCCCACTTTCTGGGAGGTGCCAAACCCAGCTCCAAAGGGAATGCTCCCAGCAGCATTTTTTTCACAGAGAAAACCTCATTAATAAAGCTCCACAGCAAGAAACAGAGGAGGAATGAACTACAGGACACAGAAAGTGGAAGGACACAAGTGACCTTCCCAAATTCAGTGCTAAAAGTTGTGGCAAAGAGTGGAACAAACATTTTCCCTGTTTCCACTTTCTGGGAGGTGCCAAACCCAGCTCCAAGGGGCTCCAAGTAGCCTGAGCTCTTCTCAGCAGCATTTTTTTCACAGAGAAAACCATCATTAAAAAAGCTCCACATCAAGAAACAGAGGAATGAACTACAGAACACAGAAAGTGGAAGGACACAGAAGAACATGAGTGACCTTCCCAAATTCAGTGACTAAAGGTTGTGGCAAAGAGTGGAACAAACATTTTCCCACTTTCTGGGAGGTGCCAAACCCATCTCCAAGGGGAATGCTCCCATCAGCCTTTTTTTCACAGAGAAAACCTCATTAATAAAGCTCCACAGCAAGAAACAGAGGAATGAACTACAGAACACAGAAAGTGGAAGGATACAGGATACAAGTGACCTTCCCAAATTCAGTGCCTAAAGGTTGTGGCAAAGCATGGAACAAATTTTTCCACTCTCTGGGAGGTGCCAAACCCATCTCCAAAGGGGAATGCTCCCAGCAGCCTTTTTTTCACAGAGAAAACCATCATTAATAAAGCTCCACAGCAAGAAACAGAGGAGGAATGAACTACAGGACACAGAAAGTGGAAGGACACGAGTGACCTTCCCAAATTCAGTGACTAAAGGTTGTGGCAAAGAGTGGAACAAACATTTTCCCTGTTTCCACTCTCTCCAAAGGGAATGCTCTCAGCAGCATTTTTTTCACAGAGAAAACCATCATTAATAAAGCTCCACATCCAACCACGACCTGAGCTGCTCCAACCCCTGGGGGAAAAGAGATCAGAGAATGCCCTGGAGGTGCAGCCACACAAAACAACAGGATGTGCCTGCAGAGTGCCAAACAAACAGCCCTGGGTGTGTGTCAAACAGCCCTGGGTGTGTGCCAAACTGCCCTGGGTGTGTCCCCTGCTCACCTGGGTCATTTTGTCCACGGACACGGGGATGCCATCGATGGTGAGGGGTGGCAGCTCTGAGTTCACCTCCTGGGGGGCTGGGGCATGCTCGGCCAGTGCTGATTCCAGATCCTCCAGGATGGTGCTCTTGTACTTTCTGACCTGTGGGGAGTTGCCAGGCTCAGGTAAACAAGGGGAGCAGCACCAGGTGAAGGCTCAGCCACCTTCCCCAAGGAAGGAGCAAACAGGGGCACAGCTGGCAGGAAACACCCAGTGCCCCACGAGATTCAGCCCCAAGGATGAGCTGCTGATGAAATTTGAAGTAATACTGGCAAGGGAAGGATGTGTGGGATGGAAGGAAAAGTTTTGTCACAGGCAGCCCCATCAGCAACTCCCTTGGGAATTAAAACCTTCCACTGGATGTTTTCTGCCTCTTATTCCCTTTTAAGTAGTGCAAGATATGGTGGCAGAAACTCCAAAAAAAGTGAAAGCAGAGCTGAGCTCAAGCATGTCATTGTTTGGGGTTGTTTAAACTGGAGAAAAGGGGGATCAGGGGGGAACCTTGTGGCTCTGCACAAGTCCCTGCCAGGAGGGGACAGCCCCAGGTTGGGCTCTGCTCCAGGAACAGGGACAGGAGGAGAGGGAACAGCCCTGATCCAGGACTGAGGGCAGGACAGGTTTAGTTTTTGGTCAAACCCCATAGAATGCTCCAGGTTGGGAAGCTGGGAAAGGCCCTGGGGGTGCTGTGACAGCAGCTGGATGTGAATCCAGATGTGCCCAGGGGGATTTCAGCAGGAATGGAGTGGCCAGCAGGATCAGGGAAGTGACTGTCCCCTGTGCTGGGCACTGCTCAGGGAACACCTGGAATTTGGGGTCAGTTCTGAGCTCCTCAGCTCAGGAAGGGCATGGAGGGGATGGAGAGTGGCCAGGGATGGAGCTGGGAAGGGGCTCAGCCTGGAGAAAAGGGGCATCAGGGGGGCCCTTGTGGCTCTGCACAAGTCCCTGCCAGGAGGGGACAGCCCCAGGTCGGGCTCTGCTCCAGGAACAGGGACAGGGGGAGAGGGAACAGCCTCAGGGTGGAATCAGCAGGAATTTCCCCATGGAAAGGGTGGGCAGGGATTGGAACTGCCCAGGGAGGGTTGGATCCCCATCCCTGGAGTGTCCCAGGAGTTCCTGGAGGTGGCACTCAGTGCTCTGGGCTGGGGATTGCACTCAATGATCTTGGAGGTTTTTTCCAACCTAGGGATTCTGTGATCATGACCTGTTCCCTCTGATTTTCAATCCAGAGATGTGAGATGTGCCAGGCAGCCACTCTTGCAGAGAGGAGAGAACCTCAGTGCTGCCCTCATGTCAGGGAATCACAGCAACATCAAGGCTGGAAAAGATCTCTGAAACCACTGACTCAACCAGCACTGTATTCCAAAAAACCCAAACTCTGCCAGGGTTTTTAACCTTCAGATCCCCACCAGGCTGCCCTGAGCAGAAGGAAACCTGCAGAGGAGGTGAGGAAGTTCTTTGCTCACTTTTTTAGGGACACCTACCACGTTCTCCAGGGGTGCAGCACCGAACACTTTGAAGACAGGGTTGGGTTTGGAGGGGGAGATGCACAGGACGATGGCTTGCTGCCCCACTCTGGTGGTGTACTCATCCAGCGTGGCCCGGAGCTTCCTGGGACAGGGAAAACCAGGGAGAAACATGGAAAAAACATGGAAAACACATGGGGAAAACATGGAGAAACATGGAAAAAACATGGAAAAAATATGGGGAAAACATGGAAAAACATGGAAAAACACAGGGGGAAAACATGGAAAAAACATGGAAAACACATTGAAAAAACATGGGGAAAATATGGGAAAAACATAGGGAAAACATGAGAAAAACATGGAAAATACATTAAAAACATGGAAATAACATGGAAGAAACATGGAAGAAACATGGGAAAGACATGGAAAAGAGATGGAAAAGACATGGGAAAAACATGGGAAAACACATGGGAAAACACATGGGAAAACACATGGAAAAACACATGGAAAACACATGGAAAAACACATGGAAAAACACATGGAAAAACACATGGAAAACATGGGAAAAAACATGGGAAAAACATGGGAAAAAACATGAGGAAAATATGGGAAAAACATGGAAAAACCATTGAAAAACATGGGAAAAACATGGAAATTACATGGAAATAACATGGGGAAACATGGAAAAACGTGGGAAAATCATGGAAAAACATGGGAAACACATGGAAAAACATGGGAAACACATGGAAAAAACATGGAAAAATCATGGGAAAATCATGGAAGAAACATGGGAAAGACATGGAAAAAACATGGGGAAAACATGGGAAAAACATGGAAGAAACATGGAAAAGACATGGGGAAAAACAGGGGGAAAACATGGGAAAACACATGGGGAAAAACATGGAAAAATCATGGAGAAACATGGGAAAATCATGGAAATAACATGAAAATGACATGGAAATAACATGGGGGAAACATGGAAATAACATGGAAAGAACATGGGAAAAACATGGTGAAAACACGGAAAAATATGGGGAAAACATGGGAAATCATGGGAAAACATGGGGAAAACATGGGAAAACATGGGAAAATCATGGAAAGAACATGGAAAGAACATGAGGAAAACATGGGGAAAACATGGAAAAACATTGAAATAACATGGAAATAACATGGAAAAACACGGAAAAAAACATGGAAATTACATGGAAAATATATGGAAAAAACATGGGGAAAACATGGAAATTACATGGGAAAATCATGGAAAAAGATGGGAAAACATGGAAAAACCATGGGAAACCATGGGATGGGATGAGCTGGAAGCCCTGCAGAAACACAGCCCCCCTGACTGGCAGCTGCTGCCCCAGAGCAGGTGAGAAGCAGCCCCAGCCACACTGAGTGTGCTCCCTGCAGCCACCCAGCAGCTCACATGGAATTACTGTCATCCCTCTCTGCTTTTCTCATTGATGGCAAAAGAGAAATCAGCAGAGCAGCAGGAGTCTAGCAACACAGAACTCGTGTTCTGCTGCAGCACCTGAATGATTCATCAGAAGAGGGCTGCAGACAGAGGTGGTTTTACATCCGGATCTCAGCAGGGCAACTCCAAGTCCTGCTCAAAGCAGGGCTGTGGGAATTCAAGCTGCAGGAGAGGCAAGAACTGGAAATATTGCAGCAGCTCAGCACAGGAAACCCAGGAGTCCCAACACCTGCCCCATCAGCAACTCCCTGGTGAATGAAAACCTTCCACTGGATATTTTCTGCCTCTTGTTCCCTTTCAAGTCAGGAATGGTGGCAGAAACTCCAAAAGCAAGGGAGAAGCAGCATTTTCCTCAGAAAACCTGAGCACTCCTTGAGGTGACAGCTCAGTCCCTGTCCTGGTCATTTCAGAACCTGCTGTTGCCAAAAAGCACCAGCAGATCCCACAGCCAGGGCTTTGAAATCACCACTTGATTGCCAGGGCTGTGAAAATCAAACACAAACGTGTGTTCAACTGATCTAAGAGGAAAAAAAAAGATGTTTTGGCATTATCTTAATGTAGGAAAATGAAGTACTTGTGTGAAAGGAGAAGTAATTCCTTCACTGAGCAGTTTCTTTAAAAATATATTGTTCCTATTTCAAGGGAGAACAGGATTTGTGTTTTTCAGAAACAACAGCTGAGTTGGGGGAAGGATGGAAAAACCAGAATGGAGCTGGAAAAGGCAGAGAGTTCACTCCCAAGGATTATTAGATTATTATTTAGCAGTAACTCTGCCCAATAATTTAACACCAGTGACATCCCAAACAGCATAAAAAGCAAAAATTGCTCTGTTCAAAGTTTTCAGATGGAATTTCAGGGGGAGTCTCCAGGGCTGTGCAGCCCCTGTGGCTCTGGTGTGGCTCGGGGGCCACCAGGTGGGCAAACAGCCTCAGAGCACCTGCAGAGCAACACCTGCAGCTCTGCTGCCTCCACAGGAGGGCTCTAAAACAAAAAAAAAACCTGTTTCAACTCAGGCAGGAATCTCTCCTTGATTATTATTCCTAAAACTGTGCTCTAAACCCTCCAGGGGTTTGTCTAATGGCAAAGGAAATTTGGATTTGCACAGTGAATTTATTCCCAGAATGGTTTGATCAAGCAGAAAAGACTTTTTTTTTTTTTTTTTTTTGAGGCAGATAAATCCTTTGCAGAGCTGGGATATGGATGGAGTTTCAATTTCTGCTGAAGCCACTGTGGGTACCTTGCAATGTCACTGTGACAGATTTAACAGGTGGCCAGCTGGGGTTAAAAATTAAAAAAACACAATGGATCCAGAGTGTCAGTCCTGGTGATCATAAAATCACTGCAGAGATGAGCAGGGCTGCCATTTAACCCTTTAATCCAAACTAAAACACAACTCTTTGTGTTCCAGAAAGACAATCCCAAAAAAAAGATCCTGTTGGAACCCTGGGAATTTTGAATTTTTTGTGCTTTGTGGCACTGAACCTCAAAAGAACACTGCTTTTGACCTGAGGCCTTGGAGAAAGCTTCCAAAACTGAATAATAAAATTAAAATCACTGGCATGTAGTTAAATAGAAGTGTGTAATATGGTGAAGGGTTTGGAATTTGAGGGTTTAGAATATGGTAATAAATATGGGGCAAGATGGACATTTTGGGTGTTGTCTTTTTCCTTCTTCTTGTTCCTTCTTCTTAGTTTTTGGTGATATTTTTTAACTGGATAGAAAATCCCCCAGTGCAGGTCACAGGTTTGGTCATTGGGTCTAGAGTATAAATAATACAGATATTAGTTTTTAATTGGATAATTAGGCCTTAAAAAACCTTGTAATGAGTGAGATCCACTAACATTTTCTCACTTTGAGCTCGTGAGCTACAAAACTCACTGCACTGAATAAACAACTGAGTCTGAACACAAAAATCTTGTCTTTTGTGCTCAATCCCAACCCTGACTGAAGGCAGAAGAGAGAAAAAAAGAAGATTAAGCAGCAATAAGCCCTGAGTGCTCACCTGAGCAATCGTGTCTGCTGCCTCTTCCTTATGGAGGGGTTGGACTCAAAAACGTGAGGTCGCTTCCTTTTCTTCCCTGTTGCCACTGCAGCAGCTGCTGCCATCCCCACAGGGCCTGGAATTCAAAATACACAGGGGCAGTGAAGATTTTTAACTTTTGTGCTTTCCGGCATTAACCCTCAAAAGAACATTTTTAATTTGATTCCTTGGAGAAACCGTTCAAATTTGAGTGAGACTCACAGGTGTGTAGTTGGAGTAGTAGTGTGTAATATCATATGGTAAAAGGGTTTTGAATTTGGGGTTTTATATTTTATGTTTATATTTTATAAATACCCATATTATAAAAATACTCATATATAAAAAATATAAATACCAAATATATAAATAGCCAAATATAGGTATTTTACAAAATAGGTATGGGATAAGACAGAGGTTCTTGGTTATTGTCTCCTCTTGTTTCTTCTTCTTAGTTTTAAATGATACTTTTTTAATTAGTTAAAAAGTACCACAGTGGGGGTCAAAAGTAGTTATTAAGTCAAAAATAGAAATAACATAAATATTAGTTTTTAATTGAATAGTTAGCCTTGAAATGACCTTGTAACTAGCTAAACACACCTCAATTTTCTCACTTTTAATTTGTTAGCTAAAGGTAATAAATGAAAACCAGACCCTTCCACATCATCCCTGGAGCTTCAGAGGAAACTGCACCTTCTCCAGGAGCACTGCTCCAGCTGAACCACATCTGCCCCTGCAGGAGGATGCAGCCACCATTGAATGGGACTGCTGCCAACACCCTGCCTGACTGACGGGTGTCAGCTTGGATTCTGACTCTGGCAGGGTTTGGGATTGTTCTGTGTAATACTGCATTTCTATTTTAATGTTCCTAGTAAAGAACTGTTATTCCTAATTCCCATCTCTTTGCCTGAGAGCCCCTTAATTTCAAAATGAAAATAATTTTGAGGGAGGGGGTTACATTCTCCATTTCAAAGAGAAGCTTCTGACTATTTTGGCAGACACCTGTCCTTCAAACCAGGACAGTGATGTGATAATGATGTGATGTTGATAATGTGATGATGATGATGATGATGATGTGATGATGACGATATATTGATGATGTGATTATGATGATATGATTATGATGATGTGATTATGATGATGGTGTTAAGATTATGATTATGTGATTATGAGGATGATGGTGATTATGATGATGATGTGATGATGGTGATAATGTGATGATGATGATGGTGATAATGTGATGATGGTGATAATGTGATGATGATGTAATGATGATGTGATGATAATGATGATGATGGTGATGATGGTGATGGTGATGATGATGTGTTGATGATGATGGTGATGATGGTGATGACGATGTGATGTGATAATGATGTGATAATGATGGTGATGATATGATTGTGATCATGGTGATGATGATGGTGGTGATGGTGATGATGATGATGATGGTGATAAGATTATGATGATGTGATTATGAGGATGATGGTGATTATGATGATGATGTGATGATGATGATATGATGGTGATCATGGTGATGATGATGTTATGATGATGGTAATGATAATGATGATGTGATGATGCGATGATGTGATGATGTGATGATGATGTGATGATGATGTGATGATGTGATGACGTGATGACGTGATGACGTGATGACGTGATGACGTGATGACGTGATGACGTGATGATGTGATGATGTGATGATGTGATGATGAGATGATGATGTTATGATGATGATGATGTGATGATGATGATGCGATGATGATGTGATGATGCGATGATGTGATGATGTGATGATGTGATGATGATGATGATGTTATGATGATGATGATGATGTGATGATGCGATGATGCGATGATGATGATGATGATGATGATGATATGATGATGATGATGCGATGATGCGATGATGATGATGATGATGATGACGGATGATGATGATGATGATGATGATGTGATGATGTGATGATGCGGATGATGATGATGATGGATGATGTGATGATGTGATGATGTGATGATGTGATGATGTGATGATGTGATGATGTGATGATGTGATGATGCGATGATGTGATGATGTGATGATGTGATGATGTGATGATGTGATGTGATGATGTGATGATGTGGATGATGTGATGATGTGATGATGTGATGATGTGATGATGTGATGATGTGATGATGATGATGATGGATGATGATGATGCGATGATGACGATGATGATGTGATGATGTGATGTGATGATGTGATGATGTGATGATGCGATGATGCGATGATGTGATGATGTGATGATGTGATGGTGACAATGCCCATGCCGATGCCGGAGCCGTACCTGCCGCCGCCAGGTGCGCAGTGACCTCGTCGGCCGCCGTGGAGTTGAGGATGTCGGAGTCATCGTAGGAGGTGTCCTCGGGCGAGGAGGGCGAGTCCTCGTCGGCGCTCAGCATGCTGTGCTCCGTGTAGGTGGCCACGTGCACCTGCTGCACCTGCTGGGCCACGGCGTGCGCCTCGATGGTGGCCATGTGCTCTGCCTGGCTCACCCCGTGCTCTTCCATCAAGAGGCGCTGCAGGGGGACAGGAGCAAGGGTGAGCATGGGGACAGAGACCTCCTGATGGCTGCAAGAACAAGGAACTGCAAGGTGAAGGGTTTGGGAAAATCAAGAGGGAAATAATTCTGCCAGGAGATAGAAGAGGAACTTTAAGGTGAAGAGTTTGGAAAAATCCAAGAGGGAAATAACTCTACCAGGAGACAGAAAAGGAACTTTATGGTGAGGAGTTTGGAAAAATCCAAGAGGGAAATGACTCTACCAGGAGACAGGAGAAGAAATTTAAGGTGAAAAGTTTGGAAAAATCCAAGAGGGAAATGACTCTACCAGGAGACAGAGGAAGAAATTTAAGGTGAAAAGTTTGGGAAAATCCAAGAGGGAAATAACTCTACCAGGAGATAGAAGAGGAACTTTAAGGTTAAGAGTTTGGAAAAATCCAAGAGGGAAATGACTCTACCAGTAGACAGGAGAAGAAATTTAAGGTGAAGAGTTTGGGAAAATCAAGAGGGAAATAACTCTGCCAGGAGACAGAAAAGGAACTTTATGGTGAGGAGTATAGAAAAATCCAAGAGGGAAGTAACTCTACCAGGAGACAGGAGAAGAACTTTAAGGTTAAGAGTTTGGAAAAATCCAAGAGGGAAATGACTCTACCAGTAGACAGGAGAAGAAATTTAAGGTGAAGAGTTTGGGAAAATCAAGAGGGAAATAACTCTGCCAGGAGACAGAAAAGGAACTTTATGGTGAGGAGTATAGAAAAATCCAAGAGGGAAGTAACTCTACCAGGAGACAGAAGAAGAACTTTATGGTGAGGAGTTTGGAAAAATCCAAGAGGGGAATGACTCTACCAGGAGACTGGAGAAGAAATTTAAGGTGAAGAGTTTGGGAAAATCCAAGAGGGAAATAACTCTACCAGGACACAGAAGAAGAAATTTAAGGTGAAGAGTTTGGAAAAATCCAAGAGGGAAATAACTCTGCCAGGACACAGAAGAAGAAATTTAAGGTGAAAAGTCTGGGAAAATCAAGAGGGAAATACCTCTACCAGGAGACAGGAGAGGAACTTTAAGGTGAAAAGTTTGGAAAATCCAAGAGTGAAATGACTCTACCAGGAGACAGGAGAAGAAATTTAAGGTGAATTCACATTGAATCCACATTTCCCAAACAGAGCACCCAGGCACTGTTGTCTGCTGGAGGAAAGGTCCCCAGGGATCCTGCAGCCCTGAGGTTCTGTGTCTGCACCTGAAAGGGTCAAAGCTGGGACTTGGTTTTGCCACATTCCAGCTTTCAGGGAGGGTGACAAAGTCTCCTCTGGCCTCAGTAGCTCAGGACACAAAGAGGATTCCAGTGCAGAATTCCAGGATCAGTGAGGATGGAGAAAACCTCTGAGATTGAGCCCAGCCTATGTCCCCAGCCCAGCCCAGAGCAGCAAGTGCCACATCCAGGAATTCCTTGGACACTCCAAGGAGACTCCAGCATCTCCTTGGGCAGCCCCTTCCAAGCCCTGAGCACCCTTTCCATGGGGAAATTCCTGCTGCTGTCCACCCTGAGGCCATTCCCTCTCCTCCTGTCCCTGTTCCCTGGGAGCAGATTCCAAATTCCCCTGGCTGTCTCCCTGGGAGTTGTGCAGAGCCACAAGGGCCCCCTGAGCCTCCTTTTCTCCAGGCTGAATCCCTTCCCAGCTCCCCCAGCTTTTCCTGGCTCTCCAGCCCCTTCCCAGCTTTTCCTGATTCTCCAACCCCTTCCCAGCTTTTCCTGATTCTCCAGCCCCTTCCCAGCTTTTCCTGCTTCTCCAGCCCCTTCCCCAGCTCCCCCAGCTTTTCCTGCTTCTCCAGCCCCTTCCCAGCTCCCCCAGCTTTTCCTGCTTCTCCAGCCCCTTCCCCAGCTCCCCCAGCTTTTCCTGCTTCTCCAGCCCCCTTCCCAGCTCCCCCCCAGCTTTTCCTGCTTCTCCAGCCCCCTTCCCCAGCTTTTCCTGCTTCTCCAACCCCTTCCCAGCTCCCCCCAGCTTTTCCTGCTTCTCCAGCCCCCTTCCCCAGCTTTTCCTGATTCTCCAGCCCCTTCCCAGCTTTTTCCTGCTTCTCCAGCCCCTTCCCAGCTCCCCCAGCTTTTCCTGCTTCTCCAGCCCCTTCCCAGCTTTTCCTGCTTCTCCAGCCCCTTCCCTCCAGCTCCCCCAGCTTTTCCTGGCTCTCCAGCCCCTTCCCAGCTCAATTCCTTCCCTGGACACACTCCAGCCCCTCCAGATCTTCCTGGTCAGGAGGAGCCCAGATCTGGACTCAGGGTCCAGGCAAAGCCATCACAACCCAAGCACAAATATCACAAAAAAGGCATCCAGTGGTAAAGCACTGAGCAAAGCAGCAGCTTACAGAGTCAGCAGGGCCCTGGACCCCACACTGGGAGCACAGATCTGTGCAGAAGGACCAGGAGGGGAGGTGCAGGGATATTTTCAGTCTGTGCCTGCTGTACATTTGTGGAAAACAAACAGCACATCCCTAAGATATTTTCAAACAGGAGAATGAAAACCTCAACCCTCAAAAACAGATTCCCCAAAGGGAATGTGCTCCTGCTCAGGGTAAAGAGCAGAAAGAGGTGATCAGCTGCAGGGAATAAGAAAATAAACAAAATAAAGATTCTGATGTTGTAAGATCCTGGAATTCCAGCTCCTGACTGATCATGGAATGCCACAGAGGGGTCAGTGAGACACAGGAACCCAAACCATTTTGTATGAGGAGCATTTTGACCACACAGAAAGGAGGCTGCAGCCAGGTGAGGGTTGGTCTCTTCTCCCAAGCCACAGGACAGGAGGAAATGGGTTCAAGGCGTGCTGGGGAGGTTTAGATGGGATTTCAGGGAATGTTTCTTCTCCAAAAGGGTTGCCAGTAGAACAGGGAGTTCCCTAAAAGGGATTTATGGGGACATGGTTTAGAGGTGGGATTGGCAGTGCTGGGGAAAGTTTGGAATATCCCAGGGACAGCAGAATTGTTGTTGTGAGACTGTCACAAACCTACAGCTAAAGCCAAGCTCAGACTCCCAACCCTCCCTGAAAGAGGCTCCTGCTGGAGTCCCATGCTGCTGATGCCCAGCCCTGTTTACAACTTGGGTTGTAATATTAGAACCACCCAAAAATAGCAGGAGTTCAAGCAGTGCCAGTGAGGAAGGCACTGAGACCTTGAGGTACATGGAGGCAAACTGAAAATATCTGGTGGAAAAACAATCAGCCCTAAGCTCCTTCCAAGAAACTCATTTTGCCATCAGCAGAGAAAAATGGGTGGGGAAAAAAAATATTTCAAGTAAATGCTTATGGATCAGCTTAATTCCTGAAAGGGGAACATGGCAGCTTTTCTTACTGGAGCAATGAGGTGTTAGGTTTTTCTATTAAAAATTTTAAAAATCCATGGGAAAATGTGATCAGAATATGATTGATAGAGCACATAAAGTCCATCAGACAAGAGGTGATACCCCTGCACTCAAAGGCAACCTACACCTAATGCCACAACCACTGAAAGCCCAGGAATTATTCAAATTCAAATATGAATATTCAAATTATTCCCAAAGGATTCCTGCCAAGCCAGGCTTTGTGTTTCACCTTGCCAGGTGAAGGTGTCACCAGCCTGGCCCAGCATCCCTGTGGCACAGCCAAAGGTTTGGATTTGAGCACAGGGGTGAAGGAAAAGCTGCTCCTGGTTTGCTTTGGAGAGGAGAATTCAGCACTCCAGAAAAGGATCCCTGCTTTTCTCCCAAAATCAGAGCAGCTTCAGGCACAGGGAAAGCCCAAAGACATTTCCTGGTAGCTGTGGCTCAGGTTTGGATGACAGCCAGGAGTATTTTTAAAAATATGAGGATAAAGTCTCTCTCATCACACAGAGCAGTTGCTTCATGAGTGTGTCAGAAGCTGCACCACTGAAACCACCAGGAAACAACAGGAGCTGGATGTAAACCCAATAAATTATATAAATTATACACTGAATTTAAACCTGAAATGAAGATGGGATTGTAACAAGTCATAATCACCCCATAAAAACCCCACAGGCACCATCTGTCATCACCATCATGTTAATGGGTGCTTCAAACAGCCCCAAAAAAATTCCACAGCAGGAAAAAATCATGAGAAATGGAAAAATTATTTCAAACCTTTATCCCAGTGAAGAGGTTTGAACAGGAGACACAGCTGAGAAAGCAGAACCTGGAGATGAGCATTGATCCTCTGAAATGTTAAATCATTTTACCAACTCATTAATTTGAAACCCTGCTCAGATCAGCAATAAATAAAAGAATTTTATAACTAAAATGCAGGAATTAATAAAACCCAATGGCAAATGGAGAGATCAGCTCTCACACAGGAAAATGAAAAAATTCACAATTAAAACTAAAATTTTTTTATAAATAAAATGCAGGAATTAGCAAATTCCCAATAGCAAATGGAGAGATCAACTCTCACACATGAGAATGAAAAAATTCACAATTAAAAATAAATTTTATAACTAAATTGAGGGAATTAGCAAATCCCCAATGGCAAATGGAGAGATCAGCTCTCACACAGGAAAATGAAAAAATTCACAATTAAAACTAATTTTTTTCATAAATAAAATGCAGGAATTAGCAAATCCCCAATGGCAAATGGAGATATCAGCTCTCACACATGAGAATGATTCACAATTAAAAATAAATTTTATAACCAAATGCAGGAATTAACAAAACCCAATGGCAAATGGAGAGATCAGCTCTCACAGCCGGCTGAGGGTGCACCCATCCCATCCAAGAGTTTTGGGAAGAAGGAAATCCCATCCCAGCAGTGAATATTATTGGATGGATGGATGTTCCCAGCTCTGCTCTTCCCAAAATTTCACCAAAATCAGCATAATAGCCAGAACCAGCTTCTGGAACTGACTTAGAATATCCAGAACCAGGTCATGGAACTGGTTTAGAATATCCAGATTTCAAACATCCAGAATCAGGTTCTGGAACTGATTTACAACATCCAGATTTCAAACATCTAGAACCAGGTTCTGGAACTGGTTTAGAATATCCAGAACCAGGTTCTAGAACTTGTTTAGAATATCCAGAATCAGCTTCTGGGGCTGATTTAGAACATCCAGAATCAGGTTCTGGAACTGACTTAGAATATTCAGAACCAGGTTCTAGAACTGATTTGAAACACCCAGAATCAGGTTCTAGAACTGATTTAGAACATCCAGGACCAGCTTCTGGAAGTGTTTAGAATATCTAGAACCAAGTTATGGAACTGATCTAGCACATGCAGAACCAGGTCATGGAACTGATTTAGAATATCCAGAATCAGGTTCTGGAATTGGTTTAGAACATCCAGAAACAGGTTCTAGAATTACTTTGAACATCCAGAATCAGGTTCTGGAACTGACATAGAATGTTCAGAATCAGCTTCTAGAATTTATTTAGAATTTCCAGAACCAGCTTCTGGAACTGGTTTAGAACGCCCAGAATCAGTTCTGGAACAGGTTTAGAATATCCAGATTTAGAACATCCAGAATCAGGTTCTGGAATTGGTTTAGAACATCTGGAATCAGGTTATGGAGCTGACTTAGAATATCCAGAACCAGGTCATGGAACTGATTTAGAATATCCAGAATCGGCATCTAGAAGTGGTTTAGAACATCCAGAACCAAGTTATGGAGCTGGTTTAGAATATCCAGAACCAGGTTCTGGAACTGGTTTAGAATATCCAGATTTCGAGCATCCAGAATCAGGTCATGGAACTGATTCAGAACATCCAGAATCAGGTTCTGGAACTGACATATAATGTTCAGAACCAGCTTCTAGAATTTATTTAGAATATCCAGAACCATCTTCTGGAACTGGTTTAGAACATCCAGAAACAGGTTATACCAGAATCAGGTTCTAGAATTTATTTAGAACATCCAGAACCATCTTCTGGAACTGGTTTAGAACATCCAGATTTAAAACATCCCAAATCAGGTTCTAGAACTGACTTACGAACATCCAGAACCAGATTCTGGAACTCCTTGCTGGGAGGGAGCTGTGCTGACTCCAATTCACCAGTTCTAAATTCATCTCCATGAACCCCAGAGCAAAGCTGGAGCATTTCCCAGCTTTGAACCACAGAGGGTAAGAAGACCCCACTTCCATTTATTTTCTATAAATCAATCTCTGGCCAAATCAAATCCTGTGGGGGAGGAATTATAGCTCTGAGATTGTCCAGTCCTGCTTCTCCTGTTTTGGCACAAGAACCTCTAGGCAGTTTTTTAGGAGATAGATCCCTGGTTTATCACCTGTAGGTTTCTGATAAAAACACATTTGGATGGTCACAGGCAAATCTGGGAATAAACACAAATCCAGGGAGCTGGTTTGGATGAGAAAAGGCAGAAATGAGGTGGTTTGGGATGGGAATGGGCAGAAATGAGCTGGTTTGGGATGGGAATGGGCAGAAATGAGCTGGTTTGGGATGGGAATAGGCAGAAATGAGCTGGTTTGGATGGGACTGGGCAGAAATGAGCTGGTTTGGATGGGAATGGCAGAAATGAGCTGGTTTGGGTGAGAATGGCAGAAAGAAGCTGGTTTGGATTGGAATGGCAGAAATGAGCTGGTTTGGGGTGAGAATGACAGAAATGAGCTGGTTTGGGGTCAGAATGGGCAGAAATGAGCTGGTTTGGATGGGAATGGGCAGAAATGAGCTGGTTTGGGGTGAGAATGACAGAAATGAGCTGGTTTGGATGGGAATGGCAGAAATGAGCTGGTTTGGGTGAGAATGGCAGAAATGAGCTGGTTTGGATGGGAATGGCAGAAATGAGCTGGTTTGGATGAGAGTGGCAGAAATGAGCTGGTTTGGATGGGAATGGCAGAAATGAGCTGGTTTGGGGTGAGAATAGCAGAAATGAGCTGGTTTGGGTGAGAATGGCAGAAATGAGCTGGTTTGGATGGGAATGGGCAGAAATGAGCTGGTTTGGATGGGAATGGGCAGAAATGAGCTGGTTTGGATGAGAATGGGCAGAAATGAGCTGGTTTGGGTGAGAGTGGCAGAAATGAGCTGGTTTGGATGAGAGTGGCAGAAATTAGCTGGTTTGGATGGGAACGGCAGAAATGAGCTGGTTTGGATGGGAATGGGCAGAAATGAGCTGGTTTTGGGTGGGAATGGCAGAAATGAGCTGGTTTGGATGGGAATGGGCAGAAATGAGCTGGTTTGGATGAGAATGGGCAGAAATGAGCTGGTTTGGATGGGAATAGCAGAAATGAGCTGGTTTGGGTGAGAATGGCAGAAATGAGCTGGTTTGGATGGGAATGGCAGAAATGAGCTGGTTTGGATGAGAGTGGCAGAAATGAGCTGGTTTGGATGGGAATGGCAGAAATGAGCTGGTTTGGGTGAGAATAGCAGAAATGAGCTGGTTTTGGATGGGAAGGGGCAGAAATGAGCTGGTTTGGGTGAGAATGGGCAGAAGTGAGTTTGGTTTGGTGGCTCCTGGAATTCCAGACTCCCAATCACAGAGATGCAACTCTTCCTGTGATCTCCATTGCATTTCCATCTCTCACTGGGTAAATATCATTCACTAATTCGTATTTAGGGTGAATTTGATATCACTCCTGTATAAAACTGTGTCTAGAGGGACTCACCCCTGTGGGTTGGATAAGCAAACAACACCATTCACCAGGATGAGCTTGATTAATATCTCACTTATTATCACAACTCATTGAAAATGCACATTTAAATACCAAAATCCCATTTTCCACAGGGGAAAAAAAAAAAAAAAAAAAGGCAGCTCCCTTGAAAACAGCACTTTTTTTTTTTTCTTTCTTTGTTTTGTTTTTCTTGGTGGAGCACTTGCCCCTCTGAAGGTTTTGGACAGGACTGGAGACTCTGACTCCTGTCAGCACAACTGATACCAGGTAAAAAAAAAAACAAGATAAGACACTCCAATTTATTCCCTTCCTATCAAGATTGAAGTGAACATCTTATTTTGCAGAGATAGGGTGACTCAAGCACCAAGAGGAACAACAGGAACCGGCTCTGGTTCCACAGCGTCCTCCTGTGGCATAACATTAGTAAAATGATCCTTTTAATTAGCATGGGGAACAAAAAAAAATCCCAATGCTGCCTGAAATCCAATGGATTCTAACAAATAAACCCTTTTTTTTTTTTTCTATTATCGAGCTCTCTTTGTCACAAATCAAAGAGCAAAGAAATCCCCCTGCAGGAAAATCTTTAGGAAAAGAAACAAATAGGATTTCACAGGTACTTATTAGGATCAAATCTCCTGCCTGCTGCTGAGAGCTGCCCTTGGGTGATGTGACAGGACACATCACAGTGTGATTAAAAACTCCTTTTTGCAGCTAAATTTCAGATATTTAGCACCAAAACCAGCAGGAAGCCAGGGGTGAACACAAGGATGAGTTTCCTGAGTCTTCTCGATGACTCTTCTCAAGCTCTGGCACCAAGGAATAATTTCCCAGTGGAGTCAGCCCTGGGGAAACCCCAGGGGGGAAAAAAACAAAAAAAAAAGCACATTTCATGTTTGGAAATGCACATCCCAGGCTGTGCCAGCCGAGTGTAACCCAAAACTGGGAGTGAAACTGCAGCCCAGGAGTGGATGGAATTCTCATTTAGCATTCCTGTGCCTGCAGGATCCACAGGGAGCCTTTGGGGACACCAGCAGCACCTTTACCCCTAAAAGCTTCCTGCAGGGTGTGTGATCTGCCACAAATTCAGCAAGCAGAACATGATCAAAGCCATCCTCTGAGGTAACACTTTGCCACCTTGCACACTTTGGCATTTTATTTAGAGCCACACAGAAATCCCAATTTTAACCTATTTTCCTCAGACCTGCAGAACCCAGGAGCTGTTTTAACAGCGTGGAGTGAGCTGCTCATCTTTAGTCAATTCAGCTTTTTTAATTAACAGGCAGAAGTGTTAAATGTAAGGATTCCAATGAGCACAGGCTGCAGTTTGGGGCTGCCTGAAGCATTCCTGGCTGGGCACAGAGGCACAACCCTTGGGATTGCTGCTGGAAAAGACAGAGCAGGGCCCTGGCTGCTGCTGGAAGGTGCAAATGTTCCCAGTTTAATCCTCTTTTATGGAGAGAGAGAGGATTAGTGGTTCTGCCACAGCACAGGGGAATGGGAGTGGGTGACACAGAGAGGGCTGAGCAGGAGGGGGGTGACAGAGAAGCTCTGGGGGTGTGGAGGGTCCCCAGTGTCCAGTGTGGCCACATCTGGGGACATCCTCAACTGGAAATATCCTCAGGAGGTGGGATCCTGCCCCTCAACTGGAAATATCCTCAGGAGGTGGGATCCTGCCCCTCAACTGGAAATATCCTCAGGAGGTGGGATCCTGCCCCTCAACTGGAAATATCCTCAGGATGTGGGATCCTGCCCCTCAACTGGAAATATCCTCAGGATGTGGGATCCTGCCCCTCAACTGGAAATATCCTCAGGATGTGAGATCCTGCCCCTCAACTGGAAATATCCTCAGGATGTGAGATCCTGCCCCTCAACTGGAAATATCCTCAGGATGTGGGATCCTGCCCCTCAACTGGAAATATCCTCAGGAGGTGGGATCCTGCCCCTCAACTGGAAATATCCTCAGGATGTGAGATCCTGCCCCTCAACTGGAAATATCCTCAGGATGTGAGATCCTGCCCCTCAACTGGAAATATCCTCAGGATGTGGGATCCTGCCCCTCAACTGGAAATATCCTCAGGATGTGGGATCCTGCCCAGACACCCCAACAACTCCACCCTGAGGGTGCTGCCCAAACACCCCTGGAGCTCTGGCAGCCCCAGAGCTGTGCCCATTCCCAGGGAGTGGGTGACACAGAGAGGTTGGAGCAGGAGGGAGGTGCCAGAGAAGCTCTGGGGGTGTGAAGGGTCACCAGTGTCCAGTGTGAGCTCTGTCCAGCCTTGGGGACATTGGAAATATCCTCAGGATGTGGGATCCTGCCCAGACACCCCAACAACCCCACCCTGAGGGTGCCCAAACACCCCTGGAGCTCTGGCAGCCCCAGAGCTGTGCCCATTCCCTGCCCTGCACCCTCTGGAAAGTTTTCCCTGATTTCCAGCCTGATCTCCAAGCTGAGCCTCCCCTGGCACAGTTTCATGCCATTCCCTCGATCCTGGGCTGCCCTCCAAGGGAGCTGAGCCTCCCCTCAGCCCCCTCAAACCAAATCCTACAGCCCTTTCCTCATCCCTGGGTCCTTCCTTTGGACACTCTCTGATACCTTTGCACCTTTTTTTTCCTGCCCAAAATGATGATGGATCACCTTAAGGATGTGGCATTAACTGAATGAGATCAGCACATGGTTAAGAACAGACAGTACAGTCCTAACCTTGTTTAATTATCAAATTTCCACCCAACATGGCAGCATGGCCACCCTTTCTTGAAGTTCAAGTGGTTCAAGAACGTGTCTGCAAAATATGCACTTGAGGAGGAAAAATTCCTCCAAAAATCCATTGGGAACTAATGAATATGAGAACCTGGAGCTGCTGGAGTGAGCCCAGAGGAATCCATGGAGCTGCTCCAGAGCTGGAGCCAGGCTGGGAGAGCTGGGGGTGCTCCCCTGGAGAGGGGAAGGATCCAGGGAGAGCTTCCAGCACATTGCAGAGGCTCCAGGAGAGCTGGAGAGGAACTGGGGACAAGGGATGGAGGGACAGGACACAGGGAATTGGCAAAGGGGAGATTTGGGAATTAGGAATTCCTGGCTGGGCTGGGAATTGCCAGAGAATCCCTGGATCCCTGCAATGGCCCAGGAAGGATTGGAGCAGCCTGGGATGTGGGAGGTGTCCCTGCAATGAGCTCTGAGCTCCCTTCCCAGCCAGGGCAGCCCAGGATTCTGGGATTCAGGACACTCAGAATCCATCCAGAGGGATTTTGATGGCCAGTGGGGATGGAAAAGAGAGGAAAAGGGAAGGGAGAGCCTTGATGGTTCCCTGAGATTGCAAGGGAAGGCCCTGGATCCATCAATCCCTTGGAGAGGAGATGGATCCAGTGTGAGGCTGTGGAGAGCTGGGAATTGGCAGCCTGGAGAAGGGAAGGATGCAGGGAGAGCTTCCAGCACATTGCAGGGCCTGGAGGGGCTGCAGGAGAGCTGGAGAGGGGCTGGGGACAAGGGATGGAGGGACAGGACACAGGGAACTGGGGAGGTTGGGGCAGGAATTCCTGGCTGGGCTGGAATTGCCAGAGGATCCCTGGGATGTCCCAGGTTGGGAGCAGCTGGGGCAGTGGGAGGTGTCCCTGCCATAGCACAAGATGAACTTTCAGCTCCTCCCAACCCAAACCATTCCACAATTCCATGCTGCAAAGGGGAAATGTCCCCTGTGCAGTGAGAAAATCCAGTGTCACACTCACAGCCTCACATCCAACACCATCCACAGGGACAAAAAGTGCATTTCCAGCCCAGCTACACCCCAGAGATCAGATTTACACCCTGTGAGCCTTTGGGGTGCCAAGCACCCCCAGGCTGGGTTTAAAGCTGCTGCCACATTTCCCTCCCCACACTGCCACAGCCTGTTGAGCAGGCTGGTGCTCCGTGTCCCCTGCCTCCCACACAGGCACAGGGGACTGTGCAGCCCTCCAAGATCATCCAGAATTTCCAGAACCCCCCTGGAGCTGCAGCCCTGGCCCACCCTAACTCTCTGCTTTTCCTGCTTTCAGCACAGGATGCAAATCCTGTGGGAATTCTCAGCTCCCACAGCTCCTGCAACAACAAAAATGGACTGTGGGTTTTTTATCTGCTGCCACATTTTGTTCTCCAGATGCTTTTCACATCTCTCCACCACCACCTCCATCTCCACATGCTTCTGATTATCAAGTATTAGATTATGAAGATTATCAAGTATTCTGATTATGAAGTATTCCAACCATTCCCAGGGAAATTCACCATTTCTTTCTGGACCAAATTCACTGATTTGCCCCTAAATCCATAGGAATGCTCATGATGCAGAATTAAACCTGAAAATAACCCAACTTTCAACCCAAAGCAAGCACAAGAAGAGCTCTGAATCCACCAGCTCCTTCTAGGGAGGGAAGGGAGCAGCACTATTTAAGTCCCTTCTCCTTCCAAATGGAAATCAGGAGTTACAGGATTTTCCTGGTGCCCAAGGAAGCAGCAGGAGACTCCAAAGCTGACACCAAAAATAAACTTCATTTCCACAGAATAAATAAAACCTGGGCACTCTGGGCTGGGGTTTTGGGAGTATTTTTGACCCAGAGTATGGGGAAGTTTTCCAAGTCATCCCAGTTTGAATCCTTTAATTAGATGGTTATGTAATGAACAGTGGGAGGGACTCAGTTACTTCTGACTGGTCACACTGGTTACAAGCAAAGGTGGTTTGTCAGTGAAAATACATTTTTATGGGTTCTCCCTTCTGTGCTCCAGGTCAGGTGGGTTTTGTAGGACTGAAAAAAGTTGAGTTTCCCTCTGGTCTGCAGGATCTGAGCAACCCATTTTTTATTTATAGGCAGCACAGGCAGCACACAAACAGGTAGATGAATTCACACATCTGCTAAACAAAAATAATGCTCTGAATTAAAGAGATTCCTGTTTCCATCAAACAAAAATAATGTTTGAATTAAGGAGATCCCTGCTTCCATCAAACCAAAATAATGCTCTGAACCAAGGAGATCCCTGCTTCCATCAAACCAAAATAATGCTCTGAATTAAGGAGATCCCTGCTTCCATCAAACCAAAATAATGCTCTGAATTAAGGAGATCCCTGCTTCCATCAAACAAAAATAATGCTCTGAATTAAGGATATTCCTGCTTTCATCAAACCAAAATAATGCTCTGAACCAAGGAGATTCCTGCTTCCATCAAACAAAAATAATGCTCTGAATTAAAGAGATTCCTGCTTCCATCAAACAAAAATAATGTTGGAATTAAGGAGATTCCTGCTTCCATCAAACCAAAAATAATGCTCTGAATTAAAGAGATCCCTGCTTCCATCAAACAAAATAATGTTGGAATTAAGGAGATTCCTGCTTCCATCAAACCAAAATAATGCTCTGAATTAAGGAGATCCCTGCTTCCATCAAACAAAAATAATGTTGGAATTAAGGAGATTCCTGCTTCCATCAAACAAAAATAATGCTCTGAATTAAAGAGATCCCTGCTTCCATCAAACAAAATAATGTTGGAATTAAGGAGATTCCTGCTTCCATCAAACAAAAATAATGCTCTGAATTAAAGAGATCCCTGCTTCCCTCAAACAAAATAATGTTTGAATTAAGAAGATCCCTGCTTCCATCAAACAAAAATAATGCTCTGAATTAAGGATATTCCTGCTTCCATCAAACAAAATAATGTTTGAATTAAGAAGATCCCTGCTTCCATCAAACAAAAATAATTCCCTGAACCAAGGAGATTCCTGCTTCCATCAAACCAAAATTATGTTTGAATTAAGGAAATCCCTGCTTCCATCAAACAAAATAATGTTTCAATTAAGGAGATCCCTGCTTCCATCAAACAAAAATAATGCTCTGAATTAAGGAGATTCCTGCTTCCATCAAACAAAAATAATGCTCTGAATTAAGGAGATTCCTGCTTTCATCAAACCAAAATAATGCTCTGAACCAAGGAGATTCTTGCTTCCATCAAACCAAAATAATGCTCTGAATTAAGGAGATCCCTGCTTCCATCAAACAAAAATAATGTTGGAATTAAGGAGATTCCTGCTTCCATCAAACAAAAATAATGTTGGAATTAAGGAGATTCCTGCTTCCATCAAACCAAAATAATGCTCTGAATTAAGGAGATCCCTGCTTCCATCAAACAAAAATAATGTTGGAATTAAGGAGATTCCTGCTTCCATCAAACAAAAATAATGCTCTGAATTAAAGAGATCCCTGCTTCCATCAAACCAAAATAATGTTGGAATTAAGGAGATTCCTGCTTCCATCAAACAAAAATAATATTTGAATTAAGGAGATCCCTGCTTCCCTCAAACCAAAATAATGTTGGAATTAAGGAGATTCCTGCTTCCATCAAACAAAAATAATGCCCTGAACCATCCTCCAGCACAAAACCAGGCTCCACTCCCCAGCAAAAGCAGCACAGCCCCTGGAAAAGGGGAAGAACAGGAAGGAGATGCTGGAATTGCCAAGCCTGAGATGGAATTCACCTGCTATTCTGAGCATCCTAAGGGGTTTTTGTACAGCTACATCTTTTTTTTTTTTTCCAGGAGGGATTAAAACAAGATGGAATTTCACTGACATCAAAATGTCAGCGTGGATCAGAGCTGTGAGCTCCCCCAAACCTGCAGCTCCATCTGGCAGTGGAAAGGATTCCCTCTTGGAATTCTTGGATTCCTTCTCAGAGCCTGGCAAGCAACTCATCCACAACAAACCCAGAGCAGCCTCAGAGTCCTTCCCAAAAAAAAACTCAGCTCCAAATCAAAGCAGGAGCACAGCCTGGGTTACCTGGGCACCCTCTCACATTCTGGTGAAGCACAGGGACTGCTCCTGCAAAAATTCCCAAAATATCACGGGCTCTGGGCTTTCCCAAAATTGGAAAAACTCCAACCAACCCTCCCAGTGGGACTGCTCACCTGGCAGCTGCAGCAGCACCACCAGTTTTGGGAAAAAAAAACAAACAAAAAACCAGAACTGAGGAACACACAAATATTGAACCCCACAGAACAAATCTAAATTTCTTTCCCCAAAGCTGGAAGGTCCTGGATGGTCCAAACTCAGCCTGGACAGGTGAGAGGTTCCCCCACCCCTGGACCTTAAAACTTTTCTCACATTCCAGTGCAGCCTTGAGGATGGGAAGTGGTGAGAGCTCCTGGTGGAATTTTAGTTTCAAGAGATAAAAGACACCAAGGATGTTCTGAGTTTTCCAGTTTGAGGTATTTGGAAAGCAGAGGGGTTTTGCCAGGATTTATTCACCTGGTTTGGATTCACAAGGGAAAAGGAGCTGATGAAGACATTCATGAGGGCAGACACACAAATTTCATCACTAAAATAAGAGATAAATGGAGCAGGGAAGGGGTGGGCATTTAATGCTTTGTGGGACAGCATTAAAATGACCCAACAAAAAGCTGAATTCCAAACCCTAAGAGGATGGATTCCCTCTAAACACACACAGGGACAGGGTGAAACTTCATCCAAGGGAATGGCTGCAGCTGTGTCAGGGGGTTTAGGCCAGATTTTGGGAAAGGTTCTTCCCCCAGAGGGCAGTGGGCACTCAACAGTACAAATAAAATCCCCACTGTGCAGCACAAGTTAGTTTAGAACCCTAAAAAAGTGGTTTTAAATTATTTCATTAAATATCCTGGGTAATGGGCAACACTAAATACCTGAACTGTGGTTTTGTTTTTTTTCCCACAGATCAACTTCAGAAGCAGCCTGAGGAAGATAAAGTCCAAGGCTGAATTTCACAGAACTCCCTGCACCAAAAAATCATCAACACAACTCCACCACTCCTACTGACAGCACAAAATGTTCTCACATAGAAAAGTCTGGATTAAATTTTCTTGGTAAAAGGGATTCAGGAGCACAGCAGAGTTCACTGTGCCCTGCTGCCTTCCTGGAAAACACTTTCCAAGATCAGACAAGAGTAATGCATCAAAAATGAATAATTCCCAAACCCTCTAAAAGAGAGAGAAACTGCATGGAAGTCTCCCTGCTTTGGAAAAGCAATGGAAATATTCCCAGAGCTTGTGCATGCACGTGGCAGAAGCTGGACATGACCAGCCCAGAAGGGAGATGGACACAAAGAGGGATCCCAGTATTCCTACAATCCTGAAATATTCCAGGCATGAGCTTGCCAGAAGTTAAACTGCCTGGTTGAAGGCTGAAAAAAGGGTTTAAAAAGTGATGAAATCCCAACATGTGAAGAATTCCTCACTCCAAGACACCTGTGGGCATCAGAGCAGGGCATGGAGCTCCTGCCCAGGGAATTCCAGACTAGGCACTGGCAGGAAAATCCCCACTGTGGCCAAAGTTTGCTCGTGGAATCATGGAATTGGGAAAGTTGGGAAAACCCTTGGAGAGCATGGAGTTCAACCATGAACTCAGTGGTGCTCACCACCAAACCACAGGCTCAAAATCCACAGGATTTAAACAATCCCAGGGATGGGGATTCCACAGCAATCCCAGGGATGGGATTCCAGAATAATCCCAGGGATGGGATTCTAGAATAATCCCAGGGATGGGATTCCAGAATAATCCCAGGGATGGGATTCCAGAATAATTCCAGCACAGTCCCAGGGATGGGGATTCCAGGACAATCCCAGGGATGGGGATTCCAGAACAATCCCAGGGATGGGGATTCCAGAACACTCCCAGGGATGGGGATTCCAGAACAATCCCAGGGATGGGGATTCCAGAACAATCCCAGGGATGGGGATTCCAGAACAATCCCAGGGATGGGGATTCCAGAACAATCCCAGGGATGGGGATTCCAGAACAATCCCAGGGATGGGGATTCCAGAACAATCCCAGGGATGGGGATTCCACAGCAATCCCAGGGATGGGGATTCCAGAACAATTCCAGAACAATCCCAGGGATGGGGATTCCAGAATAATTCCAGGGATGGGATTCCAGAATAATTCCAGCACAGTCCCAGGGATGGGGATTCCAGGACAGACCCAGGGATGGGGATTCCAGAATAATTCCAGGGATGGGGATTCCAGAATAATTCCAGGGATGGGGATTCCAGAATAATTCCAGGGATGGGGATTCCAGGACAATTCCAGGGATGGGGATTCCAGAACAATTCCAGGGATGGGGATTCCAGAACAATTCCAGGGATGGGGATTCCAGAACAATTCCAGGGATGGAGATTCCAGAACAATCCCAGGGATGGGGATTCCAGGACAATCCCAGGGATGGGGATTCCAGAACAATCCCAGGGATGGGGATTCCAGAACAATCCCAGGGATGGGGATTCCAGAACAATCCCAGGGATGGGGGATTCCAGAACAATCCCAGGGATGGGGATTCCAGAACAATTCCAGGACAATCCCAGGGATGGGGATTCCAGGACAGACCCAGGGATGGGGATTCCAGAATAATTCCAGGGATGGGGATTCCAGAATAATTCCAGAACAATCCCAGGGATGGGATTCCAGAATAATTCCAGGACAATCCCAGGGATGGGGATTCCAGAATAATTCCAGGGCAATCCCAGGGATGGGGATTCCAGAATAATTCCAGGGCAATCCCAGGGATGGGGATTCCAGAATAATTGCAGGGCAATCCCAGGGATGGGGATTCCAGAATAATTGCAGGGCAATCCCAGGGATGGGGATTCCAGGACAGACCCAGGGATGGGGATTCCAGAATAATTCCAGGGATGGGGATTCCAGGACATTCCCAGGGATGGGGATTCCAGAATAATTCCAGAACAATCCCCGGGATGGGATTCCAGAACAATCCCAGGGATGGGATTCCAGAATAATTCCAGGGATGGGGATTCCAGAATAATTCCAGAACAATCCCAGGGATGGGGATTCCAGAATAATTCCAGGGATGGGGATTCCAGAACAATCCCAGGGATGGGGATTCCACAGCAATCCCATGACAATCCCAGGGATGGGGATTTCTCTCCACAGCTTAATCCCCCAAATCTTCCTGATGGATCCACACAGAGGTGCAACCTCCAACCCACACCAAGGATTCTCACTGGGAGAGCTGGGATTTCCAGGATGGTTTAATCTAATTTCTGGAATGGGGTGATTGTTGTCCTGGCCAAGTTACCTCTGTCAGATCACACATTTCCTGAAATCCTAAATCATTCCAAATAATCCAAATCATTCCAAGAGCTGCACAAAACCCCCAGGGGATGAGGCTGAGGGCTCCCAGCTCGCTGTGTTTATGGCCTGTGCACAAGAGGTCACCACAAAACTTCACAAAAATGATGTCAGGCTCAGGAAAAACCACCAATAAAACTCCATAAAAACCACGTGAGACCCTCTGCACAACACCAAACACACACAGAAATCACAGAGGGTGAGAGGATTTAAATGCACACTGCACTGTATGGAATTATGGAATGGTTTGGGTTGGAAGGGACCTTAAATCCCATCAAATCCCACCCCATTCCACCTCCCACCCTCCCAACCTGGCCTTGGACACTTCCAGGGATGGATGGACCAGATTAAAACAAGATGAAAACCTTGAAAAATCAGCTGCTACAACCCTCTGTTTTATACAGACACCACCATCTTCATCATCATCATGCACTTCCTCTTTCATCCTTAACACAAAAAAAATAAAATTCCAGTTTTACAACCAGCACAAAAATTTCTACTAAAGAGATGAACAATTCTCTCAGTATCTGGGAATTCAAAGTTTAGTATGAGAGGATTTGGAAAGGAGGAATTGTGATGAGGATGGAGAAAAGTTAAAGTGAGGAAGAACAAGAGTTCATGTTTGGAATCCTCTCAGGATGTGGGAAGAGGGTTTAAAACTGAACTCAAGAGAATAGCAAAGCTTAAAACCAAAACCACAACAGCCAGGCCCTGCCTAAGGGATTAAAAATCCCAAATTCTGCAAAGAACAGTACAGTGAAGGAGAAAAAAATAATAAAAATATACAGAAGTTCCCAAACTCGAACAGAGAAAACATTTCCCAATGAAAATCACCTGTAGCTGCAAGAAAGCTTAAACTTGGTAACCTCAAATGCAGGAAGAGTCTTGAGCTGAATTATTTCTGTCCCTTAATTATTATTTACACTAAAGAGCACCTCAGTCACAGCCACATATTTCAGAGCCCTTTTTTTGGGGTACACCCCTTTTTTATAGGCAATTTACACCTCTTTTTTGGGTAATTTAAATGGAGGGGAGGTGAGTGATTAACACGTTTCAACTCGCTCCCAACCTCCTGGACAGAGGGAGGAAAATTATAAATGTACAAAATGTAAAGGAAAATAAAGGGGAGGGGAGAAGGAGGGGAAAAAGGGATGACAGGAAAAAAATAAATGGGGAAAAGGGAGAATGAAGGGGAACTTCATCAATGAGCTCAGAGGTCTTTTCCAAACTAATTGCTTCTGTAATTTTGGGGGAAAAAAATAGGAGGTGAAGAAAGGGGCATGAAGAGGAACTTCAGCAAGGTTGGACTCATTTATCTCTGAGGCTTTTTAAAATCTAATTGATTATTGGGGAGGGGAAGGGGGAAATGGGGGCAAAGGGAAAAAAAAGGGGGTAAAGGGAAAAAATGAGGGGTGAAGAGTGAAAAAAATGAGGGATGAAGGGGAAAACAAGAAGAGGGTTAGGGGAAAAAATGAGGGGGTGAAGAGAAAAAAAAAGAGATGAAGGGAAAAAAAAAGAGATGAAGGGAAAAAAAAGAGATGAAGGAAAAAAAGAGATGAAGGGAAAAAAAAAGGGGGTTAAGGAAAATTAAAAAAAAGGGGTTAAGGGAAAAAAGAAGGGGTTAGAGGAAAACAAATGAGGGGGGTAAAGAGTAAAAAAAAGGGAGTGAAGGGAAAAAAAGAGGGGTGAAGGGAAAAAATAAGGGGAGTGAAGAGCGAAAAAAATAAGGGAATGAAGGGAAAAAAAAGGGTGAAGGAATGAAGGGAAAAAATATGGGAATGAAGGGAAAAAATATGGGAATGAAGGGAAAAAATATGGGAATGAAGGGAAAAAATATGGGAATGAAGGGAAAAAAAGAGGGAATGAAGGGAAAAAAAGAGGGAATGAAGGGAAAAAGATGAGGGGGTGAAGGGGAAAAAAAAGGGGGTGAAGGGGAAAAAAAAGGGGTGAAGGGAAAAAAAAGGGGGTGAAGAGTAAAAACTGGGGGTGAAAGCAAAAAAAGTGGGTGAAGGCAAAAAGGGGGGTGAAAAAAAAGGGAATGTGAAGGGAGAAAAAAAGGAAAATGGAGGAGAAAAAAAAAAAAAAAAAAGGTGGTGAGGGCTGAAGCAGGAAAGAAGGGGCTCCAGAAGAGCAGGAAGAAGGGCGAAGCCCAAGCGCCGCCAGTGCCGCGGCCGCGGGCCCCGCTCCCCTCCCGGCCGGGCCGCAGCCCCCGCGCCCCCCGCGCCCCGCGCCCCCCTCAGCGCCGCCCCGGCTCCCCCGCCTGCCCCGGCCCCGGCTCCCCCCGCGGGCCCGGCCCGGCCGCCGCCGGGGGAAGCGGGTGCGGGCCCCGCGTTGGTGCGGCTGCGCCGGGGCTGGAGGAGATTGCGCGGTAGGACGCTCACCTCAGAGCGGCTGCGCTGCGGCGGGCCCGCGCCGCGGGGCCGCGGCGGGCGGAGGGAAGGCGGGCGAGCGGGGCGAGCGGGGCGGCGGCGCCAGTCGCCCTCGGCCGCCGCGGTGGCGAGCGCGGGAGGCGGGGACCGGCGGCGGCGGCGGCGGCGGAGGAGGCCGGGGACAGCGAGAGGGGGGGAGCGGGACGTATGGCGTCATAGCGCCGCGCCGCCGCCATCTTGGGGAGGGCGAGGGCGGCCGGGGCGGCCATGAGCGGGAGGTCGGGGCGCCATCTTGGGGGGGCGCGGGGCCGCCGCCATGTTGGGAAGGTCGCGGCCATTCCCGCCTCAGGGGCGCTGAGGGACGCGGGGCCTCGGCAGATTTATTAATTTTTTTCCCATATTTTTTGGCGGAAAAATAAGTGTAAAATAGATATTTTTTCATATTGTTTTGGTAATAATCCAGTTTAAAATTGATTTTTTTTGCCATATTTTTTGGAAAATCCAGTTTAAAATTGAAGTTGTGGAAAAATCAGTTAAAAATAGATTATTTTCCATATTTTTTTGGTGGAAAAATCAGTGTAAATAGAAATTTTTTTTAATATTGTTTTGGTAATAATCCAGTTTAAAATGGTTTTTTTTTTGCCATATTTTTTGGAAAATCCAGTTTAAAATTGAAGTTGTGGAAAAATCAGTTTAAAAATATTTTTTTCCATATTTTTTGGCGGAAAAATAAGTGTAAAATATATTTTTTTTCATATTGTTTTGGTAATAATCCAGTTTAAAATGGATTTTTTTTTGCCATATTTTTTGGAAAATCCAGTTTAAAATTGAAGTTGTGGAAAAATCAGTTAAAAAAATATTTTTGGCCATATGTTTTGGCAGTAAAATCAGTGTAAAATAGATTTATTTTCATATTGTTTTGGTAATAATCCAGTTTAAAATTGATTTTTTTTGCCATATTTTTTGGAAAATCCAGTTTAAAATCGAAGTTGTGGAAAAATCAGTTAAAATTAGATTTTTTCCATATTTTTTTAGCGGAAAAATCAGTGTAAATAGAAATTTTTTTTAATATTGTTTTGGTAATAATCCAGTTTAAAATTGATTTTTTTTGCCATATTTTTTGGAAAATCCAGTTTAAAATCGAAGTTGTGGAAAAATCAGTTAAAAATAGATTATTTTCCATATTTTTTTGGTGGAAAAATCAGTGTAAATAGAAATTTTTTTTAATATTGTTTTGGTAATAATCCAGTTTAAAATGTTTTTTTTTTTTGCCATATTTTTTGGAAAATCCAGTTTAAAATTGAAGTTGTGGAAAAATCAGTTAAAAATTAGATTTTTTTCCATATTTTTTGGCAGAAAAATCTGTGCAAAATAGATTTTTTTTCATATTGTTTTGGTAATAATCCAGTTTAATTTTTTTTTTTTGCCATATTTTTTGGCAGAAAAATCGGTGTAAAATAGAATTTTTTTTTCCATATTGTTTTGGGGAAAATGCGACTGAAATTGCGGAAAAATCAGGGTTTTTTTTGTTTGTTTGTTTTTGCATATTTTTGGGGGAAATCCAGTTTAAAATTGAAGTTGCGGAAAAATCAGTTTAAATTTTTTTTTTTTGGCGGTAAAATCAGTGTAAAATGGAATTTTTTTCCATATTTTTTGGGGGAATAATCCAGTTTAAAATGTAAATTGCAGAAAAATCAGTTTAAGGTGGTTTTTTTTTTCCTTTTTTCTTTTTTTTCCTGAAAAATCAGTGTAAAATAGAATTTTTTTATATTGTTTTGGGGAAAATGCAGTTTAAAACTGATTTCTTTTTTCCATATTATTTGGGGGAATAATCCAGTGTAAAACAAAAGTTGTGGAAAAATCAGTTTAATTTTTTTTTTTTGGCCATCTTTTTGGTGGAAAAATCCAATGTAAAATGGAAGTTGTGGAAAAAATCAGTTGAAAATTAATTTTTTGCCTTTTTTGGGGGGTAAAATCCTGTAAAATGGAAGTTGAATCAAAATCAGTATTTTAAATCTATTTTACAGTTTTTTGGTTTTGTTTTTTTTTTCCCCATATTTTTTTGGTGGGAAAATCCAATGTAAGATGGAAATTGCAGAAAAATCAGTTTAAAATTGTTTTTTGGTTTGTTTTTTGGTTTGTTTTTTTTTGCCATATTTTTTGTGGGAAAATCCAGTTTAAAATGGAAGTTGTGGAAAAATCAGTAAAAAAATTTTTTTTTTTCGTATTTGTGTTGGGAAAATCCAGTTTAAAATGTAAATTCCTGGACAACATATTTTCAAATAAAAATTGTGGGGAAAAAAAATCTGTTTTAAATAGTTTTGATGGGGTTTTTTTGCTATTTTTCCAGAAAAAAAATCACATTTAAAATTGATTTTTCTTTCCTTGTTTTCATGGAAAAAATCCACTTTAAAGTGGAAATTGTGGGGGAAAAAGGCAGTTCAAAATAGAAATGTTTCCCTTATATTTTGCTGGAAAAAATACAGTTTAAAACAGAATTTATATATATTTTTATTTATTTTATTTTTTTTAAAGATACAGTACAAAAGGGAAATGTCCCCCTTTTGTGGGAGATTCAGGTTTAAAATTTACATTTTTTTGTGTGTTTTTTGTGGGAAAATCCACTTTAAAGTTTATTTTCCCTCATTTTCTGTGGAAAAATCCAGTTAAAAATACAAATTTGGAATTCACAATCCACCTCTCACTGTCCCAGGGCTGCCCAATGGGGCTTGATGATGTTAAAGGTTTTTGTTTTGTTCCAATGGAAACAATTTCATGTTTTTGGGAGCTGAAAAGTAAAGGAGAAGGATTTAAAACACAGAAGGGAAAGCAGCTGAGGGAAATAATAAAAATATAAATTAGTGGGGTTTTTTGTGCCTTGAGGTGGGAAATAAAAATATAAATTAGTGGGGTTTTTTGTGCCTTGAGGTGGGAAATAAAAATATAAATTAGTGGGGTTTTTGTGCCTTGAGGTGGGACCTGATATTCCCTGAAGTTGGATTTGTTTTTCCTTAGGAATCACATGGAGAACACAACAGGAACAGGCACGAGGAGAATTCCCAGAATTTGCTTGAGAACAGCCTGGAAAACAAAATATTTTTGGGGTGTCCCTTCATTAAGGAACCATTTGTGTTTATTTTCAGGTAAAAAAAAAAATTTCCTTGGGCTTTAAATTCCTTGGGATCCCCACAGGAGGAAGGTCCTGGAAAAAAATGGATTTAGGTGAGCCAGGAAAATCCCACAAATCTCAGGACACCAGAGTTGGACACAGCTTGGGAATTCTGCCTTGGGGAATATTATTTTCATTTTAGTCAGGGATTGATGCACAAGAGGCTGAGTTTTGTTTGGACTCAGTTGTTTATTAATTCTTATTTATGGTACAGCACTGCTAGCTAACCAGCTAAAAATAAAAAAAAATTGAGCACTGTTTTGCTCATTAAAAGATCTTTTAAGGCTTAATTTCCCATTAAAAACTAACAGCTAAATTATTTTTACTTTTGACCCAATGACCAAGCACCCATGACCCACAGTGTCGCATTTTCTATGCAATTAAAATTAAAAATCCCACCTAAACCCAGGAAGAAGAAGGAAGAAAAACCAAAATCTCCATCTTGTCCCATACCTGTATTAATATATTCTATACCTATAGAATATACTAAAATTCTAAATATCATTTAGATAGGCATCATTATTCAGTGGGAACAAACCAACCCTTTCTCTCTTGGAAAATTGTTCTCCTGGAAATCCACAATCCCACATTAAAAATTTGGGAAAAGACTCAAGTGGGAGCACAGATGTGGCCAGCAGGAGGAAAGGAGCCAGGGGAGTGCTGGAGGCTGGTCAGGAAATGCCAAATTCGGTGTTCAGGGAAAGTTTGGGGAGGAACAAGGATGGGGGGAGATTTAAATGTCTCCATTGCTGGGTCTGGGAAGGGAAAATCAGAGAAAAATGGGTTTGGTTGGGAGGGAATTTGGGGATAATCCAGTTCCAATCCCTGCCATTATCCCAGATTCCTGTCCTGGCCTTGGACACTGCCAGGGGTGTGGAGTCCACAACCTCTGGGACAACCTGTGAAAAAAACCCAAAAACAAACAAACAACAACAACAGTAACAATTAAAAAACACAAAAATAACAACAACAAAAAAACCAAACCAACCAACCAAAAAACCTACCAAAAAAAAAAAAAAATCACCCAAACAAACCCCCAAAAACCAAACCAGTGAGAGACCACAAAGAGCATTTTTCAAACATTGACCATACAGATGGGAGGGGGAAGAGCACAGCTGCAGCTCCTTGGCCTTTTTCTTCTCTCCCTCTTTGATCTTTTTAGATTAAAAAGAAAATGGCAGCCAGTGGGATTGTTCAGGAACCTGCACTAAGCCATTTTTGCATGGCTCATAAAAAGCCAGGATGGTTTTTCCTACATCCAGGGAGAATTTTGGGGTGCACTGCGTTTGTTTCAAGTGGCTCTGGCCAGGCTCTGCCTTCCACAGCTTCTCTGGAGCTGAGCAAAACCACGGCTGGATTTGGGGCTGATTCCTGTAGTGAAAAGCTCTGTTAGAGATTGTAGTTCCCAAAATCTGTGATTGTTCTGGAGAGCTGCTGCTGCGGGGATTTTGGATTCCTGCAGCATCTCGGGGCTCTGCAAACACACATTTCAAAATCTGCAAATGTACATTTCTGATCTTTCACTTGAATATTCCCTCTCTCCAATTTAGATCCTTATATGTGGTTCTCCCCCTTTGCAGGCATTCCTCAGACATTTTCACCTTATTTTCACTTCTTATTTTCAAATATATACAAATAAAGATCCAGTTTGGTCAAGCTCACCACAGGATGGTTTGGGTGGGAACTCAAAGCATCTCTATGGACAATTAACGGGGAGACAAAGATGAGGCTGAAGAAGGGAAGGGGGAATCAATTCCCTGAGCAGGCGCTGATCACCCCGGGGATGTTTAGGGTGTGTTTTTGTCGCCGTGTCCCCGTGGCTGGGCGGGTCTTTGCGATAACCCCGCGGTTATTGTCAGCAGGGTCAGCTCCCCCCTGGGCAGGAGAGATAAGCTCCAGAGAGAATTCCCCGGTTCTGCTCCACTCCCCGAGTCGCAGGCACCGAGTTCTGGTCCTCCGAGGTGTTCCAGAGGCACAGCCTGGCTGGTTTCCTTATAGACACAGAATATCCCAGAGTTTTTTACCCTGCACCCTGTTTTTTGTCCAAAGGCTCAGCCTGGCTGGTTTCCCTTTAGACACAGAATATCCCAGAGTTTTTTACCCTGCACCCTGTTTTTTGTCCAAAGGCTCAGCCTGGCTGGTTTCCCTTTAGACACAGAATATCCCAGAGTTTTTTACCCTGCACCCTGTTTTTTGTCCAAAGGTTCAACCTGGCTGGTTTCCCTTTAGACACAGAATATCCCAGAGTTTTTTACCCTGCACCCTGTTTTTTGTCCAAAGGCTCAGCCTGGCTGGTTTCCCTTTAGACACAGAATATCCCAGAGTTTTTTACCCTGCACCCTGTTTTTTTGTCCAAAGGTTCAACCTGGCTGGTTTCCTTATAGACACAGAATATCCCAGAGTTTTTTACCCTGCACCCTGTTTTTTGTCCAAAGGCTCAGCCTGGCTGGTTTCCCTTTAGACACAGAATATCTCAGAATTTTATCCTGTACCACTGTCTTCACAGGTGTTCTAAACTGTCTGGTTTCCCTTCAGACACTGAGAATATCCCACAGTTTTACTCTGTTTTTGTCCTCTGAAGTGCCCCGAAGGTTCAACCTGGCTGGTTTCCCTTTAGACACTGAGAATATCCCAGAGTTTTTTACCCTGCACGCTGTTTTTGTCCTCTGAAGTGTTCCAGAGGCACAAACTGTCTGGTTTCCCCTTAGACACCGAGAACATCCCACAGTTTTACCCTGTTTTTGTCCTCTGAAGTGTCCCAAAGACTCAGCCTGGCTGGTTTCCCTTTAGACACAGAATATCCCACAGTTTTACCCCACACCCTATTTTTGTCCTCTGAGCTGTCCCAAAGGCACAGCCTCCCTTTAGACACAGAATATCCCATAGTCTTACCCTCATCATCCAACACACCAGAGTCACAGAGTTTTTCCCATTTTCTCCCACCCCTTTCTATGGCCTTTAGCCCAAATTCCTCAGGGCTAAGCCCTGGCCATGCTGATTTCCCATGTGAGGAAATTACTTACATTAAAGATCTTACATTTCTGCTGCCACACTAGATTTTAATTTGCTTTCTCAGCAAAATCTTATAAATTGGAGACTGATCTCACCAATGTTCCTGTACTTGAACAGGACACTGCTCTAAGCCCCTGCACACATTTAATCAGAGGAATCCCATCCTGAGCTGCTCTCACTGTGTTAATTGAGATAACTAGTCCCAGTATTGATGCAGACATTTAGATTTGGGGAAGATCAATCCTGTGAGAAAGAAATCTGCAGGTTGGGGATGTTAATTGTCACCTTGTGCTGATGAAGCAGCAGCAATGTGGGGAAAGGAGGGAAGCAACAAGAATAACAGGTTTAAAATATGTAAGGATATTAAGGGGTGGAAGCAGTGTGCTTTGTTACCCTAAAGAGCTGAAAGGGGGAATTTTGAGGGAACAGGGGTGTAACAACATCACTTGATGGAAGATGAGTGGGTTCAGGTGAGCACAGCTCTGAGTTCCACAGGATTGGAGCAGTCCTGGATCACCAGTGGGAATCCCACAGACACCTCCTTCCATCTTCTCTCCTGCAGAAACTTGTAGAAGAGAATTTTTAAGATCTGCTGAAACATTCTGAGAGACCCCAGCTGTGGTTCTAGGGGAGAAAAGCAAAATATCACCTGTCATGTAGGAGCTGGAAGTGTTTGCTACTCTGCTGTCTGCTTTTCTGGTGCTGGGAACAGAAACTGTGCAAAGCACGTGAGTGAGACAATGGAAAAGGATGAGGAATTGATAAAAGTGTGCAGATTTCAAAAAAACAGAGCTGCTCCTAGGACAGTTCCCAAAGTCAAGCTATGCTTAGGAGGTGCTCCCTTAAATATTGTATTTAATTTCAGGAAGTTCTTCCTGATAAAGTGTCTCAGGAGCCAAACAACAGGTGACAGAATCTTTCAAGGACCCATCTCAGGCTGTGCCATTCCAGAGGAGTTGGAGCCCATGCCAAACTCAACTGGAGTAAGAGCCTGGCAAGCTCCAGTACAACCCACCTGGGTGTTCCCTGGCTTGATAAAATCAACTGAGAACCCAAACAAACCCCACAGGCAGGAAATCGTCATCCTCACCAGGCTCCTGCCCTCCTCTGGTGAAAATAATTCCATTTTACAGCAGCAAAACGCTCCCAGTTGCTCCTCCCTGAGCATCTCTACCCCAAACCCAGGATGGGAAACTCACCACAAACATCACAGAGCAGAAATCCCCTGCAGACAGAAATGTTTAAAAAATTTTTTTTAATTTTAAATTTTTTTTTCAGGGATGCCATAATTTAAGGAATGAGCATTCTGTGTGACAAAGAAACATGAAGGTTTTTTGGGAAGTGGCCATAATTTGTGTTTCCCACCTGCTTTTTATCCCTGCATGAGCAGCTCAGCAGCCACAGCAAGGCAGGGTGAGATAATCCACATTTAAAGCCTCTCTCAGGTGTGTGGCCATGTCAGCACTGAGAAAACTCCAGGAAACCCCAGCTGCAATAATCACTGGGACTTCATTGCTTCACTGATACAGCTTTAACTCAAATATCAGTGTTGTCATTTCTGATTTAACATCTTGGTCTGCACAGAAAAAACTTTTATTCCAGGCTGATTATCTCCATCTTTCACAAAACTTATTAAATTATGTGGGAAAAGAGTTGCATGACCCACTTGAATTATCCTGAGAGAGAAAAAAAAAAATTCTGAAATTTAATGTAATTTTCAGCTTGTACTAAACAGCTTTAAGCATTTTTGCTTTCTTCAATTATCCATGTGCTGCTGTCTCCCTGCTGATATTTCCTCTAGCATTGTAGGAACACTTGGCCTATCCTTGTGTTTTCAGCTATTAAAAATACTCTAAAAATATTTAAAATATTAAAAATATTCAGCAGTAAATGCAGGTGAACTTTTGAATATTTAGGTTGAGAATTTCCACCAGAGAGCAAACTGCTCCTTTCATGGCACAGGATTCCCAGGAATTCACTGCAGCCATGGTTCCATTAAATATTTCCCTCTTTTTTCTTACACATTTCTCTCTTTTAGTGCCAGTTACACCTCAAAGACAAATGCTGACACTTTTTTTTAATAAAGATTTCATGCTTGGTTTACTTGAGCTTAGTTGTGAATATATCAAACTTTAAATTTAATTTTTCCTTTTGGTTGCTTTTCCTGGAATCATGTGGCAATAACCTAAAAGGAGCACATCAATTTTAAGTGCTTTTATTTTATTAAAATAGTTAAATATATATTTTGGACAAAATCATGTGCAACAAAAAAAAAATTAAAATTCAAGGAACAATGTATTTTCTACCCAGGATCCTTTTATGGTCTGAAGCTGTTGAGGTGGGAAGGCCCTGAAATATTCCTCTAAGGGGACACCAAAAGAAAAAACCACTGGAAAATTAAAATTATACAGTGGAAAACTCACCAGGATGGAACAAACCCATCCCAGAGCCTTTGGTACCTGCAGGTGTCCTGGTATCTGCCTGAAAACCATTCCTGGGAGTTCTAAAATTTCTAAAATTCCTTTTGCTCCTTTGTATGACAGTTACAGAAGCAAAAAAAGAGAAAAAAAACCAGCTTATGTAATTTTTTAAAAATATACAGGAAGTTTGCAAAACAGAGCTTTATAAAAAAACAGTAAAATTGAATTTTTTTCTTCTGTAAATGGCACCAGGGGAGGACAGTGAAAAATGAGTGAAGGAGAGAAGAGTTAACCCACTGAGATTTTTATTTTATTTCTCTCTGTTGTCTCTATCAAGAGCCAACATTTAAAAATCCTCTTGCAAGGAAGTTTTTCTTGAAAAATTCTCTTTGTTCTGGAGATCCCTTTTCTTGGAGCTGGGAAGTGACAGCCAGGGCAGCTCATCCAATGGGAACTGGGACAAAAGCATCCCTCAAACCTTTCCACACATCCAAAAACCCACTCTGCTTCTCCTCAGGTGGAATCCTGGGGAAGGAGGAACCTGGCAAAGCAGAAATGCTGCCTGGAGGGAAGGGAGAGGACAGGCAGCTGCTCACGTACAGATTGAAACAGCCTCAGTCCAAATGTGGTGAATAATAGATATTTATATTTATATTTATATTTATATTTATATTTATATTTATATTTATATAATTTTATAATTTTATAATTTTATAATTTTATAATTTTATAATTTTATATCTATATCTATATTTATTATATCTATATTTAGAAAATATTACATTAAATTAAAAAATTATAATTAAATTATATGTATATCTACATTAATTATTTTTAAATAGAAATATTTATATTTATATATTATTATTTTATATTCTATATATGTATATATTGATATTTCTATCTATATTTATTTTATAGTTATAATCTTGATATATTTATATTTATATTTACACCTATATCTATATCTGTATCTATATCTATACCTATATCTATATATTTATATTTATAAAATATTACATTAAAATTAAAAAGTATAATTAAATTACATGTATATTTATATTGGTTATATTTAAATAGAAATATTTATATATTCACCTTTTATATTTTATGTTCTACATATGTATATATTGATATTTCTATCTATATTTATTTTATAATTATAATATCGATATATTTATATTTTTAGTTATAGTTATAGTTATTTTATATTTCTATTTCTATTTATAAAAATTATTACATTAAAAATTAAAATTTATAATTAATTATATGTATATTTATATTAATTACATTTAAATATTTATATTTATTTTTTCTATTTTTTATATATGTATGTATTGATATTTCTGTCTATATTTATTTTATAATTATAATCTCAATATATTTCTATTTCTATTTCTAATATATTTATAAAACATTACATTAAAATTAAAAATTATAATTAAATTATATTTATATTGATTATATTTAAATATAAATATTTATATACTCATGTTTTATATTTATATATAATGATATTTCTATCTATATTTATTTGTTATGATATATTTATTTTTATTTTTATTTTTGTATTTTAATATTTTATATATCTATCTATCTACATATCTATATATCTACATATCTATATATCTCTATATCTATATATCTATATCTGTATCTATATCTATATATATATATCTATATATCTATCTATATATCTATATCTTTATCTATATCTATATCTATCTATATATATATATATTTTTTTTTAATCTCTCTTCCACTCCCATCCCAGAACAGCCCCGTGGCTCTCCCCACCCACAAACACACACCAACATCTTCTGTATTTTTAACAGCAGGGCTCTGGTACACAACTTCCTGCAGGAAACGTGAGCCAGCAGTGGCAGCAGAGCACAGGAAACCCCAACACCACAAAAATGGAACTCCCTGCAAGACCTGACACGTGCAACACCCAATTTCCTTGAGCTGTGACACAGAAAAAGGGAAAATCCAGCTTGCAGATTCCCCAAACAAAACTCTTGGTGGAGTTGGGCAGAGCAGGATTTATTCATCATGAACTCAGCTTAAATCCTGCACCCCAGAAAAGCTCATCTGAAAATCAAAATTTACAGGTGGGATAAAGCAGGAATAGCTGCAAATGTCCCAATGCAGCTGTGGGGATTCCCTATAAAATCACATCTGAATTTTGCAGGTTGGATAAAGCAGGAATAGCTGCAAATATCCCAGTGCAGCTGTGGGGATTCCCTATAAAATCACATCTGAATTTTACAGGTTGGGATAAAGCAGGAATAGCTGCAATTTTCTTTTTGCAGCTGTGGGGATTCCCTATAAAATCACATCTGAATTTTGCAGGTTGGATGAAGCAGGAATAGCTGCAAATGTCCCAGTGCAGCTGTGGGGACTCAGTGGAGTCACATCCACAAAAGTCATGGCACAGCCTGCAGCACTTTTAAGCAAATCCAGCCATTTGAAGTCCAAACTTATGTCTTTTTTGTCTTTATTAACCACCAGGGAGATGGGATTGCATGCAAGATTCAGCTGAGAGATAAAAGAAAGAAGGAGTGAAAAAAAAAAGTGTTTGATTTCTCAGTTTGGGTTTGTTGGGAGGGTTTTTTCATCTGCTGACAAAGAAGTGAATGGCAACTTTTCAGATGCACTGGAAAGCAGAGTCTTTGTCCTTTGCACTTCACTGCTGTGTTCAGTGGCATCATGCTGAAATCAGAATTTTTGCTAAAGAGAGAACACATAATAACATTTACTGTTACTTCATAAATATTCCAGTAAATTTTGGATACTGTGAGTTTTGAAAGTATTGTAGCTCCAGTTTACCACAGATGTAAAAATAACCTTGCTCACTTTTAATCATCCTTTACCACATTATGCAGTTCCTACTTCAGTGCTCACAAACATCTGTCCCTAAAAAAGCTCTGTATGGTAAATATACCATACAAAAATGGAATATTTTGGGTTTTTAATTGATTTCTTAGCTGGAGATGCAGAATACAGAGTTTACAAGGGATCTCTGGCTTTAGAAAGCTGATGACTGGAGGAAATAGCTGCGAGCTGCTGTGACCAGAGACTTCCTGGTGGGTGGTGGGGAAGTGAGAAAACGAGAGAAGGCTGAGGAGGAGACGTGGGTGCACAGCTCAGAGCAAAGTGGGGCTGCAAACCACATCCCTGCGTCATCAGAGCAGGGCAGAGGCAGCTGATCAGCAGGGAAACAGGAAATGCAGCAGCCTGGGGTCCCTCCTGAGGGTGCTGCTCAACACCAGGGCTGGGTTCATGGCTGGATTGGTGTCCTGGTGTGAAGGACAGGTGTCTGCCAATAAAGGCAGAAAACTTCTCTTTGAAATGGAGAATGTAAAACCCCTCCCTCCAAATTATTATCATTTTGAAATTAAGGGGCTCTCAGGCAAAGAGATGGGAATTAGGAATAACAGTTCTTTACTAGGAACATTAAAATAGAAATGCAGTATTACAAAGAACAATCCCAAACCCTGCCAGAGTCAGAATCCAAGCTGACACCCATCAGTCAGGCAGGGTGTTGGCAGCAGTCCCATTCAATGGTGGCTGCATCCTCCTGCAGGGGCAGATGTGGCTCAGCTGGAGCAGTGCTCCTGGAGAAGGTGCAGTTTCCTCTGAAGCTCCAGGGATGATGTGGGAAGGGTCTGGTTTTCCTCTGGAATGCAGTGGAAAGAAGGTGCCTTGGTGTCCCAAATGTCAGTTTTTCTCTGGGTAGGAAAGGCTTGGCTCCTGCCCTGGCTGGAGCATCTCCCAGTGGGATGATGGAATTTGATCAGTCATGCCCTGGGACTCCATGGCCATGAACAGGAGATATCTCCTGGAGGGAGGATGGGCTGTGGCAAAGATAAAGATGATTGCCCAGGAGCAGATAATGTGTGCCAGGAGATCAGGGTCACTGCCCCACCCGGGTTAACAGACGGGGACAGAATTCACGTTGCTGGCCACATCAACCCAACACAATTGGTGATCTTTCAATTTTTAATGATCCTGTGATTATTTTCTTAACATGTTGGGAGAGGCTGAAGTGGGTCATGGCTTAGACATTGCTAAAATCTGAGGGTTTTTGCCCACTACAGAAAGCTGCAAAAACTGAAAACTGGTGGTCACAGATATATGTGACCAGCAGAGCCACCCACTAGCTGGAATATTGGGTTTTAAACCTGAGATAAGATAAAGGTGCTACTTCCAACAATTATCCTGGAGCTGGGGAGAAAAATGGATCCACAATAGAGAGAGAGGGATGATGGCAGCTCAAACATCCAGGGGACAAGTTACTGGAAAAGGAGCACAAAGTGAGAAGCGACTGTCCCTGCTCTAGGGAATTCAGCTGGGATCACTCCCTGCCCTGGAATGTCAGGACATTCACAGGTAGCCCCAAGGAGTTCACCTTGGTGAACTGTGCTGGTACAAAAGGGCAGCAGCATCACCTTTGGAGGTGTCAGAGTCCCAAAGTGTGACCCACAGCATTCCATCATCCAGGGGGGAACCCCCCACACCTGAGCCTGAGTGAATACAAACTCAGATTCTGTGTTCTGTGCATTCCTCCCAGACTTCTGCAGGATTTCCCCTCCTCACCTGCTGGATCCACTCTGTGAGCACCAGTTGGACCAACAGACACTGAGATTGCAACAACCAACTCTCATCACGAGACCTGTGGGTGGTGAGATCCTTCTCTTATCCTTTCCCTCTCTTTTCCTTATATCACATTTTCTTAAGTGTTATTTTTATGCTTTCATGTTGTCATATTCCTAGAGATAATAACAGCCAAAATGGCTACATGGCTGTTTTCCACTGCAACCAAATTGCTTTAAAATAAACCCTTCATATACATATATATTTTTTTGCCCAAACACCAATTTTGGTTTTTGGGGTGAGTTGTACCACATGTAGGTGAAACAAACCCAGTGGAGTTTGCAGCAAGCTACAAATGACAGCAGCTGCTGACAAGTAATGCCACCAATTATGATTTTCCCTGGTCAAAACCTCCTCAGAGAGGGAATATTTTAGGCTGGAGAAACAGCACAGGGATTTCCAGGCCTTTATTGGCTTGGGTTGATGCTAATTGACTGGTACCTGGAAGTCAGAGGGTGGAAAGGCCTGGCAGAGATGCACAGCTCTTCTCAGCTTCATGATTTCCCCAGGGCTGTGCTGAACACCCATGGAACAAATGTAGCAGAAGGGCTCTGAATGTGACACTGAACCTGTGGGCTCTGAATGTGACACTGAACCTGTGAGCTCTGAATGTGACACTGAATCTGTGAGCTCTGAATGTGACACAGAACCTGTGGGCTCTGAATGTGACACTGAACCTGGGAGCTCTGAATGTGACACAGAACCTGTGAGCTCTGAATGTGACACAGAACCTGTGAGCTCTGAATGTGACACTGAATCTGTGAGCTCTGAATGTGACACAGAACCTGTGGGCTCTGAATGTGACACTGAACTTGGGTCTCCAGGCAGGATGCTGGGGCTGAGAATGGTCACAGTGAGTGACAGCCTGGGGGTGGGGGTTCATCACCACCTCTGCTGGTGTTAACATCCCATCCCAGAATCCCTGACACGGCCTAGGTCACATTCCCAGGATCACTGGGGATGGAAAAGCTCTCCAGGATCATCCAGTCCAAGCTGTGAATGACCCCCACTTTGTCACCCTGAGTGCCACATCCAGGAATTCCTGGGACACTCCAGGGATGGGGATCCAACCCTCCCTGGGCAGTTCCAACCCCTGCCCACCCTTTCCATGGGGAAATTCCTGCTGATTCCACCCTGAGGCTGTTCCCTCTCCTCCTGTCCCTGTTCCTGGAGCAGAGCCCGACCTGGGGCTGTCCCCTCCTGTCAGGGACTTGTGCAGAGCCACAAGGGCCCCCCTGATCCCCCTTTTCTCCAGGCTGAGCCCCTTCCCATCTCCCCCTCACATGACTGACTCTGTCAATCCCTCCCGAGCTCAAGCAGATCTCAGGAACTCATCCCATCCATAGGAGTGGCAGCAGGCTGGGTGAACCCAGCCCCAGCAAGGCACAGGTGAAGTGACAATGGCACAGCGTCCCCTGCCCTTTGTCCCTGTCCATGAGCTGCAATAAAAGTGTCTTTGTAGGACACAGGAAAATATTTGAGCTGATCACTGCAGAGCCAGGGTGGGTTTAATCACAGCAGAGTCTTCACCAGGGACTTGGGGTGAGTTCACTTCTTTTTCTTCCCCTTCTTTTTGAGAGAGCCAGGCCAGGGATAGCCCCGGAATTCCAGGAAGGCAGCAGCGTTGTGAGAGATGTAGTAAGCGTTGAGCATGGCAGCTGGGCTGAGGACAAACACTTCTTTCACCTCCTTTGGAATTTTTGGGAGCTTTCTGCCTTTACCTTTGGGTTTTTTGCCTTTGCCTGCCTGCAGAGAGAAAACGACCACAAAGCCACTCAGTTTTGGGTCTTTGTTGTCTCACTTCTGGGTTAGAGAATTCCAGGCTGAGAGACTGAGAGAGCTGGGGGTGCTCAGCCTGGAGAAGGGAAGGATGCAGGGAGAGCTTCCAGCACATTGCAGGGGCTGGAGGGGCTGCAGGAGAGCTGGAGAGGGGCTGGGGACAAGGCCTGGAGGGACAGGACACAGGGAAGTGGGAAAGGGGAGATTTGGGAATTAGGAATTCCTGTCTGGGCTGGAATTGGCAGAGAATCCCTGGATCCCTGCAATGGCCCAGGAAGGATTGGAGCAGCCTGGGATGGGGGAGGTGTCCCTGCAATGAGCTCTGAGCTCCCTTCCCAGCCAGGGCAGCCCAGGATTCTGGGATTCAGGACACTCAGAATCCATCCAGAGGGATTTTGATGGCCAGTGGGGATGGAAAAGAGAGGAAAAGGGAAGGGAGAGCCTTGATGGTTCCCTGAGATTGCAAGGGAAGGCCCTGGATCCATCAGTCCCTTGGAGAGGAGATGGATCCAGTGTGAGGCTGTGGAGAGCTGGGAATTGGCAGCCTGGAGAAGGGAAGGATGCAGGGAGAGCTTCCAGCACATTGCAGGGCCTGGAGGGGCTGCAGGAGAGCTGGAGAGGGGCTGGGGACAAGGGATGGAGGGACAGGACACAGGAAATTGGGAAAGGGGAGATTGGGGAAGGGATTCCTGGCTGGGCTGGAATTGCCAATCCCTGGAATGCCCAAGGCCAGGCTGGACAGGGCTTGGAGAAATCTGGGACAGTAGAATTTGGTTGGAATGAGATGAGCTTTTAGGTCCTTCCAGCCCAAACCATTCCATGATCCCAAGACACCCCAGAGCAGCTGTTTTGCTCCCTCTTAGTCCTGGCTCAAGCATTAGCTCAGAGCCCCTCACCCAGACCCCAGCACTTTGTGATTTTATGGCAAGACTCCTAAGCATTAATAAAACTTCCACCCAACCCCTGTTTGCTCTGCAGGCTGTCAGAACCTCTAAAGCCATCAGACTGAGCTAATCACTGTCCTCCTGTGCTTCCATCTGGTTAAAAAAAGGTTTGTGCACAATGGAAGCCAAACATTCTTTTCCACTGATTGTTTTTTTTAATTACCACATGAGGATGCAGTCCTGAAGTAACTTGGCCTGTGTTCATCCACTCCTGTGTGGCTGCCTGTGACTCTGGATCTTAAAGCAGGACAGCAGAACACCCTCCCACAGTTTCCATGGATCTGGGATGGGGCTGCTCTCCCACCACTGGTGGTTAAACAAACCCAAACCCACCATGTCAGAATTCCTAAAAACTCCTTTCACAGCTCAGCACTGCTCAGTGCAAAAGGGACAAACATTTGTGCTCTGAGGGGTGACAACAGAGTAAAGGGCACAATCCTCTGAATCAGCTGGGACCATGGTGTGAAAGAATATGAGCAGGTAAAGAAAAACTAAAAAAGAATATGAGCAGGTAAAGAAAAACTGAAAAAAAACCCCAAAAAACAAACAAAAACCAAACCAAACAAAAAAAAACCACCCACAAAAAACCCCAAAAACCCCACCAAAACAAACAAAAAAAGAACCCAACAAAAACTAAAATAAAAATTGAATGTTCTACATAAAACACACAGACCCTCTATTAAAGAAGCAAAAAAGAGAGAAAACAAGAGTGTAAACTGCAGCTGATGGCAGATTATTTGCAGAATGAAACTACTTGAGCTCAGCCATATGTTTGAGATGAGAGACAAGCCTCTTTCACAGACCTTAATTGGACAGAATTTGTGAAATACTTCACATGCTGGAATGTTCCCCCTTCATGGATTTTGACTCAGTCACCTGAGTCCCATTCCTTGTTTGCCCAGGGTCTCTGCTGGATTTTGTGAACTTGCAGGTTCCTAGTAGGAATTCAGCTTGTAGCTGATCTTTCCAAATACCAAAGATGCTCACAGGTTTTATATGCAAAATTTTACAAAATTGTGTACAAAATTTTACAGCCTGCAGCCAAGAACAAAAAAAAGGTAGAAATCAGAATTAGGTTTATAGTTGCACACAAAGTGAATTTGTGAACCTTTTGGATATGAACCTTTTCCTTAAAAAAGGGTTATCAACACTTCTGAAGGATCAAAAGTGTTTTACCATGGCTGAGTCCTTTAAATGAGCAGCTGGGACTCTACATCAAGCCCTGGAGATGGACCCTGCAACACAAAATTAAATGGTTAGTTACACAGTGTGAATAAAGCACAGTGCCTGTGTCGGTTCTCGCTAAACTTTGAAGGGAAAAAGGGGAAAAATAGTTAGTGCCTTGCAAAAACAGGTCCAGGGGGTCATCCCTAAAAGCTGATACTCACCTGTGAAATCAGCTAATCCTCAGATTCAGGACTCTGAGCTTTTCAGCAAAATCAGCTGCTAATTGTCAGATTCCAGGACTCTGAGCTTTTCAGCAAAGCCCTCCAGGTTTGCAGTCACAGAATTCTGGACAAAACCTCCAAGACCAAATCCAGCCAGGAGTGCCAAGGCCAGCACTGACCCCAAGTGTCCCCAAGTGCCACATCCACACAAGCTTTGAAATCCCTCCAGGCATGGGAACTCCATCCAACCCTGCAGCTGTGCCAGGGCCGGACAACTCTTTTAGGGAAGGAATTTTCCTGATATCCACTCTAAATCTCCGGCACAACTTGAGGCTGGGAGCAGAGCCCGAACTCCCACCTTTCTGTCAGGGAAGCGGGTCCCTCCTGACCCCTTTTTCTGTCCCCTGTAGGAATGGCAGAATCTCACCTTCCCGTCCCCACATCCCCGCGGCTCTGAAGCGGCGGCGCCTCTTCCCCCTCAGAGGCGCCACGGCTTCGCCTTCTTCCCCTCAGCGTCGCGTTGTCATAGCGACAGGGCGGGGGGAATCTGCTATGATTGACAGCTCATCTGTCCAATTAGGTACTGATTGACAGTCCATCTGACCAATCAGCTGCTGAGATACTCCTCTATTATCCAATCAGCTGCCGAGGGGGCGGGACCAGCGCATTCCCGCCGCTGCCGTGGTGACGGGGAAAAGGGCGGGAAAAGCTCTGAGGGGGATGAGGGCGCTGAGGGGAGCGGGCGCCGCCATTACCGCCCGTGTGCCGCCCACTGCTAAAATCCCCAGGGAAATGTCACAAGGAGGCGAGAAAATCGCCGCTGCGACAGCTTTGAGCTGAGATTAGGAGGGGAGCAAGGCGTGCTTTCCAAAGGTTTTGGAAAGATTGGCGTTTGCTGGACTATTAGTGGAATATTCACATTATCACTGCGTGACATGGGAGAGTCTCTGCTTAATCCGACTCAGCCTCCTTCACCACATAAAAAATTCAAAAACAACCTCTGCTTCGTCTCCTTCCAGAGCCACTGGACAACAGGTCCTGAAAATTATGTGTAATGGAGGTTGGATATTTGCAATAAATCCCCATAAAACGAGGCCTGAGACACAGGGAATGGATGGAGGCAGAGGGGTCTGAGGGAGGGATAGGGACATGAAGGGTTAATTTGGTTCTCTGCACCTTTTTTAGACACAACAATTTTATCCAAGGGTAGTAATGCGTCTAAAGGTGGGGTGACTTTTAAATTTGGAAAAAAAAAATATGGGAGAGAGGAATCTCTCCTGTATCCTTCAGCACCAGATTTTCACTTGCAAAGCATTAAAAAAATAGGCACAACTGAAAAAAAATCAGTAGGAGCTGAATTCCCTTATGGAAAAAAAAATATAGCTCATAATTGCAATATTGCCAAACTCCAACAAACATATCAGTGAATCTGCTTAGATCATGGAATTATTTTTAATATTAACCTCTCTAAATGCTCTCTCTGCTGCATAAGGAAACTTCCTTCTTCCCCTAATAATAAAAAAGACTTGGTAGTGTGGGAAAAAAGTCTGCAGATTTGGGAGTAAAATTCTCTTGAATGAGCCTTGGATAATGAAATAAAAATAATAAAAAATTATTTCCACTTTGTTCAGGGAAAATTTGTGTCATTTGTATTAACAAACCACACAGCATAAAAGAAACAATCATAATTACATTAATTATCTTCTTTTAGCACAGACAACTGTCAGGAGGCCATGTTATAATTGTGGAGGCAAAAAGGAAGGCATAGAACACTGAAATGATCAATCAAGGAGACAAAAAAACTTAAATATTGTGTGTTGTGACAGTGTTTGGACCTGGCTGCAGAACAAGCTGCTGTTTATACATGCAAGGCTTTGATAAATTATTAAGGGAAGCTTCTCAAACTCCAGAGTAGAATAAGCCTGACCTCATCCAGTCACTTCTGTGGTTACAAGTGGATAAATACAGAGTCAGCCAGGACATCTCAGAGTTGTTATTTTTATGGAAAAATCCACAGAAATAGAGAAAATAGAAAAAAAAATATATATTTAACTCTGTCAAACGGACTAGATAAAGGCTAAATCCCCCCCCTTTTTTTTTTTTCTTTTTGTTGGGATCACTCTCTCCTTTCACAACTCGGAAAGGAGTTTTGTACCTTTGTAGCCTTTTATCCCTCACTGAAATTTGCATTAAATTCACCAACCAGCTCGAAAGTTGCTTAGAGAAAACCGAGAAATTAATAACTCAATTCTACATGCTTTACATCCCTAGGAAACAGAAGAATTAGTGCTGAGGTGCTGAAAGAAAAAAAAACCCACAGCAAAACTTTCAGCAACCACCTGTAGGGTGAAAACAAAAATAAAAAGTTCTTTATTGCAGTTACAACAGGAACACTGGAGGCTTCCTGGAACCAACAGTCCTGCTGGGGTGAGATAACAGATGTTCCTCCAGCTGTGCAGAATCCACCCAAAATTTCATTCTGAAACTGCCTTGCTGAACTTATAAAATTATTATTCTTTAATTGCTGTCCCCTCAAAAATTTTGAGAATTTTTAAGCAGGAGAAAATCTTCACTGTGAAGAAAAAAAAAAAAGTTTGAAACTGCTGCTTGCTTGCCAGGATGGGACATAAATATTTTAAATAAAGGTGTAGCCTCTCCTAAGTTACTTTTCTATGCAGAGGTTCAGGTTTTCTGTGATCTCTCTCTCTGGGAAGCCAAAAATTTGGTGGTGATGGTTTGAATAAATTGTAATCCAGGATAAATTTGTATCATCCTCCACCACCCAGACATTCAGGTAAGGATTTGTAGTTCTAATTTCTCTCAGTAAAAATAACTGAAAAGCACAATTTAAAAATAAAATATAGAAAAATGCACATTGGGTATGTACTGGTTATTTTTTTCAACATATTGTGGGAAAAAAGACACTTTGGGGAAAAAAAAAGGTTTGAGCCAAATACCAAGGGCTTTTCTAAGTTTCTTCAGTAATTCATTCAATTTTCCCTTGAGTGGAGATGGGCAGGGATGAAGACTGAGTTTGTTTTTGTCCTTAAAAACATAATAAAAAAGAAACATTTAAATTAAGACATAGAAAGAAAAAGCTTAAATAAAGAGGTATCCTTTAAAAGTTGTTTTATTTTGAACAAAAGTGTATTTTAAAAGGTTTTAAAAGGTTTAATGCCATTTCCATGGACAAGGCCTTGAACAAACCCCATGAAAGAAACATTCCCAGGTTAATTAATTATTTAAGCAATTAGCACAAATCCTGCCATAACAAACATTTATTTAGGGCTTCCCTGCTCTATATGAACACACAATGCTTTGACAAATGCCACCCTCATGCAACACAGCTTTACCCAAGAGTAGTGTTCATTATTTAATTTAAGTATTAAGTTATTAAAGGATAGAAAGTTTACAGCTCAATATCCTATTCATTCTGAAATTTAGGGACCACAGAATCCACTCTTTAACTCATAAATTGTTCACCAAAGCACTTTCCCCTCTCAGGGCACAGACATTCCCCCAAACACCCCAAAATCTGTGTAAAAAATCAGGTTATTTACCGTGGTGTTTGTTGTCTCCTCAGGGCTGGAAAGGGGTAAAGAGGATTGTGGAATCATAATGACACTCAGAGAGAAATGGGACCTCCAACCACAAGCTGAAGAAAGGTGAGTGAAGGTGGAGGGAAGCAGAGGTGCAGAGGGTGGGTGGGTGTCCAGGGGACTGTGCAGGACCTGCCCCTGGTGGCACCAGGGCTGAGGGACCCCAGGGACAGCACAGGAACGTTGTGGCCATCCCAAACCATGTGCTGGCAGCACAGCCACAAACCAGAATGGATCCAAAGCAGGGAGGGGTGGAATTCCCAGCTGGGAATCCTCACTCACACTGAGCTACAGACACACCTGAGCTCACCTGGAACCTCCTCCATGACCCTTTACAGTCACAGCCCAGGGACAGGAATGTTGTGTCCATCCCCAACCAGCCAGTGCTCCTGGTATTGGTGTTGGAAGCACATCCACAAACCAGAATGGATCCAAACCAGGGGAGGGGTGGAATTCCCAGCTGGGAATCCTCACTCACACTGAGCTACAGACACACCTGAGCTCTCCTGGAACCTCCTCCGTGACCCTTTACAGTCACAGCCCAGGGACAGGAATGTTGTGTCCATCCCAAACCAGCCAGTGCTCCTGGTATTGGTGTTGGAAGCACATCCACAAACCAGAATGGATCCAAACCACGCAGGGATGGAACTCCCAGCTGGGAATCCTCACATCCTCACACCTCAGACACACCTGAGCTCACTCTGCAACCTCCTCCATGACCCCTTTACAGTCACAGCCCAGGCACAGGAATGTTGTCCCCATCCCAAACCAGTCAGAGCTCCTGGTATCCTGGGGTGGTGTTGGAAGCACATCCACAAACCAGAATGGATCCAAACTAGGCAGGGATGGAACTCCCAGCTGGGAATCCTCACACTGATCCTCACATCCTCACACCTCAGACACACCTGAACTCTGAGCTCACTCTGCAGCCTCCTCCATGACCCCTTTAGAGTCACAGCCCAGAGACAGGAATGTTGTGCCCTTCCCAATCCCGGGGTGGTGCTGGAAGCACATCCACAAACCAGAATGGATCCAAACCAGGGAGGGGTGGAACTCCCAGCTGGGAATCCTCACACCTGAGCTCTGAGCTCACCTGGAACCTCCTCCATGACCCCTTTAGAGTCACAGCCCAGGGACAGAAATGTTGTGCCCATCCCAATCCCAGGGTGGTGTTGGAAGCACATCCACAAACCAGAATGGATCCAAACCAGGGAGGGGTGGAACTCCCAGCTGGGAATCCTCACACCTGAGCTCTGAGCTCACCTGGAACCTCCTCCATGACCCCTTTAGAGTCACAGCCCAGGGACAGAAATGTTGTGCCCATCCCAATCCCAGGGTGGTGCTGGAAGCACATCCACAAACCAGAATGGATCCAAAGCAGGGAGGGGTGGAACTCCCAGCTGGGAATCCTCACACCTGAGCTCACCTGGAACCTCCTCCGCGGCCCCTTTACGGTCACAGCACAACCCCCAAAAAGAGGTGTGTGCAGTCTCTGTGCCTGGCACAGCTCAAATCCATTTCCCCCAGCCCCAGGCCGCTCCCCCATCCGGGGCAGGCAGGAGTCAGTGGCCGTGCAGCAGCTCCTCCCAGCGGATGGGCTGTGAGAACACCTCCCTCTCCAGCCAGAGCTCGTAGGAGCGCTGGAAGTCGCGGGGCAGCTCCAGGCGCTGCCCCAGCACGCTCTGCAGGCAGTTGTCCACGGGCGCGAACTCGGGCCGCCGCTCCCCGTCGTAGCGGCGGCTGTTGAACGCCTCGATGCTGGCTCGCAGCGTGCACTCCTCGGCCTGGAAATCCCAGGGCCTGGCGTCGATGTCTGCGGGGCGGGAGGGACAGCACAGGCTGGGAAACCTCGCTCTGCCCTCGCTCCTCACAGCCTCAAGGCTCATCAGTTAACTAACCACTCCTAATTATCATTATTCCCACCCAAATCCCATTATGGGTGCACTTCAATTTAATATATCCCATCAAAATGTAATGATTTCTGCTTTAAGGACTCTCTATAACTACTATTATATTATATTATATTATATTACATTACGTTATATTATATTACATTATATTACATTATGTTACGTTATGTTACATTATGTTATAGTATGTTATATTACGTTATATTATGTTATATAATATTATATCATGTTAAATATGTTATATTAATTACATTATATTATATAATTTATTACTTAAATTCATATTTTATCCATATTCTATAGTATTTATTAATATTAATATATTATATATTATAATTATATCGTATAATATATAATATATTATACACATATATTATATATTATAATTAATAATATATTATAATTAATTAATGCATAATATATAATAAAATTATAAAATAGAATAAATTATATTATATTATATAATTTATTGTATTTTATAATTTTATAATATACTGTATTTTTTCACAAATACTCCACCACTTTTACTGAAAATCTCCACTGACCACTGAAGCAAGGATCAACTTTTAAACCATTTAAAACCTCCTGAGCTTATTATGAGCTCCTAACCCCCTTTTTTTTTAAATTGGGCAAATGCAACTATGAATGATACTGAAAAGCTGCAATAACCATGACATTATGTCATATTATCCAAACAGGTAACATGAAAAAATCCCAGTATTTTCAAAGCTCTAAGTCTGACAGTGCCATAAAACTTTGGAAAAAATCCCCAATTTTAGAGGTTTTAGGGCAAACCAAGTGAAGCTGGTTGTGCTTTGGTTTAGTTTGATTTTATTTGGTTAATGTATTAATAAGTGTTGTAGTTTAGATGTTTTAATTTCAATATAATTATTTTTTGTTGTAAGATAGTATTATGAATGAAAGCAAGGCAGGTTTAAAACTTAAAAGGGTGCAATGAAAAAAAACCTTATTAACAACACAAAGAAAATAATAAATTCAGAATGAAACCTTTAGACTATCCCCTCCTCCCTTCTTCCACACTTTCTTAACAACATATAGAAACACTTCAGTTATTTACTGACTTAAATAATAATCTTTTTTGTTTGGTTATAGGGTTTTTTCTACAAGAAGAAAAAAAACCAGTTCTTTTGTGGCTTTACTTGTCACTAACTCCTCCTGTTTTCACAGCTCTTTTGAACTGTGTTTATGGGATATGGGGTATTTACTTTTAAGAATGAACTGTTTAAAAGCAAAAATTGTTTTCATTTCTCTTTTTTTTTGTTGTTTATAATTCATTATCAGGACAGAGATGCTCTTTTTTTCAGGGTAAAGGATATTCTGAACACTTCAACCCTCTATGTTTTTTGTTATGGTTTATAGGAATTTTTAGTGTAACACAGTCTATAGCTTACAGAAGGATTTTTAGTGAACTTTCACGGTGTTTATTTTCTTTCCATTGAGAACGTGCACAGAGTGCAAAGGCAGGGGCAGGCTGTGCTGGGTTGATGTGGCCAGAAATGTGGATTCTGTCACCATGGGTGGGGCAGTGACCCTGATCTCCTGGCACACATTATCTGCTCATGGGCCAGCTTTAAACCAGCTGGGCAATCATCTTTATCTTTGCCACAGCCCATCCTCCCTCCAGGAGATATCTCCTGTTCATGGCCATGGAGTCCCAGGGCATGACTGATCAAATTCCATCATCCCACTGGGAGATGCTCCAGCCAGGGCAGGAGCCAAGCCTTTCCTACCCAGAGAAAAACTGAGATTTGGGACACCAAGGCACCTTCTTTCCACTGCATTCCAGAGGAAAACCAGACCCTTCCCACATCATCCCTGGAGCTTCAGAGGAAACTGCACCTTCTCCAGGAGCACTGCTCCAGCTGAACCACATCTGCCCCTGCAGGAGGATGCAGCCACCATTGAATGGGACTGCTGCCAACACCCTGCCTGACTGACGGGTGTCAGCTTGGATTCTGACTCTGGCAGGGTTTGGGATTGTTCTTTGTAATCCTGCATTTCTATTTTAATGTTCCTAGTAAAGAACTGTTATTCCTAATTCCCATCTCTTTGCCTGAGAGCCCCTTAATTTCAAAATGAAAATAATTTGGAGGGAGGGGGTTTACATTCTCCATTTCAAAGAGAAGTTTTCTGCCTTTTTTGGCAGACACCTGTCCTTCACACCAGGGCAGGGGTGGGGCTGGCAGCTCTCACCATTGCCATAGGCCCAGTCGTCGTTCATGCGGTGCCGCACCTTCTGGTAGATGGCTGACATGGTCTTCATGTTGCTCTTCCTCCACTGCCTCCCCAGGTACTTGGTCTGGATCTTCAGCAGCTTGAGCACATAGAGCTGCATCATGGCCTGCTTCACCTTCAGGGCACGCTTCAGGATGGGGGCTGATTTAAACACCACCAGCATCTGCCAGGAAACGAGCTGTGAGTAATGCAGAGTGCTCAGGGCAGCCACACAAACTGTGCTGCTTTGGGCACCAGCACCTGGGGCTTGTGGGCCACAAAGGGCCACAGGGGAGAACAGGAGTGTCCAACACAACCAACACTCTCTGCACAGGGCTTCAAAACCCCCAGAGGGAGAACAGGAGTGTCCAACACAACCAACACTCTCTGCACAGGGCTTCAAAGGGCCAGAGAGAGAACAGGAGTGTCCAACACAACCAACACTCTCTGCACAGGGCTTCAAAGGGCCAGAGAGAGAACAGGAGTGTCCAACACAACCAACACTCTCTGCACAGGGCTTCAAAGGGCCAGAGAGAGAACAGGAGTGTCCAACACAACCAACACTCTCTGCACAGGGCTTCAAAGGCCCAGAGAGAGAACAGGAGTGTCCAACACAACCAACACTCTCTGCACAGGGCTTCAAATTCCCAGAGAGAGAACAGGAGTGTCCAACACAACCAACACTCTCTGCACAGGGCTTCAAATTCCCAGAGAGAGAACAGGAGTGTCCAACACAACCAACACTCTCTGCACAGGGCTTCAAACCCCCAGACAGAGAACAGGAGTGTCCAACAACCAACACTCTCTGCACAGGGCTTCAAATTCCCAGAGAGAGAACAGGAGTGTCCAACACAACCAACACTCTCTGCACAGGGCTTCAAAGGGCCAGAGAGAGAACAGGAGTGTCCAACACAACCAACACTCTCTGCACAGGGCTTCAAAGGGCCAGAGAGAGAACAGGAGTGTCCAACACAACCAACACTCTCTGCACAGGGCTTCAAATTCCCAGAGAGAGAACAGGAGTGTCCAACACAACCAACACTCTCTGCACAGGGCTTCAAAGACCCAGAGAGAGAACAGGAGTGTTCAATACAACCAACACTCTCTGCACAGGGCTTCAAAGACCCAGAGAGAGAACAGGAGTGTTCAATACAACCAACACTCTCTGCACAGGGCTTCAAAGGGCCAGAGGGAGAACAGGAGTGTCCAACATGAGGGGAATGTTGCATTTGTCTTTACAAACAAGCTGTAGATCTGCTGGTAGATAAAATTAGCACTGAGAGATAAAAGAAACAATGGAAGGGATTCCACTGACTGATGAATGGGAAAAGGGATTTGGCTTTACAAACAAACTGTAGGTTTGCTGGTAAATGAAATTGGATATTGGAAGATGAAAGAAGCAATGGGGAAAAACCATGAATTCTGTAAGAATTAAAAAGTAAAAGAGAGGGTTATACATTAGAGGGGAATCTCAGGTATCAGGTGTTTTAGGGAAGTCTGTGCCTCTCAAGTACCTCAGCCAATGGGGAAAGAGAGAGGGAAAAGGGCCAGGAAATTGGGATAAAAGGAGGCTGAGTCCTCCAAAAATCTGAGAGATCCCAGGGCAATGCCCCTTGGCCTCTTCCTTTATTCAAATAAAGCAACTCCTCTGTCTCCTTTTTGGACATAAACCTTTGGTGTTTGTGGATTAATTTTCCTTACAAACACAACCAACATTCTCTGCACAGGGTTTCAAAGCCCCAGAGAGAGAACAGGAGTGTCCAACACAACCAACACTCTCTGCATGGGGCTCGGGGGTAGCACCAATAATGTTATTTGCAGGAGAAAAAGCATTTCTGCATTTAAGGCTCAATGTGTGAAATAAAAAAGGGAAGATGATGAATAGCAGAAGCTCCAGCAGTCCCACTATAAACCCAGAGCACAAGGCTGGGCTGAAGTCGCTGTGCAGAGCAGGGATGTGCTCCAGGTGAAATGCTGGAGGGTCTCAGGGGAGGGACACCCCCTTACCATTGTCCTGGAGTGTTTCCACTTGGTCAGCTTGTTGAGGATCCTCAGCAGGTTAATGCAGGAGAACAAATTCCTCCAGCAGAACTGGTTGTTGTCTCCAGCTTCCTGCAAGGAGAGGAGGAGAAGTGCAACCCTGACCACAGTGCTCATCAGAGATGTCCTTGGGCAGAAATCTTTATTTTTATTGTCTGCACAAGTCTTATTTGTGAGGGAGGACAAGCAGCAGGGCTGCCTCCTCACTTGGGTTATCATCAGCAGATTCTGGGGAAAACTATTCTGAAACACTCCAGTAACCATTCTGAAAAAACTCCAATTTAATCTGCTTTTAGAGTAAGAGCCAATAATGGGATAAATCACATTATTCCACCATGGGAGATACATTTTGTGGTAGATTTGTATTCCTTGTTTACAGCCAGAGAGCAAATTGCAGCCTGGTGATCACCACTGCTTTTGGTAACTATATAAATTAATTCATGCTTAGAGCACACATTACAGACCAGTAAAAGGAAATCACAAATCCACACAGGATGACAAATAGCAATGTTTGTATCAAGGGGACCAGACTTTTCTGTAACAAAAATCCCCTCCAGCCTAAGTGCTGCTGAGACATTGTTTTAAATATTAGGAAACTGTAAACACCCTCAGCTGCAGCTTGTGGAAACATTGCCCGTGGTACTTTGAGCAGTAATTCCACCACTGCAGGAACTTGCTCCATGTTTGAACAACTCCAAGCACAGGAGAAATGTCCCACAAAAATCCTATTTGGGGAATTAGTGCAAAACAAGGGCTGCTGAATTTATAAACCACTCACAGCCAGCTGCATCCTTCTTAACTCAGGGCAAAAACTCAAACTCAGGCCATTCCAGGATCTGGGCACCCTCACAGGAGTTTGGGGGAGCCCCTTCTCTCAGAGTGTCCAATCCAGCTTTGAAAGCAGATTTACAAAAGAAAATCCCACCAGCACAACCCCTTTGCTTGCAAAGGCAATGCCAAACAGAACCAAGGAATCACTGAGGCTGGAAAAGCCCTCCAAGGTCACCGAGTCCAGGCTGTGCCTGATTCCCACCCTGTCCCCAGCCCAGAGCCCTGAGTGTCCTTGGGACAGGGCTGGGGACTCCAAACCTCCCTGAACAGCCCCTTCCAGTGCCCAAGAGGCATCCAGAGGTGGGATGTCACCAGAATGTCACCAGAATGTCACTGAGGTGCTCTGGATGCTGACTGGTGCTTTGGGATCCCAAACTGCAGTGTCACATCATGCCCAGGCCTAACCTGCACCCTCTACCCAAGAAATTTTCCCAAAGATCCCAGTGGAATAAGCAAATATCCATTTCTCAGGCTGATGGATTTCTTTGTCACCAGTCAAGGGTCTTTCCATCAGATTTATGGAAGGAGGGAACAGGCTAAACAGACTTTAACACCCCTTTTAAAGGGTGGATCAAACCCTTTGCAGACCCCTCTGGAGTGACAGGAGAGGGAACAAGGGGACTGGCCAGGATTTGAAAAAACCTGTCCCACAACAGGGTGGCTGAATCCCCCACCACTCCAGATTTACACCAGGTGGGGACAGGAGTCACCCCTTGGGAGACAGCAGAGCTGGTTCTCCTTGGGATACCCCAGACACACATCCCTGTGCTCAGCCCACTGAGAGCACAATCATCTGTTACATCCTCTAAGAAATGTTAGGGATGTTAAAATCACTCATCAGAGTGGAAAAAAAAGGACAACAACACATGAAGTGCTGGCTGAAGAAATAGAAATGTGTTCACAAATGTACACCTCGAGTACCAAAGTGTGTCTAATTCCTAGTAAATCCTTATTCCCATGGGTATCTTCCCAAAGACAAACCCTCATGGTAAAATTCAAGTTGGTTTCTGCATATTTTCTAATTAAATTGCTCTCCCTTGAGGATAACATCTCTCTGCTGGAGGAAAGTGAAAAGTGCTGTCCTTGGATGTGACAGCTCTCAAACTGTCACAACCCTCTGGGAATGTTTGCCCTAAAAACGTTCAGATTTCTCCTACAGCCTTAAGGTTGACTGTGAGGATTAGCAGGGAGCTCTCAGTTGTCACTAGATGTCCCCATTGGCCCAGGATGGGATGGAGTCTGCAGGGCTGGGTGGGGACACCCAGCCTCCAGCTGCCTGTGCACATGGGGAAAATCTTTCTGATTATTTCAGCTTTCACACATCTAAGGAAAACAACACAAGTCTCAGATTGCAACAGCACCATGAGATCATCCCTGCCTGGACTGGGTTTGCTCAGGATCCTTTTTAATGATTTAGGGTCTCCATTCCCTGTCCATTATTTAATGATTTAGGGTCTCCATTCCCTGCCCATTATTTAATGATTTAGGGATCTCAATTCCCTATGCATTATTTAATGATTTAGGGTCTCCATTCCCCATCCATTATTTAATGATTTAGGGTCTCCATTCCCCATCCATTATTTCCTGTTAACCCCAAAGCTTTCCCCTGTGCTGAGTCCAACCTCTCCTGCACTGGAATTATTGCAGTTATGAACCTGCCAGCATTATTATCCCATCTGCAGTCTGTGTGCTTGCCCAGCCCATCCATGCTCTGGAATACTTGAGGCTCCTCTCCACAGGGAATTTGGTTCATTTCTGAAATTGATATCTCATAGATCAGAAGTGCTCAGAGCAATTGAAAGCTGGGAGGCAACAGCCTCTGGGTAAATTATTTTTCAAAGCAGAATTTAGAGCCTTGTCTTGACAGAACAAGAGGAAACAGCATCAGACTGTGCCAGGAGAGGCTCAGGTTGGACATCAGGAAGAATTCCTCATGGAAAGGGTGCTCAGGGATTGGAACTGCCCAGGGGGGTTTGGAGTTCCACCCTGGAGGTGTCCCAGGAATTCCTGAGGTGGCACTCAGGGCTCTGGGCTGGGGACAAGGTGGTGGTTGATCAAAGATTAGACTTGATGATCTTGGAGGTTTTTTTCAGCCACAATGATCTTGTGATTTCTAGATTTATAGAATTTGTGATTCTATTTTGTCAGAGGGAAAACCCTAAGCCAAACTATTTTTATGGGGTGCCCAACACCAGCAGTGACTCTTCCCCACTTCCCACAGCTGACAGTGACTCAGAATAGTGATGGGAGGAATTTTCAAGCCTGGAGGGGAAAAAAGAAAATCTAATTTTGGAAAAGTTGGGGGTCACAAAAAAAAAAAAAAAAAAAAAAAAAGGCAGAGAATAGAAAACCTAAATCCTTCCTCATGCTGGATTTGTGGAATCCTGGCCACAAACCCCCTTCCTGTGCTGCTTACCAGACTTTCTGCTGTGAGCTCAGGCAGGTCACAGACTGTGCAGTGGGGATAATCCAGGACAGAGATGCTGCAGAAAACAGGAAAGAAGAAATTAGGAACCAACCAACATGAGAGAAATTTTTAATATCATCTATATGATCATGCCCAGCAACCTGTAATATTTTTCCTGCTCTGTGCCTGGAAATGCAACAAGTAATGTGGGTGGGGAACAATCCCATCTCCAGCATGTGAAACACAGGAGCCAAACAGGATCCCAGGCTCAGCACTGCTTTAATGGCTCCAAAGCTCCATCCTGAGTGCATTAATAAAGACTCAGAGGATTTGGATCCATTAAGACAGGACAGATGAGTTATTCATATGCATATTTAAAAAGGGGGGAAAAAAGTAAACAAAACAGATCTGAGGTTTCAAAGGTTGGCAGCAAGAAATTCATGGTGAGTGAATATTCAGAGTATCAGGTTTTTCAAAGCCTCCAGGCCTGTGGAATTTGTAAAAGTAGTTAATTAAATACACCCAAAACTGGAATTTACACCTCCCTGGCTCAGAGCACCCAGCTGCACATCCCACCTCACTCACAGGTGCATATCCTGCCTGTGAAACCTCCATCCCAGAGCAGAGGAGGGAGCTGAGTGCTCCTGGGATGCTTCCTCCTCCACTTAAAGCACAGGACCAGAAGTGGAAATATTTATAGCAGGAGGATAAACATATTACTTCTTATTTTTCCATGTGTGCCTCCTCACACAGACACAACCATACCATGCAGGAGACAGACACAGCCTACACATGCAGCTGAACAGCAACAAAAAGAGCATCAAAAAGCAAGAAAAAGGATTTTTTTTATCATTCCAACATCCCTGTGGAGCTCCTCTCCAAACAGAGCAATCCTGCCCTGGGGAGCTGTGAAAGATCTGTGCTGTCTCAGGTGCAGCCAGTGCCCTGCTCAAAACAGGGCTGGTGCCTCTCAGACCAGCAGTCAAAAGTGTGACAAGAATGGAAAACCTGAGTGAGTCAGGAAAGCTGAATTACAGCTGTAAAAAGTGGGAAACACCTGGAAAATCCCACCCCACCTGGCCTGGATGAAGCTGTGGCCCAGAGATGCCTGGTGGCACTGGATGGCTCCCCAGGACTCCATGTGAAGATGAAAACTACTTTATTTTAAAGATGAAGCCTATTTTATTTCAGTTTTATTTCAGCAGCCCAACCAGCATCCAGTCATTCTCATCATGCCAAAGGGATTTGCTTCCTCCACATATTTCTCTCTGTCCCCCAGCATTGGCTGTACCTGTTTTTGGCAGTGATGTAAGACATGATGTTCTGGTTGAAGAATTTCAGGATCAGGGGGATGCAGTTGGCAAACACCAGGTGTTGGGACACATATTCAAACTGGGGAAGAGAAGGGAAACCAGGTCAGCTGGGAATGGAAAACCTCTTTCCAGCCAAAAGCACTTGGGGTGGTTTGCCCCAGACACCTCACAGAGCATTTTCTCCCTGGGGTTTGCTGTGTGAGGTTTGTGTCATGCACAGCAGCTGGGAAATTCCATTTGTCATGGAGGACACACAAATTTCACAGCAGGGCTTTAGGAATAGCTGCACTTGTGGCTTTGCAAAATTAAATCTGTGGCCAAACAGTGTGTGGGGAAGAGGGAAGGAGTTGTAGCTATTGCATGAGAAAATACAATAATTCCTCCTCTCACACACTAATCCTAGTTCCCTCAGAAATTTTGACTGAAATAATATCCCTGTTTTCCTACTTGCTTTTAATTTCTCTCTCCCCCAAAGCACTAAATAAATTTTCAATGATTTTCTCACCTAAACCATCCTACAGTTCAATAATAGAACAAATCTCCTGTCCTCTAAAGACACAAACTGCAGCAAACCCAGTCCTGTCCCATGCAGATCTCCAGTTGGGGAGGGAAGGAACAGTCTGTTCTCCTCTCAGCCTGGTGCCAGCTGTCAGCATTGGCACACCACAGATGACACAACACCACAGATGACACAGCACTGGGATGTGCTGGTGAGTAATCAACCTTTCCAAACCCAAACCATTCATGGTTCTGTGATTCCTTCATCTCAGACCTGCTGGAGTTCTCAAGGTGCTCCCTGAGACCACCTTTGTCACAGAAAGTACAAAACCTCCCAGATCAGCCCCCAAAAAAAAAGCAGAATCAGGGGAATTAAACCCTGCAGCTTTCTCCAGGCTCAGCAGCAGGCTGCAATAGTCCTTCTGCCTGGGGGGGATGAAAGGAGAGGAGCTGCTTTGAAGTGAGAAAAATTAATGAAGGGATGTGGTGGGGGGAGCAGAACAAATGTAGGATTGTAAAAAAGTGGGAGTTGGTTTCATTTTACCCAATCCAATAAGTGGATTTTTATTTATCCTCAGTTAAATATCAGCAGGTTTTGTGACACAGAGGGATTTGTAGTGTGCTGAAAGCTTTAGCAGAAAAAATTAGAAAGCTCTAATTGTTTGATTTGCAGAACCAGTGGAGAATTGGGCCACAGCTCATATTAGTCCTTGGGTTTTTTTGAACCAAGATGCAGTTTGATGGAACAAAAATCACATTGGGAACAAAAATCAGATTGCAACTATGACCCAGATCTCCTGCCTGTTGAAACTGGAGCTCCAAGAACCTGATCCTGCCAAAACCAGATGAGGTGACCTCGTGAGGTCCTTCCCAGCACTATTTCTGGGCACTGGGGATGCCAGAGCAAAAGAGAGTCTTGCCTAACCCCCTTCCTCTTCCCCCTTCTGCCAGGGAGGCTCGTGCTGTCTCCTAAATTTAACCTGGATGGGTATTCCCACAAGTCTAAAAGCTCCTGCCACAGGAATAGAAGTGATGTTGTCAAAGCACAACATCATTGGGATATCCCCAAATGAACAAATCCTGGAGCTGTGGAAATGTGATTACAGCTCCTCATGGAAACTTTCCCTGGAAATCTCTTAGAGGGTTTGCCAGGACCTTCCAGCCCAGCTTGGCAATGGCCATCCCCTTCTCTAGGCCCACCTGGTAGATGTGGTTCAGCTTGAAGTGCTTGAGGAGCAGCAGCAGCAGGGCTGAGATGCTCTTCACGATGATCTCCTTGTGCCTGTTGACATCAATGCCCAGCTTCATGCTCTGCAGGACGGTGATGCTGGGGTGGAGGGAAAAACAGCACTGGGGCTGTGGCAGCAGGGAGGCAAAGGGACTGTGGAGTTCTTCTTCTGAGCCCTACCTTCCCATTTCCACCCATCCCACCTGGGGATGCCAAAATGGGTTAAAAAAGAGGAAGGAAAAGGTGGATTCCCACCAGGAATCCTGGTGGAGCAGCACCTGTGCTGACACATCTTCAGGATTTGGGTCAATCAGCAGGGTTTTATCATTTGTGTCACTTAGCTTGGAGTGGCTGCACTCAAATCAACATCACAGAGTCACTTCCTTGGCTTGGACAGCTCTGCCCAAACAGATACCCCAAACCTGGAGCCCCCACACCTCTCAGCTCTCTTGGCCCAGCCTTGCTGGGCCCCTGGTGAGGGACTTACGGCATCTCCTCAGGCAGCACATCTGCCAGGATGTTGATGGAGTCAGTCTTGGCCTTGGAGGTGGGTGCAGCAGCCAGGAGGATCTTCAGCAAAGCAATCTGCAGGGGAGGCAGGGGTGAGGAGATGGCCCAGCAAAGGGAATTCCTTCCTCCTGCTTCACTTGCCAAAACTGGACAACTCCAAGCCAGGATTTCAGCTCTGACAGACAGGACAAGTGTGGGGAGCTCACACAGCTCTGATCCTTCACCTCAGGCAGCACCTGTGCCTGAGCTGTGGCAGTGTGGGTAAAACAGCACAAGGAACACCTGCAGTTTAAATGCATTTCAATCTCTGCCTGTCCCTACGTGACCCAATCAGCACCCCTGAATCCCCCCTCTTGGGCTGTGCTTTCCCCAGCTCTGCTCAGGATTGCCCCAAGATCTCACTGTCCCAGCCCTGCTGGGCTGAGCTCTGCAGCTCCCAGCCTGGCACCACCCCACTCCAAAGCTCTTCCTTCCTTTTGGGGCTTACCATGTACTGGGGGAGGTTGTACAACATTGCTCGATACAGGACCTCACAAGGGGTTTCTTGGACTTCTTCTTCCCCCTGGGGCAGAGAAGCATTCAAAACAAGGGGAAATGAAGTGAAACTAAGAATGGGTTTGCATGACACCTTGGAAACCTCCCATCTTCTCTCTGGTGATGGGGTGAAGCAACTTCCTTCTTACCAGAGACATGGGGCACTTCTCCAGCTCCTCCTCGTTCTTGATCTGGACATCTGAGATGGAAATGTACTTGTGCTGGCAAAACACAGACAGGGGCAGAGCAGGAGGAGAAACACAGCCAGTGATGGTCACAGAGCCCAGTGGGGTGTGCAGGTCACAGCAGAGCCAGAGCCCATCCCTGCCTGGGACACACCTCCTGCCTTTGGGTACCTCCACCTGCTCCTTCCAGGAGCTCTCTGTAGGGAATTAGAGGGACAGCCACCTCCAAAAGACAACCCAGACCTTAGACAGGGTCAGCTGGGCTCTGGAGGGGTCTCATTCCCCATGGAGCACTGCAGGAGCAGTGTCCCCCCCTGGGAACAGCACTGGTTTGGGAATGTGCCTCCAAACCCAGCTCTGAAACTGTCACTCTGATGGCAGACACTCACCAGGAATGCTGCACCTTGGACAAGGGGAAACTAAAAATGCTGGAGAGGCTATTTGAAGACTCAGATTTTAATTTTTTCCCCTCAATTCCTGCAAGAAGCTCCATAAGCTTTTCAAATGACAAGTAACTTTTTTCTCCCTGCAGTAACTGTGTTTGAGGGAGGTTGGCCAGGAGGATCCCTGGTGGATATTTCTGGTGGATGCCCCATGCCAGGAGGATCCCTGGTGGATATCCCTGGTGGATGCCCCATGCCAGGAGGGTCCCTGGTGGATATCCCTGGTGGATGCCCCATGCCAGGAGGGTCCCTGGTGGATGCCCCAAGCCTGGATGGGGTATCTCACCTGCTTCAGGGTCTTCACACTCTCATGGATTGGCCGTGGGAGCCCTATCAGGGTTTCAGTGTCCCTGGGGAAGAGGAAAGAAGGTCAGTACTGAGAAGAACATCCATGTTCAAACATTTCTGTGTCATAACAGGTTAAAAAGGGAGCCTGGAGTCTGCTGAGTGCATCCCAGCTGGGTCAGGAATTGGGAGAGGTGTTGCTGCCCTCCCACCTCCTCCCTGTCACCCCTGCATGAGAGAGGAGAGACATAGGGGGGAAGAACTGGGGTGAAATCAGATGAAATCAGAAATAGGAGAGAGCCATTCTGAGCCCAGCACTGCACCTAAAATTAAGTGTACCCTGCTGGGCCTGTCCCAGGATGACTCTGCACCCACAGCTTGATTTATCCACAGAATTTGCTGTGGATACCAAACTGTCTCAGCTGCCTTTTGCATGAAACCAGCTCCTGGCTTGGGCCAGCAGACACTTATTCTGGGCTAGGTCTGATTTTTAATAGAAAGAGGTCTCTGGGGAGAGACCAGTGTCTCCAGGAACATGTTTTTCCAGCACTGCCTTCATTGGTGCAGCTCTGGCCCACCCAGCACTGCCTCATCCTGAGCATGTCTTGAGCTTTGTGGACACCTCCCACCACTGAACCCCTGCTGGTGGAAGCTCCAGGGCAGATTCTGTGGATAAAACACTCACTGGCCCAGCGTGAATCCGATGAATTTGTTCCTGCTGGCTTCCAGGAAATGCTCGATGTCTTTCTGTCTGATGGAGCAGCAGAGAGACAGGAACAAGGAGAAGGTTGGGAAACAGCCAAATGCAAGATCACAACCTCAGACTGAGTCCTAGAGATCTCAACAGCAGAGGAACATGAGCCATTTGTGTTTGCTGTGCAACTCCATGGGAATGTGGGAGCAGGCTGAGAGGAGTTCTCTACACCCAGCACCTTTTGCCTCCACCTCCTGTGTTGAAGTCAGTGACTCAGGGGCTCTCTGAATTCTTCAAGGAGGAATCAAGGTGCAGGGATTGAGTTAAAGCCTTTAGATGGATTAAAGTGTATTAAGCCACTCACACATAAAGTAGACATTTAAGTAAAATTAAGTCAGTAGTTTTAAGGTGAGTTCTGATGTTTTTAGTGAGTGAAAGGTCCCAAATGCCACAGTAGCAGTGAGTGTTCTAGTGAGGGTTGCAAACACACTGATATCTTCAGTAGAGGCTCCAGGCCCACAGCTGTAGACAGTGCTTAGACACAATAGAGTTATAGTGAGAATATTGCTGACATTTTGTAGATGGAACAAGATAAAATGTATATGTAGTTCTATACATAACCTGGTGAGCTAAGAAACTGGAATTATAATAGGTTAAAGAGTGGTGGTTTGAGTTTGTGTCTTAGCATGTTGGAAAAATCCTATATAACAGTATGGACTGGGAGAGTTGCTGCTTTTAGCCACTTGCCTTTAGCCATTGGCTTTTGCCTTCTAGCCATTTGCTTATTGCTGCTGCTTTGCCATTGCTTGTCTGCTTGCCTGTTGAGACTGATGTGCTTTGTAATAAATAACCTTTTCAACTATTAGCTGCTTTGCTTATTTAAAATAACCCAACCAAGTGAGAGCCTAAGAGCTCAGAGTAGGAGCCTAAGAGCTCCTGAGTTGGTGCCACAGAGCCCCTGGAAGTCCAAAGAACCTCCACACTCCTGTGCCCCATCTCCAAGGAGCATCTGCTCCCTCAGAGGGGACAAATGGCATCTCCACAGTCTGTCAGAGCACACACTGCTCCAACAGCACACTGACACCTCAGGCATCTTTCATGGGAGCTGCTCACATCTCTGTGCTACAGGCAGGACACGAGCTGTGAGCCAAAATTCTTCTGGACAGAAAGGAATCCAGCTGGATTTGCAGCCAAGGAAAGCAGCAGCATTTCATTTCAAAGCTCAGAGGGTTAAGTGATGTGGAGCATCACAGCAGCACCATGGAGATCCATGGGGGAAACCAATTCCTGCTGTGGCTCTGCTAGGAATGCTCTGGACAGACAGACTTAACCCTGTCACTGCTCCTATCTCAAAAATATCTATTTGCTCCCGTGTGTTAAAGATACAGGATTAAATCCAGGCTTGGGATAAACAGCAAAAACCCTCCCATGGGTCAGAGGGAAAGGGGCAGAGGTTTTCACCCTCTTTTCCTAACATTCCCTCCTTTCCTGTGTGGATAACTCTTAGGAAGGAAAGGCAGCAACTCCTTTATCCTTAGATGTTCTTTTCTGGCACTAAAAAAGGCTTCACCAGTCACACAGGGGTTCTGCTCAGCCAACAAGAGGTCATTAACCAGGACAATCAAAGTCCTTGAGTAGTCAAGACTTTGGGATCTGGTTGGGAAGCTGACCCTGCTCCCACAGCACTCCAGCACAGCTTCCTTCTCAGCACAACCTGGGATATCCAAAATTGCCCAGTAAGTTGGATTGGATTGCCCATTTATTGGTTTGGGCTGGGTTTAGCTGAGCTCTTCCCCAGGATTTACACACCAAACGTGGCAAGGGGCCAACCCTGACAAAATGACAAGTGGAGTAACTTCAGCTCAACCTGCCAGAGGCCAAAAAACTTCCCAAAAAACCTGCAGTGAGCTCCAGGACAGGCAGGGCTGGTGACACCCTGGTGACACCTGGCCTTACCTGACTTTGGGGGCCCAGGGGAGCCCCTTGGGGAAGGACACCCTCTCGATGGGCAGGCGCTGGGCTGGCAGGGCAGGGATCATCGTGTCCCTCTCCATCAGGTCCAGCTCCCCCTCAATCCCACTCTCCACATCATCATTCTCCTCCTCATCCACCCCTCCTTCATCGTTCTTGAAGGGATCTCTCTCGTTGTAGATATCCAAACTGTCTTGTTTCATCAGGGGCTGCAGCAGAAGGGGAAGGAAAAGTCAAGTTACTTCAAGGATTTTATTTCCCTCTCAGGTGCTGGCACCACATCTCTCCATCCTGAAAGGATCAAGCTCCCAGATGATCCTCAGGAAAGGATTTCCCTCCTAAGTCCCTCTCAGGTTGCCACCAAAGCCTGCAGAAGAATAATTCCAGAATAACTCCCCCTGTACCTCCAACCTTGCTGCTCTGGGAGGTGCAACCCCATTTTCCACCTTAACTTTTGGGGCTCCCATCTGACAGCTCTTCCTTAGCAAAGCCATTTTCATCCTCAGCCCATAACACAGCAAGAGCAGAGCTAAAAAAAGACCTTGCTGTGAGCAGTTTGTTTATCAGCCCTTTGCCATAAGGCCAGGATGTCCTCTGGCTTCCTGTGGATCCCACACCCCATGGGGCTGATCTGCTGCAACTGAAATTGGTGGATGAATGACTGGAGATGCTCTGAGAGCCCAAAACCCCCCAGTGTGGGCAGCAGGGCAGGGGGGGGATTCTATCCCTGTGCCCAGGTGAGACCCCAGCCCTGGGGACACAGCAGCAGCATCTGGAGCTGAGTCCAGAGGAATCCATGGAGCTGCTCCAGGGCTGGAGCCCCTCAGCTCCCAGGGACCCAGGGAGAGCTGGGGGTGCTCACCTGGAGAGGGAAGGATCCAGGAGAGCTGCAGAGGGACTGGGGACAAGGCCTGGAGGGACAGGACACAGGGAAGTGGGAAAGGGGAGATTTGGGAATTAGGAATTCCTGTCTGGGCTGGAATTGGCAGAGAATCCCTGGATCCCTGCAATGGCCCAGGAAGGATTGGAGCAGCCTGGGATGGGGGAGGTGTCCCTGCAATGAGCTCTGAGCTCCCTTCCCAGCCAGGGCAGCCCAGGATTCTGGGATTCAGGACACTCAGAATCCATCCAGAGGGATTTTGATGGCCAGTGGGGATGGAAAAGAGAGGAAAAGGGAAGGGAGAGCCTTGATGGTTCCCTGAGATTGCAAGGGAAGGCCCTGGATCCATCAATCCCTTGGAGAGGAGATGGATCCAGTGTGAGGCTGTGGAGAGCTGGGAATTGGCAGCCTGGAGAAGGGAAGGATGCAGGGAGAGCTTCCAGCACATTGCAGGGCCTGGAGGGGCTGCAGGAGAGCTGGAGAGGGGCTGGGGACAAGGGATGGAGGGACAGGACACAGGGAATGGCTTCAGATTGGGAAAGGGGAGATTTGGGTGGGAATTTGGGAAGGAATGAGGTTGGGGAGGAGCTGGAATGGAATTCCCAGAGCAGCTGTGGCTGGCAGTGCCCAAGGCCAGGCTGGACAGAGCTGTGAGAAACCTGATCTAATGGAAAGTGTCATTTGGAACTGGATGATCCTTAAGGTCCCTTCCAACCCAAACCATCCTGTGAGCCTAGAGCTGGAAAACACTTGGGAGGGTGTTGGGAAGGATGAATCAGGAAAACCTTATAAATGTGATTGCCCAGCAAAAGACTTTGAGAATATGGAAACCATAAGTGAGATAGAAATGAAAGCAGTTTTTGACTGAGTGGCTGAGAGCAGCAATGTGGATGCTTTGAAGATCTTCTCCCTTTGTTAAGGTAACACCAGTTGCTGCAAATACCAGAGAGCAGCAGAGACCCTCTCCAGGCATGACAGGAAGGGTCTGAGATAAGGTTTAGAGGTAAGAAAGCAGCAAAACATGGTAATGGAACTATTCCTATGGGTTGTATGTAAATGTCAGAGAATTTGTATCTTGTACTAGGTTGGTTAGTGGAAATTAGACTTCAACATAGAGAAGATTTATTGTGTTGTAAATGGGAAAATCGCTCTTACCTCTCTTACTTCATTCTCTTGCTTCCCTCTCTATCTCTTAGAACTCCTCCTACCCCCCACTCTCTTTCTGCCCTGCTCTGAGCTGCAGCTGGCAGCTCCCAGCTCGGCCCTTTTCACCCACACCCCGTGCAATAAACTGCAAACTTCAAGACCAGAATACAGAGAGTGCCTGAGTTTGTCCTGACCACCCCCAGGCTCCCACAGGAGGGGAGTGAAAGGTGTGATAATTGACAAATGATTCGTGTTAATCAATGATTTGTGTTCATCATAGAAGTTTTGGAGTTTGTATAAACCAGAACACTTAAAATAAGAAAAGAACGTGGACCTAGATGAAGGGAAATATATGATTGAACCCATTCTGTTTAAATCCCCATGTTATGAATTTTGTATATTGAATATTGTATGCCCATTTGTAAAAGAAAAAAAAAGGGGTTTTCCATAGTCTGAAAGGTTTCTTTGCAGAATCAGATTTCCTGCCTTTGTGTGATCAATCTCAAACTATCTGCTAAAGATCAGAATTCCCACTTCTGTTTTTTGTCTACCAAGCCCAGATGGTTACATGACCAACTGTCCCAAGAGCCGTCCAAAGGAAGTTTGGAAGTTTCTTTGACCACCACTGCTCACCTTGCAGAATTACTACAACAAAACAATAACAATTATTGATGTCTATAAGGAAAACCATCCTATAAAAAGGGAGCTGCCAACCAAGTTGGGTGGAAGCGTGGGGCGGGCGGTGACCCCTATCCATATAAAATAAACCAATTTTGGTAATACCGAGACTTTCTCATGGACAACAAAAGGAATCACAAACCCCCCGGGGCTGCTGCTGGGACCCCCCGGCCGCTCTCACCCTGCGGCCGCGGTGCGCCCGTCGCTGCTGCTGCTGCTGCTGCTGCTGCTCCAGCAGCTCGGCGCCGCAGGCGGGCGGGGACGCGGCGCGCATCCCCCGCACCACCTGGATGCTGTCCTCGGGCAGCGGCGGCAGCCCCAGCTCCTCCCGCCGCCGCACCTTCATGGCCTGCAGCGCCTGGAACCCGCCCAGCGAGAACTGGGCACGGCGGAGACAGGGCAGAGAGAGGGGAGAGAGCACGGAGTCCGAAGGGGAGAGAGAGGAGAGAGAGAGGAGAGGGAGAGGAGAGGGAGAGGAGAGGGAGAGGAGAGGAGAGAGGAGAGGAGAGAGGAGAGGAGAGAGGAGAGGAGAGAGGAGAGAGCACAGAGCCCGAGAGAGGAGAGAGAGAGAGAGGAGAGAACAGAAAAATCTTATGAGTGCCTAGTGTTATGAATACATAACATGCTGTTGGCTCTTTGCAAGTATTGGAATAAATGCTATATATATATATATATATAATGTTAAAATAGCATTTCTATATGGATATAGTCTTGGTTAATAGAAAAAGTTAGACTGTGGGAGTCCAGACTGCTCCTCTGGCCTCCTTGGGGGTCTCAAAACCCCCTGGCGAGGGTCCCAAAGATCCCTGAGTGAGACCCAGGTGTCTCAGGCACTGAATTCAAACCCCTGGGGGAAATTACCAACACGGAGGGAATGGAAACAAGCCATCAAAATTAGTAAAGTGTAAATTAGGTTGTTAGAACATAGATAAATAGACTTTTGGGAATGTTTGTGATAAGGGACATGTGGCCAAGATGGAGAATTTGGGGTGTGGATACCTCTTCCTCCTTCTTCTCCATGCCATCCATGCTGGGTGACATGCTGGCACTTTAGATTGGATGGGGTCAGAGCTGGGCAGTTGAACAAAGTTGTATTGTATTGGGAAATAATTGTAAATCCCTAGTAGGTAATTTAGAGTATAAAAGATCAGTCCTGCCTCTGCCAGGCAGATTCTGCCCTGGACGTCTGGTGAGCAGAGCTGTGAGCTGGACAGAGCAATCCTGAGATAATGAACAATAAACAGCCATGAAAACCTCTCAGAACAGCTCCTGCAGCCTCTCATGGGTGGGCAAAGGAAAGAGCTGGGCTGCAAACCACCTGCATGTCCTGCAGAGGTGAGATCAGCTCAAGGAGACACCTCGGGTTGTGACACTGGACATAAGTTTTTTAAAAATAGTATGTCTAAACTACCTGTTTAGTCAAAAATAACTAAACATGTAATGAAAACCCCTGCAGCTGACAAAACAATTATCAACACACACCGACTGGACCAGCACCCAAATTAAAAGGGATAAGGAGAAGAATAAAACCACAAGCCAAAAAACCATGCATGCTCTAAAAGAGGACCCAAGGAGTGGCCGTGCTAAACAGTTCCCAAAAACTGTTAACTCTGCATGAAAGTCTATAAATATGTAACAAGTGGATAGATTGTAAAACGTATTTAAAGGGGTGTTCCCAAAGCAGCGGCGGTTTTAACCCTTTGCTTTATGTGTGTCTCCTATTGTCGTCTTATTAAACCTTTTCATTCTCCCAAAATAGTAAACCGTGTTTTTCACACCTAGCAATTAGTTCTGAAACAATAAATGAAATAGAAATGTTAGCAATCGTTAACATAAATGCTGAAAAAAAGTTATGTGAAGGTTTGAGGCCTCTTCCTTTGTTTAGATGATACCAAATGCCACAAATATCAAAGAACTAACATCCTGTCCCAAGCCTGGCAAGAAAGGTCTAAAAATAAGGGTTACAAATAAAACATGGTAATTTAGTAGTTCCTATAGGTTACATGCAAATATTAATAAATTAGTATATTGTATTAAATTGGTTATTAAAAATTAGAATATTCATCATAGAAAAATACTTGTAAACAGGAAATCTCTCTCTCTAATCTCTCTCTTACCCCCTTGCTCTTATCTCTTACTTCTTACTCTTTTACTCTTCATGCTCTACACTCTCTTACACCCACGCCCTTATAATAAAATACAAACCTAAAAAACAGAAAATAGAGAGCTCCAGTGACTGTCCAAGCAACAATCAAACCCCCAGAGGAGAGAGCACAGAGCCCTGCTGGGCACTGCCAGCAGTGGGGAGGGTGGAGGCAGCACAGCCCCTTCCTCAGATTCCTCCCTCACCCCAAAAGGAGCCACTTGCCTTCTGTTAAATAACCCCATTGTGGTTGGGGGACACTGTTGGGTTGATGTGACCAGCAATGTGAATTCTGTCCCCGTCTGTTAACCCGTGTGGGGCAGTGACCCTGATCTCCTGGCACACATTATCTGCTCATGGGCCAGCTTTAAACCAGCTGGGCAATCATCTTTATCTTTGCCACAGCCCATCCTCCGTCCAGGAGATATCTCCTGTTCATGGCCATGGAGTCTCAGGGCATGGCTGATCAAATTCCATCATCCCACTGGGAGATGCTCCAGCCAGGGCAGGAGCCAAGCCTTTCCTACCCAGAGAAAAACTGAGATTTTGGACACCAAGGCACCTTCTTTCCACTGCATTCCAGAGAAAAACCTTTCCACATCATCCCTGGAGCTTCAGAGGAAACTGCACCTTCTCCAGGAGCACTGCTCCAGCTGAACCACATCTGCCCCTGCAGGAGGATGCAGCCACCATTGAATGGGACTGCTGCCAACACCCTGCCTGACTGACGGGTGTCAGCTTGGATTCTGACTCTGGCAGGGTTTGGGATTGTTCTTTGTAATGCTGCATTTCTATTTTAATGTTCCTAGTAAAGAACTGTTATTCCTAATTCCCATCTCTTTGCCTGAGAGCCCCTTAATTTCAAAATGAGAATAATTTGGAGGGAGTGGTTTACATTCTCCATTTCAAAGAGAAGCTCCTGCCTTTACTGGCAGACACCTGTCTCCACACCAGGAGACACCCAGGCTGCTCCACAACCCAAGTTTCTGCAGCAGGGATGGGTTTGCACTCACCAGGAGCACCTTCCAGAGCAGCAGCAGAACTTTCTTCATGGGGAAGTGTGGGGCGTGGCCGCTGCAGAACCTGGTGACCATGGAGAAGAGCTGCAGAGCAAAGGGCTCCTCAGCGTGCACAGGGAAACCTGCCCAGGCAGAGGGACCAGGACAGGCTCAGACAGGGCTCAGCAGCACAAAGGGACCTCAGGGGGCACAGGGAGCTGTGGGGCTCACTCAGCTCCATCCTGAAGGTCTCCCTGCAGCTTTTCCACTCGGGGGGATCCGTCTCCTGCTCCACACGGATGTTCTCCACCAGCAGGTACATGACACTGAGCAGGACCCTGAGGGGCAGCCAGGTGTCCCCACGCTGTCCCCAGAGCTTGTCCCACAGCCCTCCCAGTGCCCAGGGTACCTGAGCTCTGTGCTGTCTGCCAGGGAGATGGCTGGCTTCCTCAGGGCACTGCTGCAGGCCTGGCTGTTCCTGTGGGGCAGAGATCAGAGCTGACCCCATCCCACCCCAGGGAATGGCTGGGAGTGTCACAGAGGGGATGGGACACGGATCTGGCTGTTCCTGTGGGGCACAGAGCACAGCCTGACCCCATCCCACCCCAGGGAATGGTCAGGATTGTCACAGAGGGGATGGGACACAGATCTGGCTGTTCCTGTGGGGCAGAGCACAGCCTGACCCCATCCCACCCCAAGGAATGGCTGGGAGTGTCACAGAGGGGAGGGGACACAGATCTGGCACTGCCTGAGGAGGAGGAGGGTGGGGGGAAGGAACACGAAGAGGAGGAGGAGGAGATAAGAGTGAGGAAGGTAAGGAGAAGAAAGATGAAAAGGAGGAAGGATGAGGAGAAAGATGAAGAGGGGAAGGAATATGAGAAGAAAGAAGATGAAAAGAAAACGGAGGAGGATGAGGAGAAAGAAGATGAGGAGGATGAGGAGTTAAGGGTGAGGAAGATAGGGAGAAGGAAGATGAAAAGGAGAAAGGTGAGGAAGATGAAGAGCAAGATGAAGAGGAGGAGGAAGATGAGAAGAAAGAACATGAAAAGGGTGAGGAGGATGGGGTGAAAGAAGATGAAGAGGAGGAGAAGGATGAAGGGAAAAGGGTGAGGAAGACAGGGAGAAGGAAGATGAAAAAGTGGAAGGATGAGGAGAAAGATGAAGAGGAGGAGCATGAGAAGAAAGAAGATGAGGAAAAGGATGAGGAGGATGAGGAGAAAGATGATGAAGAGAAAAGGGTGAGGAAGGTAGGGAGAAGGAAGATAAAAAGGAGGAAGGTGAGGATGAGGAGAAAGATGAAGAGGAAAGGGATGAGGAGAAGAAGATAAAGGAGATGAGGAGAAAGAAGATGAAGAGGAATGTGAGGGGGATTGAAGGAGAATGTGAGGAGGATGGGGTGAAAGAAGATGAAGAGGAGGAGAAGGATGAAGGGAAAAGGGTGAGGAAGACAGGGAGAAGGAAGATGAAAAGGAGGAAGGTGAGAGGATGATAAAGAGGAGGTAGAAGAGAAAGAGGAGGAGAAGGTGAGGAAAGTGGGGAAGAAGATGAAGAGGAAGAGAGCAAATTGAATGGGAGAAAAGAAGGAGAGAAGGCAGATCACAGAATGCCAGAATAATTTCAGCTGGGAAAGACCTGCAAGGTGATGGAGTCCAAGAAGCAGAGGGGTGAGAAGAAAGGGAAGAAGAAAGGGAAGAAGAAAGGGAAGAAGAAAGGGAAGAAGAAAGGGAAGAAGAAAGGGAAGAAGAAAGGGAAGAAGAAAGGGAAGAAGAAAGGGAAGAAGAAAGGGAAGAAGAAAGGGAAGAAGAAAGGGAAGAAGAAAGGGAAGAAGAAAGGGAAGAAAGGGAAGGAAAGAAAGGAAAGAAAAGAAAAAGAAAAGAAATAAAAGAAAGGAAAGAAAGGAAAGAAAGGGGCAGAGGACAAGGAGGGGAGGGCTGAGGCAGCAGTCTCTCACTCGATCTCCATGTTGAGCAGCTCCAGGAAGGCAGAGAAGGTTCCCAGCTGGTACAGGAGGAAGCTGTTGTGCCGAGACCAGTGCAGGACATCACCTTCATTGTCACACTCCCCAAACACACCTGGGGACACCCAAAGGGGAACCCTGGTCAGGGAGGATCTGCCTCTGAACCCCTGCACTCCACAGGACCACCCCAGTGTGATCTTTGCTTCCAAACTAAACCCAAGAACATCAAACTTGGCAAAACTGGAAAAGGTCAGGGGCCTGGGCAACAACAGCAAATTAATTTTTCAGAACTTCCAAGAAAAGGGGGGTATTGATATTTGCTGGTGCTAACAAACACCTTTTCAGAGGCTTTTCCCACCAGGTTACAAGAGATAATATCACCCTTCAGAGCTCCAGCCATGTCCTCAGACAGAGGATTGCATTTTATCTCACAAACAGTGCAGCAGACCAGCCACCATTTGGGTATAAATGGAAACTCCACACTCTGTATCACCCTCAGTCAAGTGGCCAAGTGAAGAAAATGAATCATTTAATCAGCTTGTAGGGCTAGGGCAGGAAGCTGATTTGCCCTGGCCCCAAGCTCTCCTGCTGGCACTGCTGCAAATCCAGACTAAACCTAGAACCAAAGAAAAGCTGAGCCCTTCTGAAATGCTTTCTGGGAGACCATATGGGGTCCAGAAGAGAATGCCCAAGTCAGGGAAGAAACACTGACTGCACACATGGTGGCTTTAAGTAAACAACTTAGAGAAATAAAAAACCATGTGGCTGGAGCTCAAAGTGCAAGAGTTAACAGACCAGTGCATGACACAGAGCCTGGAGATTATAGGTTAAGTCTTTTGCAGAAAAAACCTTAAAACCACAGTGAGAAGGACCATACCAAGTGCTTCTCACCACCCTAAAGAACAAAGTGCTTGGATGCATCACACTGGAGAGAAGAAACCTCCAGAAGCTCCCTAGAGCAGGGCATGATGAACTAAAGGTAAAATTCACCCCAGGCAGAGTTGGAGTCAGTGAGTCAGGGGTCTCTGAATTCTTCAGAGAGAAATCAGAGTGCAGGGATTGAATAAGTTTTAGAGTGAGTTCTGGTGTTTTTAGTGAGTAAAAGGTCCCAAATGCCACAGTAGCAGTGAGGGTTCTAGTGAGGGTTGCAAACACACTGATATCTTCAGTAGAGGCTCCAGGCCCACAGTTGTAGACAGGACTTACACATAACAGAGTTATAGTGAGAATATTGCTGACATTTCTTAGATAGAACAAGATAGATTGTATGTGTAGTGTTATAGGTAACCTGGTGAGCTAAGAAACTGGAATTCTAATAGGTTAAGGAGTGGTGGAGTTTGCATGGTAGCTTGGAGAAATCCTGTATAACAGTATGGATTGGGAGAGTTGTTGCTTTTAGCCACTGGCTTTTAGCCATTTGTTTATTGCTGCTGCTTTTGCCATTGCCTGTTGAGACTGATGTGCTTTGTAATGAGATGTGTTTGTAATAAATAACCTTTTTAACTATTAGCTGCTTTGCTTATTTAAGCTTACCCAACGAGTAGGAGTCTCCAGAGCCCCTGGGGGTCAGCAGGAGCCCCCCACTTACCCTGGGCCAGGTAGAGGATGGCCCGTGCCACTCTCAGCCTCCTGTCCCTGCTGACCACCTCCAGCCCGTCCAGCAGGTGCATGACGTGAGCCTTCTGCTGCCTCCTGTCCAGCTCCAGCCACCTCCTGCCAGGCACTGCAAGAAGGGGCACAACTGCAGCCCTGGGGGTGCTGGGGGCTGGGGGGCTGAGGGCAGGGCTGGTACCTTGGGTGTGAAAATCCTCCTCGAAGCAGCTGCGGCTGAGGCTCAGCTCGGGCTCCTCGGTGTAGCTGAACAGCTCTGGGGGGCACAGGGAGAGGGGCTTCACCCTCCTCAGCCTCAGCCCACCCCTTGGCAAGCACCCAGGCAGATGTGGGGCAGGCAGCCACGCCTGAGCTCTGCTGCACCTTGTGGCCACCCAGGGCCAAACCCCTTGGCCACCATCACCAACCCCTTGATGGACCCGACTCGTCACCTCCATCCCCTGGCTGGGCTGCTCCCAGCTGCACTTGCAGCTTCACTGGGGTTTTTGAGGGGACATTTGGAGTCTCACTTAAGAGTTTGGGAATGAAGGGAATGCAGGAACACCCAGGCAGGACCTGCACTGGCCCCACACCCAGCAGCTTTTTGGGTCCTGCAAAAAGAGGCTGGACTTGGAGGGACAGGATGTTGCACCTGCTATTTGTAATTCCTGCCTGTTCCTACAGGATTCCTGCCTGTTCCTTACAGGATTCCTGCCTGTTCCTAAATGATTTCCTGCCTGTTCCTACAGGATTCCTGCCTGTTCCTACAGGATTTCCTGCCTGTTCCTACAGGATCCTTACCTGTTCCTACAGGATTCCTGCCTGTTCCTATAGGATTTCTGTCTGTTCTTACAGGATTCCTACCTGTTCCTACAGAATTTCTATCTGCTCCTACAGGATTCCTACCTGTTCCTACAGGATTCCTATCTGTTCCTACAGAACTTCTACCTGTTCCTATAGAATTCTTATCTGTTCCTAAATGATTCCTGCCTGTTGCTACAGAATTAATATCTGTTCCTACAGAATTCCTGCCTGTTCCTATAGAATTCCCAGCTGTTCCTACAGGATTCCTGCCTGTTCCTATAGAACCCCTACAGTCCTGAGGTGCTGAGCAGCACCACAGAGACTGAGGCGATCCTGCAGGGAAGGAGGAAGGATCCCTTTGCAGAGGAAATGTGTTTCTGCCAGGGCAGCTCCTGCAGCTGAGATACACCGAGCTAAAAATAACCCGATTTTCTGCGGGACCGCGGGGTTAGGGAGCAGCAGCAGCACGGCAGGAGCCCCGGGGACAAGGAGGCGACAAATGGTGACACTCCCTGGGCTGTGTCACCGGACACTCCGCCCTCCTGCCACCCGGTGATCCCTTCTGAGTGGCTCCCTGATAATAAACCCCGCTTGCTGCAGCGATGACAGCACTCAGCATCCACCCTCCATCCCCCATCCCGGCGGGATTTTCCTCTTCCCTGCCTGCCGGGCACCTCTAAATAACAATACAGCCGAAAGCTGCTTCACCTGCCAGCTCAGCGCCGTGCCCGTCGGCATCTCCGTACTCGAATTCCAGGTTGGGACAATCCACGGAGCCCTGCGGAGAGCGGGACGGGGTTGGGAGGGCGGCTGGCACATCCCTGGGGATATTTTGGGATGCGGGATCGCTGCCAGCACTCGCAGCCGCCGGAGCAGCGGCTGGCACGGATGGGCTGGAGCGGGGAGTCCGTGCGAGGCCGCTTCAAACGCAGCGAAAATGTGGAAACCGTGTGTGAAACCAGCATCTCTCAAAGCCCAGGGAAAGCAGAGGCACGGCACAAAAGGCCGGTGGATATCGGATGCGTTTCAAAGCCCTAAAAACAGAGCCCGGGGCTGGTTCAGAGCAGAAACCCGCGGGGGATGCTGCGGATCCGTGAGCGCCGCGCAGCTCTCGGGGCTTCGCCTTCCCCATCTCCCCCTCCTCCCCTGCGGATGAGGAACTGGAGCATGAAACTTGGCCGGAGGATTCCGGCGGGGCAGCCGCAGCCAGACGAGGCAAGGGAAAGGGAACACGCGAATGGCTAATCAACTCAATTAACATAATTTCCCATTCCGAGTCCCGGCATCCCTGCTCGGCAGCCGGGCTGGAACTGATGCGCATCGCCGGGATTAATATTGATGACCCAGGAGGATGCGCGGCCCCGGGCTCAGACACGCCGCTTTTTCACCCAATTTCTGCAGCCCAGCCGCCGGGGACTTAAAGCCGGTGAGGAATTCTAATCCGCTTGGAGAGACCGAGCCAGGGGAGCAAAGCAAACCCCAAATTCACGAGTCCGGGGCACGACTTGGACACGGTTCCCGGGGATCCTTTCGGGGTGAGGGAGCCCCTCCACCCTTTCCTTGCTGGGAAAGAGAAGCGGTCCCGTTCTTTCTCTCGGGGGTCCCGCGGGGGCTTCACGGTGGCCGGGGACATCAGATCCCGGTGGGATCCCGGTGACCCGATCCCGGTGGGATCCCGGTGACTGGATCCCAGTGGGATCCTGTGACTAGGTCTCGATGGGATCCTGTGACCCGGTCCCGGTGACCCGATCCCGGTGGGATCCCGGTGACTGGATCCCAGTGGGATCCTGTGACTAGGTCCCGATGGGATCCTGTGACCCGGTCCCGGTGACCCGGTCCCGGTGGGATCCTGTGACCCGGTGCCGGTGGGTCTCGGTGACCCGCTCCCGGTCCTGCTTCCCCAGCCCGGCACCCACGAAGCCGCACGGGCGCAGCCGGGGCAGAGCAGCCCTGGGGTTTTGGGGCAGGAGGGGTGCAGGGGGGTGTGGGGATCCCAGGGCCCAGGTGGGTCCCCAAAACCCGCCTGCCGGCTCTGGGCGTGGGGCTGGGAGGTGCCGGTGCCGGGGCTGAGCCAGCACCCCAAAACTGCAGCCGGGTCTGGGGAGGCGGCAGAGCCGGGGATCCCCCGGGCACCGCAGGGCGCTACAGCCACCCCTGCAGGACCCCTAGAAGCTCGAGTTTGGGGTACAGAGCATCCCCCAGTCCTGGAGAAAGCTCCTTCCGCAGGGAGCAGGGACCCCCCAGCCCACCGCAGCTCCGGTGCGAGCCCCGCGCTCTTACCTCGGACTCCTTCCGCTGGCTCCTGAAGAGCTCCCGGCCCTTGGGCAGCGCCTGGGGCTGTCCCGGTGCCGGTGCCGGTGCCGGTCCTGGTCCTGGTCCTGGTCCTGGTCCTGGTCCTGGTCCTGGTCCTGGTCCTGGTCCTGGTCCTGGTCCTGGTCCCGGTGCCGCTCCCGGCCGGGCCCTGCCCACGGCTCCGCCGCCTCCCGCCGCCTCCATCCCGCGGCCGCCGCCAGCACGTGGGGCCGGGCGGGCCCCGCCCCCGCCCCGCCCCGCCCCGCCCATTGGTCCGCTGGGACGGGGGCGTGGCCTCGGGACACACCCCCGCATTGCCATTGGTCCGGAGAGGGGTGGGCGGGGCCTGGGGTAACAGGGATGGAATGGGGGAGTCATGGGGGGAGTTATGGGGTGACCCTGGGGGGCTGGGAACGGGAAAATGGGGGGAGTTATGGGGGCAGTTATGGGATGTTTCTGGGAACAGGGAATGGCGAGAGACATGGGGGGAGTCATGGGGTGTCCCTGGGTTGCTGGGAACAGGAAATATGAGGAGTCATGGGGTGTCCCTGGGAACAGGGAATGTGGGGAGTAATTGGGGGGATTTATGGGGTGGAGTTATGGGGAGGAGTTATGGGGTGGAGTAATGGGGTGGAAGGAATATGGAATTCTGGGATGCAGAGTTATGGGGTGTCTCTGGGGTGCTGAGAACAGGGAACGTGAGAAAAAAGGATTTTTAGGGTGTCCCTGGAGTGCTGGGAGAATGGAATGCTGCCGTGGGGAGTTGTGGGGTGTGGAATGCTGCCATGGGGGGTTGTGGGGTGTCCCTGGGGTTATGGGGTACAGAATGCTGCCATGGGGGTTGTGGGGTGTCCCTGGGGTTGTGGGGTGTGGAATGCTGCCATGGGGGGGTTGTGGGGTGTCCCTGGGGTTATGGGGTGTGGAATGCTGCCATGGGGGTTGTGGGGTGTCCCTGGGGTTATGGGGTGTCCAATGCTGCCATGGGGGGTTGTGGGGTGTCCAGTGCTGCCATGGGGGTTTTGGGGTGTCCCTGGGGTTATGGGGTACAGAATGCTGCCATGGGGGGTTGTGGGGTGTCCCTGGGGTTGTGGGGTGTCCCTGGGGCGGGGCAGGAGCGGTGGTGTCAGAGGTACCCATGGGGTGCCCGTGGGGGCAGCTCTGGGGCTGCAGCTGCCCCAGCACAGGCAGGGCCCGAGGTCGGGGTCCCCCCGGCACCCCAAAACCAGCCGGGCTGCCCGAACCCCGTCACCCCATTCCCGGGCCCTGGAGCAGGGGGGGGGCAGCGAGCGGGATCCCCGTTCCCACAGCAGGAAAGGGGGGGCTGGTTTTGGGGTGCCCAAATCCCAGCACAGCCTCCGGGAATGGGGGGTGGGGGGAAACTTCCCAGGGCGGGAGCGGGACAGAAAATGGGATCAGGTATTGTTCTAGAGCAGAGAACGGGATCAGGGTTGTTCCAGAGCAGAAAACGGGATCGGGGATTGTTCTAGAGCAGATGATGGGATTGTTCTAGAGCACAGAATGGGCTCAGGGATTGTTCCAGAGCAGAAACTGGGATCAGGGATTGTTCCAGAGCAGAGAACGGGATTGGGGTCATTCTAGAGCAGAGAATGGGATTAGGATTGTTCCAGATTAGATAATGGGATTGTCCCAGATCAGATAATGGGATCAGGATTGTTCCAGATTAGATAATGGGATTGTCCCAGAGCAGATAATGGGATTGTTCCAGAGCAGCTAACAGGATCAGGATTGTCCCAGAGCAGATAGTGGGATTGTTCTAGAGCAGACAGTGGGATCAGGGCTGTTCCAGAGCAGATAGTGGGATTGTTCTAGAGCAGATAATGGGATCAGGGCTGTCCTAGATCAGATAACGGGATCAGGATTGTTCTAGAGCGGATAACAGGATCAGGATTGTCCCAGATCAGATAATGGGATCAGGGCTGTTCCAGAGCAGATAATGGGATTGTTCTAGAGCAGACAGCGGGATCAGGATTGTCCCAGAGCAGATAGTGGGATCAGGATTGTCCCAGATCAGACAACAGGACCAGGATTGTTCCAGAGCAGATAACAGGATCAGGGCTGTTCCAGAGCAGATAATGGGATTGTTCTAGAGCAGCTAACAGGATCAGAATTGTCCCAGAGCAGATAGTGGGATTGTTCCAGAGCAGACAGTGGGATCAGGGCTGTTCCAGAGCAGATAGTGGGATTGTTCCAGAGCAGACAGTGGGATCAGGGCTGTTCCAGAGCAGATAATGGGATTGTTCCAGAGCAGACAGTGGGATCAGGGCTGTCCCAGAGCAGATAGTGGGATTGTTCTAGAGCAGATAGTGGGATCAGGGCTGTCCCAGCACCACTCCCCAAGGCACCCCAGCCCAGGAGCCCAAACACCCCCAGGACACGGCCCCAGAGCCGCTGGAATTATCTGGGCACAGCAGGAGCTCAAGGCTCCACCTCTGGGGACAATCCCCCATCCCTGACCCGTCCTGTCCCCCCACCCCAAAATCCTGCTCTGACCCCAAGGAGGCTCAGGAGAGGCTGAGTTTTCCAATGTTTTATTTGTGTTTTGAGATTACAGAGTCTTTATTGCTGATCTAATACAATCACTCAGACATTAATATTTAAAACATCCTTTTGAAATGTTGCGACGTTTTTGTTTCCTCGCTGCTGATGAGTTTTGTCTCATTATCTCTAAAGTTCAGAACATAATTAATTTCCTTTATATGATTTTGCTGGTGTTACCTAAAATCTTCTTTTTTCCTAAGTTTTGAAAAATCTGTTACATTTAGGAAAAAAAAAAAAAAGATAAAAGAAACCAAACCCCATTACACGTTTAATTTAGAGATGATCACAGGATATGATTCCAGGTTGATTAGGAAAAAAAGCCAAGCGAGCCAAAAAGCTTTTACAGGAGAAGCAGAACATGGAGAAGAGCTTTAAAAATCGAGGTGGGAAAAGCCAGTTGGGATTTTAGTATTAATATATATATATATCTTATTTTTTTTCCCTTCCTATCTACCTGGAAGATAAAAGGGGTTAAAACTGGGCACGAAGGGATCTGGGCTGGGCAGAGCAGGCACAGGGCAGGACGTGGCTCTGGGGATGAAAGGGGATTTTCCAGGGGAAAAGGGGCTTTTCCAGGGGCTGTGGTTGGGATGGGATTCCTGTTCTTCCCAAAGCTGCTGTGCCCCAGTGACCCCACTGGGACCAGAGAACAGCAGGTGCTGGCACAGAGCAGGATCCAGCTGGGGAGTGGTGTTTCAAACAGCTCAGGGGATTCTTCCCCCCAAAAAAGAAAAAAAACCTCAGGATCTGGGTAAAAGGAATGAGCAGAGATCATTTCAAGTCTGTGGTTAGTGATCAGTCCACGTGGAAGCTTCTCAAAGCCTGAAGGTCTCCTCAGGGCCTTCTCAAAGCCTCTTCAAGGTTTCCTCAAGGTTTTCCTTCCTGATTTTGAGAGATTTCAAAGAGAAGTTTGGGATTAGCTGGCACATGGGAACGTTTGACTTGTGGCCAACCTGACTCTGAATCTGAGAGCCTTGGGAAGGACCTGAGGCTGAAATTCCTCCGTTTTTCCTTCCTTGTGCGTGAATGAGCTGCCACAAAAAATTCTCCATGGTGGCCAAGAAGCCCAGGAGGACAAACACGGAGAGAGACTCGGGAAGCAAAGAGAGAATCTTCTGTGCTCTGGGGCTGGGCAGGTGAATTTCGGAAAGGTCACATTCCCCATGCGAGGGACAGAAGTGACCCCGCTCAGACACTTGGGAAGGGCCACGCTGCCCTGTGCCATCAAACTCTGCCAAATTTATTCTCCATCAGCTCTGACACGCCGAGACTGGAGGTGCCCGAAGGGTTCCAGCGATGCTGAACTCTCTGGGGTCACTCCAGCGGGCGTCACTCATTCCAAAGGGGATTTCCAGAACTCGAGCACAACCACCAGAAAATAAAAGCTGTGAGCGTTTCCAGCGAGGACTGAATGCAGCCGGGGGCGGCGCTGGCTCCTCCCAGCCGGGCGCCGGCGAGCTCTGCTCTGCCCTGCTTGGCGTGAGCAGCAGCGGCGGGCGCGGCTTTGGGGGATGCACAGAGGTGTTGGCACTCGGAATGGCAGCAGCAGCACAGGCGGGGCTCCCCCCGGGCACGGCTAAGGCGAGGTTCCCCCACTGGCCACGGCCTGGGCACCTCCAGGGGCTTCTCCCTGGGATTGCCCAGGCTGGGCGGCAGAGCCTGGAGGATTTTGGCTTTGTTGGCAAAATGGGGGGAGGAAAACCAAAAGCGACCCCCTTGTGCGTGGGGTGGGTGTGAGCGGGGATAAGGGAATGAATATTCCACAGCTCGATTCCAGCAGCTTCCTCCTCCTCCTCCTCCTCACCTTCCCGTCCTCCCTGCCCCGAAAAAGAACGAACCCAAAGAGAGAAAAAAAACCAACAAAAAACCGAAAGGAACAGAAAGAAAAATCCAGCGTCTCCCAGTCCCGCGGCAGGACGAACAGCAGTGGCAGAGGCCACGTGACCAGTATTTCTAATTTAATAAATAAATAACCTAAAACACACTGAGGACTATGGCAGCAAGGCCGGCTCTAGCGGGGGAAGCTGGCGCTGTACAGTAGTGGAGAAAGACTCGGGTGCTGCTGCTGCTCCTGGCGGCTCCCCGGGAACTCAGTACCTGGGAAAAGGAGGAAAAAGGGGTTTGGTGAGGGGGGAAGGGTGAGGAGCTGCCCCGGCTCAGCTCGGTGGGTTTTGGGAGAAGGAGAGGGTGAGGAGCTGCCCCGGCTCAGCTCGGTGGGTTTTGGGAGGAGCTGCCCCGGCTCAGCTCGGTGGGTTTTGGGAGGAGCTGCCCCGGCTCAGCTCGGTGGGTTTGGGAGGAGCTGCCCCGGCTCAGCTCGGTGGGTTTTGGGAGGAGCTGCCCCGGCTCAGCTCGGTGGGTTTTGGGAGGAGCTGCCCCGGCTCAGCTCGGTGGGTTTTGGGAGGGGGGAGGCTCAGGAGAGGAGTGGCTGAGGAAGGGACTCGGTGCTGGTCACCTCTGAGGTGCCCACGGGAGTTTGAGGGGTCCTGGCTTCTCTCAGTGCAGGGAATTCCCTCAATGGATCCTGACCTCACACAGGGATAAACCCAGCTCAACAAGGCTGGGCTGGGCCAGACACCAAAATCCAGGGATAAACCTCACTCCCAAAAAGCCTGAGCCAGACACCAAACCAAGGACAAACTTCACTCCTGACAAGGCTGGGCTGAGCCACACCAGACACCAAAACCAGGGAAAAATCCAGCTCCTGACAAGGCTGAGCTGAGCCAGACACCAAAACCAGGGATAAACCTCACTCCTGACAAAGCTGGGCTGAGCCAGACACCAAATCCAGGCACAAACCTCATTCATGACAAGGCTGAGCTGGGCCAGACACCAAAACCAGGCACAAACCTCACGCTCAACAAGGCTGGGCTGAGCCAGACACCAAATCCAGGCACAAACCTCATTCCTGACAAGGCTGAGCCAGACTCCAAATCCAGGCACAGGAACTGAACCAGAGGGAATTCCTCCACAGGCAAGTACCAGTTTTTTTGCAAGGAATAAAGCTCAGGATCTGGGAAAACCCAGTCATCCCCAAACTGGGAGTGCTCTGGTGCTCCCTGCCTGCCAAGAAAATCCCATTTCCTGCAGGAAAAGGATCTGGGCTTCACCCTCCCAAGCAGATCCATGCTTGTGCAAAGTCATTTAATTTTCACAGAGGAAACTCATGGCAGCATTGGCTAAAAGATGTGGAAAGGGAAGCGATCCAGGGGCTCCTGCTGGAAATGGTGATGATTTTGGGGATCTGCCCAGCCCAGGCTCAGGAAGGAGCTGAGCCCATGGGAGCAGCCCTGGGGCCAAGGCTGCTCTGTGCCACCTCATCTGCCATCAGAGTTTAAAAATAAAGCTGCCTCCGAGCTGGTGGCATCTGCCACGTCTGGGTGACAGCTGCTGCCAGCACAAAGGGCTCCTGTCCTGCCCAGGGCTCCTGGCACAGCCCCAGCTGCAGCAGCCCCTGCCTGCCTGCCCTGGCACTGAGCAGAGCCTCAGAACCTGCTCAGGGCATGGGCAGGGCTAAACCCCAGCCCCTCTGCCCCCACAGGTACCAGGGCAGGGGGACAGGGCTGGGGACACCATGATGGGAGCAGAGGGCTGGGACACCAGGAGGAGGCTGAAGGGGCACTGGGAGGAGGATGAAGAGCAGAGAGCTGGAGGGCACTGGGAGGAGGAAGAGCAGAGGGCTGGGGGCACCAGAGGGAGGAGGAGCAGAGGGTTGGGGGGCACTGGGAAGATGAGGAAGAGCCGAGGGCTGAGGGGCACCAGGAGCAGGAGGAGAAGGCTGGAGGGCACCAGGAGGATGAAGAGGAGCAGAGAGCTGGGAGGAAACCAGGGAGAGCAGAGGGCTGGGGGGCACTGGGAGGAGGATGAGGAGCAGAGAGCTGCAGGCACCAGGAGAAGGAAGAGCAGAGGGCTGGGGGCACAGGGAGGATGAGGAGCAGAGGGCTGGGGGTACCAGAAGCAGGAGGAGAAGGCTGGAGGGCACCAGGAGGAAGAGGAGGAGCAGAGGGCTGGGGGCACAGGGAGGAGGATGTGGAAGAGGAGGGGCTGATGGCACAGGGAGGATGAGGGGCAGGGGCTGGGGGCACAAGGAGGATGGAGAGCAGAGTGCTGGGGTCACAGGGAGCAGGAGCAGAGGCTGGGGGCAACAGGGAGGAGGATGAGGAAGAGGAGGAGCAGGGGCTGGGGCACAGGGAAGAGGATGAAGAGCAGGGGCTGGGGCACAGGGAGGATGAGGAGCAGGGCTGGGGCACAGGGAGATGAGGAGCAGGGCTGGGGCACAGGGAGGATGAGGAGGATGAAGAGCAGGGCTGGGGGCACAGGGAGGATGAAGAGCAGGGCTGTGGGGGCACCAGGAGGAGGATGAGGAAGAGGAGCAGGGCTGTGGGGGCACAGGGAGGATGAGGAGGATGAAGAGCAGGGCTGGGGCACCAGGAGGATGAGAACAGGGCTGTGGGGGGCACCCAGGAGGATGAGGAGGATGAAGAGCAGGGCTGGGGGCACCAGGAGGATGAAGAGCAGGGCTGTGGGGGGCACCAGGAGGATGAGGATGAAGAGCAGGGCTGGGGGCACCAGGAGGGATGAAGAGCAGGGCTGTGGGGGCACCAGGAGGAGGATGAGGAAGAGGGCAGACAGGGGCACAGGGAAGAGGAAGAGGAGCAGGGCTGTGGGGGCACAGTAGTGAGGAAGGGACAGCCCTGTGGGGCACAGGGAGCCTGCCCAGGCAGCTGGGGCGAGTCTGTGAAGGTCGTCGTGGGGCCCACAGTCTAGGGGCATGTCGTCACCAGTGGGGACAGGCTGACGGGGAGGGGCAGGGATGGCTACTCACACGGGGGAGGGACAGGGAGGGGCTGTCACACGGGGGAGGGACAGGGAGGGGCTGTCACACGGGGAGGGGACAGGGAGGGGCTGTCACACGGGGAGGGACAGGGAGGGGCTGTCACACGGCGGGGGGACAGGGAGGGGCTGTCACACGGGGAGGGACAGGGAGGGGCTGTCACACGGGGAGGGGACAGGGGACAGCTGGCGGTGACACTGGGACAAGGCAGCGCTGCCTCAGAACCACAAGTGCCAGGAAACGCACAGCTGGGAGGGCAGGTGTCCTCGGGAGGGGGTGTGACAGTGCCACCCCCAATGTGACAGTGCCACCCCCAGTGTGACAGTGCCACAGCCTGTCCCAGTGCCACCCCCAATGTGACAGTGCCACCCCCAATGTGACAGTGCCACAGCCTGTCCCAGTGCCACTCCCAATGTGACAGTGCCACCTCCAATGTGACAGTGCCATCCCCAGTGTGACAGTACCACCCCCAGTGTGACAGTGCCACCTGCAATGTGACAGTGCCACTCCCTCACAGTGCAGTGCCACAGTGCAGTGCACCTGCAATGTGACAGTGCCACCCCCAATGTGACAGTGCCACAGCCTGTCCCAGTTTCCCCCAGCTGTCCCAGTGCCCCCAGCTGTCCCAGTTTCCCCATGCCCCCAGCTGTCCCAGTGCCACCCCCAGCTGTCCCAGTGCTCCCCCAGCTGTCCCAGTGCCCCCCCCAGCTGTCCCAGTGCTCTCCCCAGCTGTCCCAGTGCACCCCCAGCTGTCCCAGTAGTGCCCCCCAGCTGTCCCATGCCCTCCAGCTGTCCCAATGCCCCCCAGCTGTCCCAGTGCCCTCCCAGCTGTCCCAGTGCCCCCCCCCCAGCTGTCCCAATGCCCCCCAGCTGTCCCAGTGCCCCCCCAGCTGTCCCAGTGCCCCCCAGCTGTCCCAGTGCTCCCCCAGCTGTCCCAGTGCCCCCCCAGCTGTCCCAGTGCTCTCCCAGCTGTCCCAGTGCCCCCCCCAGCTGTCCCAATGCCCCCCCAGCTGTCCCAATGCCCCCCCCCCAGCTGTCCCAATGCCCCCCCAGCTGTCCCAGTGCTCTCCCAGCTGTCCCAGTGCCCCCCCCCCAGCTGTCCCAGTGCCCCCCCAGCTGTCCCAGTTTCCCCCCAGCTGTCCCAGTGCTCTCCCAGCTGTCCCAGTGCCCCCCCCCCAGCTGTCCCAGTTTCCCCCAGTTGTCCCAGTGCCCCCCCCCCAGCTGTCCCAGTTTCCCCCCCAGCTGTCCCAGTTTCCCCCCAGCTGTCCCAGTGCCCCCCCAGCTGTCCCAGTGCCCCCCCAGCTGTCCCAGTGCTCTCCCAGCTGTCCCAGTGCTCTCCCAGCTGTCCCAGTGCCACCCCAGCTGTCCCAGTGCCCCCCCCAGCTGTCCCAGTTTCCCCCAGCTGTCCCAGTGCCACCCCAGCTGTCCCAGTTTCCCCCCAGCTGTCCCAGTGCCACCCCCAGCCAGCTCCTCACCCATTTTTTTGGGCAGCAGGTACACGTCCTGCTTGTAGCGGCCCTCGGGGGCGTTGTAGAGCTCGATCAGAGCCAGGGCCTGCAGAGGGGACAGGGGACACTCAGGGGACACCCAGGGGACAGCCAGGGGACAGCCAGGGGCTGCTGGCCCTGCCCCAGCCCTCACCTGCGTGGTGGCTGTGATGGACAGCACGAAGGTGGGCACGGTGGAGCAGCTCAGGTTCAGCAGGCGGCCCTGGGGAGAAACCTGCCTGTGAACAGGGCACCAAAGCAAACCTGCCACCCCACAGGAGGGACAGGAGCCACTGGGGCAAGGTGGCCCTGCTGTCTGTCACCTGCTCTGAGGAAATCTCCCTGTGGGAGATACCCTGGAGTGGGAAAAATTAAAACTGGGGAGTTTCCTTTGTCCCAGGAACTCTGCACAAGTCCCTGACAGGAGGGGACACTGGGGGGGATTTGGGATCTGCCACCAGGGAACAGGGACAGGAGGAGAGGGAATGGCCTCAGGGTGGATTTTGGAGGAAAATTCCTTCATGGAAAGGTTTGTGCAGCCCTGGCACAGCTGCCCTGGGAGGTTTTGTCCCCACCCCTGAAGGAATTTCCAAGCCCTGCAGATGTGGCACTTGGGGACAGGGTGGCTGGGAATGGCTGGATCCAAAATTCCATAATAATTCCATAATTCCAGGAGCTGCAGTCCCTCTGCTCCCCTCACCTCTGCCAGCAGCACAATCCTCTTCCCATCTGGCCAGATGACGTGATCCACCTGGGACCTGACCCGCTCCCAGGTGAGCTCAGGTGTGCGCAGGCTGGCCTGGACAGGGGAGGGGTGAGAGCAGAGCCAGAGCCCCAGAAATCCCCAAAAATCCCCAAAAATCGGGTAAAACCAGGCCTGGACAGGGGAAGGGGTGAGAGCAGAGCCAGAGCCCCAGAAATCCCCAAAAATCCCCAAAAATGGGGTAAAACCAGGCCTGGACAGGGGAAGGGGTGAGAGCAGAGCCAGAGCCCCAAAAAAGCCAAAAATGGGGTAAAACCAGGCCTGGACAGGAGAAGGGGTGAGAGCAGAGCCAGAGACCCAGAAATCCCCAAAAATCCCCAAAAATGGGGTAAAACCAGGCCTGGACAGGGGATGGGGTGAGAGCAGAGCCAGAGCCCCCCAAAAATCCCAAAAATGGGGTAAAACCAGGCCTGGACAGGGGATGGGGTGAGAGCAGAGCCAGAGCCCCAGAAATCCCCCAAAAATCCCCAAAAATCGGGTAAAACCAGGCCTGGACAGGGGAAGGGGTGAGAGCAGAGCCAGAGCCCCAGAAATCCCCAAAAATCCCCAGAAATGGGGTAAAACCAGGCCTGGCAGGGGAAGGGGTGAGAGCAGAGCCAGAGCCCCAAAAATCCCAAAAATGGGATAAAACCAGGCAGCAATCCCAGCCAGAGTCCCAGGAATGGGGTAAAACCAGGCACCCCAAAACCTCATCACCCCTAAACACTGTAACCCCAACTCCCATCACCCCAAACCCCCTCAGCCCTAAACACTGTAACCCCAATCCCCATCTCCCCTAAACACTGTAACTCCAAACCCCATCACCCCAAACCCCCATCACCCTAAAGCACCATCACCCCAAAAGCTGTTCAGCCCAAAATCCCATCACCCCAAAACACTGGAACCCCAAAACACCATCATCCCAAAACATCATCACCCCTAAACACTGTAACCCCAAATCCCACCACCTCAAACGCCATCACCCCAAAACCCCATGACCCCAAAACACTGTAACTCCAAACTCCATCACCCCAAACCCCAACATCCCTAAACACTGTAACCCCCAAACTCCATCACCCCCCCAAACCTCATCACCCCAAACCCCACCACCCCATAACACCATGACCCCAAGCCCCATCACCCCCAACCCCATCATCCCCAACCCCATCACCCCCAAAACACTGTAACCCCCAAAGCCCATCACCCCTAAATACTGTGACCCCAAACCCACCACCCCAAACCCCAAAGCTCCCCCCAAAAGCAGTGATCTTGGTGTTGGAGTGCCCCATTCAACCCCCATCACCCCAACCCCATCACCCCTAAATACTGTGACCCCAAATCCCACCACCTCAAACCCCCATCACCCCAAAACCCCATGACCCCCAAAACACTGTAACCCCAAACTCCACCACCCCAAACCCCGTGAACTCCCAAACCCCAAACTCCAAACCCCACCACCCCAAAACACCATCACCCCAAACATAATCTCCCCTAAATGCTGTAACCCCAAACCCACCACCCCAAAACACCATGACCCCCAAAACACTGTAACCCCAAACATCATCTCCCCTAAATACTGTAACCCCAAACCCACCACCCCAAACCCATCACCCCAAAAGCCGTTCAGCCCCAAAACACTATCACCCCCAAACATTGTAACCCCCAAACCCATCACCCCTAAATACTGTAACCCCAAACCCCCACCACCCCCAAAAACACCATGACCCCCAAACCCCAAACCCCAACACCCCTAAACACTGTAACCTCAAACCCCACCACCCCAAACCCCATAACCTCCAAACACTGTAACCCCCAAAACACCATCACCCCCAAACATCATCTCCCCTAAACTGTAACCTCAAACCCCATCACCCCAAAACACCATGACCCCAAAACACTGTGACCCCAAACCCCACCACCCCAACCCCCAAATCTCCCCCACCCCTCTCACCACGTCGATCTCGGTGTTGGAGTGCCCCATCCCAAACCCCCATCACCCCCAAACCCCATCACCCCAAACCCCATCACCCCCAAAATACCATAACCTCTAAACAGTGTGACCCCAACCCCACCACCCCACCCCCAGACCTCCCCTCCCCTCTCACCACGTCGATCTCGGTGTTGGAGTGCCCCATGTTGCAGACGATGCAGCTGTTCTTCATCCTGTCCAGATGTTCCCTGGTCACCACATTCTTGTTCCCTGTGGGCACCAAACCCCAATGAACCCCCTGAGCTCCCCCTGCCCTGGTTTTGGGGTCTCCCCCAGCGTTTTTGGGGTTTTCCCCTCACCTGTGCAGGTGATGACGATGTCGACCTGTCTGATGACCTCGTTGAGCTTCACCAGCCTGAATCCATCCATGCTGAGAGGAAAACAGGAACAAAGGGACCCCAAACCCCAAATTTAACTTCCTGAAGGGCCAACGAGCCATTGGGAGGTTTTGGGGTCACCCTGGAGCATCTGGGACGTTTCTGAGAAGGGATTTTGGGGCCTTCCCATGTCCTGTCAAAGTCTCATTGCAAACCTCAACTCTCCACCCTGATGGGTTTTTTTAGAGCAAGAAGCTGTGGATCTGCTCAGAATTTGGGTTGGGATGGATCTAGAGCATCCTAAAAAACACCCCAAAGCTGCAGGTGCCTCTCCCCAACCCTAAAATCCTTTTTTAGGTTCTGCAGAACCTTCAGAGGTGCTGAGCCCTGCCCTGCAGGGTGAGCTCAGGGATAACAAGGTGTGGGATTTTTTTTGGGATTTGTTGACAACCCTCCCCAGAGCTCCTTCCTGTGCCTCTCACAAGCTGCAAAATTGTAGTTACTAAAAAAAATATTTAAAAAATCAATTTTTTCTGCTGCATGTCCCAATTTCCTGAGCAGGGCCACGTGCTGCTGCTGCCTGGTGCAGGGAAGGGATTTGGAATTCCCAGCTGAGGAGGGATGGAGGTCATGGAGTCACCCAAAAGTTCATCAGCTCTAATTAGAACTTGTTCTAATTAGTCCTCTCACCACAAGAGCCTTGGAAGGAGCAGGCTGAGGGTTTGGGGAGCTCTGGGTGTTTTTGGGGTGCAGAAGGAGAATCCAAACCCAGCTGTGGGCAGGTTGGATCTCAGCCTTTTTTTGGGGTGTCCTGGTGCCAGTGAGGGCTGGGGGGGTCACAGGACCCCAAAAACTCCCGGGGTGAGGAGTGGGCACAGCCCTGGGGGAGCCAGGGAGCAGCTCCTGCCCCAAATCCCTGCAGGCACATCCCCAAAATCCTGGCTGCTGTGGGATGGGATCAGCTGGGAGATGTTTCAGGGCAGGGAATATTCCTGGGATGGGATGGGATACACTGGGAGATGTTTCAGGGCAGGGACATTTCCTAGGATGGGATAACTGGGAGATATTTTAGTGCAGGGAATATTCCTGGGATGGGATAAACTGGGAGATGCTTTAGGGCACAGCCCTTTTTCTGAGATGGGATAAACTGGGAGATGTTTTAGGACAGGGACTTTTCCTAGGATGGGATAACTGGGAGATGTTTTAGGACAGGGACTTTTCCTAGGATGGGATAACTGGGAGATGTTTTAGGACAGGGACTTTTCCTAGGATGGGATAACTGGGAGATGTTTTAGGGCAGGGAATATTCCTGAGATAGGGTAACTGGGAGATGTTTTAGGGCACTGCCCCTTTCCTGAGATGGGACAAATGAGAGATTATTTAGGGCAGGGTATTTTCATGGGATGGGTGTGAGACATTTTAGTGCAGGGAATATTCCTGAGATGGGATAACTGGGAGATGTTTCAGGGCAAGGAATATTCCTCGGATGGGATAACTGGGAGATATTTCAGGGCAGGGACATTTCCTGGGATGGGATAACTGGGAGCTGTTTCAGGGCAGGGACTTTTCCTGGGATGGGATAACTGGGAGCTGTTTCAGGGCAGGGACATTTCCTGGGATGGGATAACTGGGAGCTGTTTCAGTGTAGTGACTTTTCCTGGGATGGGATAACTGGGAGCTGTTTCAGTGTAGTGACTTTTCCTGGGATGGGATAACTGGGAGCTGTTTCAGGGCAGGGACTTTTCCTGGGATGGGATAACTGGGAGATATTTCAGGGCAGGGACATTTCCTGGGATGGGATAACTGGGAGCTGTTTCAGTGTAGTGACTTTTCCTGGGATGGGATAACTGGGAGCTGTTTCAGGGCAGGGACATTTCCTGGGATGGGATAACTGGGAGCTGTTTCAGGGCAGGGACATTTCCTGGGATGGGATAACTGGGAGCTGTTTCAGGGCAGGGACTTTTCCTGGGATGGGATAACTGGGAGCTGTTTCCAGGGCAGGGACATTTCCTGGGATGGGATAACTGGGAGCTGTCTCAGGGCAGGGACATTTCCTGGGATGGGATAACTGGGAGCTGTTTCAGGGCAGGAACCTTTCCTGGGATGGGATAACTGGGAGCTGTTTCAGGGCAGGGACATTTCCTGGGATGGGATAACTGGGAGCTGTTTCAGGGCAGTGACTTTTCCTGGGATGGGATAACTGGGAGCTGTTTCAGGGCAGGGACATTTCCTGGGATGGGATAACTGGGAGCTGTCTCAGGGCAGGGACATTTCCTGGGATGGGATAACTGGGAGCTGTTTCAGGGCAGGGACATTTCCTGGGATGGGATAACTGGGAGCTGTTTCAGTGTAGTGACTTTTCCTGGGATGGGATAACTGGGAGCTGTCTCAGGGCAGGGACATTTCCTGGGATGGGATAACTGGGAGCTGTTTCAGGGCAGGGACATTTCCTGGGATGGGATAACTGGGAGCTGTTTCCAGGGCAGTGACTTTTCCTGGGATGGGATAACTGGGAGCTGTTTCAGGGCAGGGACATTTCCTGGGATGGGATAACTGGGAGCTGTCTCAGGGCAGGGACATTTCCTGGGATGGGATAACTGGGGAGCTGTTTCAGGGCAGGGACATTTCCTGGGATGGGATAACTGGGAGCTGTTTCAGGGCAGGGACATTTCCTGGGATGGGATAACTGGGAGCTGTTTCAGTGTAGTGACTTTTCCTGGGATGGGATAACTGGGAGCTGTTTCAGTGTAGTGACTTTTCCTGGGATGGGATAACTGGGAGCTGTTTCAGGGCAGGGACTTTTCCTGGGATGGGATAACTGGGAGCTGTTTCAGGGCAGGGACTTTTCCTGGGATGGGATAACTGGGAGCTGTTTCAGTGTAGTGACTTTTCCTGGGATGGGATAACTGGGAGCTGTCTCAGGGCAGGGACATTTCCTGGGATGGGATAACTGGGAGCTGTCTCAGGGCAGGGACATTTCCTGGGATGGGATAACTGGGAGCTGTCTCAGGGCAGGGACATTTCCTGGGATGGGATAACTGGGAGCTGTTTCAGGGCAGGGACATTTCCTGGGATGGGATAACTGGGAGCTGTCTCAGGGCAGGGACATTTCCTGGGATGGGATAACTGGGAGCTGTTTCAGGGCAGGGACATTTCCTGGGATGGGATAACTGGGAGCTGTTTCAGTGTAGTGACATTTCCTGGGATGGGATAACTGGGAGCTGTTTCAGTGTAGTGACTTTTCCTGGGATGGGATAACTGGGAGCTGTCTCAGGGCAGGGACATTTCCTGGGATGGGATAACTGGGAGCTGTTTCAGGGCAGGGACATTTCCTGGGATGGGATAACTGGGGGATGTTTCAGGGCAGGGACATTTCCTGGGATGGGATAACTGGGAGCTGTCTCAGGGCAGGGACATTTCCTGGGATGGGATAACTGGGAGCTGTTTCAGGGCAGGGACATTTCCTGGGATGGGATAACTGGGAGCCCTGAGCCCCTCCCCGTGGCCCAGCTGGGCCTGCTCGGGAGGTTTGGCAGAGCAGAGCCCGCCCTTACCAGGCCTGCAGGGCGCAGATGGGGTCGATCTCGGTCACGTAGACGATGGAGCCCATGGCCTTGAGAGCAGCACAGCAGCCCTTGCCCACCTGGGGACACAGCAGGGCAGCCAAAACCCTCCTGGGTCCTGGGAATCTCCCCAGGGATCCAAAAATCCTGGGAAACCCTCCCTGGAGACCAGGAATGTCCCAGGGGATCAAAACTCCAGGAAATTTCCATGGATTTTTGGGATGCACAACTCGAGAAAAATCTTCTCTGGATTTTGGGAATGTCCCAAGGGTTTCAAAACTCCAGGAAAATCCTCCCTGGAGATCAGGAATATCCCAAGGGATGCACAACTCCAAGAAAATCCTCCCTGGATTTTTGGGAATTTCCCAAGGGATTCAAAACTTCAGGAAAATTCACTGGATTTTGGGATGCACAAGTCCAGGAAACTTCCGTGGATTTTGGGATGCACAACTCCAGGAAAATCTTCTCTAGATTTTGGGTATCTCCCAAGGGATGCACAACTCCAGTAATTTTTTTTTGGATTTTAGGAACTTCCCAAGGGATTCAAAACTCCAGGAAATTTCCCTGGATTTTGGGATGCACAATTCCAGGATAATCTTCTCTGGATTTTGGGAAATGTCCCAAGAGATTCAAAACTCCAGGAAATTTCCCTGGATTTTGGGATGCACAACTCCAGGAAACTTCCCTGGAGATCAGGAATATCCCAAAGGATTCAAAACTCCAGGAAAATCCTCCCTGGATTCTGGGAGGCACAACTCCAGGAAAATCTTCTCTGGATTTTGGGAATGTCCCAAGGGATTCAAAACTCCAGGAAAATCCTCCCTGGAGATCAGGAATATCCCAAGGGATTCCAAACTCCAGGAAATTTCCCTGGATTTTGGGATGCACAACTCCAGGAAACTTCCCTGGAGACCAGGAATCTCCCAAGGGATGCACAACTCCAGGAAATTTCCATGGATTTTTGGGATGCACAACTCGAGAAAAATCCTCCCTGGATTTTGGGAATGTCCCAAGGGATTCAAAACTCCAGGAAAATCCTCCCTGGATTCTGGGATTCAAAACTCCAAAAAAATCCTCCCTAGAGATCAGGAATCTCCCAAGGGATTCAAAACTCCAGGAAATTTCCATGGATTTTGGGATGCACAACTCCAGGAAAATCTTCTCTGGATTTTGGGAATGTCCCAAGGAATTCAAAACTTGCCTGGATTTTGGGAATCACAGGCACTGCAGGGAATCCAGGTTAAACCACCAAAAGTTCCCAAAAATGGGATTACAGCAGGAAAAAACCCATCCAAGCTGTTTGGGCATTAAAAAAAATCCTGGTGTGCGGTGATCCTGAGAAAAACTGGGAAAGGGGGAATATTCCCATGTGGAGAGAGGGTGGGTGAAGGGAAAAATCAAGATTAATTCTCTTTGACCACCCTGGAATGCCCAGAACAGATTAAATATAATATTAAAATTATATAAATATGTGTGGTATCAATATCTGGGCACTCAAATATCCAGATATTAAAGATATTCAGAATGTTTAATTTTTTTTTTAAAGAATCAGCTCTGGCATCTCTTTAATAATAAAGAAATGAAGAAAACTTTTCAGTTTTTGGCAAACTCCTGAGGAGTGGAGGGTCCTGCAGGTGCAGAGCAAAGATCTGGGGGTGGAGGAAGCTGGGCTGGGGAAAAAAAGGGGGAAAAGAAGGGGAAAAAAGGGAAAAAAAAGAAAAAAAGGGGAAAAAAAGGGGGGAAAAAAGGGGGGGAAAAAAGGGGGGAAAAAAGGGGGGAAAAAGGGGGGAAAAAGGGGGGAAAAACAGGGGGAAAAAACAGGGGAAAAAAAGGGGAAAAAAAGGGGAAAAAAAGGGGAAAAAAGGGGAAAAAAGAGGGGGAAAAAAGGGGGAAAAAAAAGGGAAATGGAGCCCCTTACCTCCCCATAGCCACAAACCACCACCTGCTTCCCTCCAAACATCATGTCTGTTGTCCTCTTAAGGCTGAGGAAAAAGGGAAAAAGAAAATTTAAAAATCAGAATTAAAAGTCAATTAAAAACACAATTACAGCCCAAGCTGCTCCAAGGATGGATTCACAGCTGGATGCTGCATCCCTGAAATTCCAGGAAAAGGGAAAACCCCCAAAAATGAAAAAAAAATTCCCTTTTCCTTTTGGGTGGTGGTTCTTTTGTTCTTCCACCAACAAGGATGAAATTTGGGTTTGGAGCCCTTTTTTGTTGATTTTTATTAATTTACATTTCGTTTTGCACTCCCAAAATATTGTGAATCCTTCCCAGAAATAATCTGAATTTTATTTTTAATTGGAATTTTTGTTGCCAACCCCGACTGCCCCCCAAGGAGGTCCCTGCCAGGATCCCAGAGCTTTTCCCAAATGCAGCTCTGGATTCCTCCTGCTCCCTCCCTGAGCCTGCCCTACATTCCAGGCTATTTTTAGCTCTGGAGTAAATAGGTTAGCAGTGCAGGGAAGGTGAAATTCCATCACTTTTCCATGGGAATTCAGCTAAAACCCCACAGCAGCTTTAGGGCACCTCTGCTCTCACCTGCCCTGATCCCATCCTCAGTTCCTGAACCCAAATCCCAATTTACCCTGCAAGGTGCTTCCATGGAATCTCAGGGTTTATTGGGTTGGAAAAAAATTTTAAATCCCATTTCATGGATCCCATCCCATGGATTCCATCCCATTATCCCATTATCCCATCATCCCATCCCATGGATCCCATAGATTCCATCCCATTATCCCATTTTCCCACTGTCCCAGCTGTCCCCAGCCCCAATTTCCAGCCTGGCCTTGGACATTCCAGGGATCCAGGGGCAGCAAAGGCTGCTGTGGGAATTCTGTTCCCATATTTCACTCCCCCCATTATTCCCATTATTGCTCAATGTTCCCTGGAAGGTGCTGCTGCACATCCCGAACTTCCCTTGTGGGAATTCCTGCCCCATTCCCTGTGGGAATTCTTTCCTGTTTCCTGTGGGATTCCTGCCCCATTTCCTGAGGGAATTCCTCCCCATCCCCTGTGGGAATTCCTGCCCCATCCCTGTGGGATTCCTGCCCCATTCCCTGTGGGAATTCCTGCCCCTTTCCCTCCTGGGAATTCCTGCCCCATTCCCTTCTGGGAATTCCTGCCCCATTCCCTGTGGGATTCTTCCCCCATTCCCTGTGGGATTCCTGCCCCATTCCCTGTGGGAATTCTTTCTTGTTTCCTGTGGGATTCCTGCCCCATTTCCTGAGGGAATTCCTCCCCATTCCCTGTGGGATTCCTGCCCCATTCCCTGTGGGATTCCTGCCCCATTCCCTGTGGGATTCCTGCCCCTTTCCCTGTGGGAATTCCTCCCTTATCCTGTGGAATTCCTGCCATTTCCCTGTGGGATTCTTCCCCATTCCCTGTGGAATTCCTGCCCCATTCCCTGTGGAATCCCTGTCCTTTCCCTGTGGGAATTCTTTCCTGTTTCCTGTGGAAATTCCTGCCCCATTCCCTATGGAATCCCTGCCCATCCCTTGTGGGAATTCTTCCCCATTCCCTGTGGAATTCCTGCCCCATCCTTTGTGGGAATTCCTCCCTTATCCTGTGGGAATTCCTGCCCCATCCCTTGTGGGAATTCTTCCCAATTCCCTGTGTGAATTCCTGCCCCATTCCCTTCTGGGAATTCCTGCCCCATTCCCTGTGGGAATTCCTGCCCCATCCCTGTGGGAATTCTTCCCCATTCCCTATGGAATCCCTGCCCTTTCCCTGTGGGAATTCTTTCCTGTTTCCTGTGGAATTCCTGTCCCATTCCCCATGGAACTCCTGCCCCATTCCCTGTGGGAATTCCTGCCCCATTCCCTGAGGGAATTCCTCCTCATTCCCTGAGGGAATTCCTCCCTTTCCCTGTGGGAATTCCTGCCCCATCCCCTGTGGGAATTCCTGCCCCATCCCCTGTGGGAATTCCTGCCCCATTCTCTGTGGGAATTCCTGGCCATCCCTTGTGGGAATTCCTTCCATTACCTGTGGGAATTCCTGCCCCATTCCCTGTGGGAATTCCTGCCCCTTTCCCTGTGGGAATTCCTTCCCATACCCTGTGGAAATTCCTGCTCCATTCCCTGTGGGAATTCCTGCCCCATTCCCTGTGGGAATTCCTGCCCTTTCCCTGTGGGAATTCCTGCCCCATTCCCCTGTGGAACTCCCTGCCCCATTCCCCGTGGAACTCCTGCCCCATTCCCCATGGAATTCCTGCCCCATTCCCCGTGGAACTCCTGCCCCATTCCCCGTGGGAGCCCTGCCCACTCACCCATCCAGGATGGACTCCCTGCAGCAGTACAGGTTGTCGAATTTCTGTTTGGTGACCGAGTCGTTGACGTTCATGGCTGGCACGCAGAGCTTCCCTGCCTTGGAGAGCTGGTACAGCCTGGCAGGGACAGGGACAGGGATCACCCAGGGAATCCAGCCCTGCACTGGGGCTGGGCTGGGAAACCCCTTAAACCATCCTGGATCCTGTCCCAGCGTCCAGCCTGGCCTGGGACACCCCAGGGATCCAGGGATTCTCTGGCAGTTCCAGCCCAGCCAGGAATTCCTGCCCAAATCTGCCCTTTCCCCATTCCCTGTGTCCTGTCCCTCTAGGCCTTTCCCAAATTCCAGCTCTCCTGCAGCCCCTCCAGGCCCTGCAATGTGCTGGAAGCTCTCCCTGCATCCTTCCCTTCTCCAGGCTGAGCACCCCCAGCTCTCAGCTCTGGGCACAGACTCTACCCCCCAGAGCAGGAAAATCACCAAATATCAATTTAAACACCTTGCTGTAGCTACAAAGAGTCTGAAAATCCTGTCCCTGCAGCCCTTGGGAAGGAGAACCTGCCTTTGGAAATCTGTTTATCCCAGACTGGGATTTCAGATCCTAAAACCATCACCAGTCCTCCTGACACCACTGGTGCAGACCTGCAACATTTTCTAATGCTTCAAAAGCTTCAAACATTTAATTCCCTGTTCCAGGAGCTGCCTGGACGTCTCTGGCCAAGCTGTGATGGAGCTCAGAGCTGCAGCCAAACCTTTCCCCCTGCAAGAACAGGGCCAAGAGCTGCTGCTCCCCTGTGTGTTGGGTTGATGTGACCAGCAATGTGAATTCTGTCCCCAGCTGTTACCCTGGCTGGGGCAGTGACCCTGATCTCCTGGCACACATTATCTGCTCATGGGCCAGCTTTAAACCAGCTGGGCAATCATCTTTATCTTTGCCACAGCCCATCCTCCCTCCAGGAGATATCTCCTGTTCATGGCCATGGAGTCCCAGGGCATGACTGATCAAATTCCATCATCCCACTGGGAGATGCTCCAGCCAGGGCAGGAGCCAAGCCTTTCCTACCCAGAGAAAAACTGAGATTTGGGACACCAGGGCACCTTCTTTCCACTGCATTCCAGAGGAAAACCAGACCCTTCCACATCATCCCTGGAGCTTCAGAGGAAACTGCACCTTCTCCAGGAGCACTGCTCCAGCTGAACCACATCTGCCCACTGCAGGAGGATGCAGCCACCATTGAATGGGACTGCTGCCAACACCCTGCCTGACTGACGGGTGTCAGCTTGGATTCTGACTCTGGCAGGGTTTGGGATTGTTCTTTGTAATCCTGCATTTCTATTTTAATGTTCCTAGTAAAGAACTGTTATTCCTAATTCCCATCTCTTTGCCTGAGAGCCCCTTAATTTCAAAATGAGAATAATTTGGAGGAGGAGGGTTTACATTCTCCATTTCAAAGAGAAGCTCCTGCTTTACTGGCAGACACCTGTCCCTCACAGCAGGACATCCCCTCAGCTCCTGTTTCCTGAGATGGGATCCACCCCATGGAAAAGCTCCTCTGACACCTCCCAGCTCTGCTCTGCTCTGCTCCTGCAGCACTGAGGATTTCACTCTCACTCATCTCTGAGCTTCTCCCACCCCCAACAAATGACAGTTCCCCTCCCCAAATCTCACTTCCCACGGATTTGGGTCAGGGCTGTGCTCCTGGCTGCCTCCCACACCTGGGAGGTGAGAGCCTCTCCTCCCTCCCAGCCCACAGGTGGAGAATCCCACCTGGACACCCTCAGAGGGGCTCCTGCTGCTGCTGGGAGCTCAGAGCAGCTCCTGCTGGGAATTCAGAGCAGTTCCCATGCAAAGCCAGGCCCAGGCTGAGGGAAAAGCAGAGCCCAGGTGCTGCAGGTTTAACCCTGAGCTTTATCCCAAATTTCTCCAGCCTGTCCCGTTACCTGTGGACCCCGGTGACACTCTCCTCCACGATCCCCTTGATCTTCTTGAACATGTTGGGATATTTCTTGTAGATCCAGTGGGTGAGATCTCCCCCATCATCCAGGATCTGGAATAAAAACCAGCCACAGAGTCACTGGGGCTGTGCAGGAAGCCACAGAGTCACTGTGGGAGGTGAGCGAGGAGAGGAGAACTTGGGAAGGGCAGACAGGAAAAAACTCAGTCCCAGAAATTCAGAATTTCACTGAAAAGAGATGGAAACACCTGGAATGGCAGCAGGGGAGGTGCTGGGCTCATCCCCTGAAGGAGAAAAGGCACAAGAAGAGGAAAAAAACCCAAATGTGGATTTTGCCAAGTGCTGCTGTGCCCAGGAGACCTTGGTGGCCTGGGCAAGGGGGGAAGTGTGAGAACCCTGCAGGATTCCAGAGAAAATGGGAGCAGATGTCACCAGGGCAGGGGAAGTGTCCAGGGGCTGCCCAGGGTGGGAGAACAATGGCATCATCATCATCATCATCCTCATCACCATCATCATCACCCCACCCTCTGCACATTCCTTACACCACAGTCAGATTCCTCACTGCATCCTCCTCCTCCTCCTCCTCTTTCCATATTCCATTCACTGATGTCAAAGACTTGTCAGTGCATCATCCTCATCACCATCATCATCATCCTCATCACCATCATCATCATCCTCATCACCATCATCATCATCCTCATCCAGCTCTTTGCACATTCCCTGCACCCAAGACTTCTCACTGCATCCTCCTCCTTCTCCTCCTCTTTCCATATTCCATTCACTGAGGTCAAAGACTTGTCACTGCATCATCCTCATCCTCATCATCATCATCCTCATCATCCTCACCCAGCTCTCTGCACATTCCTTACACCACAGTCAGATTCCTCACTGCATCCTCCTCCTTCTCCTCTTTCCATGTTCCATTCACTGAGGTCAAAGACTTGTCACTGCATCATCCTCATCATCATCATCATCCTCATCATCATCACCCAGCTCTTTGCACATTCCTTACACCACAGTCAGATTTTCCTCCTTGTTCTCCTCCTCCTCTTTCCATATTCCATTCTCTGAGGTCAAAGACTTGTCACTGCATCATCACCATCATCCTCATCTTCATCATCATCCTCACCCAGCTCTTTGCACATTCCCTGCACCCAAGACTTCTCACTGCATCCTCCTCCTTCTCCTCCTCTTTCCATATTCCATTCACTGATGTCAAAGACTTGTCGCTGCACCATCATCACCATCATCATCCTCATCATCACCATCATCCTCATCACCATCCTCATCCTCACCCAGCTCTTTGCACATTCCCTGCACCCAAGACTTCTCACTGCATCCTCCTCCTTCTCCTCCTCTTTCCATATTCCATTCACTGAGGTCAAAGACTTGTCACTGCATCATCCTCATCCTCATCATCATCATCCTCATCATCCTCATCCAGCTCTCTGCACATTCCTTACACCACAGTCAGATTCCTCACTGCATCCTCCTCCTTCTCCTCTTTCCATGTTCCATTCACTGAGGTCAAAGACTTGTCACTGCATCATCCTCATCATCATCATCATCATCCTCATCATCCTCACCCAGCTCTCTGCACATTCCTTACACCACAGTCAGATTCCTCACTGCATCCTCCTCCTTCTCCTCTTTCCATATCCAATACACTGAGGTCAAAGACTTGTCACTGCATCATCCTCATCCTCATCATCATCATCCTCATCATCCTCATCCAGCTCTCTGCACATTCCTTACACCACAGTCAGATTCCTCACTGCATCCTCCTCCTTCTCCTCTTTCCATATCCAATACACTGAGGTCAAAGACTTGTCACTGCATCATCATCATCCTCATCATCATCATCATCACCCAGCTCTTTGCACATTCCTTACACCACAGTCAGATTTTCCTCCTTGTTCTCCTCCTCCTCTTTCCATACTCCATTCACTGATGTCAAAGACTTGTCACTGCATCATCATCATCCTCATCACCATCCTCATCATCCTCATCACCATCCTCATCCTCATCCAGCTCTTTGCACATTCCCTGCACCCAAGACTTCTCACTGCATCCTCCTCCTTGTTCTTCTCCTCCTCCTCTTTCCATATTCCATACACTGAGGTCAAAGATTTGTCACTGCACCATCATCATCTTCATCCTCTGCTTTGCATGTTTGCTGCTCCAACACAAGGAATTCCAACTGCATCATCACCCTCATCATCATCATCCTCATCCTTGCATATTCCATACAATGATGTCAGACTTCTCACTGCATCATCCTCCTCTTCTTCCTCTTCCTTCTCCTTTTTTCTCCTTCTTTCATCCTCCTCCTCCTCTTTTATCTCCTTTTCCTCGTCTTTATCTACTTCTCCTTTATCTCCTTCTTCTCCTTTTCTCCTTTTCCTTTTCTCCTTCTCCTCCTCTTTTATCTCCTTTTCCTCTTCCTTTTTCTCCTTTTCTCCTTCTCCTCCTTTTCTCCTTCTCTTCCTCTTTTATCTCCTTTTCCTCCTCCTTTATCCCCTTCTTCTCCTTTTCCTTTTCTCCTTCTTTTCTGCTTCTCCTCCTTCTTCTCCTTTTCCTCCTTCTCCTCCTTTTCTACTTCTCCTCTTTTATCTCCTTTTCCTCCTCCTTTATCTCCTTCTCCTTTTCCTCCTTCTCCTCCTTTTCTCCTTCTCCTCCTCTTTTATCTCCTTCTTTTCCTCCTCCTTTATCTCCTTCTTTTCCTTTATCTCTTTCTTTTATCCCCATCCCACAGGCCCCAGCAGTTTGGGGACGTGGCCTGCAGAAATTCTGAGTGCCCCAAAACCCCACCCTGAGTGGAAATGTCTCAGTTTGGAGCTTTTTGGGGACCCTCTGGAGCCTTCCCAGGAAAAAGCTGCTGCTCCCCTGGGATGCCTGGGAAGCTCAGGGTGTCCTGAACAGGAGAATCCAGGAAATCCATCCCCATTTCCCCAGCTTTTTCCAGGCTGTTTGGCCTCATTCCTACTCTTCCAGGCAGAGTTTTGGAGGTTCTTTTTAGAAAAAAAAACCAATTTATTTGAGATGGAAATAATTTTTCTGAGAGAAAAGCAGCCTTGGCAGGTACTTGGAGTTTTTCTCCAGGTTACAACTCCTCCCTCAGCCCTTCCATCCAAGGTTTCCTCCAGCAGAAAATCCCTGGAGAGGCTCTTCCATGAAGGAAGCCTCACAGATTCTGTATTTTCTTAGAAAAAAAACCCTTTTATGAACCATTCCAGTTCAGAAGGATTCCCAGAATGGGAATGGCCATGAACTGACCCCATTTCCAAGGAACAGGGAGCAATTACAGTAAAAAATGAGTAATTAAAGAATTCCCAGAGCAGCTGTGGCTGCCCCTGGATCCCTGGAATGCCCAAAGCTGGATGGGGCTGGGAGCACCTGGGATTGAACCCAAAATTCCATAATTCCATGACTTTCAGATCCTTCCCACACCACTCCTGACCCATTTCTTATCTCTAAAACCACAGATCTCCAAAATCCAGCAAAATCTCTGGGAACAGCTCCAAGCTCCTGCTGCTCCCTCCACCATTTCCATGCTCCAGGAGCAGCTCTGAAAACAGTCCCAGAATGAAGAGAAGCAAAATCTGCATTTTCTGGGACACTGACTTGTTCCAAAAGTGACATTTGGGATGGGAAATGATTCCTCCAAGAGCTGCTCTTGTGTCTAGACTCAGTCTGATACCTTGGGGGTGGATTTTTTTTTTTGACATTCCTGTTTTTTTAAAGGTGACAGTGACTGCAAAGGACAAAAATCCCAAATGAGCCAATAATGGCAAAAAAACAACTCAGCTCCATGTTTCCACCTTGAATTCCTTCTCATCTCATTTAGATCAAGAGCTCCAGGGCTCAAAATCTCTGGGGAAATGAGATGAAAACAGCACCTCTGACAGCTGAAAATTATTCTGCTCACCCAATTCCAGGTGAATTTTTTTTCCCCTGGAAACAAGGGCAGGATAAAAAGGGAGTTGAGGTATCTGAGATTTGTGTGGTTTAAAGTGTGAAAAATCAGGGCTCTGCTCCCAAAACTCACCTCAGCCAAAAGTGAGAATTTAAGGGTGAAAAACTCTTCACCAAAATTACTGATTTGGAGCCATTTTGTGCTCTAAAATCAAACTAAACACCCAAAAAAACTGCATTAACTCAGCTGGCTTGGGAAGCAGCGAGGCCAAACCTGGCTTGGTGAGACCCAGGAGGTTTTAGCCCCTTTCCCTGCTGCTCCTCCTCCTCTCCAGATGTTTTCCAGCTATTCCCAACTCACCATGTTGGGCTGCCAGCCCTCGACGTTGACGCAGCGGTCGATGCACCACCAGAAATCATCCTCAGATTCGCCCTTCCAGGCAAACACAGGGAAGCCTGGGCAGGGAGGGAGAGGGTGTTAGGGCAGGAAAATCCCTTGGGAATCAGCTCCTGCATGCTGAGTTATTAATTGGTGTGGTAATTGATTTGAAGGGATTAAATTAAGTACTGGGGTTCAGCCAGCAAGAGCCAACGAGGTGGGTTTGGATTCTGGGTGTGACAGGGATTGTGGTCACACCTGTGGATTTAGCCAGGCTTTAAAGAGGTAAAATCACTGGATTTATCCAGGTAAAATCACTGGATTTATTCAGGTAAAATCCCTGGATTTATCTAGGTAAAATCACTGGATTTATCTAGGTAAAAATCCCTGGACTTATCCAGGTAAAATCACTGGATTTATACAGGTAAAATCCCAGGATTAATTCAGGTAAAATCACTGGATTTACCCAAGTAAAATCCTGGATTTATCCAAGTAAAATCCCTGGATTTATTCAGGGACAGTCCCTGGATTTATCCAGGTAAAATCACTGGATTTATCCAGGTGAAATCCCTGGATTTATTCAGGTAAAATCACTGGATTTATCCAAGTAAAATCCTGGATTTATCCAAGTAAAATCCTGGATTTATTCAGGTAAAAATTCCTGGATTTATCTAGGTAAAATCCCTGGATTTACCCAAGTAAAAACCCTGGATTTATCCAGGTAAAATCCCTGGATTTATTCAGGTAAAATCACTGGATTTATCCAGGTAAAATCCCAGGATTTATCCAGGTAAAAATCCCTGGATCTATCCAGGTAAAATCACTGGATTTACCCAAGTAAAATCCTGGATTTATCTAGGTAAAATCCCTGGATTTTTACAGGTAAAAACCTGGATTTATCCAGGTAAAAATCCCTGGATTTATCCAGATAAAATCACTGGATTTACCCAGGTAAAATCACTGGATTTATCCAGGTAAAAATCCCTGGATTTATCTAGGTAAAATCACTGGATTTATCCAGGTAAAATCACTGGATTTATTCAGGTAAAATCACTGGATTTATCCAAGTAAAATCCTGGATTTATCCAGGTAAAAATCCTGGATTTATCCAAGTAAAAACCCTGGATTTATCCAGGTAAAATCCCTGGATTTATTCAGGTAAAATCACTGGATTTATCCAGGTAAAATCCCAGGATTTATCCAGGTAAAAATCCCTGGATCTATCCAGGTAAAATCACTGGATTTACCCAAGTAAAATCCTGGATTTATCTAGGTAAAATCCCTGGATTTTTACAGGTAAAAACCTGGATTTATCCAGGTAAAAATCCCTGGATTTATCCAGGTAAAATCCCTGGATCTATCCAGGTAAAATCCCAGGATTTATCCAGGTAAAAATCCCAGGATTTATCCAGGTAAAATCCCTGGATCTATCCAGGTAAAATCCCAGGATTTATCCAGGTAAAAATCCCAGGATTTATCCAGGTAAAATCACTGGATTTACCCAAGTAAAATCCTGGATTTATCTAGGTAAAATCCCTGGATTTTTACAGGTAAAAACTCTGGATTTATAAGGGTGAAATCCCTGGACTTGCCCAGGAAAAATTCCTGGACTTGCCCCGGTAAAACCTCTGGTCGTGCCCAGGTAAAATCCAAAAAATTCTCTATAAAGACCAGGAGCAATTCCTTATAAAATCCAGGAGGAACACCCTATAAAATCCATAAGGAATTCCTTATAAAATATAGGAGGAATTCCAAATAAAATCCCAGGAGGAATTCCCTATAAACCCCAGAAAAAATCCCCTATAAACCCAGGAGGAATCCCCTATAAAACCCTAGAATTCCCTATAAATTCCAGGAAGAATCCCCTATAAACCCCAGAAGAAATTCCCTATAAAAACCTGGAATTCCCTATAAATTCAAGGAGGAATTCCCTATAAACCCCAGAAAAAATCCCCTATAAACCCAGGAGAAATCCCCTATAAATCCCAGGAGAAATTCCCTATAAACCCAGGATAAATCCCCTATAAATCCCAGGAGGAAATTCCCTATAAACCCAGGAGAAATCCCCTATAAATCCCAGAAGAAATCCCCTATAAATCCCAGAAGAAATTCCCTATAAAACCCCTGAATCCCCTATAAACCCCAGAAGAAATTCCCTATAAAAACCCGGAATCCCTTGTAAATCCCAAGAAGAAATTCCCTATAAACCCCAGAAGAAATTATCTATAAAAACCTGGAATTCCCTATAAATCCCAGAAGGAATTCCCTATAAACCCCAGAAAAAATCCCCTATAAACCCAGGAGAAATCCCCTACAAATCCTAGGAGAAATTCCCTATAAACCCAGAAGGAATCCCCTATAAAACCCTAGAATTCCCTATACATTCCAGGAAGAATTCCATATAAATCCCAGGAGGAATTCCCTATAAACCCCAGAAAAAAGCCCCTATAAACCCCAGAAAAAAACCCATATAAACCCAGAAGAAATCCCCTATAAACCCAGGAGAAATCCCATACAAATCCCAAGAGGAATTGCCTATAAACACCAGAAGAAATTCCCTATAAATCCCAGGAGGAATCCCCTATAAATCCCAGGAGGAATTCCCTATAAACCCCAGAAAAAATCCCCTATAAACCCAGGAGAAATCCCCTACAAATCCCAGGAAAAATTCCCTATAAACCCAGAAGGAATCCCCTATAAAACCCTAGAATTCCCTATAAATTCCAGGAAGTATCCCCTATAAAACCGAGGAAGAATCCCCTATAAACCCCAGAAAAAATTCCCTATAAACCCAGGAGGAATCCCGTATAAAACCCAGGAAGAATCCCCTATAAATCCCAGAAGAAGTTCCCTATAAACCCCAGAAGAAATTCCCTATAAAATCCTGGAATTCCCTACAAATCCCAGAAGGAATTCCCTATAAAGCCCAGAAAAAATCCCCTATAAACCCAGGAGAAATCCCCTATAAACCCCAGAAAAAATCCCCTATAAACCCAGGAGGAATCCCCTATAAATCCCAGGAGGAATCCCCTATAAAACCCCAGAAAACATCACCTATAAACCCCAGAAAAAAATCCCCTATAAACCCAGGAGGAATCCCCTATAAACCCAGGAGAAATCCCCTATAATCCCAGGAGGAATCCCCTACAGATCCCAGGAGGAATCCCCCATACACCCCGAACTCCCCACGCCCCCCGGCCACGCGGAGCTCGCACCGCTCTCGGCCAGCGCCGCCGCCACCTCGTTGAGGGTGGAGTAGATGTTGCAGGCGGCCCAGCGGCACTGGGCGCCCAGCGCCCCCAGCGTCTCCATCAGCACCTGCACAGGGAAACGGGAAATGAGAGATACAAACAGGGGATTTATTGGGGAAAACACCGGGAAATCAGGGACACGAACGGGGGATTTATTGAGAATAACAACGGGAAATCAGTGATACAAACGGGATTTGCTGGGGAAAACACCGGGAAATCAGGGACACAAACAGGGGATTTATTGGGGAAAACACCGGGAAATCAGTGACAGAAAAATGGATTTGCTGGGAAAAACAATGGGAAATCAGGGATACAAACAGGGGATTTATTGGGGAAAACAGCGGGAAATCAGGGACAGAAACATGGGAATTAGTGGGGAAAACAATGGGAAATCAAGGACAGAAACATGGGATTTGCTGGGGAAAACAATGGGAAATCAGAGACACGAACAGGGGATTTATTGGGGAAAACACCGGGAAATCAGTGACACAAACAGGGGATTTATTGGGGAAAACACCGGGAAATCAGGGACACAAACAGGGGATTTATTGGGGAAAACACCGGGAAATCAGGGACACAAAAATGGGATTTATTGGGGAAAACAATGGGAAATCAGGGACACAAAAATGGGATTTATTGGGGGAAAACACGGGAAATCAGGGACACAAAAATGGGATTTACTGGGGAAAACACCGGGAAATCAGGGACACGAACGGGGGATTTATTGGGGAAAGCAATGGGAAATCAGGGACACAAAAATGGGATTTATTGGGGAAAACACCGGGAAATCAGGGACACGAACGGGGGATTTATTGGGGAAAACACCGGGAAATCAGGGACACAAACAGGGGATTTATTGGGGAAAACAATGGGAAATCAGGGACACGAACGGGGGATTTATTGGGGAAAAAACAGAGGGAAATCAGTGAAACAAAAATGGGATTTGTTGGGGAAAACAATGGGAAATCAGGGACACAAACAGGGGATTTATTGGGAATAACAACGGGAAATCAGTGATACAAACGGGATTTGCTGGGGAAAACACCGGGAAATCAGGGACACGAACAGGGGATTTATTGGGGAAAGCAATGGGAAATCAGGGACACAAAAATGGGATTTATTGGGGAAAACACCGGGAAATCAGTGATACAAACGGAATTTGCTGGGGAAAACACCGGGAAATCAGGGACACAAAAATGGGATTTATTGGGGAAAGCAATGGGAAATTAGTGACACAAACAGGGGATTTACTGGGGAAAACAATGGGAAATCAGTGACAGAAAAATGGATTTGCTGGGAAAAACAATGGGAAATCAGGGATACAAACAGGGGATTTATTGGGGAAAACACCGGGAAATTAGTGACACAAACAGGGGATTTATTGGGGAAAACAATGGGAAATCAGTGACAGAAACATGGGATTTGCTGGGGAAAACAATGGGAAATCAGTGACACAAACAGGGGATTTATTGGGGAAAACACTGGGAAATCAGGGACACAAACAGGGGATTTATTGGGGAAAGCAATGGGAAATTAGTGACACAAACAGGGGATTTATTGGGAAAAACACCGGGAAATCAGGGACACAAAAATGGGATTTATTGGGGAAAACAATGGGAAATCAGGGACAGAAAAATGGGATTTATTGGGAAAAAAAATTTATTATTTTTATTTATTTATTTAGTTAGTTAGTTAGTTATTGGAATTCAGTGACACAAACATGGGATTTATTAAGAATAACAACGGGAAATCAGTGACACAAAAATGGGATTTATTGAGGAAAGCACCGGGAAATCAGTGACACAAAAATGGGATTTGCTGGGAAAAAACAATGGGAAATCAGGGAAACATAAATGGGATTTATTGGAAAAAATTATTATTATTATTATTATTATTATTATTATTATTATTATTATTATTATTATTATTATTATTATTATTATTATTATTATTATTATGTTTATGTTTATGTTTATGTTTATGTTTATGTTTATGTTTATGTTTATGTTTATGTTTAAGTTTATGTTTATGTTTATTATTTTTTATTTAGTTATTTAGTTATTTAGTTATTTAGTTATTGGAATTCAGTGACACAAACATGGGATTTATTAAGAATGACAACGGGAAATCAGTGACACAAAAATGGGATTTATTGGGAATAACAATGGGAAATCAGGGGCACAAACATGGGATTTGCTGGGAAAAATAATGGGAAATCAGTGAAACAAAAATGGGATTTATTGGGAAAAAAACAGAGGGAAATAAGTGAAACAAAAATGGGATTTATTGGGGAAAACAATGGGAAATCAGGGACAGAAAAATGGGATTTATTGGGGAAAACACCGGGAAATCAGGGACATAAAAATGGGATTTATTGGGGAAAACAATGGGAAATCAGTGACACAAAAATGGGATTTATTGGGAAAAACAATGGGAAATTAGTGACACAAAAATGGGATTTATTGGGGAAAACATCCAGAAATCAGCTAAAAAATGGGGATTTATTGGGAATAACAATGGGAAATCAGTGAAACAAAAATGAGATTTATTGGGAAAAACAATGGGAAATCAGTGACACAAAAAAGAGATTTATTGGGGAAAACAATGGGAAATCAGTGACACAAACATGGGATTTATTGGGAAAAACACCAGGAAATCATGGACACAAACAGGGGATTTATTGGAAAAAAAAACACTGAAAAAATAAATGACACAAAAATGGGATTTACTGGGAAAAACAACAGAAAATCAGTGAAACAAACATGGGATTTAGGATATAAGCAGTAGCAATTCCCAGTCTGGGGCTCAGTTTTAGGGGATGAGCAGTGACAATTCCCAGTTTGGGGTCAGTTTTAGGGGATGAGCAGTGACAATTCCCAGTTTGAGGGTCAGTTTTAGGGGATGAGCAGTGACAATTCCCAGTTTGGGGTCAGTTTTAGGGGATGGGCAGAGGGAATTCCCAGTTTGGGGTCAGTTTTAGGGGATGGGCAGAGGGAATTCCCAGTCTGGGCTCAGTTTTAAGGGGATGGGCAGTCACAATTCCCAGTTTGGGGTCAGTTTTAGGGGATGGGCAATGGCAATTCCCAGTCTGGGCTCAGTTTTAGGGGATGGGCAATGGCAATTCCCAGTCTGGGGTCAGTTTTAGGGGATGAGCTGTAGGAATTCCCAGTCTGGGCTCAGTTTTAGGGGATGGGCAATGGCAATTCCCAGTTTGGGGTCAGTTTTAGGGGATGGGCAGTCACAATTCCCAGTTTGGGGTCAGTTTTAGGGGATGGGCAGTGGGAATTCCCAGTTTGGGCTCAGTTTTAGGGGATGGTCAGTGGGAATTCCCAGTCTGTGCTCAGTTTTAGGGGATGGTCAGTGGGAATTCCCAGTCTGGAGTCAGTTTTAGGGGATGAGCTGTAGGAATTCCCAGTCTGGGCTCAGTTTTAGGGGATGGGCAATGGCAATTCCCAGTTTGGGGTCAGTTTTAGGGGATGGGCAGTCACAATTCCCAGTTTGGGGTCAGTTTTAGGGGATGGGCAATGGGAATTCCCAGTTTGGGGTCAGTTTTAGGGGATGGGCAGTCACAGTTCCCAGTCTGGGGTTTGGGGCTGGCTCTCACCGCTGTCTGGGCTGTGATGTGAGTGCACCCCACAATCTTGGCCCCGGCCAGGGGTTTCTCCCCCTGAGCTCTCTTCCTCAGAGCCATCAGGGCCGGCATCTCTGCAGGGAGAGCGGGAAAAGGATTCCAGGGATGGGATCACGGGATCATGGGATCAATGGGATCAATGGAATGATGGGATAATGGGTTGGGATAATGGAATCATGGGATGGGATAATGGGATCCATTGGATGGGATGGGAATGGATGGAATCCATGGGATGGGATGGGATAATGGGATTATGGTATAACAGGATAATGGGATCCATGGGATGGGATCAATGGGATGGGATGAGATCCATGGGATGGGATGGGATGGGAATAGATGGGAAGGGATAATGGGATAGGATGGGATAATGGGATGGGATAATGGGACGGGATAATGGGATAGGATGGGATTAATGGGATGGGATCCATGGGATGGGATGATGGGATGGGATAATGGGATAGGATGGGATTAATGGGATGGGATCCATGGGATGGGATGATGGGATGGGATGGGATTAGTGGGATGGGATAATGGGATAATGGGATAATGGGATCCATGGGATGGGATAATGGGATGGCATGTGATAATGGGATGGAATAATGGGATGGGATGGGATAATGGGATAGGATGGGATAATGGGATAATGGGATAATGGGATGGGATGGGATGGGATAATGGGATGGGATAATGGGATCCATGGGATGGGATAATGGGATGGGATAATGGGATAATGGGATAATGGGATAATGGGATGGGATAATGGCATGGGATAATGGGATGGGATGGGATGATGGGATGGGATAATGGGATGGGATAATGGGATGGGATAATGGGATGGGATGGGATAATGGGATGGGATAATGGGATAATGGGATGGGATGGGATAATGGGATGGGATAATGGGATGGGATAATGGGATAATGGGATGGGATGGAATAATGGGATCCATGGGATGGGATAATGGGATGGATTCCCACAGAACTTTCCCACCTGCCCAAACCCCACAGAACTCTCCCACCCCCCAGCACCTCCCCACCCCACGAGGATGGGGGTCAGGCCTATCCCATCCCCTGCCCCCCAGAGGGATCTGGGGTGAGGATTCGGGGTGAGGATTCAGGGTCCCTCACCCTGCTCGGCGATCTCGATCTCGCGCCGCCCGAACTCGGCCTGTTTGATGTTCTTGACGCAGAAATCGCTGCTGCCCTTGGAGTTCTTCTGCTGCTTGTCCCTGGGAGAGGTCTCATCATCAGAGCTGTCTGTGTAGGATGCAGCTGTGGGAGCACAGCAGGCCAGAAATAATTTTTTGGGGAATTAAAAAAAAATTTTTAAAAATTTTTTGGGGATGTTTTTTTATTTTTGGGGGATTTTTTTTTATTTTTTGGGGATTTTTTTTTGATTTTTTGGGGATTTTTTTGGGATCTTCTTGGGATCAGACTTCTTGCTTTGGAAGAAATAAAGGCAGAAGCTTTTTTTTCTTTAAACAGAGAATGTGAACTTCTTTCTTCTAAATTCTTCTAAATTATTATTATCATTTTGAAATTAAGGGGTTTTTAGGCAAAGATGTGGGAATTAGAAATAACAATTTTTTACCAGGAAAATTAAAATAGAAATGCAGTATTGCAAAGAGCAATTTTAACTTTGACAGAGTTAGAATACAACTTGACACTGTCAGTCAGGGTGTTGGTAGCAGTTTAATTAAATTAATTAATCTGCAGTGACAGATGTGGTTCAGCTGAAGCAGTGGTTTTATAGAAGGGTGAAGTTTTTTTTTTAAAGGTTTAGGGATGATGTGGAAATGTTCAGGGTTTTTTTTTTAATTTAGTGGAAAGATGGTATTTTTTTGTCTAAAATCTTAGTTTTTTATTTAGGTAGGAAAGGCTTGGCTCCTCCTCCTGACTGGAGCATTTTTTAACGGGATGATGTAATTTTATTAATTATACACTGGGAGTGAATGGCCCATTAACAGGAGATATCTCCTGAAGGGAGGATGGGCTGTGGGAAAAATAAAGATGATTGCCCCAGCTGGTTTAAAGATGGCCCATGAGCAGATAGGAATAAAACAGAAAAGTGAAATAAGAACCAAGTTTCCAGATGGGAACAAATCATAAAAACACCATGAAAGTTAGCTCAAAAATATCTTTTTGTAAGGTATGGGGTGGACTGTATTACACTGAAAATTTATAGGAAACAACCATGGAGGGGTTGAAATGTTTGAGAAAAAAATCCTTTGCCCCTGAGGGAAAGGAGAATCTCTGTTCTATAAAATAAAGTATGAACAAAGACATTTGAAAAAAAAAAGAAATAGAGAGGACTTTTGCCTTTGAACAGCTTGCCCTTAAAAGTAATAACCTAGGAGTTTGACATGGCCCACAAAGCTCTGGGAAGATGGGAGGAGCTCCACAATTCCCAGATTTTCCTGGATGGATGCAAATAGTGAAAGTGAAGACACAAAAAAACTTTATTCTTCTCTTGAAAAAAATCCTTAGAGCCAAAACAAAAACAACCCTCTCTCTAAAGTGAACTGAAATAATTATTTAAGTGAAAGAGTGACTGCAGTGTCTCTGTGTGTTAAAAAATATGAGAGGTGGGGGGAAGGAAGGAGTGATTTAAAAATCTTATTCCAAATCTTTTATTTTCTCTGTGCTGTTAATAAATTTCTTCTTTATACCCTTTTAAATTTTAGGACTGCTTTGTTTTTACTCCTAGTCCATCTTAAAACAGAAATTAAATATATTAGAATTAAGAAACCTAAATTAAACCAAGGCACTGGATGACCCTTCCAGGACCCAACTGGCCATTCCTCATGGAATGAGGTGTAAAAGAGGAGAGAAGGGGTGGTCTGAAGCTTTTATTCTAAATTTATTATTTCTATATCTTGCTAATCAAGTTTTACTTTATACCCTTGAAGTTTTAGGCCTGCCTTGCTTTTGCTCCTAATCCTATCTCACAGCAAAAAATAAGTATATTAAATCAACAAGTCCAAACCTCAACACTAAATTACTATTTCAAACTAAAACCAAGACAAGAGGGATGCTCACAGCAGGAATAAAATTTGGAAAAATTTTCCTGGGAGAACCAAGGATAAGAAGGAATGGAAGGAAGAGGGAAACAGCAGCAGCTGCACACTGGGGTCACACAGAGAGAGCAGAAAAATGAAATTTGCCATCCAGCCCTAAAAGCCAGTGAGGAGTAAAGCCAAGCCCAGCTGCCACAGCCCTGAGCCCTGCACACACCCGAGCTGTAGCTGTCTGTCGAGGACTGCGAGATGGAGCGCGACAGCGACCGCCGGCCGATCTTGCTGGGCCTCTTGTTGAACTCCTGCTTCTGGTCAGCAAACTGGATCTGTGGGGAGAAATCAGGGATTTGCTGTCAAAAAAACCCCAGCCCAAGAAGCCAAAGCTTTGAGGGGACACCAGCACCATCTTAATCATCTGGAGCACAATTCCTGCTATTTAAATGCTCATTTTAAGTTCAGTCTTTCCAGCCCAAATTACAGCTGTCACTCCAGGCTGTTGAATTTTGGCTGGAGAACACAAATTTTTAGGATCCTGAGACAGGATCAGGAGCACCCATGGGAAGTGAAAATCCACCCAAACCCAAGTTGCAGCCAGGGCTGTGCCGGGATTAAGGCGCTGATCCCGGCGGGACAGGGGCTGTGAACACCAGGGCTCTGTTCCTGCTCTGAGAAAATGCTGCCTGAAATAATTCCCTTTTTTGTCTTTCCCTTCCCTTTTCTGTCCTTTTCCTTCCCTTCTCTGTCCTTTTCCTTCCCTTCTCTGTCCTTTCCTTTCCTTCTCTGTCCTTTTCCTTTCCTTCTCTGTCCTTTTCCTTCCCTTTTCTGTCCTTTTCCTTTCCTTTCTGTCCTTTCCCTTCCCTTCTCTGTCCTTTCCCTTCCCTTTTCTGTCCTTTCCCTTCCCTTTTCTGTCCTTTTCCTTCCCTTTTTTGTCCTTTCCCTTTTTTGTCCCTTTCCTTCTCTTTTTTGCCCTTTTACTTCCCTTTTTTTGTCCTTTTCCTTCCCTTTTCTGTCCTTTTTGTTCCCTTAATTTAGAACAAATCCCTCCATGGCTGAGCAGCTCCATCAGAGGAGGAGGTGACTGGTGTGAAGCAGTGCTGGACACACAGGGATTCTGACCAAAGGGGGAATAATTTGAGTTAAATTCACATTTTCCTCTCCCACATCACCTTTCCAAGGAAATCAAACACCCACTTCACAGGACACAGTGGAATTGATAAACCAGAGATCCCTGAGCCCTCACACAACCAAAACCAAGTAAAGGAAGAATAAAAAGTCCTGGACCAAATCAGACTTTAAAATAAAACCTTTCAGGTTTAAACCCCTTGAACACTGCCACGAGCTGGGATCAGCTTTAGCTGAGCCTAAAGGAGGGAGAAGGAGGCACCAGGAAAGGGAAATTTGGGAAGGGGCCAGGTCAAGGCTTGGCTCTGCCTTTGGCTTGCACTGGCTGATGTCCTTTGGCTTTAATATTTTAGGGAATAGAGAGAGGGGGTAAAAGGGGAATTTCACAGAATCCTGGAATGGTTTGGGGTGGAAGGGACTGAGGATGATCCAGTTCCACCCCCTGACAGGACACCTTCCCCTGTGCCAGGCTGCTCCAATCCCGCCCCAAGAGCCGCGTTCCAGCCGGGCTGGGAAGATGGGAATGAAAAGAGAGATTTGGCTGCAGGCTCCACCAAACCACAGCTCCAAGGGGAATCTCCTTGGATTTAGGAGCCCAAGCTGCTCTGCAAGCTGCTGTTTCCAACAAACAATTCCAGCTGGAAAACCTCCCCTGCAGGGCCATGAGGGGTTAATAAGCGCTGAGCTCAGGTGAGGTTTCACCTTCACATTCCAAATGAGCCAAATCTAAACTAGCTGCAGCACAAAGAGCCACCTTGAGCTACTTCTCTGTGCACAAAAAAAGTCTCTTTATCCAAAGGTTTTCCTGGAAAACTTCCCTGTGCTGACCTCCGGACAGAGCGACGCGATTGCCTCAACTTTTCATCATTCCCGAGAGAAAATGAAGAGAATCCCTCTGGAGATGGGAGTTTCTCCAACTGAGGAATAAACAAGTGGGTGGAAACAGCAAGGGAAGAGAAGAGAGGTGAAGAAACAGCTGCATTTTTGAGTAGAGAATCCAGGATCGTGCCCTCACCTGGGCTTTCATCCCCGACTCGCCGTTGACGTTGTATTTCTTCTTGTTGGGCATGGTGGCCCCTCTGCTGCCCCCGGAGCAGGGAATGCCCGATTTATACCCAAATTATACCCAGCAGCCCCATCCCGACCCTGCTGAGCCTGCTCTCACCGGGGGCGGGAGGTGAAAGCAGCCACTTGGATTTTCTTTTTTTTTAATTTTTTTTTTTTTGGGCAGACTTAATGAGGCGTCCCGAGGAACAATTCCTGCCTGTGTGTTGTTTTTTTTTGGAGCTTTTTGAATGTGTGTGCATAACAATGCCTTATTTATGTAACCAGAACTGTAATTAACTCGCTAATTAAGCTCCTTTAACTCGGGTCCTCCCTCTTTCCCCCCCTCCCTCCCAATGTCAGATGATTGGAGCCTCGTTAGAAGAAAATTAACTACTGAGCAACTAAAACAACGGGGGCGTTTGTTGGATGGCAAAGTGGTTTTTAATTATTATTGTTTTAATTACCCCGGCCCCCGCTGCGTCCCCCACGGCAACCAGGGCAGAGCTTGTCCTTGGAAGGGTCCAGATCCAACATCCCCCCTGCGCTGTTCCAGAGCTTTGGGAATGTCTTGGGTGTAATACAGGATGTGGCCAGCAATGTGAATTCTGTCCCCAGCTGTTAACCCGGGTGGGGCAGTGCCCCTGATCTCCTGGCACACATTATCTGCTCATGGGCCAGCTTTAAACCAGCTGGGCAATCATCTTTATCTTTGCCACAGCCCATCCTCCCTCCAGGAGATATCTCCTGTTCATGGCCATGGAGTCCCAGGGCATGACTGATCAAATTCCATCATCCCACTGGGAGATGCTCCAGCCAGGGCAGGAGCCAAGCCTTTCCTACCCAGAGAAAAACTGAGATTCTGGGACACCAAGGCACCTTCTTTCCACTGCATTCCAGAGGAAAACCAGACCCTTCCACATCATCCCTGGAGCTTCAGAGGAAACTGCACCTTCTCCAGGAGCACTGCTCCAGCTGAACCACATCTGCCCCTGCAGGAGGATGCAGCCACCATTGAATGGGACTGCTGCCAACACCCTGCCTGACTGACGGGTGTCAGCTTGGATTCTGACTCTGGCAGGGTTTGGGATTGTTCTTTGTAATACTGCAGTTCTATTTTAATGTTCCTAGTAAAGAACTGTTATTCCTAATTCCCCTCTCTTTGCCTGAGAGCCCCTTAATTTCAAAATGATAATAATTTGGAGGTAGGGGGTTTACATTCTCCATTGCAAAGAGAAGTTTTCTGCCTTTCTTGGCAGACACCCGTCCTTCACACCAGGACAGGGAATTACAGAATCATGGAACGGTTTGGGTTGGAAGGGACATTAAATCCCATCCAGTTCCAGCCCAACACCTTCCCCTATCCCAGGTTGCTCCAGCCTTGGACACCTCAGGGATGGAGCAGCCAGAGCTTCCCTGGAATGGGAATTATCCCAGGAAATAAATTAGCAGGGCTAAAATGGATAACAATGCCCAGCCTCTAAGTGAGAATTAAAACTGGGGTCTGCTCATTCCAAAGCCTTTTAGTGGGAAGAGATGATCCAAAGAAGAAAAAAATTGGGAAAAGCCAGTGGTAGAGGCTGGGGAGGCTTTGGGGTCTCCTCCAACCCATCCTGTGATTCCAGTCTGTGATCCCAAGGAAAAGGGATTTGGGAGAAGGAGGGCCCGGCTGATTTCTGACTGAATATGGGAGAAAAAGCTCCCCCAGCCCTGAATGCTCCTGTACAGCAGATTCACACCAGATTCACACCGAATTGGCACTGGATTTACACCAGATTTACTCTGGATTTACACCTGATTGACACTTCATTTACACTAGATTTATACCTGATTTACACTTCATTTACACCACATTTGCACCAGATTTACACTGCATTTACACTGAAGCGTCACTGGATTTACACAGAATTGGCACTGGATTTACACTAGATTCACACCAGATTTACACTGGATTTACACAGGATTTAAGCCGGATATATACTGTATTTCCACTGCATTTACACCGGATTTACACTGGATTCATACTGGATTTACCCTGCATTTACACCGGATTTACACCTGATTCACACCGGATTTACACTGCATTTACAACGTATTTACATGGGATTTAACCCAGATTTACACTGGATTTACACGGGATTTGCACCGAATTGGCACTGGATTTACACTGGATTCACACCAGATTTACACTGGATTTACACAGGATTTAAGCCGGATATATACTGTATTTACACTGCATTTACACCGGATTTACACCTGATTCACACCGGATTTACACTGCATTTACAACGTATTTACATGGGATTTAACCCAGATTACACTGGATTTACACCATATTTTCATTTACACTGGGTTTACACTGGATTGACACCTGATTCACACCTGATTTACCCTGGTTTTACACTGGCTTTACCCCGCATTCACGCCTGATTTACAGTGGATTTACACAGCATTTACTCCAGATTTACACTGGATTTACTCCTGATTTACACTGCATCAGATCCAAGGATGGAAAATGCTGCCAGGGAAAATCCCTCCCAAGGGCTCCTCCAAAATGTTCCTTCCACGGCATTTTCCATCTCCAAGGAATCCACTAAAAGCACAAAAATTCCTGAGCTATTTCCTATTTCAGCAAATTCCTGACAGCAACTCCTGGAGGAATGGATGGGGGAAAAAAAGGGGGAAAATCCCCCCAGAATTGCTGAGCTGTGTGATGCTGAAGAACGTGAAAAATGGAAATGTGAATTATTTCCAAGGTGGAAATATCTCAGGGAAGGAGAATCTGGGATCAGCATTGCTGTGCTCACTTGACACCCCAGCCCAAGTTGTGTTTTCCAGGAAAATTTTTCATTTTTCACATTTTCCATGAAACTTTCTGCAAAATCCTAATCCTTCAGCTCAGGCCAAATCAACTCAAAGCCTTTAAAGGAATAAAAAATTCATTTTATGGTAACACCAAAGCACAGATTCATTTTCCAGCAGGTTTTCACATTGAGTTACTTAAATCCAAATGTTTTTCCTGGGAAAAAAAACAATCTCCTTTTTTTTCCTCAGTGAATGTCGGGTCAGACACACTAAAATTAAGAATTAATATTTGATCAAAATGCTAAAATTAAAAGATTTTGCTTCATCTCCACCCCAGAGCTCAGGAATATTCTGTGATTTCTGTGTCAATGTGGGTCAGTCAAATAAAATCAGCGAGGACTACTCTCAGTCCCAGTAAATTGTTTTGTTCTGAGTGTTTTTAATTAATTCTTGGCCACATTTTTTTTTTTTTGGAGGGAGCAAAGGGAGAAACAATCTGTGGGATTAAGCAGAACAAGCATTGCTGGAGCTTCCAAATCCACCTGCAAAAAACTCGGGAATTTCAAATTCTGCATGGAGTGAGATAAAATCCATCATTTTGTGGATGGAAGAGCAGGAACAGGTTTGGTTATTGGGTCCAAAATATCAATAATATAGGTGTTAATGCTTTATTAAATTATTTAGCTTTAAAAGACAATTCAGCTCCATTTTGATCACTTTTAACTACCAGTGGCAGAACTCTCTGTACTTTAAATAAAATTTAATAAACAACCAAATCCAAATGAGAAATTTGCCTCCTTCATGTTTTAATCCTGACTCTGAGTGAAACTAAAAAAAAAACAACCTAAAAGCAACCACTATGGGAGAATCCACATTTTCAGCTGCTTTCCCAAGCAGCAATCCAAAGGAATTATTATTATTATTATTATTATTATTTTATTTTAATTTTTATTTTTATTATTCCCTACTAATACAACTTCCCAATATTGGGTTAATAATAAGAACTGGACATAAAAGCAGGGACTCAACAAGAACATTAAGACCTAATTTGAAATAATGACCTTAAAGATAATGAGCAATTTAGAGCTTGGGCTAATTATTCCTCGAGATGTGGTTGCTCCCTCCCATGCTGACCTGAGGAACCACATAAAATGCAAATAAGCTGAGTTAAACCCTAATTAAAAATATTGCTGCAGGACACGAGCTGGAGCCACTGGAGAGGGATTTGATGCCACAGCAGCTTTTAAATCATCCATGAAATCATAAAAAAGGAAATTATTAAAGCTATGAGAATAAAAAAAGGCTATTTAAATAAAATTTTTGTCATCTGACTCTGATCCCATAATGGAAAAATCAGAGAATCCACAGGGAGAGGTTTTGTTTTTCTATCTTTTAGAAAGAAAAATCAAAATCTGAGACAATAAAAGATTGTGAAGGATGCAAAGTTTGTCACTGATAACCCTACATGCAAATTTCATTAAAAATAAAATAATAAAACTAAATTAAACTAGACTAAAATAAAATAAAATGAAATAAAATGCAGAATTTATTCCTATTTTTTTATATAAATATGTTAGAATTCAGGGGAAAGCTGAAAGAATTTGCCACAAAAAAAAAAAAAAGAGTGAGAGGCAGAATAAAGTGGAATTTTACAATAAAATCCATAAAAGTTAAGGAAAGGACAGCAGGGAACATAAAGCTGGATATAAAGGGAATAATGATGCCTGAATCCAATGCATGGACAGTATTTGTAAATAAAATCAAATTCCTTTGCAGGAGCATCAGAATTCCAACTTTTATCCCATGGATCCAAGTATTTTTAGAAGAACTACCAGGAAAGACAATTTGAAATTCAGAAACTGGAGATGTGAGCAGAAATGTAAGAATAAATAACAAATATTGCTCCAGTTTTGGGCACATGGAGCCAATCCCAGACATGGAATTCTGTCTCCCAAGCCCTGCCTGGATTTTGGAGCAATGTCATTTTATTTTCAGCTGCTTTAAGAATTCTTTCCACTGGAGAAAGAGGGAAAAGTGGATTTTAGTATTTGGGATCTCTGAAATTCTTTAACCACTCAAATGAGGAGTTCTGGAGGGTGTCTGGAAGTTTTGGGGGTTTTATTCCAACAGCAGAATGTAAAAATTAAACTGAGAAGATGGATCTGAGATGAAATTCCAAATCTCCTGAACACACTGTGGGTTCTCCCACTCCTCCTCCCCACCAGTCCCAAATTCCTGCAAAAACTGGATTTCAATAGAGCAGATTTGGGGTGACCAGGAGGGAACACTTGGCCATTGTTAATGAGGCAATTCTTGCTGATGATGCTCGTTCATCTCCCACCTTAACGACCACGGAGAATCCCTGCAGGCTCACAGCTGGGAAGGCACTGGGATGAACTGGGAATGAACTGGGATGCACTGGGGTGTACTGGGATGCACTGGGATGTACTGGGAAGCACCAGCCCAGCCCCACAGCTCACAGGCACTCAGGCACAGATGTCCCAGCAGAGAAGTTCCTCAGGATCCAGCCCCACACTCAGGATTCCTCATTCCTGCACCAAATCCCAAATCTGGGAAGGGCTCAGTTCCAGCCCCTCACTCAGGATTCCTCATTCCTGCTCCAAATCCCAGATCTGGGAAGGGCTCAGATCCAACCCCACACTCAGGGTTCCTCATTCCTGCCCCAAATCCCAAATCCGGGAAGGGCTCAGATGCAGCCCCACACTCAGGGCAGTGATGGGTTTCTCATTCCTGCTCCAAATCCCAAATCCAAGAAAGGCTCAGTTCCAGCCCCTCACTCAGGATTCCTCAATCCTGCTCCAAATCCCAAATCCAGGAAGAGCTCAGATCCAGCCCTGTGTCCAGGTTGCTCCAAATCCCAAATCTGGGAAGGGCTCAGATGCAGCCCCTCAGGGCTGTGATGGGTTCCTCATTCCTGCCCCAAATCCCAGATCTGGGAAGGGCTCAGATCCAGCCCCTCACTCAGGATTCTTCATTCCTGCTCCAAATCCCAAATCCAGGAAGGGCTCAGATGCAGCCCCGTGTTCAGGGCAGTGATGGGTTCCTCATTCCTGCTCCAAATCCCACACCCAGGAAAGGCTCAGATCCAGCCCTGTGTTCAGGCTGCTCCAAATCCCAGATCTGGGAAGGGCTCAGATCCAACCCCACATTCAGGGCAGCGATGGGTTCCTCATTCCTGCTCCAAATCCCAAATCCCAAATCCAAGAAAGGCTCAGTTCCAGCCCCTCACTCAGGATTCCTCATTCCTGCCCCAAATCCCAAATCTGGGAAGGGCTCAGATCCAGCCCTGTGTCCAGGTTGCTCCAAATCCCAAATCTGAGAAGGGCTCAGATCCAGCCCCACACTCAGGGCAGCGATGGGTTCCTCATTCCTGCTCCAAATCCCAAATCCCAAATCCAAGAAAGGCTCAGTTCCAGCCCCTCACTCAGGATTCTTCATTCCTGCTCCAAATACCAAATCCAAGAAAGGCTCAGATCCAGCCCTGTGTCCAGGTTGCTCCAAATCCCAAATCTGGGAAGGGCTCAGATGCAGCCCCTCAGGGCTGTGATGGGTTCCTCATTCCTGCCCCAAATCCCAGATCTGGGAAGGGCTGAGTTCCAGCCCCTCACTCAGGATTCCTCATTCCTGCTCCAAATCCCAAATCTGGGAAGGGCTCAGATCCAGCCCCTCACTCAGGATTACTCATTCCTGCCCCAAATTGAGTCCTGGAGGCCTCCAGCACCGAGGATTTCACTTGGCACCATCAAAATTCCCAAAGAGCACAGGGATGCCTCAAATCCTGACCATGATCTGGTTTGGAATGAACTCCACATTCCAAGGGGAATCCTTTGATCCAGGCTGCAATGAACTCCACATTCCAAGGGGAATGCTTTGATCCAGGCTGGAATGAATCCCACATTCCAAGCAGAATGCTTTTAAAGGATCCATTCGGTTCAGAATGAGCTCCACCTTCCACAGTGAATGCTTTTAAAAGATTGATCCAGTTCAGAATGAATTCCACATTCCAAGGAGAGTGCTCCTAAAGGATCGATGCTGTTCAGAATAAACTCCACATTCCACAGTGAATGCTTTTAAAAGATTGATCCAGTTCAGAATGAATTCCACATTCCAAGGAGAGTGCTCCTAAAGGATCGATGCTGCTCAGAATAAACTCAACATTCCACAGTGAATCCTTTTAAAGGATTGATCCAGTTCAGCATAAACTCCACACTCCATAGTGAATGCTCCTAAAGGATCAATCCAGGTTGGAATGAATCCCACATTCCAAGGAGAATGCTATTGAAGGATTGACCCAATTCAGAATAAACCCCACATTCCACAGTGAATGCTTTTAAAGGGTTGATCCAGTTCAGAATGAATTCCACTTTCCAAGGTGAACGATTCCAACTCCACATTCCAAGGAGAACGCTTTGATCCAGGCTGCAATGAATCCCACATTCCAAGCAGAATGCTTTTAAAGGATCCATCCGTTTCAGAATGAGCTCCACGGTTCCACAGTGAATGCTTTTAAAAGATTGATCCAGTTCAGAATGAACTCCACATTCCACGGTGAATCCTTTTAAAGGATTGATTCAGTTTGGAATTAATTCCACATTCCACAGTGAATGCTTTTAAAGGATTGATCCAGTTCAGAATGAATTCCACTTTCCAAGGTGAATGCTCCTAAAGGATCGATGCTGCTCAGAATGAATTCCACTTTCCAAGGTGAATGCTCCTAAAGGATCGATGCTGTTCAGAATAAACTCCACATTCCAAGGGGAATTCTTTGCTCCAGGCTGGAATGAGCTGCCCATTCCAAGGAGAATGCTCCTAAAGGATTGATCCAATTCAGAATAAACCCCACATTCCACAATGAATGCTGTTAAAGGATTGATCCAGCTCAGAATGAGCTCCACATTCCAAGGGGAATGCTCCTAAAGGATCGATGTTGCTCAGAATGAGCTCCACATTCCAAGGGGAATGCTCCTAAAGGATCGATGCTGCTCAGAATGAACTCCACATCCCAAGGAGAATGCTCCTAAAGGATCGATGCTGTTCAGAATGAACTCCACATCCCAAGGAGAATGCTCCTAAAGGATCGATGCTGCTCAGAATGAACTCCACATTCCAAGGAGAATGCTCCTAAAGGATCGATGCTGCTCAGAATGAACTCCACATTCCAAGGGGAATGCTCCTAAAGGATCGATGCTGCTCAGAATGAACTCCACATTCCAAGGGGAATGCTCCTAAAGGATCGATGTTGCTCAGAATAAACTCCACATTCCAAGGGGAATGCTCCTAAAGGATCGATGCTGCTCAGAATGAACTCCACATTCCAAGGGGAATGCTCCTAAAGGATCGATGCTGTTCAGAATAAACTCCACATCCCAAGGGGAATGCTCCTAAAGGATCAATGTTGCTCAGAATGAACCCCACATTCCAAGGGGAATGCTCCTAAAGGATCGATGCTGCTCAGAATGAACCCCACATTCCAAGGGGAATGCTCCTAAAGGATCGATGCTGTTCAGAATGAACTCCACATTCCAAGGGGAATGCTCCTAAAGGATCGATGCTGCTCAGAATGAACCCCACATTCCAAGGGGAATGCTTTTGCAGGGTCGATCAGGGTGGGAATGAGCTGCACGTTGCAGGGTGAATGCTTTAAAGGGAAGAGCAGAGCAGGGCAGGGATGGAGCTGCTGAAGGGCTGCAGCTCCCTCTGCTGAGCAGAGAGGACAGGGAAGGAGCACTTGGAAAGGGAATTCCTGCACAATCCCACATCCACACCGGGATACAAACACAATCCTGCCCCTCTGTTCAGGGTTCATCTTAACTGGAATTCTCTCCAAATTTCTGGGAATTTTCTGAGCCCTCTCAGGACTGTCAGCAGTGGAGCATTCCCCCTTTTCTTCTCCTTGGAATTCCCACTCTCTGCCAGGAATGTCTGGGAGTTTGTTGGATTTGGGGTGGTGTTTTCCCTCTGCAGATTTGGAAGAAGCTGCCTTGAGACCGTCCCATTCCCAGCTCCAAGAACACCAGGTTTAATTTGTGCCAGGAAAAAGCCAAAGTGTGGGATGTGACAGATATTCCCAAAGGATTCCCAGAGCTCTTGGAAAACATGGAATCACTGAGCTTGGGAAAGCCCCTGGAGCCCAACCCAGCAGTGCCAAGTGCCACATCCACGGGGCTGTGAAATTCTCCAGGGATGGACAAACCTTCCCCTGGGAATTTTCCCAATTTCCAACCTAAACCTTCCTGCAACTTCTGCAGTGTCCTTCCTGCAGGTTTTTAGGATCTGCCCCAGCATGAGCTCATTTCCACGGGCTCAGTCCTGCAGGAACTGCTCCAGCCTGGATCCCTTTTCCATGGGCTCAGTCCTTCAGGAACTCCCCTCCCATCCAACCCATCCCAAGATTTTCAGGTTAAAATGGAAAATCCGCTCCAAATTTAGATAAAACCTGGGGCAGATCTCTCTTCCAGAGCAATCTAGCAATTTTAAAATAAACCTGAATATTCAAATAATTCACCTTTTTTCCCCCAAATCCTATTTTGAGGCAGACAAGGAAACTCAATTTTGGATGGATTTGGCATCACTCAGTCACTCTTGGGATAAAAGCAAAAGGAACATTCCTGACTTTGGGAGTCCCTTGGGAGCTGCTCAGGAAAAAAAATTTCCAGGCTCCCAGGAACATTTTGGGCTCTCCCAAAATGATAAAAATGCCCAATTAACAACTTTTAATTGCTCTTGTTAGACTCCATTCCATCAGGAATTAACTTGGGAAGCGAGGCTGAATTTCCAGTAATTCCTCCCTTCCCTCTTTGGGCTTTGTTTTATTCCCTCTCAATAATTTTGTATTAATAACCAGTTTTTTTATTTTGTATTTTATCCTTTTCCTCTTGGTGCAGGATAAAGTCGTAAGGATCTGTAAAATTCCATTTTTTATTCCCATGGAAAAGGGATCCAGGCTGGAGCAGTTCCTGCAGGACTGACCCCATATAAAGGAGCTCGTCCTGGATCCAACAAAACATCCCAAAATATTTTTTTTATACCTTAAACCCCAGAGTTATTTCCATTTCCTACAGCAAACCTTTCAAGTTTGGGATCATCTCTCAGATCAGGAATTTCAGTACAAGTGGGGAATTCCCATCACTTCTCCAACTTTATTTTTAGAAAAAAAACCAAACTAAAAAATGTGGGTGAGGAATATTTAAGCTCCTTGAGGTTTTAGATGAGGTGAAGCTTTAGGTCAAAATGAGGAAAATCAGGATTTTCCTCCTTTCCCTGAAAACACCAAAACAAAACCTCCCTGATGCTCCCCAGCCTTTAACTCCCTGTGGATGCTGATTTCCAATGTCCCTGACTCAAACCAAGATTATTAAAAATTCAGGAAATACCAGCAGTGATCTGCTCTGGGAAAAGGGAGAACAATTAGGAAAAGCTTTTAAACCCTGCTTTGATTAATAAATCACTCAAGGATGGAATTTCAGAGGAAAGAACAACTCAAAACCTCAGCAAATATAAAATTTTCCATATCCAGACGTTGATCCAGGTGATGAAAGGCCTGACTGGAAAACAAGAATTAGGAATTATTGCCCAAATCCACAAAAATACAGGGATTGCTGAAAATCTGGGACAGAAGGATGGGATCAAAGCCTGGAGGAAAAAATTCCAGAGGCTGCAGGAGCTCCATGCAGGCACGAGGGGGAGTGAGACCTCTGTGGAAAAATCCCAAAATTTTCATGGATGGAGGAAAACAGCAAAAACCCAGAGAGGCTCTGAGGAGAATTTGTCAGGATTTCTTCCAGCTGGGAATGCCAGCAGCTTTTGGGAAAGATTGGGAATAAAAGATTTGGATTGAATTGGGAGGGGAGGGGGGATGTGGTGTCCTGGTGTTCCCAAACTGCACATCCCCACCAAAAATTCCACATCTCCCCTTCCCCTGAAATCCCAAATCCCAAATCCTGGAGTGTGTCCAGGGCAGGGAATGGAGCTGGTACAAATGGAATTGTGATGCTGGGACAAGAATCAGAGATGGAAATTTGGGAAGAGAGAACCAGGAGATCTGCTCAGGATTTGGGGTGTGGTGGGAAGAGAAGGGTTAAAAAATTAAATTAAATGATAAATCAGGACTTTGGGGTTAAATGTCCCTGGCTAAAGGAGGAAAAGGTCAGGAATGGTGAAAATTCCACGTTGGGAAAAAATCATGGAAACACAGAGCTGAGCTCAGTGAGCAGCCTGGTCTGGTGGGAGGGGGAATTTCTGCTGGAAAATGGAATTTCTGCTGGAAAATCAAATTTTTGATGGGAGGTGGAAATTCTGGTAGAAAGTGGAAATTCTGCTTGTAAATTTGAATGTCTGGTGGAAGGTGGAATTTCTGGTGGAAAACTGAATTTCTGGTAGAAAGTGGAATTTCTGCTGGTAAATTTGATTTCTACTGGAATTTCTGGTGGAAAATAAAATTTCTGCTGGAAAATGGAGTATCTATTGGGAAACTGAATTTCTGCTGAAATTTCTGCTGGAAAATGGAATTTCTGGTGGAAAATAATATTTCTGGTGAAATTCCTGGTGGAACATTGAATTTCTGATGGAATTTCTGGTGGAAGGTGAATTTCTGATGGAAAATGGAATTTCTGCTGGAAAATTGAATTTCTATTGGAATATCTGCTGGGAAACGGAATTTCTGCTGGAAAATAGAATTTCTGATAGAATTTCTGGTGAAAGGTGGAATTTCTGCTGGAAAATGGAATTTCTGGTGGGAAATGGAACTTCTACTGGAAAATTGAATTTCTGATGGAATTTCTGGTGAAAAATTGAATTTCTGCTGGGAAATGGAATTTCTGCTGGAATTTCTGCTGGAAAATAGAATTTCTGCTGAAATATCTGGTGGAAAATGGAATTTCTGATGGAATTTCTGCTGGAAAATGGAATTCCTGCTGGAAAATAAAATTGCTGCTGGAAAATAGAATTTCTGCTGGGAAATGGAATTTCTGCTGAAATTTCTGCTGGAAAATGGAATTTCTGCTGGAATTTCTGATGGAAAATTGAATTTCTGCTGAAATTTCTGCTGGAAAATGGAATTTCTGATGGAATTTCTGGTGAAAGGTGGAATTTCTGCTGGAAAATGGAATTTCTGCTGGAAAATGGAATTTCTGCTGGAATTTCTGCTGGAAAATGGAATTTCTGATGGAATTTCTGCTGGAAAATGGAATTTCTGCTGGAATTTCTGCTGGAAAATGGAATTTCTGCTGGAGAATGGAACTTTTGCTGGAATTTCTTCTGGAAAAGGGAATTGCTGCTGCCAAGTGGAACTCCTGCAGGGGTGCCAGGGAACCCTGGGATGCTCGGGTGGGGAGAGACCCTGACCCAGCCATGGTGACACCAGGGTGCCCCAGGCAGGGCCAGGGCTGGCTCCAGCTCTGGCACTCCTGAGCCTGGACTAAAAGAGCTCCTGAGTTAATGAGTTAATGAATTTAATCACTGGAGCTTGGGAGTGACAGCCCAGAGCTGCCTGAGCTGCTGCTCTCCCGTGGGAATGGAGTGAGGGGGAGGGGAGGGGAGGGAAAAACCCTCTAAAGCCGGGATGAAGGATTGGGGACACAAATCCAGCTGTTCCCTGGGGTTTGTCACTGTTCAGGAGCAGCAGGGCAGAGGGGATGCAAAGAGCAGAACAGCTGGAACATGGAGAATAAACCCAGCCTGTCATTAACAGTGCTCAGAAATCTGCACTAAGCCAGGCCTTGATAAACCAGGTTTAATTCCAGAGTGTGGAACAGCAGAGCACAGGTGATTCAAGGCAAGATCAGAGCAGTTGGAGCATGGAGAATAAACTCATCTCTGATTAATACTGTTCAGAAATTTGCACTAAGCCAGGCCTTGTTAAGCCAGGTTTAATTCCACAGGGTTGAAAAAACTGGAGCAGAGGGGATCCAAAGAGCAGAACAGCTGGAACATGGAGAATAAACCCATCTCTCATTAATACTGCTCAGAAATCTGCACTAAGGCAGGCCTTGGTAAACCAGGTTTAACTCCAGAGTGTGGAACACGGGGTACAAACTCATTGTCTCATTAATACTGCTCAGAAATCTGCACTGCACATTCCCATAAATTTGAGGGGATTTATAAGATTGGAACCCAAGGAAACATTCCCATAAATTTATAGAATTTATAGGATTGGAACCCAAGGAAACATTCCCATAAATTTATAGAATTTATAGGATTGGATCCCACTGCAATTTCCATAAACCTATAGGGATTTATAGGATTGGAACCCACTGCACATTCCAATAAATTTATAGGGGATTTATAGGATTGGAACCCAAGGAAACATTCCCATAAATTTATAGGGATTTATAGGATTGGAACCCCAGGGGGACATCCATAAATTTATAGGGATTTGTAGGATTGGAACCCCAGGGGACATCCATAAATTTATAGGGATTTACAGGATTGGATCCCACTGCAATTTCCATAAATTTATAGGGATTTATAGGATTGGGACCCAAGGAAATATTCCCATAAATTTAGAGGGATTTATAAGATTGGATCCCCAAGGAAACATTCCCATAAATTTATAGAATTTACAGGATTGGAACCCACTGCACATTCCCATAAATTTATAGGGGATTTATAGGAATTTGATCCTATTTTCTTGCTCCCTTTCCCTGTGGCAGCAAAACCTGGGATTTATCCTTTATTTACTTATTTATTTTTATTCTTTTATACTATTACTTTTATTTTAACCAAACCCAACCATGGAAAAAACCAAAAATTTCTCTTTGAAATTATCCTGGGAAGCTCCAAAAGGGATTCATAAACCCAAAAGGAATGAGAGGAGCAGGTGAATCAATTAAAGGGGATTTTTATTTTTTTTTTAATGTGTATTAAAAGATCAAGGAGGATGTGAAAATGAGATTAATGAGGGATTACTAACGAGCCTCCCTCTGGAAGAGCTGACAGCTCCCAAGGAAAAAATGAATTTTTCCTCCCACATCCTGCAATGGGATCCACGGGGGCGACAGCAACATGAAATTGGTTTTTTGTGGAGTTAGGATCCCAAAAATGCACTGAATGGTTTCAATGGTTACCTGAATTATTGAACTTTTTGGAATTTTTCAATTTTTTTTATTTTTTCCATGATTTCAGGCAGGATGTGCTCCCAGCTTTGCTGCCAGAGCAAGGTCTGAATTTTTGGAATTTTTTGGAATTTTTCAATGATTTCAGGCAGGATCTGTTCCCACTGAAACCCAGACCAAGGGTATGAATTTTTGAATTTTTTAAAATATTTGAATTATTTCAGGCAGGATGTGTCCCCACTGAAATCCCAGAGCAGGGTCTGAATTTTCAATTTTTTTTTATTTTTTCCATGATTTCAGGCAGGATGTGCTCCCAGCTTTGCTGCCCACTGAAATCCCAGAGCAAGGTGTGAATTTTTGAATTTTTTGGAATTTTTCAATTATTTCAGGCAGGATTTATTCCCACTGAAAACCCAGAACAAGGTCTGAATTTTTGAATTTTTTTTTAATTTTTCAATTTTTTTTTATTTTTTTCCATGATTTCAGGTAGGATGTGCTCCCAGCTTTGCTGCCCACTGAAATCTCAGAGCAAGGTCTGAATTTTGGAATTTTTAAAAATTTTTCAATGATTTCAGGCAGGATTTATTCCCACTGAAATCCCAGAGCAAGGTCTGAATTTTTTTATTTTTTTGGAATTTTTGAATTATTTCAAGCAGGATGTGTTCCCACTGAAAACCCAGACCAAGGTCTAAATTTTTAAATTTTTTGGAATTTTTGATTTTTTTTGAATTTTTCAACGATTTCAGGCAGGATGTGTTCCCACTGAAATCCCAGAGCAGGGTCTGAATTTTCAATTTTTTTTATTTTTTCCATGATTTCAGGCAGGATGTGCTCCCAGCTTTGCTGCCCACTGAAATCTCAGAGCAAGGTGTGAATTTTTTGAATTTTTTTGGAATTTTTCAATGATTTCAGGCAGGATTTATTCCCACTGAAATCCCAGAGCAAGGTCTGAATTTTTGAATTTTTTTTGGAATATTTTGAATTATTTCAAGCAGGATGTGTTCCCACTGAAATCCCAGATTTTGGGATAAATAACAATGACAAAACCTCGAGTTTGCAGCAGAACTTGGTGTCCTTTTCCAGCTTTTCCAGATCCTGTATCCCACTCCAATCTGGTTTCCTCCCATCTGCTCACCCATCCCCTTTCTGTACTAATACAAAATAATTAAAGGGAAAAAAAAATAAAAATAAATCACTCTGGAAACCAATGCTCCACATTCAGTTCTCCACCAAAAAAAAAAAAAAAAAAAATCACTGTTTAAAGCTAAATTCAGCTTTTATTTCACTGAGCTTGCCATGATTTCCTTGGATTTGTGGAAAATTTCCCCAATTTTAGCCCAAAATCTGAATTTTTTGGGATGCAAAGAGCCTAAAAGTGCTGAAAACACAGCAGGGAGAATTTCCCAGCTCGTCCAGTGAAGGATTTTTGGGTGAATCAGTCAAAATTAACAAAAAAAAAATTAATTTATTGCTGATGGTTTTCTGTGGGGGCAGAAGAAAATCTTGAATTTATAAAAAGCAAGGACTGGGAACAGGGATAATTAACAGGAATTAATTAACAGAGCATTAGTCACATTCTGCTGGGGAAAGGGTTGAGAGCTGCAAGATCTTGGAAAAAAAATAAAAAATAAAAATCCATCCCAGCTGCTGCTTGATTTGGGGTTAGAAAATAAAATAAAAGGTTTTTTCTGGGGCTGCCCAAAGGGGAATTTTTAATTTGGAGGTTTTTAGAAATGAGGGACTCAGGAGCAGTGGGGTCATTCACAGCTGGGTGGGAGTTTTTGGGTGGGAAAATGGAGAGTTTGGGGTTTTTGGGTGGGAAAATGGAGAGTTTGGGGTTTTTGGGTGGGATCATGGAGCAGTTTTGGGTTTTTTAGGTAGGATCATGGAGAGTTTTGGGATTTTGGGTGGGATCATGGAGAGTTTGGGTTTTTTGGGTGGGAAAAAGGAGAGTTTGGGATTTTTGGGTGAGATCATGGACAGGTTTGAGATTTTTGGGTGGATCATGGAATGGTTTGGGATATTTGAGTGGGATCATGGAGAGGTTTAGGTTTTTTGGGTTGGATCATGGGGAGGTTTGGGATTTTTGGGAGGGATCATGGAGAGGTTTGGGGTTTTTGGGTGGGAAAATGGAATGGTTTGGGGTTTTTGGGTGGGAAAATCGAGAGTCTGGGATTTTTGGGTGGATCATGGAGAGTTTGGGGTTTTTGGGTGGGAAAATGGAGAGTTTGGGTTTTTGGGTGGGAAAATGGAATGAATTTGGGTTTTTTGGGTGGGATCATGGAATGGTTTGGGATTTTTGGGTGGGAAAATGGAGAGTTTGGGATTTTTGGGTGGGATCATGGAGAAGTTTGGGGTTTTTTTGGCTGGGAAAATGAAGAAGTTTGGGATTTTTGGGTGGGATCATGGAGAAGTTTGGGGTTTTCTTGGCTGGGAAAATGAAGAAGTTTGGGAGTTTTTGGGTGGGATCATGGAATGATTTGGGTTTTTGGGTGGGATCATGGAGCAGTTTGGGATTTTTGGGTGGGATCATGGAATGATTTGGGTTTTTGGGTGGGATCATGGAGCAGTTTAGGTTTTTGGGTGGGATCATGAAGAGTTTGGGATTTTTGGGTGGATCATGGAATGGTTTGGGATTTTTTGATTGGGAAAATGGAGAGTTTGGGGTTTTGGGTGGGATCATGGAATGGTTTGGGTTTTTTTGGGTGGATCATGGAGAGGTTTGAGTTTTTTGTGGGATCATGGAATGATTTGGGATTTTTGGGTGGGAGCATGGAGTGGTTTGGGGTTTTTGGGTGGGATTATGGAGAATTTGGGGTTTTTTGGGTGGGATCATGGAGTGATTTGGCATTTTTGGGTGGGAGCATGGAATTTTTTTGTTTGGGATCATGGAGAGGTTGGGGTTTTTTCAGATTTTATATCACATTTACTCTGATTTACAGAGATTCCCTCATCCCATCCCACCCCATCCCACCTCAGGAACTGGGAGATTTCTGCCAAAAAAAGCTAAAATGAGAATTCTGATCTTTCCCAAGATCCCAGCAATTTTGCTTCTGGAGATTAAAAACATTTTTTTTTTAACAACAACAAAAAAATCCTGTCTGGAGCAGCCAGATTTTTACATTTTTTACTGTTAAATGCATCTAAAATACAGAATGTGTGTAGAATGATGGTTATTTCCCAACTTAAATAAATAAATCTAAAATTCCAATAATTTCTCACAAGGTAAAAGGTGATTCCTCATCCTTCTGACAAAAAAAAAATCTGGTTTAAAGGCAGGATCTTGGCTCTGCACCACGTTCCCAAATTAATTTGGGAGAGGAGAAAAAGGTCAAGGCAAAAAAATCACATTAATGGTAATTTTTTCATCCTCCTCCATCCAAGCCTTTGATTTTTTTTTATTCCTCATGCCCTGAGTGTCAGAAAATATTTCAGTAAATGAGATTAAAACTCATTGCTGCTCCTTCCCTTTGCCAAAACCTCAAATCCGAGTGAGATCTGGAAAAGATTTTTATTATTATTGAAATAATCCAGCTGGGAATTTATTAAGTTCATATCAAAGTCAAAAATCAAAGTGGATTCAGAGGAAATTGGCTGTGCTGGGGAAACTGGGGATGTGCAGGGGCTGAAGGGAAGAGAATTTCATGGAATGTTGTTCGTGTGGCACAGAAAACAGGGAATGCTGGGGGGAATCATCCCAACGTTTTTGGGGTGCTTGGGGGGATTTTTGGGGATATTTGTGTTCAGTTTTGGGATATTTGGGTTGGATTTTTGGGGTATTTGGGTTGGATTTTTGAAATATTTTTGTTGGATTTTTGGGGTATTTGGATTGGACTTTTGGGATATTTGGGTTGGATCTTTGGGGTATTTGGGATAGTTGGGTTGGATTTTTGGGATATTTGAGTTGGATATTTGGTGTATTTGGTTTGGATTTTTGGGATATTTGTGTTTGAGTTTTGGGATATTTGGGTTGGATATTTGGGATATTTAGGATATTTGGGTTGGATATTTGGGTTGGATTTCTGGGATATTTGGGATATAGGAGTTGGATTTTTGGGGTATTTGGGTTGGATATTTTTGGGATATTTGGGTTGGATTTTTGGGTTGGCTTTTTGGGATATTTGGGTTGGATTTTTGGAATATTTGGGTTGGATTTTTGGGATATTTGAATTGGATTTTTGGGATATTCGGGTTGGATTTTTGGGATATTTGGGTTGGCTTTTTGGGATATTTGGGTTGGATTTTTGGGTTGGCTTTTTGGGATATTTGGGTTGGATTTTTGGAATATTTGGGTTGGATCTTCGGGGTCTTTAGGATATTTGGGTTGGATTTCTGGGATATTTGGAATATAGGAGTTGGATTTTTGGGATATTTGGGTTGGATTTGGGATATTTGGGTTGGATTTTTGGGATATTTGAATTGGATTTTTGGCATATTCGGGTTGGATTTTTGGGATATTTGGGTTGGATTTTTGGGATATTTGAATTGGATTTTTGGCATATTCGGGTTGGATTTTTGGGATATTTGGGTTGGATTTTTGGATTATTGGGAAATTTGGGTTGGATTTCTGGGATAATTTGGTTGGATATTTGGGTTGGATTTCTGGGATATTTGGGATATTGGAGTTGGATTTTTGGGATATTTGGGTTGGGTTTTTGGGATAATCCCCTCATGGAAAGGATTGCCAGAGCTACCACTGAATTTACAAAATCCCAGCCTCCAAAACACCAAAAAAAAAAATCCCAAAATATCCCAAAATTCCCCAAATCCAAGCTCTTCCTGCAGAATCTCCCCCCTGATTTCTCCAGCCTCAATTTGGCTGCTGTGGAAGGTAAATCATCATTTTCCTCAATTTTTCCAGCAAAAATTTGGACTTTTTTTTCCCCAACAACTCCCCTTGAGAGTCCTCCAAGGGTTCAGTAAAATAACTCTGGAAAACCAACAAATTTCTTTTTTTCTGTGTTTTCCTCACTCCAAAACAAAATTTTTGTTGCATCAGAGAATCATGGAATTTGGGTGGGAAGGGATCTTAAATTTGGATTTTTTTTTTTTTCCCACCAGGGTGCTCTAAGCTGACCTGGGACACTTCCAGGGATGGAAAATCCACAATTTCTGGATAAAACTCCATTTCTCATGATAAATTCCCATCTCTCAAGCTAAATTTCCATTTTCCACAATGAAATTCCATCTTCCACCACCAAATTCTGTTTTTCACTAAAAAATTCCATCTTCCACCCACAAAATTCCATTTTCCACCACAAAAATTCCACCATCCATGGTAAAATTCCATTTCCCACAACAAATTTCCATCTTCCACCTCAAAATTCCATCTTCCACCACAGATTTCCATTTCTCCTGACAAATTTCAATTTTCCATCACAAAATTCCATTTCCCACTGCAAAATTCCATTTTCATGATGAAATTCCATCTTCCACCACAAAATTCAATTTTTTGCTAAAAAAAATTCCATCTTCCACCACAAAATTCAAATTTTACTTAAAAAAAAAATCCATCTTCCACCATAAAATTCCATCTCCCAAGATAAAACTCTATTTTCCAATGCCAAAATTCCATCTTCCACCAAAAAATTTGATTTCTCACAACAAAACTCCATCTCCCAAGACAAAAATCCATTTTCCACCACAAATTTCCTTTTCTCATGAAAAATTTCTATTTTCTAAGATGAAATTCCATCTTCCACCACAAAATCCCAATTTCCACCACAAATTTCCATTTCTCATGACAAATTTCAATTTTCCACAATGAAATTCCATTTCCCACCACAAAATTTTAATTTTCCATGATGAAATTCCATTTTCCACCAGAAAAATTCCCCTTTCCATGACAAATTTCCATCTCTCACCACAAATTCAAATTTCTTATCACAAAATTCAATTTTCCATTATGAAATTCCACCTCTCACCAAAAATTTCAATTTCTCATCACAAAATTCCATTTCTCATCACAAAATTCCATTTCTCATCACAAAATTCCATTTCCCACTGCAAAATTCGACTTTCCATGACAAATTTCCATTTTCCACCACAAATCTCCATTTCTCAAGGCAAATTTCAATTTCCCACTGCAAAAATTCCATTTCCCACTGCAAAATTCCATTTCCCACTGCAAAAATTCCATTTCCCACTGCAAAAATTCCATTTCCCACTGCAAAAATTCCATTTCCCACTGCAAAAATTCCATTTCCCACTGCAAAAATTCCATTTCCCACTGCAAAAATTCCATTTCCCACTGCAAAAATTCCATCTTCCACCACAAATTTCCATTTCTCATGACAAATTTCAATTTTCCATGATGAAATTCCATCTGTCACCACAAAATTCCATCTCCCAAGATAAAAAAAAATCCATTTTCCACACCCAATTTCCATTTCCCACCACAAATTTCCACCTCCCACTTTCTCTGGCCCCTTCCTGACGAGGCCAAAACTCAAGAGGTCAGTTGGGGATAAATAAATAAATGAATCAAAAGTAATTAAAAAGCAAAATTGCCTCTTGTTCTGCTCTGAGCTCACCCAGGGGAAACGAGGCCAGGCATGACGAGGGTGATTAATTTGCTGCTTGATATTTGCCATAAATTGGCCAAGAATTAAAAAAAAACAGGGAAAAAACTCAGCCATGCATGAATTTCTGAGTGAGGAATGAGATTTCTTGCAGAATTTTGATGTGGAGAGATGATAATAAATAATTAAAATAAGAATAATAAAAATTATTGGAGGCTGGGGGGATTCAGAGTCCAGGATCCCAAAATTCCATCCATGTTTTCCCTCAGGGTTTCACTATAAAATAATGGAAATTATGGATGGAACAAGCAGGGACAGGACAAAAAACAATCAGCTTAAAGTCAATTATTGAGGAATTCTCCATCCAACTAATCCAAATAAACTCAAAAGCTCAGCAGATTTTTTAATTAAGGTGAAATTAAAGCGAATACTTTGATTTTTGGATCAGAAAAATTCCAGGAGAGGGAGCTGGGATAAGGGATGGAGGGGCAGGACACAGGGAATGGCTTCAGACTGGGGAAAAGGGAAATTTGGGAATTCCTGGCTGGGCTGGAATTGCCAGAGAAGCTTTGGCTGCTCCTGGATGCCTGGATGTGCCAGGTGGGACATGGGGACAGTGGGAGGTGTCCCTGTCATGGCAGGGGGCACTGGAGGGGATCTGGGGTCATTTCCTACCCAAAAAACCCCAAATCATTCCATGATCCCACCCCAAAAACCCCAAACGATTCATGATCCCACCCAAAAACCCCAAACCATTCATGATCCCACCCCAAAAACCCCAAACGATTTCCATGATCCCACCCAAAAAACCCAAACCATTCCAAGATCCCACTCAAAAACTCAAACCATTCCATGATGCCACTGAAAACCCCAAACCATTCCATGATCCCACCCCAAAAACCCAAACTACTCATGATGCCACTGAAAACCCCAAACCATTCCATGATCCCACCCAAAAAACCAAAACCATTCCAAGATCCCACCCAAAAACTCAAACCATTCCATGATCCCACTCAAAAAACCCTAAACTCTCCATTTTCCCACCCAAAAAACCCCAAATCATTCCATGATCCCACCCAAAAAACCTAAACCATTCCATGATTCCACCCCAAAAACTCAAACCATTCCATGATCCCACTCAAAAAATCCCAAACTCTCCATTTTCCCACCCAAAAAACCCAAACTATTCCATGATCCCACCCAAAAACCCAAACTGCTCCATGATCTCACCCAAAAACCCAAACCACTCCATGATCCCACCCAAAAAACCCAAACCATTCATGATCCCACCCAAAAAACCCAAACCATTCATGATCCCACCCAAAAAACCCAAACCATTCATGATCCCACCCAAAACCCCCAAACCATTCCATGATCCCACCCAAAAAACCCAAACTTCTTCATTTTCCCACCCAAAAACCCAGAACCATTCCATGATTCCACCCAAAAAACCAAACCATTCATGATCCCACCCAAAAATCCCAAATCATTCCATGATCCCACTCAAAAAACCCAAACCATTCCATGATCCCACTCAAAAAACCCAAATCATTCCATGATCCCACTCAAAAAAACCTAAATCATTCCATGATCCCACTCAAAAAACCCCAAACCATTCCATGATCCCACCCAAAACCCCCAAACCATTCCATGATCCCACCCAAAAAACCCAAACTTCTTCATTTTCCCACCCAAAAACCCAGAACCATTCCATGATTCCACTCAAAAAAACCCAAACCATTCCATGATCCCACCCAAAACCCCAAAGCCAAGGCCAGGTTGGAGCAGGGACAGTGGGAGGTGTCTGTGGTGGCACTGGGGGGGCTCTGGGGTCATTCCCACCCAAACCATCCCAGGATTCTGTGGCTGACACAACCCCCAACACCTTTCCTCCTGCTGGATAAAAAGCAAAATTCCCAATGTTTCCAAAGGTTTTGGGTTTTCCAGCCTGCTGGGGGAGCAGCTGGAGCCCATCCTGCAGCCCAGCCCCAGGAGCAAAGTGTGCCTGGAATGAATTCCACACAAACAACAGAGGGCAGGACACAAAGGACAAACAGAGAGGAGAAAAAGCAGCTCCACAAAGGACAAACAAAAAGGAGAAAAAGCTCCAGAAAGGACAAACAAAAAGGAGAAAAAGCAGCTCCACAAAGGACAAACAGAGAGGAGAAAAAGCAGCTCTGAGGCCCCAGAGAACAAGGAGAGCTTTGTCTGAGCTGAGCTCCACAGGTCTGCACACACCTACTCACTTTTCCTCAAGTAACCCAATCTGAAAATCCCACCCCAAATCATTTGATGAATCAGCCAGAGCATCACCATCTGAATTTCAGCTCCAAACAAGTTTTTGGTTGGATTTTTCACGGGGTTGACACAAGCAGGAATCACTGTCTCAGCAGTTCCCTCGTATCCAGAGCGGGGTGAGACACCCAAAAATGTATCACAAAATGCTTTACATGTTCAGGCAGCCCTGTGACTCATCTGTGGTCATTCTGCTGCAGAGAAACCAGAAAATGTTTCAGCTTATTTATATTAAAAATTAAAATTAAAAAAAAAAAAAGTCAAGAGAAGAATGAGAAGCAAAGAACAGAAAGTTCTTGGCACTCAGAGTTACCAACAGCTCCTCTGCTGTGGTGAGCAGATAAGCCAAGGCTGGTGCAGGATTCCTTCCCTGGAATCACCCAAAATAATCCTGCAGTCAGGGCTGCAGAGTGCATCTCAGAGCTCTGCCCTGCCCAAAGAACCCGACTGCACTGCAGAGACTCCCACAAAAATGGCATTTCCAAGCAATGCCCTGCAGAACTTCAGAGCTGCACAATTCTGCCAGACACTCCTATGGGTGCTTGAGTCATCGCCCATTTGATTTGAGAGAGAAAAAAAAACTGGTTTAGAAGGAACTAAAAGCCTTTTCTTTTTCATCTGGGGGTTGTTTCCTTTTGAAAAGCTCCAAAGATATCCTGGAACAGCGTGAGCACAGCTGGGAGCAAACACCCTCCACAGCCGAGTGCTCCTTGCCATCCTCTCAGGATCCACCCCCTCCCTGAACTCCTCAGATGTCAGGAAATGAATCCCTGGGACTGCCCTGGAGCAGGGCTTGGAGGGGATGCTGCAAGTTTGGGGCTGGGAATGGCAGGAAACAAATCTGGAGCAGGGAAGAATGAAGAAGAGGGAGATGCCAGACAACAAGCTCTGCTGCAATATTGAGTGGATGGTGATTTCATCTCTCCTGGAATTGCAAATCATCTCCAAACAGCACAGCACAAACAAAAAATTAAAATTAAACAACAAAAAAATTAAAATTCTGATTCTTTCAGATTGCCTGGGCTTGGCAGTGAGGGGGATTTGCACAGGGTCACCCTAAACCACCCTAACTCTTGTGGGCAGGATTTCCTGCTCTCCTTTCCCTGCTCTGACACCTCCCCCACCCCATCATGGGAAGGGACCCCAGAGCCCCCCTGCCATGGCAGGGACACCTCCCCTGGCCCAGGTGCAGCCTGGAGCCAGAGCCTCTGTGCTGGATGGACCCCAGACCCCTCCTGGGCACAGCTGGTGTCCCCTGGGTGCTCCCTCTGCTCATGGGGTGAGATCTGGGCTGCTCATGCCTTGGCTTTCAGCTCTTCTGTGTTTCAGGATCTCTGCTGCTTGGTGTGCAACTCTGAAACTTCACATTGGGTGTTGTGAGGTCTCTTCACAGGGAGTTAAAACAATTCCTTCCTAGACAGAGAACCAAGCACCCAAAAACAGAAATAATGGTGAGGGGAAGGGGCAAGCCAGGGCTGGGACTCCATAACCCGGGGCTGTGGTTGGATAATTAACCCCAGTATGTAATGAACCAAAACTTATAAAAGTGTAACACTCGTGACCAGGCTCCAGCTTGGCTTGGATTTGGGTGTAACCCCAGCCAGGCTCAAGTGAATCCTTCCAATAAATCCCTATTTTATTCCTTTTGCTCTGCCTGGTCTCTGTTCCAGCTCAGCCTTTCCAGGCATCACTGGCACATCCATGGTGAAGGCCAGACCACAACACGAGAGCACCAAACACACAGAATTAAAAACCCTCCAGATTAAAAAAACCCTTCAGAATAAAAAAAACCCCTCCAGAATTAAAAACTCTCCAGAATAAAAAAACCCCTTCAGAATTAAAAACCCCTCCAGAATTAAAAACCCTTCCAGAATTAAAAACCCTTCCAGAATTAAAAACCCTTCCAAAATTAAAAAACCCTCCAGAATTAAAAACCCCTCCAGAATAAAAAAAACCCTTCAGAATAAAAAAAACCCTTCAGAATAAAAAACCCCTTCAGAACAAAAAATACCCCTCCAGAACAAAAAAACCCTCCAGAACAAAAAAGCCCCTTCAGAATAAAACACCCTCCTGCAGCTCCCAGCAGTGCCCATCTCCCATCTGCAGCCCCAGGGGCTCCCCAAACCCTGCAAGCCCCGATCTGCAGCTGGGCCTGCACCCCAAAATGCCTCAGGGCTCCCCCATGACTCTTGTCTGCTCCTGTTGGTGCTGGGCCTGCAGGAGCAGCTCCCAAAATCTGGGAGCACACAGGGCTTCCCCAAAATCCTGCAGCACACACAGCTCCCCAAAATCTGGGAGCACACAGGGCTCCCCAAAATCCTGCAGCACACATGGAACCCCAAATCCTGCAGCACACACAGCTCCCCAAAATCCTGCAGCACACAGGGTACCCCAAATCCTGCAGCAGACACAGCTCCCCAAAATCCACAGCACACACAGCTCCCCAAATCTGAGGGCACACACGGCTCCCCAAAATCTGGGAGCACACACAGCTCCCAAAATCCAGCAGCATACATGGGTCCCCAAAATCTGGGAGCACACAGGGCTCCCTAAAAGCCTGCAACACACATGGTACCCCAAATCCTGCAGGACATAGAGCTCCCCAAAATCTGGGAGCACACACAGCTCCCAAAATCTGGGAGCACACACAGCTCCCAAAATCTGGGAGCACACAGGGCTCCCCAAAATCCTGCAGCACACACGGCTCCCAAAATCCTGCAGCACACACGGCTCCCCAAAATCTGGGAGCACACAGGGCTCCCCAAAATCCTGCAGCATACATGGAACCCCAAATCCTGCAGCACACACAGCTCCTCAAATCTGGGAGCACACAGGATACCCCAAAATCCACAGCACACACAGGGCTCCCCAAATCCCGCAGCACACACAGCTCCCCAAAATCCACAGCACACACAGGATACCCCAAAATCTACAGCACACACAGCTCCCCACGATGCTTTCAATTTTAGCCTTTCCATTTTCCCCATTCTGCTCTGCATTATTCCATAACTCTGAATTCCATATAAAATATCAGCAGTTCTCACAGTTTAATCACACAGAACCCCAGAAGCAAGAGCCATTGCAGCTTTGGGTATAGAAAGTATCATTTACACAAAAAGTGCAAACAACAGAGAACTGAGGAGAGCAATCGGGCAGGATGGGATTTCACCACCTGGAGCTGCAATTGGACAATTAACCCCAAATTAATCCTTATCAAAGTGTGAAACTCGTGACTCTGAGTCCATCCTGGGTGCGGCCCTGCCCGGGGTGAATCCTTTGAACCCTTTTAATGACGGGGCCCATCCCAAAACCAAAACCCCAAAACCACCCTGGGAACAGCCTCTCCTTCCCAGCTGCATTCCCCGAACCTCTCCTCTCCCTCCTGGGAGACTCAACTTCACAATTTCAAACTAGCTTGGATTTCTGCAATTTTTCTCTCCTTTTCTTTTTCCTCCTACTCTGGATCAATTTGGACCAGGTTCAGTTTCAACATTCTGGGCTCCAGACTGTAGGAAAGGTTTTTACAAAATAAAGGCTGGAGGTTTTGTTGCCATGTCCTTATGGATTCTTTAAAACCTGGGCATCACATCCTATCTGGCAATTAAAAAAAAAAAATAAATTCTATTTCCCTTCTCTTTCCTCTCCCTGATTTTTTTTTTGTTTTTGTTTTTTTTTTCCTCCAGATGTCGACCTAAACAATTGATCTGTTTGAAAAACCATCTGCAAAGCAGCTGTTCCACACATGGAAAGGACATTTTAAAATTCACCTGCCAGGAATATCAGTCAAAAAATAAAAGAAAAAAAAGGAAGAATGAGCAGTTAAACACAGAGCTGCTGAATGCATGAAATCCGATTTTTTTTCCCCTCAAAAATAGCACAAGATGCACATGAACAAGAGGGATTGGCACAGCTTGGATCTGTCACCTTTTCCAAATTCATTCTGGGATTCGGTGCTGCCCCTCAAAATTCCAAACTGCCACTGCCCAACTCCCCAGGAGAACAATTCCCAAGATTGCCGAGAAGGAAAGAAAGATTATCAAGAAAGAATAAGAGATTCCTGAGAAAGAATGAGAGAGTCCCAAAAAAACCAGATTCCCAAAAAAAGAGAGTCCCAAAAAAAGAGACTCAAAAAAAAAAATTCCTGGAAAAAAAGACTCCCCCCCAAAAAACAGATTCCCAAAAGAGAGACTCCCAAAAAAAGACTCCCAAGAAAAAAAGATTCCCAAAAAAAGCTCCCAAAAAGAAGAGATTCCCAAAAAAGAGACTCCAAAAAACCAGAGATTCCAAGAAAAGATTCCCAAAAAATATTCCCAAAAAAGAGACTCCCCCAAAAAACCAGATTCCCAAGAAAGAGATTCAAAAAAAAACGACTCCCAAAAAAAGACTCAAAAAAAAGATTCCCAAAAAAGAGACTTCAGAAAAAGAGATTCCAAGAAAAGATTCCCAAAAGAGACTCCCCAAAAAAATTCCCCAAAAAAACCAGATTCCCAAGAAAGAGAGATTCCAAAAAAAAGACTCCCAAAAAGATTCCCAAAAAAGAGACTCCAAAAAAAAGATTCCAAAAAACCAGAGATTAAAAAAAAGGACTCCAAAAATAGAGATTCCCAAAAAAAGAGATTCCCAAAAAAAACCAGATTATCAAGAAAGAGAGATTCCCAAGAGACTCCCAAAAAGAAGAGACTCCCAAAAAGAAGAGACTCCCAAAAAGAAGAGACTCCCAAAAAGAAGACTCCCCAAAAAAAGACTCCCCAAAAAAAGAGACTCCCAAAAAATTCCCCAAAAAAACCAGATTATCAAGAAAGAGAGATTCCAAAAAAAAGACTCCCAAAATGATTCCCAAAAAAAACTCCAAAAAAAGAGATTCCCAAAAAAAGAGATTCCCAAAAAAAAGATTCCAAAAAAAACCAGAGATTCAAAAAAAAAGACTCCCAAAAAAATATTCCAAAAAACCCAGAGATTCCCAAAGAAAAAAGATTTCAAAAAAAGAGATTCCCAAAAATAAATTCCCCAAAAAATCAGATTATCAAGAAAGAGAGATTGCCAAAAAAGGAAGAAAGATTCCCAAAAATTAAAAAGATTCCCAGGAAAGAGATTCCCAAGAAAGATTCCCAAGAAAGGGAGGAAAATTCCCAAAAAAGGAAAAAAAGATTCCCAAGAAATCCCATTTTTCTCAGCGTGATTTTAATTCCATCTCCTGACTCCACACCAATAACAAAATAAAAAAGGAAAATAAAAGGAAATAAAATAAAAAGGAAACTTGCATAACATCAGCACTGAAAATCACATTTTTAATCAATTTAAAGCCTGGATAATGAGGTAGAAAAATCAGAATAAAATAGGAAAATACCTCCCAAAATTCCACCAAAATTCCCAGAAAATCTCAATTTTCTCCACATGGAATTGCTGGATGAGCCTAAGCACAACCACAATCAAATAAATTAAATATTGTTTTGTTTAATGGTCACCTCAGGTTTATTATAAAGGAAAAATAGGAAATCATGTCATTAGAACATATAAAAAATTAAAAATTAAATTAAATTATCATTTTTTCTGGGCTCTAGTTTGGCTCAGCCCCTCTGAAGCTGGCTGAATAAATGGAGGGAGAACAGAAATATTTTTCTTTTTATCATTTTTATTTTCCAACCTGAGGCCCTTTCCTCTCTTTGGTTAAGAGTCCAAAAATTAAAAATTAAATAAAATTATCATTTTTTCTTGTCTTTATCTTGGTTCTGCACCTCCCTGGTCTCCAAGGGGAGCTGAATAAATGGAGGGAGAACAGAAATATTTTTATTTTTTTATTATTTTTATTTTTATCATTTCATCCTCACATTAGTTTAGAGTCCAAAAATTAAAAATTAAATAAAATTATCATTTTTTCTGGTCTTTATCTTGGAGATTTGCCATGGGGTGGTTCAGGAATTCTTTGCAAACTCTGAATTTTTGAGGTGATTTTTTTCCTCTTTCTGACACTCATGAAAAATACAACTAGCTGCCAATTTAAGGGGAAAAAAAATTACAGAATTATAAATACCTGGAGTTGAAACTTTGCTAATTTAAACCTTGAAATCCTCCAAGGTTTAGGAGAAGAATTAGGGGAATATTAAAAAAAATTAAAAAACTGGAATTCAGATGGCAAATAATCCCAGAAATTAGTTTTGGGATTATTAGTGGGAAATAAATTCTATAACATAGATAATAAATAAATAAATAAATAAATAAATAAATAAATAAATAAAGAATATGTATATTAATACATATATTAAATAGCATAGTAAATGAATATTTAACAGTAAAATATAGACAATAATATAATAAAATATATAATACTATAAAATATATATAATAAATAGTATAGGAAATTAATATTTAATAGCATAATATGGATAATAATATAATAAATATATAATATTATATATAATAAATAGCATAGTAAATAAATATTTAATAGTATCATATAGATAATAATATAATAAAAATATATAATACTGTAATATAAATAATAAATATTGTAGGAAATTAATATTTAATAGTATAATATAGATAATAGTATAATAAAATCATATAATACTATATATAATAAATAGCATAGTAAATAAATATTTAATAGTTTTATATAGATAATAATATAATAAAAATATATAATACTATAATAGATGTAATAAATAGTTTAGGAAATTAATATTTAATAGTATAATATAGATAATAATAAAAATATATAATACTGCAATATATATAATAAATCGTGTAGGAAATTAATGTTTAATGGTATAATATAGATAATATAATAAAATATATATAATACTGTAATATACATATAAATAGTATAGTAAATAAATATTTAATAGTATTATATAAAGAGTAAAATATAGGTAATATATAGAGGGATAAATCAGTTCCCACAATCAGGAAAAGTCCCAAAATGTCATTTATTTTTTTATTTCTGTTGGCCCCAGAATTTTCTGGAATCCTCAAGTCTCACAAACTCCACCAGAACAAAAATGAAAAGATATTTCAATATTTGCATGATTCTAAAAGTACATTTCCCAGCAAGAATCATGCAATAAATTCTATTTATTTCTCAAAAAAACCCCTAAAAATTCAAGGCTCAGCAGCACAAAAGCTCCCAATTAAATTAAATTAAATTTCTGCCAATTTAATCAGCTCCACATTTTTTTTAAGGATAATAAATTCTGATCCATCCTGGGATAGAGGAAGGTGGCACTGGGTGATCTTTAACCCAAATCATTCAATAAATTATATATATATAGATATATATATGAATGAGTTATTATTACTGAATTATAATAAATAATGAAATTATTATAATTTTATCGCTATTTAGATAATAAATTTATAATTATTTACTATAATTATTATAATAAATAGTACATAAATCATTATCATGAATAATGAATTATTATTATTGAATTACAATAAATTATGAAATTATTCTAATTTTATTGCTATTTAGATAATAAATTTATAATGTCTCACTGTAATTATTATAATAAATAGATAAATCATTATCACAAATAATGGATTATTATTATTGTTATTATTGAATTAGAATAAATAATGAAATTATTATAATAAATAGTGGATGAATTGTTCTTATAATGAATAATGGATTATGATTATGATAATAAATAATGGAATTATAATAAACATGAAATTATTACAATTGAATATTGCAATAAATAATGAAATATTATTATTTATTTATAAAAAATGAATAATTAAGGGTGAGCACTGATGCCATGAGCTGCACCTATGAAATATGTGAAGTTTCAAAGTTTCCTCAGTGGCTCCATCAGGATGAATTTTTGGGAAATTTTTGGATGCAAAAACACCTTTGACAGCACTGACCTTCCCCAAATCCAATAATAAACAAATAAATATAAAATAAACAATTAAATAAATAAATAAATCACATTTCCTAAAGGTTTCAACAAATAAATAAATAAATAAACAAAACCCACATTTCCTAAAGGTTCCCACAAATAAATAAATAAATAAAAATAAAAATTAATTCCACATTTCCTAAAGGTTTCAATCAATCATTTCTTTATTTTTAATTCTTTTTTTCTATGATTTTTTACTTCTTTATTTTTTTTGTTTTATTTCTTTATTTTTAATTCTTTATTTTTTCTATGATTTTTTTATTTCTTTATTTTCATTTCCAGGGCTGTCTCTCCTCCAGCTCCTTGCTCTAAATATGTATTTGTTCAGAAATTCATTCTAATAAATACCTATTAATTCTGAAATTCATTTTAATAAATATCTATTTATTCAGAAATTCATTCTAATAATTATCTGTTTATTCTGAAATTCATTCTAATAATTATCTGTTTATTCTGAAATTCATTCTAATAAATATCTATTTATTCTAAAATTCATTCTAATAAATACCTATTAATTCTGAAATTCATTTTAATAAGTATCTATTTATTCTGAAATGTATTCTAATAATTATCTATTTATTCTGAAATTTATTCTAATAAATATCTATTTATTTTGAAATTCATTCTAATAAATATCTATTTATTCTGGAATTTATTCTACAATTCATTTATTCTGAAATTTATCTAGTAAATATCTGGCTTATTCTAAAATTTTATTCTAATAAATATCTATTTATTCTGGAATTTATTCTAATAATTATCTATTTATTCTGGAATTTATTCTAGTAAATATCTATTTATTCTGAAATTTATTCTAGTAAATATCTATTTATTCTGGAATTTATTCTAATAAATATCTATTTATTCTGGAATTCATTCTAATAAATATCTATTTATTCTGGAATTTATTCTAGTAAATATCTATTTATTCTGAAATTCATTCTAGTAAATATCTATTTATTCTGGAATTTATTCTAATAAATATCTATTTATTCTGAAATTTATTCTAGTAAATATCTATTTATTCTGGAATTTATTCTAATAAATATCTATTTATTCAGAAATTCATTCTAATAATTATCTGTTTATTCTGAAATTCATTCTAATAAATATCTATTTATTCTAAATACTGGAGAAAAAAAAATAAATGTTTTTGTAGCCTAGAACAATGGCAGCTCAACATTTTGAGAATTCCATTCCCAATTCCAAGGTTCCCTCCTCATCCCATTTTTACAGCTGTTATTTCCCTCTCTCCTTTTATTTTTTTTTTTTTTTTATTTTTTTTAATCTCTCCCAAGGTTGATGGAAGGTTTTGCTAAAGAGCAATTCCAGCATTTCCTGGGAGTTCAGCCCGGGGGGAGGAGAATTCATCAACCTGCACAAGGGATGCCTGGGGGTTAGAAGGGAAAAATAAAGAAATAAAAAATCCTCCAAGGAGCTAAAACCCCCTTAAAAATTGGGAATTTCCATGGGAAAAAAGAAATTTATCTGCAGGGAGTGAAGGTCAGAGGAGGCACATGAGAGTCATTCCTCAAAACCTGCAGCTCAGGTGATGTGCCAGCCCAGCGACCAGCAGGAATTTATTCCTGGGGTGGAATTCCCTGGAATTCCCCAGCAGGGATGTGGCAGCTCGCTGGAGGTGACACGGTGACAAAAGCCACCCCCTCCTCTTGTCACAGGGAGAAATAAATGAAATGAATCAACAGCCCCAGGAAATGAATCCTTCCCAGCACCAAACCTTGCTGGGATTATAAAAAAAAGCACAAGAGCACAGCTGGAAACATGAGCAGGCTGCTGAGGGGCTGGGACACGGGGAAAAAAATTTTAAAAATTCCATTTTGCTTTGTAGGTTGGTGCTTGTTTAATAGAAAACTCGCCAGGTGCTGAGGCTGAACCTGCCCAGCGTGGGGTGCAAGAACTGCCAGAGCCCCAAGCACTTCCCAGCCATTAAATCCAGACCTGAATCTGATTAAATTTCAGTTTCTCTTGTGGTTGGGGTCAGAACTGGATGGGCTTTAAGATCCCTTCAAACCAACTCGTGATTCTTCTCTCAGCTAAGGAAGGGGCACAGAGCTGTCACTTCACAATCATTAAACCAAGAACTGAACCTGTTAAAATCCAAGTTTTTCTTCTGGTTGAAGGTCAGAACTGGATGGGCTTAAAGGTCCCAACTCAACCCATCCAGTGATTCTTCTCTCAGCTAAGAAAGGGGCACACAGTTATCACTTCACAACCCTTAAATCCAGATCTTAATCTGATTAAATTGCAGTTTTTCTTGTGGTTGGGGTTCAGAACTGGATGGGCTTAAAGGTCCCTTCCAACCCAACTCGTGATTTTTATCTCAGCTAAGAAAGGGCCACGGAGTTGTCACTTCACAACCCTTAAATCCAGACCTGAATCTGATTAAATTTCTGCTTTTCTTGTGGTTGAAGGTCAGAACTGGATGGGCTTAAAGGTCCCAACTCAACCCATCCAGTGATTCTTCTCTCAGCTAAGAAAGAGGCACACAGTTGTCACTTCACAACCCTTAAATCCAGATCTTAATCTGATTAAATTTCAGTTTTTCTATTGGCAGGTGGTTCAGAACTGGATGGATTTTAAGATCCCTTCCAACCTAATGCACGATTCTTCTGTCGGTTGAAAAAAGGGGCACAGCCTTTAAATCAAGACCTGAATCACTTCACAACCATTAAAGCCAGATCTTAATCTGATTAAATTTCTGCTTTTCTTGTGGTTGAAGGTCAGAACTGGGTGGGCTTTAAGATCCCTTCCAACCAACTCGTGATTCTTCTCTCAGTGAAGAAAGAGGCACAGAGCTGTCAATTCACAACCATTAAATCCTGACCTGAATCTGATTAAATTTCAGTTTTTCTATTGGGGGGTTCAGAACTGGATGGGCTTTAAGGTCCCAACTCAACCCAACTCGTGATTCTTCTCTCAGCTGAAGAAAGGGGCACAACCTTTAAATCAAGACCTGAATCACTGCACAACCATTAAATTAAGAACTGAATCTGATTAAATCCAGCTTTTTCTTGTGATTGGGGTCAGAACTGGGTGGGCTTTAAGATCCCTTCCAACCCAACCCACGCCACCCCATTATTCTTCTCCCAGCTAAGAAAGGGGCACACAGTTGTCACTTCACAACTATTATATCCAGATCTTAATCTGATTAAATTTCAGTTTTTCTTGTGGTTGGGGTCAGAACTGGATGGGCTTTAAGATCCCTTCAACCCAACTCGTGATTCTTCTCTCAGCTAAGGAAGGGGCACAGAGCTGTCACTTCACAACCATTAAATCCAGACCTGAACCTGATTAAATTTCAGTTTTTCTTGTGATTGAAGGTCAGAACTGGGTGGGCTTTAAGGTCCCTTCCAACCCAACTTGTGATTTTTATCTCAGCTGAAGAAAGAAGCACAGAGCTGTCACTTCACAACCCTTAAATCAAGACCTGAATCACTCATAACCATTAAATCAAGACCTGAATCTGATTAAATCCAGATCTGAATCTATTGAAATCCAAGTTTTTCTTGTGGTTGAAAATCAGAACTGGGTGGGCTTTAAGGTCCCTTCCAACCCACCCAGTGATTCCACAATTCTTCTCCCAGCTGCAGAAAGAGGCACAAAGGTGTCATGACAAGGCTAAGATTGCCCAGTTAATGAGTCTGGGAGTCTTAATTAAGGCTCCTCCCTCATTAATAACAGGATTGCCAGAAATTCTGTGACTCTCAGCTGCTTGGACCTTGAAATGCTCTAAAAATTAACACAAAACCAGCACATACCATCCCCTAGAGCTCCTGAGTGATCACCCATGACAAAACACCATTGAAACCCCAAAACCAGCACTCACCACCCCCAAAGTTGCAGTGACCAAAAACCACTAAAACCCCAAAACCAGCACTCACCACCCCCCAAAGTTGCAGTGACCAAAAAACCACTAAAACCCCAAAACCAGCACACACCACCCCCCAAAGTTGCAGAGTGACCAAAAAACCACTAAAACCCCAAAATCAGCACACACCACCCCCTAAAGCTGCTGAGTGATCAAAGCCCCATTTAAACTCCAAAATCAGCATCCACCAACCCCTGAAGCCGATGAATGATCATCCCATGACAAAACAGCACTGAAACCCCAAAACCAGCACCCACCACCCCCTAAAGCTGAGTGACCAATCCATGATCAAAACCCCATTTAAACTCCAAAACCAGCATTCACCAACCCCTGAACCTGCTGAGTGATCAATCCATGATGAAAAATCCATTTAAACCCCATAACCAGCAGCCACCACCTCCTAAAGCTGCTGAGTGATCAATCCATGATGAAAAATCCATTTAAACCCCAAAACCAGCACTCACCACCCCCTAAAGCTGATGAGTGATCACCCCACCACCAAACACTCACTTAGACCCCCCAAAACCAGCACACACCACCCCCAAAGTTGCAGAGTGACCAAAAATCCATTTAAACCCCAAAACCAGCATCCACCAACCCCTGAAGCCGATGAGTGACCAATCCATGATCAAAAATCCATTTAAACCCCAAAAACAGCATCCACCACCTCCTAAAGCTGATGAGTGATCACCCCATGATCAAACATTCACTTAGACCCCAAAACCAGCACACACCACCCCCCAAAGTTGCAGAGTGACCAAAAATCCATTTAAACCCCAAAAATCAGCAGCCACCAGCCCCTAAAGCTGATGAGTGACCAAAAAACCACTAAAACCCCAAAACCAGCATCCACCATTCCCTAAAGTTGCTGAGTGACCAAAAATCCATTTAAACTCCACACCACCCCCTGAAGCTGCTGAGTGATCACCCCAAACACCACTAAAACCCCAAAAAAAGAAAAATCCCAGGTGATTCAGGGCCTGACTCACAGGTGGCAGAGAAAAGCCCAGCATCATCTACGACATGTGCATATAAAAATGTATTTATATTTATATATAAAAATATATAAAAATATCATCTGCTCCATCTATTACTTCCCATTTCACAGGTTATCAAGGTAAAACACAAATCAGAACATCTAAATGCAGACAAACAAAATGAGAAAAGAAGATTTAAAGTGAGAGCCAGAGGAAAAGAGTGGCTGCAATTTTCAGGGAACTCTTTTGTCTCAGGACTGCAAAAATCACAATTTAGTGGTGCCAGATCTCAAGGATGGGTGTTAAGATTCCAAGGAAAAGGGAAAAAACCCAAGAAAAATATATTTATATAAACCAGAAAAGATACTGAGATTTTGTTCTTCCAAACACTCCTAAGAACCACAGTTCCACTACAACTTTCATTTATTTTAATTCAACTTTTACCTCTATTTCAGCAAAGTTCTGTTGGATCTGAGTAAAAAAATCTCTTATTTTTGCTTTTTTCACCAGAAACTTCAGCTCCACGTGCCAAATTTTCCAACCAGAGGCCTGGGGACAATTTGATGGCTCCCAAATCAGGTTTGATATCAGTAACACCAGAATATTGAATATTATTTATTTTGAGGATGTGGTGAATGAAAAGCCTGGTTTGACCTGAGGCCTTGGAAAAAGGAGAAATTTCCAAATTGGAGAAATAGAGTTAAAATCACAAGTGTGCAGTTAAAATAAAAGTGTGTGGTGTCACAGGGTGAAGGGTTTGGATTTTGGGGCTTTTAGAATATAATAAGTATGGAACAAGATGGAAATTCTTGGGCCCCCCATCCTCCTTTTCTTGTTTCTTCTTCAAAATTTTCAAGCAGTAATTTTTAGTTCAATAGTTCTGCACTGGGAGTCACAGGTGTTTGGTTATTGGATCAAAAATATCAATAATATAGGTGTTAGGGCTTTATTAAATTATTTAAAAGACCTTGCAATTGGCTAAATTCAGCTCCATTCTGCTCACTTTTAGCTGGTGGCTAAAAGTGTTGCAGAACTCTCTGTACTTTAAATAAAGTTTAATAAACAACCAAGTCCAAGCAAGAAATTCATCTCCTGTTTTAATCTTGATTCTAAGCAAAGGCAAAAAAATAAAAAATAAAAATAAGCCACTAAATAGTGCAGCTAAGCCCTTAGAAAGTAGTCACAGGGAGAAATCCCATTTTTGTGGTTTAACCCAGCAAAGAATGGAGAGGGGGAGGAGGAAGAGTTTAAGCACATTTGAGGAGAAATAGGGTCCCTAAAAATAGAGATGGGATCAGGATATCAAATGGAAAAGGCTCCAAACACTGGGGATGGCAGTCAGGATCTCAGAGGGAAAATGTGATTTATTGAGGAGCTGAACCCCCCCCCCAAAAAGGGTTCAAAATCCCAAAAAAAAGGGATTTTAGGGGGATGAAGGAACCTTGATCCAGACTCTGCATCCTGCAGGGATGTGCTGCTTCCAAGGAAAAAATGGAATTTCAGGGAAGTCATGGTCATGGAGACAAAACCCCTCAGCCCAGGCTTGCCAAAGGGAGAGGAAATTCTAGAGCAACCACAAAAGAGGCAAATTCCCCAAAAAATAAAGAGGCAAATTCCCAAAAGAAGATGGAATTCCATCAGTGAGACCCCAAAATTTCCTGAGGTGGGACAGGGACAATTCTTTCCCCACATCCCCCCAAAAAGTTTCACAAGGGGTAATTCCTTCTCCTGAGATTTCCAGCAGGAAGGATGCCAGGCACTAAAAAAATTTGGGAAATGTGCATTTCCCTCCATCCCCAGCACAGCACTCAGCCAGGATGGGGCACCCCAAAAACACCCCAGCACACAGGTGTGGGCACACCTGGCCCTGCCTCGAGTGCCAGCATCACCAGCAGCTCCCAGCACATTCTTATCTTATCCAAATTTCTGAGATAACTCTGGGAGTGTGAACCTGATGTGAACTCACACACACCCTGCAGATCAGGCAGTGCCACACCTGGGGGCAGGAATGGGGTGAAAAGGGACACAGGGACACCTGGGGGGGACAGGAATGGGGTATAAACACATCCAGGGACACCTGGAATGGGGTGAAAAGGGACACAGGGACACCTGGAATGGGGTGAAAGGGACACAGGGACACCTGGGGGGAACAGGAATGGGGTGAAAAGGGACACAGGGACAACTAGGGGGGCAGAAATGGGGTAAAAAGGGACACAGGGACACCTGGGGGGGGCAGAAATGGGGTAAAAAGGGACACAGGGACACCTGGGGGGGGCAGAAATGGGGGTAAAAAGGGACACAGGGACACCTGGGGGGGCAGAAATGGGGTAAAAAGGGACACAGAAGCAAATGGGGGGGGCAGGAATGGGGTGTAAACACATCCAGGGACACCTGGGGGGACAGGAATGGGGGTGAAAAGGGACACAGGAATGGGGTGTAAAAAGACACAGGGACACCTGGGGGGACAAGAATGGGGTATAAACACATCCAGGGACACCTGTAATGGGGTGAAAAGGGACACAGGGACACCTGGAATGGGGGTGAAAAGGGACACAGGGACAACTAGGGGGGACAGGAATGGGGTGAAAAGGGACACAGGAATGGGGTGAAAAGGGACACCTGGGGGGGGACAGGAATGGGGTGAAAAGGGACACAGGGACACCTGGAATGGGGTGAAAAAGGGACACAGGGACACCTGGAATGGGGTGAAAAAGGGACACACGGACACCTGGGGGGGCAGGAATGGGGTGTAAACACATCCAGGGACACCTGGAATGGGGTGAAAAGGCCCACAGAAGCAAATGGGGGGGACAGGAATGGGGTGTAAGGGCGCACAGAGTCACCCCCATGTCAAACACGGCGTGTAAAGGCGCAGACAGACCCCCAGGCACGGCACAACACGTCCCAAAACGCAACCAGAGCCCTGCAGCACCCCAGGGTCACCGGCACCCCCCGCACACCGCGGAGCCCCAGCCCGGGCCGGCTCCGGTGCGTGCCCGTGCCCGGTGGGATGCCCCGGTGCCGTGCCCGTGCCCGGTGGGATGCCCCGGGGCCGTGCCCGTGCCCGGTGGGATGTCCCGGGGCCGTGCCCGTGCCCGGTGGGATGCCCCGGGGCCGTGCCCGTGCCCGGTGGGATGCCCCGGGGCCGCCCCCGTTACCTTCTTGACGGTGCGCGGCGCCTCCGTGACGGAGCCGTCGGGGCTCACGAGCGCCTCGGCCGCGCTGCTGCTGCTGTCGCTGCCGTCGCGGAGCCGGTGCTGGGGGTGGTGCGGGTCGCTCCTCTTCATGGCCGAAGCTTGCGGCACCTTAGCGGCGGCCGAGGACAGCCCGGCGGCCGAGGACAGCCCGGGGCAGCCGCTGCCCGGAGGCCGCTCGGCGGAGGGGGCCGGGGCCGCCTCACGCTCGGCGCCCGGCACGGGGCAGGCGGCCGCGGCCACGCCGTGCGCCGCTGCGTGAGCGCCCACAGGCTCGCACGGCGGCCCCGCCGCCTTGTCCATGGGGCCGCCGAGCTCCTTCAGCTCCACGGCGGGCGCGGCCACCGCCACCTGCACCGACATCGTCTCCGACCGCTCCGGCTCCGGCTGCGGCTCCCTCAGGGCCGCCGGCCCCGCCCCGCTCCGCCCCGCCGCCCTCGCTGCCGCACTGCATGCCGGGACATGTAGTTTTCCCGCCCCGGCGCGACTACAGCTCCCGGCACGCCCCGCGGCGCCACGCCACGCCTCCCGGCGCCGCCGCGCGGGGGTTGCTGGGAGTTGTAGTCCGCCCTGGGCCGCCCGCACTGGGAAGGCGTTTGGGTTTTTTCACGTTTTGGTGAATTTTAAACGTTTCAATCTCCGGGCACAGAACCGCAGAAGCACTGAGGTTGCAAAAGACCATCGATCCCCACCTTATGTCCCCAGCCCAGAGCACTGAGTGCCGCATCCTTTTATTATTGTGATTTATTGAGATCAGCCCCGAGAGGAGAATTGGAGCTGCTGGTGGGTGAGAGCTTAATTAATTCTCAGTTCTCAAGTGTCAATTCCAATCCTCAAGTCTCCAATTCTAAAACCTTGTGCGAGCTCGAACGAGCTGGAGGAGAGGAGAGAAAGAGAAGGAAACAGAAACCTCCCCAAAAATCAAGAGGGGGAGGAGAGATGTGAGCAGCAGAGGAGAGGCTGAAGGATGATTTCAGGAATTCCGGAGGGGATCGGAACCAGAGCAACAGCAGCGCATCCCCGTGTGCCCGGAATTCCACGAGGAACAGCTCCCGACCTCACCCAGCTGAAGCTGCTCCCCGCCGGTCCCAGGGTCTGATTCTGGTCCCTCCCTCTGCCGAAATCACAAATCTCCGGGCTCAGGAGGGGCCCGAGCTCCGGGCAGGGATGTGGAGCTGGAGCGATGTCCCTCCCCTGCCAGGGAAAAGTGCAGAGGAGGTGGTGCTGAGCTGAGATGGAAAAATCCTCCAGAATTCATAATTTCCCGGTGCCACAGATCCCACAAAAAACACCACCAGGTTGTTCAGACAGGGCGAAATCCCAATCCTGAGTTCTCCTCTACTGACAGGAGCTGGTGCTGACTTGAGATGGAAAAATCCTGCAGAATTCATCATTTCCTGGTGCCACAGATCCCACAAAAAACACCAACAGGTTGTTCAGACCAAGGCAAAATCCCAATCCTGAGTTCTCCTGCACTGACAGGAGCTGGTGCTGAGCTGAGATGGAAAAATCCTCCAGAATTCATCATTTCCTGGTGCCACAGATCCCAGAAAAAAACCTGCCAGATTGTTTTGCATAACCTTGACCAAGGCAAAATCCTGGTCCTGAGTTCTCCTCTACTGACAGGAGCTGGTGCCTGAAAATAGAGACTGGAAATTGAGAAATTCTCCAAAATTTATCATCTCAAATCCCACAGATCCCATAAAAAACTCTCCAGGTTGTTTTGACCAAGGCAAAATCCTCACTCTGAGTTCTCTCTGCTGAGGAGAGGAGCTGGTGCCTGAAAATAGACTGGAAATAGAGAAATATTCCAGAATTTATCATTTCCTGGTGCCACAGATCCCACAAAAAACCTTCAAGCTTGCTTTGACCAAGACAAAATCCTAACTCTGTTCCTCCTGTGCTGAGAGGAGCTGGTGCCTGAAAATAGAGACTGGAAATTGATAAATTCTCCAAAATTTATCATCTCACAAAATCTCCAGAAGTTTTTTTTTTTTGACCAATGCAAAATCCTGACACTGATCCTCCTCTGCTGAGGAGAGGAGCTGGTGCTTGAAAATAGAGACTGGAAATTGAGAAATATTCCAGAAATTATCATTTCAGAACCCACAGATCCCATAAAAAACCCACCAGGTTGTTTTGACCAAGACAAAATCCTGGCTCAACGTGGGATCTTCCCCACTTTTTAAAGAATACTCCCAAAATTATGAGACTGGCAGGGAAGGCAAAATTTTCCCAGCTTCAAGGATGCAGGAGCTTTATCTGGGAAATGAGATTCATCTGGGAAATGAGATTTATGCAGGAAAACAAGGAGGGGAGGAAGGGAAAGGCTGTTTGGGGAGGGAGGAAAAGCAAAATTCCTTTTTTTGAGAGCCCCAGCAGAGCTGGAGCACGAGCATCAACCAAATGTTGGTAGAAAAGGAGGAAAAACCTGAATTTTCCAGGGTGTTTTCTGTGCCTCCTTCCATGGGAGTGGTGGAGCTGCAGGTGTCATTTTGGCAGGATTTATATAAAATGTAATTAAAAACTGGGAATTGATACCACACTATAACATTATCCCCTTTTAATTGCTCTTTTAGCCCATTGATTGGACTTTTTATTGATTTTTGGGTGATTTTTGAATGATTTTTGAATGATTTTTGGGGTGATTTCTGGGTGATTTTTGAGTGATTTTTTGATTATTTTTGGATGATTTTTGGGTGATTTTTGGGTGATTTTGGGATGAATTTTTGAATAATTTGAGGTGATTTTTGGATGATTTCTGTGTGATTTTTGAGTGGTTTCTGTGTGATTTTTTGATTATTTTTGAATAATTTTTTGATTAGTTTTGGGTGATTTCTGGGTGATTTTTAGGTGATTTCTGGGTGATTTTTGGATGATTTCTATGTAATTTGTGGGTGATTTTTGAGTGATTTCTGTGTGATTTCTGAGTGATTTCTGGGTTATTTTTTGATTATTTTTGAGTGATTTTTGGATAATTTTTTTATTAGTTTTGGGTGATTTCTGAGTGATTTTTAGGTGATTTCTGGGTGATTTTTGGATGATTTCTATGTAATTTGTGGGTGATTTTTGAGTGATTTCTGTGTGATTTCTGAGTGATTTCTGGGTTATTTTTTATTATTTTTGAGTGATTTTTGGATAATTTTTTTATTAGTTTTGGGTGATTTCTGAGTGATTTTTAGGTGATTTCTGGGTGATTTTTGGATGATTTCTATGTAATTTGTGGGTGATTTCTCAGTGATTTCTGTGTGATTTCTGAGTGATTTCTGTGTGATTTCTGAGTGATTTCTGGGTTATTTTTGATTATTTTTGAGTGATTTTTGGATCATTTTTTGATTACTTTTGGGTGATTTTTGAGTGATTTTTGAGTGATTTCTGGGTGATTTTTGAATTATTTCTGGGTGATATTTGGATTATTTTGGGGTGGTTTTGGGGTGTTTTTTGGGTGATTTTTGAGAGATTTTTGGACGATTTTTGAGGTAATTTTTGACTGATTTTTGGATTGATTATTGAGTGATTTTTTTTGTTGAATTTTGGGTTATATTGGGGTGATTTTTAGGTGATGTCAGGGTGATTTTATTATTATTGTTTATAATTTTTGGGTGGTTTCTGGGTGATTTTTGAGTGATTTTTGGATTATTTTTGGGTTATTTCTGGGTGATTTTTGGATTATTTTTGGGTGATTTCTGGGTGATTTTTGGGTGATTTCTGGATTGTTTTGGGGTGATTTCTGGGTGATTTTTGGATTATTTTGGGGTGATTTCTGGGTGATTTTCGAGGTGGTTTTTGGATTATTTTTGGGTGATTTCTGGATTATCTTGGGGTGATTTCTGGGTGATTTTTGGATTATTTTTGGGTGATTTTTGAGTGATTTTTGGATTATTTTTGGGTGATTTCTGGATTATTTTGGGGTGATTTCTGGGTGATTTTTGGATTATTTTTGGGTGATTTTCGAGGTGGTTTTTGGATAATTTTTGGGTGATTTCTGGATTATTTTGGGGTGATTTCTGGGTGGTTTTTGGATTATTTTTGGGTGATTTCTGGATTATTTTGGGGTGATTTCTGGGTGATTTTTGGATTATTTTTGGGTGATTTTTGAGTGATTTTTGGATTATTTTTGGGTGATTTTTGGGTGATTTTTGGATTATTTTTGGGTGATTTCTGGGTAATTTTTAGATCATTTTTTGGATTATTTTTGGGTGATTTCTGGGTGATTTTTGGATCTTTTTTTTATTATTTTGGGGTGATTTTTTAGTGATTTTTGGATCATTTTTTATTATTTTTGGGTGATTTTTGTGGTGATTTTTGGCCATTCAATTCCAGCAATCCCATTTTTTTTCTGCAGCCATCAATTCCTCCTGGCATCATCCCCACGAGCAGCCTGCAGCATCCAGAGATTTCATCCTTTAAATTCCACCAGATGGGTGGAAAATTCCAACATTTCTCCCCAGGGAGCAGTGGTTCAGTGAATCCATAGGGAATAAATGAATATTATCCAAATTTCCTGAAATTTCCCTGTTTTTCCTCCCAGTGTTGGGAGATGTGTGACCCACATCATTTAATATTCGTTTAAATATTTTGGGTTTTCTTGTTTCAAAATGGCAATTTTTTTAGGAATAGTTTTGTTAGAACTGGGTTTTTAACTAAGAAAGCCACAAAATAAAAATATGTATGGAAAGAAAGAAAAAAAAACCAACAAAAAAAAGGGAGATAAAGGGAAATATTGTTTCATTCCAGACAACCCAGCTTTGACTCTGGAGTGAGGTCAATCCAAAAAAAAAAAAACCCAAAAAATGCAAAAATGCAATTTTCACTGACCAATTCCACCTAAATTTCAGGGTCTGGTTTGCATGGCTCTCAAACAAAATAAAAAAAGGGATTTTTTTTTCCAAAAGAAGCATTTTTCCTCCCAAAAAAAGCACCAGATAGTTCCATGGGACCCCACCCAGCAGCCCCCAAAAATTTTAGGTGGCCCCAAATTTTGGGGGTTTGGGGGATATTTTAACCCGTGGTGCCACCTGCTGGCAAAGGCCCCAGTTGTCCCCAAAACTGCCCAGCTGTCCCCAAAAGTGTCCCCACAGGGGGTTCAAAGTACTTTAAAGTCGTTTTTAGTGTGTTTTAAAGTGGTTTAAAACACTTTAAAGCCGTTTTTAAGGTGCTTTAAAGCAGTTTTGAAGGTGTCTGAAAGTGGTTTGAAACACTTGCAAGCAGTTTTAGGGTGTTTTAAACGTGGTTTAAACCACCTTCAAGCAGTTTTAAGGTGCTTCAAAGCATTTTGAAACATTTTAAAGGAGTTTTTAAGGTGTTTTAAAGTGTTTTGAAAGATTTTCAAGCAGTTTAAAGCAGTTTTTAAAGCAGGAGGGTTTTTAGGAAAAAGGACAACTCCTCCCACCCCCCAGAAATGTTTTCCCAAAAGAGCCCAGAGCAGCCACTGGGATTGAAAATCTGTAAATTTAATACTGATACAGAAGGGTAAATGAACCCGTGGAAGTCACTGGGATAGCAAAATTAAAAAAAAAAAAAGCCAGGAGCCTACCAGGACTTAATAAAAATAAAACCAGGGAAAATCCAAACACCAGCAGGGACTGGAGCCCTCTTGCCACAGGGCTCTGCTGAGTTGCTGTGACTTGATTTTTTTTTTTTTCCTAAAAAAATAATAAAAAGCTTTGCTCTAGGGATTGCTGACCCTGATTCACCCCGAGGTTTTCGGGTTTTTTTTGTTTCCAAGGTGTTTCCCATCCCATCTCCCTGGTGCTGCCACCCCACTAATCCTGATTGGGGTCTGGCTGAGCTCTCTGGGGAGCTGGAAGGCACTTTGGGGTCTCTGAAAGGAGTGGGGTGAACCCAAAATAGGAGTGCACAACAGAGCTGGGCTCACCTGAAACAGAGGATTCACGTCCCCATCATGATACAAAATTTTAAAAAAATCAGGAATTTAAAAAAATGATAAAGTGGGGTGAGCTCTACGTACCTGGGGCAGGGGCAGGGCTGGGTGGCAGCACCCCAAAGCTGCCCAAAATCTACCCTGATCTAAGCTGTCCCCAAATCCCTGACAGCTCCTCTCTCCCAGTCATGCTGGAGGGAATCCCAAAACCTCCAGGCCAGGCTGGGAGATGAGTCCTCCAAGGGGAGAGAAATCAGCTGGTGGAATATTTGGGATGGATCCCCGAGGGGTGAGGGGGGTTCTGGTGGCCCCCTCACCTCGGGGTGAGGCATCAGAAGTCCGAGTCGGGCTCCAGCAGCTCTGCATCCACCAGGTTGATCCGAGAGTGGATGGGGGGCAGCCCTGCCCATCCCCCCTGAGTCCTGGGCAGCCCTGGGCCGGCTTTGGGGGGCCACAGGGGGCCCCCATTGTGCTGCCAGCCCCCTGCAGAGGGGCTCTGCTGCTCGCTGGGGCTGCTCTCGGGGCAGAAGGGGTTGCTGATGACGTGCAGCACGTTGGCCCGGCGGCTCTGCCCCTCCCACGCGCCCCCAGAGAAGGTGACATCGGGCAGGACATCGGGGGCAAAGGCCACCAGGCAGGGCTGGGGGGGCAGGCGGGGCAGCCGAGGGACGCTGGAGCCGCCCAGGCAGCGCTGGGGGTCTGGGGTCACCCCCTCCTGCTCCTCCTCCTCCTCCTCCTTCTTCTTCTTCCTCTTCTTCCTGCGCTTCTTCCTGCGGCCGCCGCGCTCCGGGGACACGTCGGCCTCCACCAGCCACAGCTTGGGCCTCTCCTCTGGTGGCACTGGGGGGTGACAGGGTGGCTGTGAGTCCCATCTGTGCCCCCCACCGCCCCCCCCAGGGAGTTTCATCCCCCCCCAAAGACTTGCCAGGTGTGGCCACGGGTGTCACGGAGATGTCCTGGGGCAGGATGGCTCCTCTCCTGGCCACCATCTTGGTGACGTGCTGGGCCCACGCCGAGGACACGTCAGCCGAGGGCTCGTTGATGTTGAAGGCCAGCCCAGCTGTGGGGACAGGGGCATGGGGTCAAGGGGGGGTTTTGGGGACCCTGAGGATGTCCCCTGCCCCAAGCATGTACCTGTTGGAGTCAGTGAGTCAGGGGTCTCTCTGAATTCTTCAGCAAGAAATCAGAGTGCAGATATTGAATAAATCTTAGAGTGAGTTCTAGTGTTTTTAGTGAGTAAAAGGTCTGGATTCCACAGTAGCAGTGAGTGTTCTAGTGAAGGTTGCAAACACACAGATATCTTCAGTAGAGGCTCCAGGCCCACAGTTGTAGAAAGTGCTTAGACATAATAGAGTTATAGTGAGAATATTGCTGACATTTCTTAGAACATGATACAGTGTATGTGTAGTGTTATACCTGGTGAGCTAAGAAACCAGAATTCTAATAGGTTAAAGAGTGGTGGTCTGAGTTTGCATCTTAGCTTGCTGGAGAAATCCTATATACCAGTATGGATTGGGAGAGTTGCTGCTTTTAGCCATTCAGCTTTTAGCATTGTTGCTTTTAGCCATTCTGGCTTCTAGCCATTTGTTTATTGCTGCTGCTTTTGCCATTGCTTTTGCTATTGCCTGTTGAGACTGATGTGCTTTGTAATGAGATGTGTTTGTAATAAATAACCTTTTTAACTATTAGCTGCTTTGCTTATTCAGAAAATTACCCGACAAGTAAGAGCTCAGAGCAGGAGCCTTAGAGCTCCAGAGTTTGGTGCTTAGAGTTTGGTGGGGGTCAGAAGGAACCTGCCAGGGTCAAGGGGGGATTGTGGGGGCCCTGGCACGTACCCACAGGGCCGTCGTGGGACACGGTGTGCATGCTGAAGGACAGCTCCCGGCCCGGGTCGCGCAGCAGCTCCTTGCGCTTGGAGAAGGCCTTGGCGATCATCTTGCTCTTCTTGATCCTCTTGGGCTGGTCATCGCTCTGCCCCGTCAGCCTGGGGGGCACGGAGGGGATGGGAGGTTGGGGAAGATGGAACAGGAAAACCTTAGGTACTGAGTTACCATGAAACAATGGGATAGCCAGCTAGGGGTGATCCCCTCCCGACAGAACAATGCCTTCTGCTAGATAGTGGGTCCGAAGGTCAGGGAAATCCAAAGAGTAGTTTTTGGAGTTCAAAGTGTAACACACTATGGAATGTAAGGATTCCTATGGGCTGTATGGAAATGTATCTTGTATTACATTGGTTAGTGGAAATTAGAATGTTCATCATGGAAGAAAATTTATTGTATTGTAAATGGGAAATCGCTCTCTTCTTTCTCTTGCTCTTCCTCTCTTTCTCTTCTCTTACCCCATCACGCTTTTATCCCATTGCCCTTTCTCTAACCCTCTCTCACTCCTTGTCCTACTCTGTGCTGCAGCTGGCAACACTCAGTAGGACTCTGTGTGCTTTCACTGTTACAATAAATGTAACAGTAACTTTTAGCTTACACAGAGCGCTGAGTCTGACCCCGTCTATCCCAACACAAAGACTCCCGCAATGGGGGGCACAGCTGGGGGCACAGGCACCTGCCCAGCTCCCCCTCCCACTCTGGATGGGGACAGCCCCTGGGGATGGAGGTGTCCCACACACAGCACCACCCCACTCCAGAGCGTTCCACAGCTCATCGAGGATGGGATGTCCAACACCCCCTGGATGGGGCAGGAAGGGCTCCAGGGAGCTGGGGTGACGCCCTGGGGGTCCCACCTGCACCAGGTGCGCTTCCAGATGAGCAGGGTGGCCTTGGTCCAGACCCAGGTGCTCATGGAGACGCCGGTGCCGAACATGGCGAAGAGATTGATCTTCTCCACCAGCAGGCTGGGCCGGTTCTTGATCTCACACTCCGGGATGGGCTTGTTGGTCTGCGTGGCGATGGTCACGTTGGCCTCACACCTGGGGGACACACAGGGGACAGTGGCTGTGAGGAGGGGGACACACGGGGGACAGAGGCTGTAAGGAGGGGGGACTCACAGGGACAGTGGCTGTGAGGAGGGGGGACACACAGGGGACAGTGGCTGTAAGGAGGGGGACATACAGAAAGAGTGGCTGTGAGGATGGGGGACACACAGGGGAGAGTGGCTGTGAGGAGGGGGGACACACAGGGGACAGTGGCTGTGAGGAAGGGGAACAGTGGCTTTAAGGAGAGGGGGACACAGGGGGACAGTGGCTGTGATGAGGGGGGGACACACAGGGGGACAGTGGCTGTGAGGAGAGGGGACACACAGGGGACAGTGGCTGTGATGAGGGGGGACACACAGGGACAGTGGCTGTGAGCAGAGGGGACACACAGGGGGACAGTGGCTGTGATGAGGGGGGGACACACAGGGGACAGTGGCTGTGAGGAGAGGGGACACACAGGGACAGTGGCTGTGAGCAGAGGGGACACACAGGGGGACAAGTGGCTGTGAGAATGGGGGACACCCTCCCCACGGCTCCCACAGCCCTGCAGGGTGGAGATGTGGTGGCACTGCTGGGGGGGGACACGGGCTGTCCATGCTGCAGTGCCAGCGTGTCCCTGTCCCCCCTGTCCCCCCGTCCCTGTGCACTCACAGCACGTATTCCCGGAAGCTGCGCTCCCACTCGGCCTGGTTGAAGAAGTCGTAGAAGTGGCAGCCAAAGGTGATGAAGACAAAGCCAAAGGCCAAGAAGCCGAAGATGCCTGGAAGAGAAGAGGGACACCCCCAGCTCAGCCAAGCCCCAGTGCCACCAGTGCCACCAGCACAGCTCCTGTGTGACTCCCGGGGACTCAGTGTCCCCGCTCCCACGCAGGCTCCCGGGGAACGGCTGCTGGAGCCCTCACCCAGGCGCAGCATGGTCTCGTTGATCTTGCTGGCCGCCTTCTCGCTCAGCAGCCCGGGGTGCTTGCTCTTGATGGAGAAGAGTGTCATGACCCCTGTGAGGGGAGGATGGGGGGGTCAGGCTGTGGGGACAGGCACGGTGACACCATCCCTTCCCAGAGCTGAGCCACACCTACCCCTGATGAGGAAATAGCCCCCCACAATGAGCACCAGCCCGATGGGGGCCAGCACGAAGCCGGCTCGGTAGCGGTAGTTCTTGTAGCCCACGAAGCAGATGCCACTGACAGAGTCACCATCCACCTGGCAGGGACAGTGACAGGGACAGCAGGGTCAGCTGGCTGTGGGTGTCACCAAGACACCGCCCGAGACGCTGACCCCGTTACCTGCGCCACGGCCAGGATGGCCACGGTGAGCACGAAGGGGATGGACCAGGTGATGAGGTGGAAGTAGGAGGTCTTGCCCAGCAGGGGCTGGTAGGTGGTGCCCAGGGCCTTGAAGGACGTGTGCCAGGCGTAGGTGAGCATGACAAACCAGATGACACCCGACATCAGAGAGTAGTAGACGATGACGAAGATGATGACGCAGGACAGCGTCTCGTTGGAGCTGAGGAGAGGCAAGAGTGTCACCCACCCCCACGAGGGGACAGCAGGAGGGTGGGGAGGGGCTCCCAGAGAACCCCTCTGGGCATGGAGGTGACACCTGTGGATGATACAACTGCCCCTGGGATTTTGTGAAACCTTTCATGAGAGATGTTCCCCCTCCCTACCAAAACCCCTGTTATCATTTAGGATTTCTATTGGTCTTTAACTTTACTAGATGATTGGTCTTTTCTCACCCAGAATCTTAAAGTAATTGGATAGTTCTGATGCCTTAAGTTCTGAGTTTTCTGTTCTGCTTGGGCATGCTTTTCCATGGTGCTTAGGGTGATGAGACAAAATAGTCCAATTCCAGGACAGTCTTTTCAAACTCCAGGTCCTAAGCATTAACAATGTGAGGAGGGTGGGCCAGGAGGATGAAACCTTACAATTTGAGACTATTAATTGGATGGTTGACTCCTGTATGCAAATGGCACTGAAGTCTATAAAGATGTGAGGTTTTGTGACCAAGCCCTCTTTTACTTCCACCTTGGAGCCACTCAGGCAGGGCAGGGGCCACACTGTGGCATTGGTACTGCCAGGGTGTGGCCTTTGAAGGCCCTTACAATAAACACCCACTTTATTTCCCTTAACTCTGTGTGATCTCTGTTCCAGCTCCTGAAGGTAACAGTTCTAAACTTATAATTCTACTGGTTAGAAATTCAATCCCTCTAAGATCTATAAAAACCCCTTGCTGTGCTATGTAACTGGATTTTGCTGGTAGAACCCTTCGAAGAAATAAAGCTGCCTTCAGAACCTCTACAGCATCTCCTCAATTCTTATTCCTTGCTAGCTGAGAAGCTGAATTCTGCCTCAGGGGCTCCTGGAGCTATCCAGACCCTGTAGCAGCCCAAAGCTAGAACCACCCTAGCCCAGGCAGCTCCAGACACCTACGTGGGCTCGCCCAGCCTCATGGTGCCGTCAGCCCGGCACACGATCTCGTCACGGGCACCATCCATGAACTGTGCCAGCCAGCCAATGCTGCCCACGAAGAAGCAGGCGTTGACGTAGAACAGGATGACAGCAGGGTAGCGGTTGGAGTTCCTCCAGTCAGCAACAAATGTGGCCTGGGAGGGGTGGAGAAAGTGACAGCTCATTGCCTGTCCGCTTTTTGTTACTGTATATGGGTTACTGAGTCGGGAAAGGACACAGTAATGTGGTGTAAAAAAGAACAAGAAAGAACAAGAAATTTATTGAAAGAAGCCATGGCTTTAAATAAGAGAGTTTGTGAAAAACAAGCTACAGACAGCTCATTGGTCAGAGAAAGAGACACCTCTTGTCCCAAGCTTTGTCATGGATCCAGCAGGTGTTTATCTTTTGTTATAATTCTTTCTCTCATGTTTACAGCAGAGAAAGAGCCTCTAGCTTGGGAAAAATCTTAGCTGAGGCTGAGAAAGCTAGACTGGAAAAATCCTTTAGGATTCTCCCTGGGCCTGTGTGTTGGGTTGATGTGACCAGCAATGTGAATTCTCTTCCCAGCTGTTAACCCGGGTGGGGCAGTGACCCTGATCTCCTGGCACACATTATCTGCTCCTGGGCCAGCTTTAAACCAGCTGGGCAATCATCTTTATCTTTCCACAGCCCATCCTCCCTCCAGGAGATATCTCCTGTTCATGGCCATGGAGTCCCAGGGCATGACTGATCAAATTCCATCATCCCACTGGGAGAAGCTCCAGCCAGGGCAGGAGCCAAGCCTTTCCGACCCAGAGAAAAACTGAGATTTGGGACACCAAGGCACCTTCTTTCCACTGCATTCCAGAGGAGAAGCTGGACCTTTCTACACAATCTCTGAACTTCTGGAGGAAGGCTACACCCTTCTCCAGGAGCACTGCTCCAGCTGAACCACATCTGCCCCTGCAGGAGGATGCAGCCACCATTGAATGGGACTGCTGCCAACACCCTGACTGACTGACGGGTGTCAGCTTGGATTCTGACTTTGGCAGGGTTTGGGATTGTTCTTTGTAATACTGCATTTCTATTTTAGTGTTCCTAGTAAAGAACTGTTATTCCTAATTCCCATCTCTTTTCCTGAGAGCCCCTCAATTTCAAATTTATAACAACAAATTCTCCATTTCAAGCTTCTGCCTTTCTTGGCAGACACCAGGCCAGCCTGTAAGGGCCAGCCCTTTCTGGGGCCCCCTCACCAGGGTGAAGAAGGTGCAGAAGATGGTGATGGAGCTGAAGGAGGCGATGTAGACGTGCATCTCGCGGTGCTCCCGCTCGGTGAACAGCGGGTTCTGGCACTGGATGCCGCAGCCCTCCACGTCCTCGTACCAGCTCTTGGGGTTGTCCGTCCGCACCAGCGGCGCCTCGCACTGCCCCGAGCTGTTGAACTTGATGTTCTGCACCTCGTTCTGCCAGGGGAAAGGAGGATGTGAGGAGGAGCAGGAGGAGGAGGAGGAGGAGGAAGAGGAGGAAGAAGAGGAGGTAGATGTGAGGAGGAGGAGGAGGAAGAGGAGGAGGAGGAAGAGGAGGAAGAGGAGGAAGAGGAGGAAAAGGAGAAGGAGCAGGAGAAGGAGGAGAAGGAGCAGGAGAAGGAGGAGGAAGAGGAGGAGGAGCAGAAAGAGGAAGAAGAGGAAAAAGAGGAGGAAGAGGAGGAGGAAGAGGAGGAGGAGGAGGAAGAGGAAGAAGAGGAAAAAGAGGAGGACAAGGAGGAGGAAGAGGAGGAGGAAGAGGAGGAAGAGGAAGAAGAGGAAGAAGAGGAAGAAGAGGAAGAAGGGGAGGAAAAGGAGGAAGAGGAGGAGGAGGAGGAGGAAGAGGAGGAAAAGGAGGAGGAAGAGGAGGAGGAAGAGGAGGAAGAGGAGGAAGAGGAAGAAGAGGAGGAAGAGGAAGAAGAGGAGGAAGAGGAAGAAGAGGAGGAAGAGGAGGAAGAGGAGGAAGAGGAGGAAAAGGAGGAAGAGGAGGAAGAGGAGGAGGAAGAGGAGGAAAAGGAGGAAAAGGAGGAGGAAGAGGAGGAGGAAGAGGGAGGAAGAGGAGGAAGAGGAGGAAGAGAAAGAGAAGAAGGAGAAGGAGGAGGAAGAGGAGGAAGAGGAAGAGGAGGAGAAGGAGCAGGAGGGAGGGAGGAAGAGGAGGAGGAAGAGGAGGAGGAGGAGGAGAAGGAAGAGGAGGAAGAGGAGGAGAAGGAGGAGAAGGAAGAGGAGAAGGAAGAGGAGGAGGAGGAGGAGGAAGAGGAGGAGGAAAAGGAGGAAAAGGAGAAGGAAGAGGAGGAAACACCCCCATGGCCAAGTCTGGAAAGTTTCAAAAATGCAACTTTCCTCCACAAAAATCAAGTTACCTCCCCCCAAAAATTCTCTTTTCTCTCCTAAAATTGATTTTTTTCCCCCCCTAAAATCCACCTCATCCCCCGCCAAAACGTGATTTCTTCCCCCAAAAGCGATTGCTTCTCCGAGGAATGAAAAAAAAAGTGATTTTTCCCCTCAGAAATCCATTTTTTCCCCAAAACATCCCCTCCGAAGAGCTACTTCTCCACACAAAAACTAAGTTTACTCCAAGAAGTAGCTGCTCTCCAAAAAAGTGACTTTTCCCCCAAAAACCTCTCCTTTCTCTACACAAAAACAACTTTTTTTCCCCTAAAAGTGTCTTTTGTCCCCCCAAACTGGTTTTTCCCCTAAAAAAAGGAACCTTGCTCCAAAAACTCAAGTTGTCTCCCCCTAAAATTCTCTTTTCTCTCCTAAAATTGATATTTTTTCCCCAGAAAGAGTACTCATCCCCTCAAAAAAGTAATTTTTTCCCCAGAGGAAGTGTCTTTTTTCCCAAAAAAGTAACTTTTGCCTTGAAAAAAGCAATTTTTCTTTCCCTGAAAGGGACTCTTGTCCCCAAAAAGTGACTTCTCTTCCAGCAAAGTTACTTTTGTCCACAAATGGAAACTTTTCTCTCCAAATGAATTGCTTCTGGTCCCCCAAAAATGACTTTTCTCCTCCCAAAAGGCAAATTTTCACCTCCAAAATGTAACTTTTTACTCACAGAGGCCTTTTCATCACAGACATTTTATTTCAAGGGGAATAAAAATGAACTTTTCCCTCACAAAATCGATATTTTCATCATATAAAGCGATGTTTTTGTCACAAAAGTGACTTTTTCCTTCCAAAATTTGACCTTTTCGTCATAAGAATGAACTTTTTCCTCACAAATAATGACTTTTTTCCTCACAAAAAGACTTTTGCTTCAAAACCAGGAACTTTTCTCTCACTAAAGGTGACGTTTTTCCTCATGAGTGAATTTTTTTTCTCACAAAAAGGGAACTTTTTCCTCCCAAAAGTGACTTTTCCTGCCATAGCAGGGACACCTTCCACTGTCCCAGCTGCTCCCAGCCCCGGTGTCCAGCCTTGGACATTGCAGGGATCCAGGGGCAGCCACAGCTGCTCTGGCAATTCCAGCCCAGCCAGGAATCCCTTCCCCAATCTGCCCTTTCCCATTCCCTGTGTCCTGTCCCTCCATCCCTTGTCCCCAGCCCCTCTCCAGCTCTCCTGCAGCCCCTCCAGGCCCTGCAATGTGCTGGAAGCTCTCCCTGCATCCTTCCCTTCTCCAGGCTGCCAATTCCCAGCTCTCCACAGCCTCACACTGGATCCATCTCCTCTCCAAGGGATTGATGGATCCAGGGCCTTCCCTTGCAATCTCAGGGAACCATCAAGGCTCTCCCTTCCCTTTTCCTCTCTTTTCCATCCCCAGTGTCCATCAAAATCCCTCTGGATGGATTCTGAGTGTCCTGAATCCCAGAATCCTGGGCTGCCCTGGCTGGGAAGGGAGCTCAGAGCTCATTGCAGGGACACCTCCCACATCCCAGGCTGCTCCAATCCTTCCTGGGCCATTGCAGGGATCCAGGGATTCTCTGGCAATTCCAGCCCAGACAGGAATTCCTAATTCCCAAATCTCCCCTTTCCCAATTCTCTGTGTCCTGTCCCTCCATCCCTTGTCCCCAGTCCCTCTCCAGCTCTCCTGGAGCCCCTTTAGGGAATGAAATGTGCTGGGAACTCTCTCTGGATCCTTCTCCTCTGCAGGCTGAGCAGCACCAGCCCTTTCCCTCCCCACTCCCAGGTTTCCCCGCCCACGCCGTTACCGGGCACCCCTCGGGGAATCGGTCGGTGGTGCACTTGAGGAAGTCGGGCCAGCCTCGCTCGCGCTCCACGATGGTGCAGGGGGCCCGCGTGGCCTGGCACAGGGTCTGGCTGGGCAGCTCCACCTGCCCATCCTCGCACTTGGGCATGTACACGGCGCACAGCAGGGGCTGGATGACGTCCCAGCAGCGCGGGGCGTTGCGCAGGCCTGCGGGGAGGGGACAGCAGCGTCACCGCCCCCGGCAGGGACACCTCCTGCTGCCCCTATGGCACCCACACGGCGCTGGGACCCCTCTGTGGGGCCCTCCTGCTGTCCCTATGGCACCCACACAGCGCTGGGACCCCTCTGTGGGGCTCTCCTGCTGTCCCTATGGCACCCACACGGCGCTGGGACCCCTCTGTGGGGCTCTCCTGCTGTCCCCACAGCACCCACACAGCGCTGGGACCCCTCTGTGGGGCTCTCCTGCTGTCCCTATGGCACCCACACAACGCTGGGACCCCTCTGTGGGGCTCTCCTGCTGTCCCTATGGCACCCACACAGCGCTGGGACCCCTCTGTGGGGCTCTCCTGCTGTCCCCACAGCACCCACACAGCGCTGGGACCCCTCTGTGGGGCTCTCCTGCTGCCCCTATGGCACCCACACAGCGCTGGGACCCCTCTGTGGGGCTCTCCTGCTGTCCCCACAGCACTGGGACCCCTCTGTGGGGCTCTCCTGCTGTCCCCACAGCACCCACACAGCTGGGACCCCTCTGTGGGGCTCTCCTGCTGTCCCCACAGCACTGGGACCCCTCTGTGGGGCTCTCCTGCTGTCCCCACAGCACCCACACAGCTGGGACCCCTCTGTGGGGCTCTCCTGCTGCCCCTATGGCACCCACACAGCTAGGACCCCTCTGTGGGGCTCTCCTGCTGTCCCCATAATACCCACACGAGCTGGGACCCCTCTGTGGGGCTCTCCTGCTGTCCCCACAGCACTGGGACCCCTCTGTGGGGCTCTCCTGCTGTCTCTATGGCACCCACACGGCGCTGGGACCCCTCTGTGGGGCTCTCCTGCTGTCCCCACAGCTGGGACCCCCTCTGTGGGGCTCTCCTGCTGTCCCCATAATACCCACACAGCTGGGACCCCTCTGTGGGGCTCTCCTGCTGTCTCTATGGCACCCACACAGCGCTGGGACCCCTCTGTGGGGCTCTCCTGCTGTCCCCACAGCACTGGGACCCCTCTGTGGGGCTCTCCTGCTGCCCCTATGGCACCCACACGGCGCTGGGACCCCTCTGTGGGGCTCTCCTGCTGTCTCTATGGCACCCACACGGCGCTGGGACCCCTCTGTGGGGCTCTCCTGCTGTCCCCACAGCACCCACACAGCGCTGGGACCCCTCTGTGGGGCTCTCCTGCTGTCCCCACAGCACTGGGACCCCCTCTGTGGGGTTCTTCTGCTGTCCCCACAGCACCCACACAGCTGGGACCCCTCTGTGGGGCTCTCCTGCTGCCCCTATGGCACCCACACAGCTGGGACCCCTCTGTGGGGCTCTCCTGCTGCCCCTATGGCACCCACACAGCGCTAGGACCCCTCTGTGGGGCCCTCCTGCTGTCCCCATAATACCCACACGGCGCTGGGACCCCTCTGTGGGGCTCTCCTCCTGTCCCCAAAGCACTGGGACCCCTCTCTGGGGCTCTTCCCACTTCCTTTTTAATGCATTTTCTATACTGTACCTGTCTCCAGTCCCTTTTAAATCAGTTTTTTACACTCTACCCATCCCCTGTATCCCACTACAGAGTTTTCTATAGTGCACCCACCCCCGGGCCTGTGCTGTGCCATATCCACCCCCTGTACCCCAATCTACTGCTGCCCACTCTACTGTACCATCTACAATGTTTTGTTACACAGTTTTCTACACTGTACTCATCCCCAGCCCTTTCCTATAAAATTTCTGTACTGTCCCCATCCCAGCCCCCCTCTATACACTTTTCTATACTGTCCCCATCCCCAGCCCCCTCTGTAAAGTTTCTTATACTGTCCCCATCTCCAGCCCCCTCTGTAAAGTTTCTTATACTGTCCCCATCCCCAGCCCCCATCTGTAAAGTTTTCTATACTCTATCCATTGCCAGCTCCCTGCTACCCACTTTTCTATACTGTCCCCATCCCCAGCCCCCCTCTACAAAGTTTTCTACACTGTACCAATCCCCAAACCCCTTCTGTAAAACTTTATATACTCTACTCATCCCCAGCCCCCCTCTATACACTTTTCTATACTGTCCCCATCTCCAGCCCACCTCTGCAAAGTTTTCTATACTCTCTACCCATTCCCAGCCCCCTGCTAGGCACTTTTCTATACTGTACCCATCCCCAGCCCCCTTCTGTAAAGTTTTCTATAATGTCCTCATCCCCAAACCCCTTCTGTAAAACTTTATATACTCTACCCATTCCCAGCCTCCCTGCCAGGCACTTTTCTATACTGTCCCCATCCCTACTCCCCCTCTCTAAAGTTTTCTATACTGTCCCCATCTCCAGCCCTCCTCTATACACTTTTCTATACTGTACCCATCTCCAGCCCCCCTCTACAAAGTTTTCTATACTGTCCCCATCCTCAGCCCGCCTTTGCAAAGTTTTCCATACTGTCCCCATCTCCAGCCAAGCTCTGTAAAGTTTTCTATACTGTACTCATCCCCAGCCCCCCTCTCTAAAGTTTTCTTCACTGTACCAATCCCCAAACCCCTTCTATAAAACTTTATATACTCTACCCATTCCCAGCCCCCTGCCAGGCACTTTTCTATACTGTCCCCATCCCTAGCCTCCCTCTATAAAACTTTATACACCGTTCCCATCCTCAGCCCCCCCACTACATCCAAACCTTCTCTCCAAGCTCCACCACCCCCCCGTCCCCCCCTCCCTTCACGGCTCCCCATCCCCCTCCAGCCCCATCCCGGGCCTCTCCCCCACTCTCCCCGCTCCCGGTACCGTCCCGTCCGTACCGGACCAGAGCAGCAGCTTCCCGTGCGCCTCCTCCTGCGAGGCGGAGTCGGTGGCCAGCAGCGTGGAGGTGGCGGCGTAGGGCAGCGCCGAGCCCAGGCAGGCACCGAAGCGGAGCCGCTCGCAGGGCGCGGGGCGGCGGCAGCGCGGGGGCCCGGCCGAGGCGTTGGGGGCGGCGGGGCAGCGGCCCCCCAGAGCCAGCGCCAAGGCCAGCGCCAGCGCCCAGCGCCGCCCGCCGCGGCCCGGCCACATCGCGGCGGTGCTCGGCGGGCTTAGGGCGGCTCGCAGCGGGGCGAGGGGCCCGCCATGGCCCCGCCGCCTTTGTTGGGCTCGCCGGGAGCGAGCGGAGCGGCCCCGCTGCTCCTCCTCCTCCGCCGCCGCCGCCCGCGGCCCGGCCCGGCCCGCGCCCCCCGCCGGGGCGGGCTGAGGGAGGGACCGCGGGGGAAGCGCTGCGGAGGGTAAGAGACGCGATTTGTGAGGGGAAAGGAGCTGCTTCTGAGGGGAAAAGTCCCTTAAAAGTGAGGGAAAGTGCTTTTTTGGGGGAAGGAAGGAGTCCCCTTTTGTGAGGAAAAAGTTCTTCTCGTGAGGGAAAAGTTCCTCTCGGGAAGAAAAAGTCGCTTTCGGTCAGCAAAAGTTTGCTTTTTGTGAGGAGAAGTTCCTTTTTGTGAGGAAAAGTCGCTTTTTGTGAGGAAAAGCTCGCATTTTGTGAGGAAAAGTCCCGTTTTGTGAGGGAAAAAGTTGCTAAAAAGTGAAGGAAAGTGCTTTTTTCGGGGAAGGAAGGAGTCCCCATTTGTGAGGGAAAAGTTCTTGTCGTGAGGGAAAAGTTCCTCTCGTGAAGAAAAAGTCGCTTTCGGTCAGCAAAAGTTTGCTTTTTGTGAGGAAAAGCTCGCATTTTGTGAGGAAAAGCTCGCATTTTGTGAGGAAAAGTCCCTTTTTGTGAGGGAAAAAGTTGCTAAAAAGTGAGGGAAAGTGCTTTTTTTGGGGAAGGAAGGAGTCCCCTTTGTGAGGAAAAAGTTCTTCTCGTGAGGGAAAAGTTCCTCTCGTGAAGAAAAAGTTGCTTTCGGTCAGCAAAAGTTTGCTTTTTGTGAGGAAAAGTCCCTTTTGTGAGGAAAAATCCCTTTTTATGAGGAAAAGTCGCTTTTTGTGAGGGAAAAATCGCTGAAAAGTGAAGGAAAGTGCTTTTTTGGGGGAAGGAAGGAGTCCCCTTTTGTGAGGGAAAAGTTCTCATGAGAAAAAAGTTGCTTTCAGTCAGCAAAAGTTTGCTTTTTGTGAGGAAAAGTCGCTTTTTATGAGGAAAAGTCGATTTTTGGGAGGATAAGGTCGCTAAAAAGTGATGGAAAATGCTTTTTTTTGGGAGGAAGAAGTCCACCTCACAAAAGGCCTTTGTGAGGGAAAGGTTCCTTTCGTGAGGAAAAAGTAGCTTTTTGTGGGGAAAATATTCCTTTTTTTGAGGAAAATATTCCTTTTTTGTGTGGAAAAACTCACTCGTGAGGGAAAAAGCAACATTTTTGTGAGGGAAATATTCTTTTTTCCTGGAGAAAAAGTTCTTTTTTGTGAGGAAAAAGTCACTCTTCTGAGGAAGAAGTCCTCTTTTGTGAAGCAAATGTCCATTTTGTGAGGAAAAAGTCACTTTTGGGAGGAAAAAGTTCCCTTTCTGTGAGAAAAAAAATCACTCATGAGGAAAAAGTCACACTTAGTGAGGGAAAAGTTCCTGGTTTGGAAGTAAAAGTCTCTTTTTGTGAGGAAAAAGACATTATTTGTGAGGGAAAAGTTCATTCTTATGAAGAAAAGGTCAAATTTTGGAAGGAAAAAGTCACTTTTGTGACAAAAACATCGCTTTATATGAGGAAAATATCGATTTTGTGAGGGAAAAGTTCATTTTTCTTCCCCATGAAATAAAATGTCTGTGATGAAAAGGCCTCTGTGAGTAAAAAGTTACTTTTTTAGAGGTGAAAAGTTGCCTTTTGGGAGGAGAAAAGTCATTTTTGGGGGAGAAAAAAGCAATTCATCGGGAGAGAAAAATTTCCATTTGTGGACAAAAGTAACTTTGCTGGAAGAGAAGTCACGTTTGGGGACAAGAGTCCCTTTGGGGGGAAGAAAAATTGCTTTTTTAAGGCAAAAGTTGTTTTTTTAAGGCAAAAGTTACTTTTTTGGGACAAAAAGGTCACTTTTCAGGGACAAAAGACACTTCCTTTGGGAAAAAAATTACTTTTTTGAGGGGACGAGTACTCCTTATGAGGAAAAAAATCAATTTTAGGAGAGAAAAGAGAATTTTGGGGGGAGGTGCCTTGATTTTTGTGGAGGAAGGTTCCTTTCTTTAGAGGAAAAAACAGTTTGGGGGACAAAAGACACTTTTAGGGGAGGAAAAGTTGCTTTTGGGGGAGAAAAGACAGGGTTTTTTTGGGGAAAAATCACTTTTTTGGAGAGCAGCTACTTCTTGGAGTAAACTTAGTTTTTGTGTGGAGAAGTAGCTCTTCGGAGGGGATGTTTTGGGAAGAAAAATGGATTTCTGAGGGGAAAAATCACTTTTTTTTTGCATTCCTCGGAGAAGCAATCGCTTTTGGGGGAAGAAATCACGTTTTGGCGGGGGATGAGGTGGATTTTGAGGGGAAAAAAAGCCAAAAAGGGGTTTTTTAATGGGAGAGAAGCGTCTCGACCGCACACAAAGAGCCGGGCGCTGGGCCGCATCCCGGCTGCCTCCGCGGGAGGGACCACCCAGCCTGAGGAGACGGGAAAATTAAAAGCAAAGAAAAAAAAAAAAAAAGAAAAAATTCCTACCCTAACAAACTCCACCCACGGTTTTGCGACAGCTCCGAGAGGCCGGGCCTGGCTCCCTCAGCCGCTTTTTCCCCACAGCAGCGCGGCGTGAGGGCGGGCTCTGCCCGTCCCCAGAGGCACCGCGGTGTCCCTGCTCAGCCCGGCAGCCTCCGGCCTCGTGGCTTTATTGTCCCTGCAAGTGGCACAGCCCGGCACCGACTCAGCACCTCAGGGTGCTGTCCCCGCACCCAGCGACACCGACACGGGCACCCGGCCGTGAGGGGAATGGCAGCAGTCTGGGCGAGAAGGCAGCTCGGTGCAAACAGACAGACAGACAAATGTCCTTCTCCAGCGGAGAGGGGAGGCACATCCCAGTGCAACAGCAGCACGGACGGACAGACAGCGATTCTCAGCGATTCTCCAGCTCAGCACCTCCAGGCCGAGCCCAGCAGCGGAGTCTCCGCGTTCCCTCTTGTCCAGCGGAGCCCCTGGGGCTCTCCCCGCGGGTTGGAGTCAGTGAGTTAGCGTCTCTCTGATCCGGGATCTGCGAATGCCCCGGACACCCTGGCTCAGTACCAGGGGTCTGCACGGTGCTGCTGGTTGTAGAGCTGCAGCTTGATCTGGTCGCGGATTTGGTTGATCAGGAGCTGAGCCAGGATGATGCCCACCAGCTGGAGAGGGAGGGAAGGGAAAGAAGAGAGGAAGAAAGTGGGGAAAGGAGGGGAGAGGAAAGGGGGATAGGTAAGGAAAGGAAGGGGGAGATGGAAGAGAGGGGAGGGAGAAGGAGGAGGAAGAGGGAGGAGAGGGGAAAAGAAAGAAGGAGGGGAATAGGGGAAGGGAAAGGGGAAAGGGGAAAGGGGAAAGGGGAAAGGGGAAAGGGGAAAGGGGAAAGGGGAAAGGGAAAGGGAAAGGAAAGGAAAGGAAAGGAAAGGGAAAGGGAAAGGAAAAGGAAAGGGAAAGGAAAGGAAAGGAAAGGAAAGGAAAGGAAAGGAAAGGAAAGGAAAGGAAAGGAAAGGAAAGGAAAGGAAAGGAAAGGAAAGGAAAGGGAAAGGAAAGGAAAGGAAAGGAAAGGAAAGGAAAGGAAAGGAAAGGGAAAGGAAAGGAAAGGAAAGGAAAGGAAAGGAAAGGAAAAGGAAAGGAAAAGGAAAGGAAAGGAAAGGAAAGGAAAGGAAAGGAAAGGAAAGGAAAGGAAAGGAAAGGAAAGGAAAGGAAAGGAAAGGAAAGGAATGGAAGGAAAGGAAGAGGAAGGAGAGAAAAGCAGGGGGAAAGGGAAAATGAAGCAGGGAGAGAAAGGGAGAGGGAGGGAAGGGGAAGGAGAGAAAAGCAAGAGAAAGGGAGAGAAAGACCGAGAGGGAGGTACTGAGCAACACCAGGCAGTGTCACCCCATACCCCCGTGCCTGCCATTTACATCACTCCCCCATCCCAAACGCCATCCCAGCTGACCATCCTGCAGTCAGCCACTGTCAGAGCAGCTCCCCAAAAACCCCCAGAAAGCAGAGCTTTGGGATGGGGCCTTCCCCCCGTACCTGGGGCAGGGCCAGCCCCAGGGTGATGCCCCCCAGCAGGAAGAGGTTGCTGTGGGTCCAGTTGACCAGCTTGTCGATGCAGCCGTTGGTGTGGATGAAGGCACTGGCCTCCAGGTAGCCCCTGGCCTGCATCCCGTGGCCACACATGGTGTTGATGACAGCCTGGGAGAGGGGACACAGCTCGCTGGGGTCCCTGCTCTTGGGGGGCAGTGGGGGGTGAGCAGGAGGTCTGGCCCTTGCCCTGGTGGGGTGTCCTCCAGAGCCACCTGCCCCCAAAGAGCCAATTCCAGCTCTGCAGAGGGAGAATTCTCCCCCAGCTCACCACAGCATTTCCACCCAGGAGTCCCCAAAACCAAAGGTCAGGATGGGGAACCCAAACCCACAGGCTGGATTTAGGGACACAAACCCGAGGGTGGGATGGGGGAACCCAAACTCAGAGAGTGGGACAGGGAACCCAAAACCAGAAGGAGAATTTGGAGACCCAAATCTGGAAAGTGGGATGGGGAACCCATACCCAGAGTTTATGATGAGGAACTGAAACCCAGAGTGTGGGATGGGGAAACCCAAACCCAGAGTGTGGGACAAGGAACCCAAACACAGAAAGGTGGGACAGGGAACCCAAACCCCGAGTGTGGGACAAGGAACCCAAACCCAGAAAGGTGGGATGGGGAGCCCAAACCCAGAGTGTGGGACAAGGAACCCAAACACAGAAAGGTGGGATGGGGAGCCCAAACCCAGAAAGGTGGGACAAGGAACCCAAACCCAGAAAGGTGGGATGGGGAGCCCAAACCCAGAGTGTGGGACAAGGAACCCAAACACAGAAAGGTGGGATGGAGGAACCCAAACCCAGAAAGGTGGGATGGGGGACCCAAACCCAAAGTGTGGGACAAGGAACCCAAACCCAGAAAGGTGGGATGGGGGACCTAAACCCAGAGTGTGGGACAAGGAACCCAAACCCAGAAGGTGGGATGGAGGAACCCAAACCCAGAAAGGTGGGATGGGGGACCCAAAACCAGAAGGTGAAATGGGGAACCCAAACCCAGAAGGTGGGACGGGGGACCCAAACCCAACGTGTGGAACAGGGAACCCAAAGCCAGGGTGTGGGATGGAGTCCATACATTGCCATCAGTGCCCTTGGGCAGGGCTCCAGGCCCAGCACAGCCCAGGGGATGTGAGGACAGCCCAGGGCAGGGTCCCCCAGGACAGCCCAGGACTGACCTGCTGCGGGTCGTGCAGGCAGCAGGAGAAGGGCACGGCGCAGCGCTCGCGGCTGGGGTTGGTGGCCGTGCAGTTGAAGTACATGTTCTGGGACCAGTCCTTGTAGGAGACACCCCCACAGCAGCTGAACTGCGGGCAGGACACGGGGCTCAGCGGGGAGGGGACCCAGCCCAGCAGGGGGACAGGACACTCAGGGCTGTTCGTGCTCCCACCCTCCCCCTGCCCGGGCAGGACGTCGCCATGAACATCAAATCCTGCTGGGAGAGCCATCCAACGTCCCCAGGCTGTGCTGCCCCACAGATTAAAGCCTGGCACAGAAGTGGGGACATGTCCTCACCCATTGGAGGGACACCCCAACCCTGCAGACCCCCCAGTCACCTCCTTCTGCCCGAAATCAATGAGGTTCTGCAGGTCCAGGTCATCCCGGTAATGCACGATGGCCCCGTTGATGATCTCGCTGACCTTCCCACGTGCCTGGGGGACAAATGGGGACACCAGCGTGGCTGTCACCCAGCAGGACAGGACTGGGGTCACCCAGCACCCCAGTGCTCCCCCCAGTACCTCGTCAGAGAAGACAAAGCCCAGCACGCCGACCGCCAGCTGCAGGAGGAAGATGATGGTCAGGCAGACGGAGAACTGCAGGACAAGGAACGTGACAGTGAGGTGGCACAGAAGGGACACTGAGATGCCACCAGGGTCCCCACAGGGACTGGCAGCACTCACCAGCTGCAGCAGGCAGATGTTCTCCCGCAAGGAGCCGATGCAGCCGCAGAAGGTGATGAGGAAGGTGAGGACGCCCACCATGATGAGGAGGATGGCGGGATCCACCGCCAGGCACGCCATGGCCGCCTCTGTCACAGCCAGCTGTCACCAGCACTGCCAGCCCCGGGACCCCGCAGCCCAGCCCCAGCGCGGGCAGCCCCCCGAGCTCACCTGCGTGCTTCAGCAGCCGGGCGTACACCCCCACGGCCACCATCACCATGGAGATCACCTGCAGGGGGACGCAGGTGTCACCCCGCGCCCCCCCTGCGCCCCCCAGAGTCAGGGATGCAAACGGAGCTGCCTCAGTTTCCCACTGGCACGCGGCGTCCACCGTGTCCCCACCTCCCCGGAGGTGACCTTTGTCCCCACCCACCAGCCAGCGCTTGTTCCTCTACGGGTGGCTGGACGCAGGTATGTGGTTTATCGGAAGCGAGAAACTTCCTCAAATACAGGATTGCAAACACGGAAATAACCCGCAAAAAAACCCCTGCAAAAACACTCACCAAAGTATAAAAAACCCCAAACCGCCCAAGCGGTACAAAAGTCTCTGAAAATTTTTTAAAAAGTCCTTGAAACATAAAAAAATATCCAAAACATAAAACGTCTCAAAAACATCAAAATCCCTCAAAACGTTAAAAAACCCCCAAAAAACAAAAGGCCCCCAAACATGGGAAATAAAAAAGTATTTCAGGAGTGGGCTGGGGACAAGAGGGGCTCTGGGCGTTTGTCACCGCTGTGGGGCCAGGAAGGGTCCCAGTGAAGTGATGGGGATCCAAAGGACCCCAAAAACTCTCGGGGAATGGGGAAACCCCCTCTGTAGATTGTGGAATGAGGGATCCCAAAGGATGGGAACGCTCCCAGGGGTCTGCAGTCCCTGAGGAATGAGGGGTCACGGTGGGGTACGGGGGTTGGGGGGCTCCAGGGGTCCCGAGAAGAGAGGATTCCAATGGAGACACCTCCAAAATCAGGGGGGTCCTGGTGGGGTGCTGGGGATAGAGGTGAGTCGGGGGATCCTGGGAATGTGGGGTCCCAAATAATTCCAGGGGTGGAGAGAGGGCCGGGGGTCCCGGGGGATGTGGGGTCCCAATAGGGTTCAGGGATGGAGAGAGTCCCAAAGATGGGGGGGTCCCAAAGATGGGGGGGTCCCAAAGGGGTTCAGGGATGGAGAGAGCCCCAAAGACTGGTGGTCCCGGTGGGATCTCAGGGATGGGGGGTCCCGGGGATGGCGGTGTCCCAGCGGGGCGCAGGGATGGGGACAGCCGCAGGGTCCGGCTGTCCTTCGGGAATGGGGTGTCCCGGTGTCCCCGCACTCACCCAGAAGAGCAGGTTGAAGAAGAAGAGCACGTACTTGGCCACCGGGCTCACGAAGGAGAAATCATCCCCCAGGGGCCCGGCGGCGGCCGCCACTCGCCTCGCCATGGCCGAGCGGAGCCGAACGGAGCCGAGTGGAGCCGAACGGAGCCGAGCGGGACCGGTCCCCGCTTCGCCCCGCAGCGAGAACAGCCGCGCTCAGCCCAGCCCCCTCCCCTTCCCGCCCGCTCATTGGATGAGTCTTCCTAGCTCTGCCTTCCCATTGGTCAATCTCCCTGTCACTCAAACCGCCGGTCCCGCCCCCGCGCAGCGCTGCGCCGCCGCACCTGTCCGTGCCTTAAAGGGCCAGCGCAGCCCTTCCCCATCCCGGCTCGGCCCAATCCCTTCCCGAACCCGCCCGAACCCAGAGACCCCCGCAGCTCGGAGGGACTGTGGAGTTCTATAATAATGGGGATCCATTATTCGTGATTGGTTCCTGCCCCGCCTGACACTCCTGGAAGGGACCCGAGGGACACAGGGACATTGGCATCCCTGACACGTGGCCAGCTGCGGTGATTCGGGGTTTCCCTGAACGGACGTGACCCAAAATTTGCTGAAATCAGCCCAAAACTCCTCCAGTGCTGATACTGCATCCTCAGTGACTCTCCAGCACGGGGAAGTGGGAACCCAAACTGCACCCATTCCCCTCTGCTGCCAAAATTGTGACGCTTTGGTGACACTTCGGGACACGAGTTCCCTTCCAGAACAGGATCCAACCCTCAAATCCCATTTTTTGGATGAATTTTGCCCTGTTTTTTTGCCTCACATTTCAGTTTTCTTGGTTGGTGCAGGCAGAGATGAGAGCTGTCCCCTTGTGCCATCAGCCTTTGCTTGGAGGGAGCACTGCCTCACTGTTATAATCTAATTTATTATTATTATTGTTACTATCATTTTTATTAATTTAAAAAATTATTTGTCTTCTACATCTGAGCTGGAAATCCCGTGGGAGGAGATGCTGGCACGGCTCTTTCCGGAGGAAGATGAGAACTTCAGAAAGAGGAACCAAACCCAAAAATCCCCTTTGTGCTTTTAGGGTCACAGTCCAACTGCCAGAACAATCATTTCCTTGGGATGCTGCTGGGAGGAGCCCCTGTGACCCCCCAAAATTCGAGAAACATCAGGAAAAATCTGGAAAAAAATTCAGCCTAAAAAACCCAAAAAATCCCCCCAAAATTTGCACCAAGAAACACAAAAATCCCCTAAAAATCACACTGAAAAGGCCAAAAAGGTCTTAAAATCTGCCCTAAAAAAAAACAAAATCAAAATGGCCTCAAAATCCAGTGAGATTCCAGGGATTTCTAAGGAAAAAAACAGGAAAAAGGCTGGAAAAAAAATCCGGAGAAAATAATTTTAAATGTCCAAAACCCCCACAAAAATCACATTAAAATGCCCATAGGAGTCCTAAAATCTGCACTAAACTACCCCAAATCTGCAAAAATTCCAAGGATTTCTTGAAAATGTATTGGGAAAGAAGACCTAAAAAATTGCAAAAAATCCACGTGTCCACCCATCAGGTTTGTGTGCCCAACCAGCAGATCCATTCTCCCAGGGATCCACGGGATGGGATGGGATAATGGGATAATGGAATGGGATTATGGGATGGGATGGGATTATGGGATGGCATTATGGGATGAGATGGGATGGCATTATGGGATGGGATGGCATTATGGGATGGGATGGGATGGGATGGCATTATGGGATGGGATGGGATGGCATTATGGGATGGGATGGAGAGGAGGGCACAGGAAAGGGAAGGGGAGGCTCTGTGGTCCCCCCGAGCCGCAGTGATCACCACGGGAGGAGGAGAGGAACGGGAGCAGCAGGCGGAGGAGCCCAAATATCCCAAATTTCCCCCTCGGCGCCTTTGGGATGCGGGCGGGACAAGGGGCGTGGCCATTGGAGGGATCTGACGTCACACGGCCAAATATGGTGATGTGGGCGTGTCAATGGGCGGGGCCAGCCGGGCCCTCGCCCACAGCGCCGCCCAGCGGCCGTGAGGGAACGAGCGCACCTGGGGACCCCCGGGATCCCCCACATCCCCATCCCGAAACGGGGACACCCCCGTGACCCCCCACAGCCCACCCCTAAAAGGAGACACCCTGTACCCCACAGCGTGTCCCTAATCGGGGACACCCCCGTGATCCCCCACAGCCACCCCTGAAACGGGGAGCACCCCGTGACCCCCCACAGTGTGTCCCTAAAGGGGGACATCTCCGGGACCCCCACATCCCATCCCGAAACGGAGACATCCTGGGACCCCCCACATCCCATCCCTAAACGGGGACATCCCGGGATCCCCCACAGCCACCCCTGAAACGGGGACACCCCCGTGACCCCCCACAGGGTGTCCCTAAAGGGGGACATCTCCGGGACCCCCACAGCCACCCCTGAACGGGGACATTCTAAGGACCCTCACACTCACCCCAAAACAGGGACACCCCAGGGACCCCCACAGCCTGTCCCTAAATGGGGACACCCCCGAACCCACAGCCTGTCCCTAAATTGAGGCACCCCCGGGAACCTCCACACGCACCCCAAAACAGGGACACCCTCGTGATCCCCACAGCCTGTCCCTAAATGGGGACGCCCCCGGGACCCCCCACAGCCACCCCAAAATGTGAACACCCCCGTGATCCCCATAGCCCGTCCCTAAACGGGGTGCCCCACACCCACCCTACAACAGGGACACCCCGGGGACCCCCCACGCCCACCCCGAAACGGGGACACCCCCGTACCCCCACAGCGTGTCCCTAAATGGGGACACCCCCGGGACCAACCCCTAAAAGGGTCCCCCCGTACTCCCACATCCCACCCTGAAACAGGGACACCCCCACAGCCACCCCTAAAAGGGTCCCCCCGTACCCCACATCCCACCCCCAAGCCCCCCGCCCCCCCGCGGGTGGGAAGAAGGGGTCACCCCCCTCTGGAGCAACGCTCTTTATTTGGGGTCTCAGCATTTGTCCCCCCCCAGCCATGGGACCCTGGGGGGGGGGTGAGGTGACCCTGAGCTGTCCCCTGCCCATCCCTGGGGGTCCGAGCAGAGCCCCCCACCCCAAACCATCGTGCACCCCCCAAACCCCCCCAGGCCTGCACCCCTGTCCCAGAACATCCTATTTGGGGGCAGTCGGGGGCCGTGTCCTGCTCCAGTGTCACACCTGGACCTGTCACAGCTGGGGGTGGCCTCAGGTGTGGAGACTCTTCATGTCACCCAAGGCCACCTGTCCCTCCTCCCCTCCAGCTGCAGCTCCAGGCTCCTGGGCTGGGCCCCGCGCTGAGGGACAGTGAGGGGGCCATGGGGCAGCCCCGACCCCACACAGAGCTGCTCCCATCCCCACCCTGTCCCCATCCTCGTGCTGTCACCAGCTACACCCCTGTCCCCATCCCATTATCCCATCCCATCCCATCCCATCATCCCATCCCATCCCATTATCCCATCCCATTATCCCATCCCATTATCCCATCCCATTATCCCATCCCATCATCCCAGTATTCCATAATCCCATGATCCCACAATTCCATGATCCCATCCCATTATCTCATAATCCCACAAATCCCATAAATCCCATCCCATATAATTATCCCATTATCCCATAAATCCCATGAATTCCGTGGATCCTATCAATCCCATCCCATAAATCCCATTATCCCATCCCATGGACCCCATATCATCCATCCCATAAATCCCATTATCCCCATGATCCCATATCCCATTGTCCTGCTATTCTGTTGTCCCACTATCCCATATCCCATTATCCCACGGATCTCCTGGAGCCCATCCCATCCATCCCATTAATCCCATAGATCCTATGACCCCACCCCATTATCCCATTATGCCATCATCCCATGGATCCCATAGATCCCATGGATCCAATCCCATTATCCCATTAATCCCATTAATCCCATTAATCCCATCCCATCCTATCCCATCCCATCCCATTATCCCATTATCCCATTATCCCATTATCCCATTATCCCATTCCATCCCATTATCCTATCCCATCCCATTATCCCATCATCCCATTATCCCATCCCATTATCCCATTAATCCCACTATCCCATTCCATCCCAATATCCCATCCCAATATTCCCATCCCATCCCATTATCCCATTATCCCACTATCCCACTATCCCATCCTATCCCAATATCCCATCCCAATATCCCATCCCATTATCCCATCCCATCCCATTATCCCATTATCCCATCCCATCCCATCCCATTATCCCATTATCCCATTAATCCAACTATCCCATTCCATCCCAATATCCCATCCCAATATCCCATCCCATCCCATTATCCCATTATCCCACTATCCCACTATCCCATCCTATCCCAATATCCCATCCCAATATCCCATCCCATTATCCCATCCCTCATCCCATTATCCCATTATCCCATTAATCCCACTATCCTATCCCATCCCATCCTATCCCATCCCATTATCCCATCCCATTATCCCATTATCCCATCCCATCCCATTATCCCATTATCCCATTATCCCACTATCCCATCCCATCCCATCCTATCCCATCCCATCCCATCCCATCATCCCATTATCCCACCATCCCATTATCCCATTATCCCATTAATCCCACTATCCCATCCTATCCCATCCCATCCCATTATCCCATTATCCCATCCCATCCCTATTCCCATCCCATAATCCCATAATCCCATTATCCCATCATCCCATCATCCCATCCCAATTCCCATCTCCACAAAGGAGCAGGAAAACCTCTCCCCACACAAAATCCCATCCCCAGTGGACCAGGGGGTCTCCAACTGCCCCCATCCCACAGCACCCCCTGTGCCCCCAGGACCCCGCTTTCATGCCCCCCGTGCCCCCAGACCCACCTGTGCGCCCCCAGCAGTGCCCCTGGCAGCGGGCACACACCATGACCCCGATGGCCACGGCGGTGAAGGCGGCCGTGAGGACACAAATCACCAGCAGCATGTCGGGCTCGGCGGCCTCGGGGACCCCTGGGGTGACAGTGGCACTTGGGGACACGGCCCCGCCCTCCCTGTGCCCTGCCAGACTGCGGCACCCCCAGACAGACACGGCAAGGGAATGTGGGGACCCCAAACTGGGCAGGGGGGGCAGAGCAGGGACACCTGGAGTCACCCAGATGGGGACAGGGCTGGACTCAGCAGGGAATTGGGGACACCCCCAAATTCTGGCACCAACCAGAAAGGGACAGGGCTGGACACAGCAGGGAATTGGGGACACCCCCAAATTCTGGCACCAAACAGAAGGGGACAGGGCTGGACACAGCAGGGAATTGGGGACACCCCAAATCCTGGCACTATCCAGAAGGGGACAGGGCTGGACACAGCAGGGAATTGGGGACACCCCAAAATTCTGCCACTACCCAGAAAGGGAGAGGGATGGACATACCAGGGAATTGGGGACACCCCCAAATTCTGGCACCACCACTGGACACAGCAGGGAATTGGGGACACCCCCAAAATTCTGGCACTAATCAGAAGGCGACAGAGCTGGACCCATCAGGGAACTGGGGACACCCCCAAATTCTGGCACCACCCAGAAAGGGACAGGGTTGGACCAGAGGACAACACAGGTGACAGACAGAGCAGGGAATGGGACACCCCAAAATTCTGGCACCACCCAGATGGGGACAATACTGGACACAGCAGGGAATTGGGGACACCCCCAAATTCTGGCACCACCACTGGACACAGCAGGGAATGAGGGGGACCCCAAAGGGGACAGTGCCACCCCCAGTCTCACCTGCCACTGCGGGCTGCAGCAGCAGCGAGCAGAGGAGCTGCGGGGCCGCGGCTCGGGAGGCGTAGCAGGAGTAATTCCCGAAATCGGGACGGCTGAGGTTCCTCAGCAGCAGCCACACGCCGCCGTCGCTGTCGCTGTCGCCTGTCCCCGCGGCGCAGAAAGCCACCCTGCCCCTAAAGCGGCTCTCGGGCTGCACGGGCGGCTGCCAGCTGGGCTCGGGGGGCGGCGGCTGCCGGCCCAGGCGGTGGCTAAGGACGGGGACGGCGTGGTGGCCGCCAGCCTGGTGGGTGCAGCTGAGGGTGGCCCCGCGCAGCTCAGCCCAGGGCTGGGTGCCGCAGGGCAAGCACGCGTCCTGGCCGATGGCCGCGGTGACGGTGACAGGGACAGGAGGATGGTCTGCGAGGGGACAGAGCGGGGTCACCCCAGGGATGGGGCAAGGGGGCTCTGCGGGGTCACAGGGGACACGGGGGACACGCGTGGGGACACAGGGATGGGGTACAGCGGGGTTACCCCGTTAAACGGGGCTCTGCTGGGTCACAGGGGACATGTGTGGGGACACGGGGATGGGGCACAGCGGGGTAACCCCAGGACAAGGGACTCTGCTGGGTGACAGGGGACGTGTGTGGGGACACGGGGGTGGTGGCAGAGGGGTAACCCCGTTAAACGGGGCTCTGCTGGGTCATGGCTGGGGACAGGGGACATGTGTGAGGACACGGGGGTGGTGGCAGAGGGGTAACCCCGGTCAAGGGGGCTCTGCGGGGACACAGGGGACGTGTGTGGTGACACAGGGGACATGTGCGGGGGACACGGGGGGGCGGCAGAGGGTTACCCCGTTCAAGGGGGCTCTGCGGGGACACAGGGGACATGTGCGGGGACACAGGGATGGGGCACAGCAGGGGTTACCCCCGTTGAAGGGGGCTCTGCGGGGGTCACAGGGGACGTGCGCGGGGACACGGCGGGTGACAGAGGGGTTACCCCGTTGAAGGGGGCTCTGCGGGGTCACAGGGGACGCGCGCGGGGACACGGCGGGTGGCAGCGGCCGGTGCCAGCTCCCAGCGCCGAGCCGCCGCCCCGTGAGTCACCGCCCTGCCCGGAACGCCTCCCCGCCCTCGCCCTCGGGGTCCGCACCGCGCAGGGGGGGACAGGGGGGTTGGGAAGGGGGTCCCCGGAATGGGGGGAGGGCTCTGCCAGGACCCCCCACCCCACTGCCGGTGGGTACCTGCCCGGGTGAGGAGGGGGCACAGAGCCCAGAGAGCCGCGACGGGGAGCAGCGCCATCCTGGCGGCATCCGGAGACGGGCAGCGCTGGGGGTGCGGGCACGGCGCCCTCAACGGCGGGGCACCCCAAAAACCTGGGGGCACCCCAAACACAGCCCCGGCATGGCGAGGGAGGGACGGACCCCCCACAGCCGGCGTGAGAAGAGGGGGTTTTGGGGCTGGGGGGCTGGGCAGGGGGGCTGTGGGGCAGGGGGATTCTGGGGATGTGGGTTATGGGGCAGGGGGATTATAGCGCAAGGGGGCTATGGGGAAGGGGAATATGGGGTGAGGGGCTGGACGGTTAAAGGGCAGGGGGATTCTGGGGCAGGGGCTGGACAATTACAGGACAGGGGGATTATGGGTCTGGGGGGCTGGGCACTCATGGAGGAGTGGGCGGGGGGATTGTGGGGCTGGGGGGCTGGGCAGTTATGGAGCAGGAGAATTCCGGGGCTGGGCAGATATAGGGCGGGGGGATTCTGGGGCTGGGCACTTACGGAGCAGTGGGCGGGAGGATTCTGGGGCTGGGGGATTCCGGGGCTGGGCAGTTATAGGGCTGGGGATGATGGGGCAGGGGGCTGGACACTCATGGGAGCAGTGGGCGGGGAGATTTTGGGGCTGGGGGTTATGGGGCTGGGCAGTTATAGGGCTGGGGATGATGGGACAGGGGCTGGACACTCATGGAGCAGTGGGCGGGGAGATTCTGGGGCTGGGGGGTTATGGGGCGGGGCAGTTCTGGGGCAGGGGGATTTTTGGGGGCTGGGGCAGTTCATAGGGGCAGTGGGCGGGGGGATTCTGGGGCGGGGGGATTCCGGGGCTGGGCACTCATGGAGCAGTGGGCGGGGTGATTTTGGGGGCTGGGGCAGTTCTGGGGCAGGGCGGGGTTGGGGCGGGGCTGGACGGGGCAGTTCTGGGGGGCAGTGGGGCGGGGGGGATTTTTGGGGCTGGGCAGTTCTGGGGCAGTGGGCGGGGGGATTTTGGGGCTGGGCAGTTCTGGGGCAGGGGCGGCGGTGGGTGTAGGGCAGCCCCCCCCGGCCCCCGCGGGTGCTCGGAGCCCCGCAGCCCCCGCCCCCGCCCCGGTCCCGGTCCCGGTCCCGGTCCCGGCCCCTCACCGTGGCTCCGTGCCGCGCTCAGCCCCGCCAGATGTGCCGCGCTCATCCAGCTGTGCCCCTGCCCGCCTGGGCCGCGTCCAGCTGTGCCCCTGCCAGCTGTGACTCAGTCGTTCCCCTGCCAGCTGTGACTCACCTGGCTGTGCCCCTGCCAGCTGTGCCCCTGCCAGCTGTGACTCAGTCGTTCCCCTGCCAGCTGTGCCCCGTCCAGCTGTGCCCCTGCCAGCTGTGCCCATCCCCGCCCAGAGCAGGAAATACAGGAAAAAGTCCGATCCCGTTTTTAATTAATGTATTCCATACGAGATGTCCATACGTTAATTATGTTTTATTGTATTAAAAGTGTGTGTGTGACTTTATAATTAATGCAAATGAATTTATATTTTATAAAGGATATGGAAAAAATTACACGTTTTATGTTATAGGCTTAATATATTACATAGACATCTTGATATGATATAATAATAAATAATAAAATAATAGAAATAGGATTATGGTATGATGAGTATAATACAAATAATATAGCACAATAGAAAATAAATAATTTAAATAATGTATTAGAATACTTGTACATAATAAATACAAAAATATATAATATAATATAATGTAATGTAATGTAATGTAATGTAATGTAATAGCATTAAAATAGAAAAAAACACTATTAAATCTCTTTCCGCATAGTACCAGGATTGGTGCCTTTGTTTCCATAAATTTCTTAAAATTACTATAAATTACTCTCATTACTAATGATCATTATTTCCCAGTCCCATTGTAATAGAAAACCCAAGCAGCATTAGTAATAATTAGTATTAATTGAACTGTAACATCCCAAAAGTGTTGGTAAAAATACAGATTATTAGTATTTATATTGCTATTATTAATCAAAATGTAGTATTGAGAGTGCTTATTAATAGAAGGATATTAGTAGAAATAATACAGGTTATTAAGAAGAGAATAAATTAATAGTAAGAACAAATTTCTATAGCAATCCTAATGTAGTCATGCCATTAATAATTAAAATACAAATATTAGTGGGAAATAGAAACTAATGGTAATAATATATTGTGAGCAATAAGACTAAAGTAATATAATTAACACAAAATTATTAGAAATAATATATATTAATATTGTTACATTATATAATTAACAAAATTATTAGAAATAATATATTATTATTTTTACATTATATAATTAATACGAATTATTAGAAATACTATATTAATACTATGACATTATATAATTAACACACATTATTTTAAATAATATATATTATTATTACATCAATATTACTGTATCAATATATATTGACATTATTGATTATCGGTATTGCTATTATTGATAATTGATATTACGACATTACATAATTATTAGCAATAATATATATTAATATTATTGCATCAAAATAAGTATTATTATGGATTAATAAAGTTTTTTAGTCGTATTAGTGGTAATTAACACCATAATGCTACAGTGAGGTAACCACCAATACGATTATTCCATATTTATATAATAAATATTTATAATATAAATATATATAAAATACATTTCTTTATATAATAAATATTTCTAATATAAGTACATATAAAATATATATTTATATAATAAATTCTTAAAATTTAAATGCATATAAAATAGATGAATTTATAAAAGAAATATTTATAATATGAATACATATAAAATAGATTTATTTATATAATAGATACTTATAATTTAAATACACATAATATAGACTTATTTATACAAGAAATATTTATAATTTATATAAAAATAAATTTATATTATTTATATAAGAAATATTTATAGTTTAAATACACATAAAATCGATTTCTTTGTATAAGAAATACTTATAATTTAAATACGCATAAAATAGATTTATTTATATAAGAAATATTTATAATATAAGTACATATGAAAGAGATTTATTTATATAAGAAATATTTATAATTTAAATGTTGTAAAAAATATATATTTATATGAGAAATATTTATAATATAAATACGCAAAAAATTATTTATTTGTTTATATAAGTAATATTTATAATATAAATACATATAAAATAGATTTACTTATGTAATAAATACTTATAATTTAAATACACATAAAATATATTTATTTATATAATAAATATTTATAATTTAAGTACATATAAAATAAATTTATTGATATAATAAATATAATATAAATACATATAAAATAGATTTATTTGTATAATAAATACTTATAATTTAAATACAAATAATATTGATTTATTTATACAATAAATAGTTATAATTTATATATATATTGAAATATATATATTTATATAATAAATATTTATAAAATAAATACATGTAAAATAAATTTATTTATATAATAAATATTTATAATTTAAATACATATAAAATATATATATTTATATAATAAATATTTATAATTTACATGCATATAAAATAGATTTATTTATATAATAAATATTTAGACATTATAAACTACATGTAATGAACCAACAAGATAACACGATAATCAACGCTGATTAATTCTTTATGGCTGCAGCTACCTCTATGTTTAATTCGGATTTATCTGGGACGTGCCGCCATTCCATGGTTCCAGGGCTCTGTGACATCAGCCCGGCCCGTGGCGCCGCTGCCACCACCAGAGGTGACACCGGGTTCTGCCACTGCCACCCGCGCTGGCACCGATGGCTCTGCTGGGGCTGCTCGTGCTGCTGGCCCTGGCCCGGCCCGTGGCGGCCACCTGGGACACCTGCAGGTCAGGGGGGCACTGGGGGACACTGGGGGCACACTGGGGGACACTGGGGTGGCTGTCCCCGCTGTCCCCGGGCAGGCAGTGACGGCTCTGTGCTTGCAGAGGCACCTGCGGGCTCCGGCCCGTGGCTTCTGACCACAGCTCGCTGGTTGGGGACTATGAGACTTTGGGCTCTGCTCGTGTCACCGCCCTCGTCAGGGACAGTCCTGGTGTCCCCCCGGGCGCCTGGCCGGGCGTGGTTGGCATCCAGAGCGCCCTGGAGAACGGCACGTGGCACTTGTGTGCGGGGGTGCTGATCCAGCCCCGCTGGGTGCTCACGGCGGCGCGGTGCTTCTTCAGGTCGGGGTAAGGAGCGGCAGCGACGGGGGGGAACCCAAAGGGACAGGGCTGGGAGCACAAAGGGACAGGGGTGAGACCCCAAAGGGACAGAGGTGGGACCCTAAAAGGACAGGGGTGGGACCCCAAAGGGACAGGGATGTGCCCTCAGCAGGGACAGAGGTGGGACCCCAAAGGGACAGGGGTGGGACCCCAAAGGGACAAGGACAAGACCCCAAAGGGACAGGGATGGGACCCCAAAGAGACAGGGATGGGACCCCAAAGAGACAGGGGATGGGACCCCAAAGAGACAGGGATGGGAGCCCAAAGGGACAGGGACAAGACCCCAACAGGAACAAGGGTGAGACCCCAAAGGGACAGGGATGTGCCCTCAGCAGGGACAGGGGTGGGACCCCAAAGGGACAGGGGTGGGACCCCAGCAGGGACAGGGATGTCCCCAAAGCAGGTTCATGGATGTCCCCACATCAGAGTTAGGGGCGTCCCCAGAACAGGGACAGGGATGGGACCCCAACAGGGCCAGGGATGTCCCCACAGGAGGAACAGGGGTGTCCCCACAGGAGGAACAGCGATGTCCCCTCAGCACGGTCAGGGATGTCCCCTCAGCACGGTCAGGGATGTCCCCTCAGCAGGGTCAGGGGTGTCCCCACAGCACAGGGGTGTCCCCACAGCAGGAATAGGGATGTCCCCACAGCTGGATCAGGGGTGTCCCCTCAGCACGGTCAGGGCTGTCCCCTCAGCACGGTCAGGGCTGTCCCCTCAGCAGGGTAAGGGATGTCCCCACAGCAGGGTCCCGGTGTCCCCTCAGCACGGTCAGGGGTGTCCCCTCAGCACGGTCAGGGGTGTCCCCACAGCACAGGGGTGTCCCACAGCAGGAACAGGGGTGTCCCCACAGCAGGGTCAGGGTGTCCCCTCAGCACGGTCAGGGATGTCCCCTCAGCACGGGCAGCTGCTGGGCCGTCCCGCCCCGTGGCTCTGCTCCCCGTGACCCCTCTGCTCCCCAGGGACGCCTCCATTTACGAGGTGGTGCTCGGGGCCATAGACCTGGGTGAGCCGGGCCCCAACGCCGTGGTCAGGCACGTCCAGAGGATCCTGCTGCACCCGGACTACGTGGCGGCCACGGCCATGAACAACATCGCCCTGCTGGAGCTGGAGCAGCCCGTGGAGTGCAGCGACTACATCCAGCTGGGCTGTGTGCCCGACGGCTCCGTGGCGGTGCCCGAGCTCAAAACCTGCTACATGGCGTGGGCTGGAGAGCCACCCCGGCCAGCGGTCAGTGCCGGGGGCTGAGCCCGGAACCGGGGCTCTGGGGGGCTCTGGGGGGCTCTGGGGGCTCTGGGGCTTTGGGGGCTCTGGAGGCTCTGGGGGGATCTGGGGGCTCTGGGGGCTATGGGGGAGCTCTGGGGGGCTCTGGGGGTTCTGGGGGCTCTGGGGGGTTCTGGGGGGCTCTAGGGGTTTCCGGGGGTTCTGGGGCTCTGGGAGCTCTGGGGGTTCTTGGGGCTATGGGGCTATGGGGGTCTGGGGGAGCTCTGGGGGCTCTGGGGGCTCTGGGGGGCTCTGGGGGCTCTGGGGCTGGGGTTCTGGGGGGCTCTGGGGGCTCTGGGGGCTCTGGGGGGCTCTGGAGCCCTGGGGGGCTCTGGGGGCTCTGTGGCTGTAGCGCAGGGCCGGGTGCTCAGTGCCCCCCGGTGCCCCCCGTGCCCCCTGTGCCCGCAGCCCCCAGCCCACGGCTGGTGCTGCAGGAGGCCAAGGTGCGGCTGATGGACGCCCAGCTGTGCAACAGCAGCCGCTGGTACGGGGGGGCCGTGCACCCCCAGGACCTGTGCGCGGGGTACCCGCGGGGCGGCATCGACACCTGCCAGGTGCGGCTGGGCACGGGCTGGGCACAGGGACCCCAACACGGCCCTGGGAGCCCAGAGCCGGCACAGGGACCCCAACACGGCCCTGGGACCCCAACACGGCCCTGGGAGCCCAGAGCCGGCACAGGGACCCCAACACGGCCCTGGGAGCCCAGACACGGCCCTGGGACCCTCACACCCAGCACAGGGACCCCACAGCCTCAGCTTGTCCCCCCCCGTCCTTTATCCCCTGTTGCCCTTCCCTTGCCCACCCACGGATCCCTGTCCCCTGTCCCAGGGCTGCCACTCCCCACCCCTGGATCCCTGTCCTGCTGTCCCCCTGTCCCCAAGTTCCTCCCAGTGTCCCCTGTGCCCCCGAGGTGTGGCTGTGACCCTGGAGCAGCCCCTGACCCCTCTCTCCCGGCCCAGGGGGACATCGGGGGCCCCCTGGTGTGCAAGGACAACGACGGTGACTACTTCTGGCTGGTGGGACTGGCCAGCTGGGGCCGAGGCTGCGCCGGGAAAAAGCGCCCCGGGCTGTTCACGTCCACCCAGCACTTCCATGGATGGATCCAAGCCCAGCTGGGATTGATGCCAGCCCTGAAACCAACAGAGCCAGCGCTGATCCCAAGCCTGACCCCACCCCTGATCCCGACTGTGATCATAGAGGCACCAGAAGTGGAACTGGACACGTCCATCACAGTTTCATTCACCAAAGACATCCTGCTGAGGTTCTTCAGGACTCTGCAGGAGTTCCTGGTGTTCCTAAAGGACAAAATATATGGATGAGGAAGGGGAGCAGATCCCGTTCTGGCTGCAGAGGATTTCCAGCAGTCCCAGCTGGGGCTGTGGCTGTGGGGCCAAAGGCAGCCAGGGTGCCCAGGGCTGCTGTGCCCTGCCCACACTCTGCCCTGAGCCCACCTTGATGGTGATTCCGGCTTAATCTTGAAATAGAATTGTTCCTGTTCCCAGTTATCCACGTTGTCCAGTTCAGTCTCCTGGGAAAAAACAAGGGTGGGGCAATCTGGGAGGAGTGGGACAAGTGAGTGGGGTTGGGGACAGACAAAGGGGAGCCAGGGAGGTGTGGAGGGAGGGGAGGGCAGGATGGGCCTGGCAGGTGGGGAGAGGGACAAACTTCTCCAGCCCAGCTTCCCCCAGCAGAGCTTCAGGTGTCCCAATCCTGGAAAAGTCACTGGGAGGGACAGGAGTGGGAACAGCTGGAGCTGGGAGTCCCGTGGAGCTGCTGCAGGTGCCACCTGAGCTGCTGCTGCCACCCAGGGCTGTCCCCTGTGTCACCAGCTCCTGCCTCTGAGCTGCCCCACGCCGCTGTCCCCCTGGATCCCAAAGGATGAGGGATCCCTGGATTTGGGACAGCGGGATCCCTCCCTGCCCCCCAAACCACCCCAGGGTTCCACAGCTCTGTGCTGCCCCACCCGCCCTGCCCCCGCATGGAACCGCCCCTCTGTGACATCACCCCAGCCCGGTGGCCCCGCTGGCACTGCCAGGCCTGCGGGCACCAGAGGTGACACCCGGGTTCTGCCGCTGCCACCCCTCGCGCTGGCACCGATGGCTCTGCTGGGGCTGCTCGTGCTGCTGGCCCTGGCCCGGCCCGTGGCGGCCACCTGGGACACCTGCAGGTCAGTGGCCCCAGGCTCTGGGAGGGGGTCGGGGGCTCGCAGGGGGGTCCCTGGCAGAGCCCCTGGGGCTCTGTGTCCCTGCTGTCCCCCCAGTGGCGGCTCTGTGCTTGCAGAGGCACCTGCGGGCTCCGGCCCCTGGCTTTCGACCACAGCTCGCTGGTCCCCGACTACAGCCCCTCGGACGGTGGCTCGGGGGCTTTGGGCTCCTCTGGTGGCGCCTCTGCTGGCAAGGATGGCCCCGGTGTCCCCTCGGGGAGCTGGCCCGGCATCGTCAGCATCCGCGCCACCATGGAGAACGGCACGTGGCACATGTGCACCGGGGCGCTGATCCACCCCCAGTGGGTGCTGTCGGTGGCGCGGTGCTTCATCGAGGTCAGGTAGGGACGGGCAGGGAGGGGGTCCCCACGGCACGGGGTGTCACCACGGCACAGGGGTGTCACCACGGCACGGGGGGTCCCCACGGCACGGGGTGTCACCAGGGCACAGGGGTGTCACCACGGCACGGGGTGTCACCACGGCACAGGGGTGTCACCACAGGAGGCACGGGGGGGTCCCCACGGCACGGGGTGTCACCAGGGCACGGGGTGTCACCACGGCACGGGGTGTCACCACGGCACAGGGATGTCCCCACAGCAGCAACAGGGGTGTCACCACAGGAGGGTCAGGGGTGTCCCCACGGCACGGGGTGTCACCAGGGCACGGGGTGTCACCACGGCACAGGGGGTCCCCACAGCAGCAACAGGGGTGTCACCACAGGAGGGTCAGGGGGTCCCCACAGCAGGAACAGGGATGTCACCACACCAGGGTCAGGGATGTCACCACAGCACAAGGATGTCACCACAGCAGGAACAGGGATGTCCCCACAGTAGGAGCAGAGATGTCACCACGGGATGGTCAGGGATGTCCCCACAGGATGGTCAGGGGTGTCACCATGGCACAGGGATGTCCCCACAGCAGGAACAGGGATGTCACCTCAGCAGGAACAGGGATATCCCCACAGCAGGAACAGAGATGTCACCTCAGCAGGAACAGGGATGTCACCACAGCAGGAACAGAGATGTCACCACAGCAGGTTCAGGGATGTCACCACAGCAGGAACAGAGATGTCACCTCAGCAGGAACAGGGATATCCCCACAGGAGGGTCGGGGATGTCCCCACAGCAGGAACAGGGATGTCTCCACAGGAGGAATAGGGATGTCACCAGAGCAGGATCAGGGATGTCCCCACAGCACAGTCAGGGATGTCCCCACAGCCCAGGGATGTCCCCACAGCAGCAACAGGGATGTCCCCACGGCACAGGGATGTCCCCATGGCACAGGGATGTCCCCAGAGCACGGGGTGTCCCCAGCTCAGGAAGGGAACGGCGCTGCTGCCCTCCCCGGCTCTTCTGCCAATCCTTTCTCCGCCTCCTGCCCCTCAGGGACGTGTCCCCATGGACGGTGCTGATCGGGGCCACAGACCTGAGCCAGCCCGGCCCCGAGGCCAAGCAGCTGCGCGTCAGGAGGATCCTGATGCACCAGGACTACAACGCGGACTCGGAGTGGAACAACATCGCCGTGCTGGAGCTGGACCAGCCCGTGGAGTGCAGCGACTACATCCAGCTGGCCTGCGTGCCCGACAGCTCCCTGGCAGTGCCCAAGCTCAAAACCTGCTACATGGCGGGCTGGAGAGCCACCCCGGCCAGCGGTCAGTGCCCCGCGCGGAGGAGGGGTGGGGCTGGCACAGGGCGAGGGTGCCCCGAGCCACATCTGAGCAGGGACGGGGCGGGGGCACAGCCCGGGAGGGTTCGGGGCCGGGTTTGGCTCAGAGCCCGCTGTGCCCCCAGGCGCGGTGCTGCAGGAGGCCAAGGTGCGGCTGATGGACGCCCAGCTGTGCAACAGCAGCCGCTGGTACGGGGGGGCCGTGCACTCCCCAGGACCTGTGCGCGGGGTACCCGCGGGGCGGCATCGACACCTGCCAGGTGCGGCTGGGCACGGGCTGGGCACAGGGACCCCAACACGGCCCTGGGAGCCCAGAGCCGGCACAGGGACCCCAACACGGCCCTGAGACCCCAAACACGGCCCTGGGAGCCCAGAGCCGGCACAGGGACCCCAACACGGCCCTGGGACCCTCATACCCAGCACAGGGACCCCAAACACGGCCCTGGGAGCCCAGAGCCGGCACAGGGACCCCAACACGGCCCTGAGACCCCAAACACGGCCCTGGGAGCCCAGAGCCGGCACAGGGACCCCAACACGGCCCTGGGAGCCCAACACGGCCCTGGGAGCCCAGAGCCAGCACAGGGACCCCAAACACGGCCCTGGGAGCCCCAAACACGGCCCTGGGAGCCCAGAGCCGGCACAGGGACCCCAACACGGCCCTGGGGAGCCCCAAACACGGCCCTGGGAGCCCAACACGGCCCTGGGAGCCCAGAGCCGGCACAGGGACCCAAACACGGCCCGTGGGACCCTCACACCCACTACAGGGACCCCAAACACGGCCCTGGGACCCCCACACCATCACAGGGACCCCACCGCCTCAGCTTGTCCCCCCCTGTCCTTTATCTCCTGTTGCCCTTCCCTTGCCCACCCACGGATCCCTGCCCCCTGTCCCAGGGCTGCCACTCCCCACCCCTGGATCCCTGTCCCGCTGTCCGCCTGTCCCCAAGTTCCTCCCAGTGTCCCCTGTGCCCCCGAGGTGTGGCTGTGACCCTGGAGCAGCCCCTGACCCCTCTCTCCCGGCCCAGGGGGACATCGGGGGCCCCCTGGTGTGCAAGGACAACGACGGTGACTACTTCTGGCTGGTGGGACTGGCCAGCTGGGGCGAGGGCTGCGCGGGTGACAAGCGCCCCGGGCTGTTCACGTCCACCCAGCACTTCCATGGATGGATCCAGGTGCAGATGGGGCTGGTGCCCACCTGGCACGGAGAGCCCAGAGGCAGCCCCAGCTGTCACCGTTGTGGATGAGCCAGCAGAAACCGTGCCAGAACCTGAGCCAGTGCTGATCCCCGAGCTGGAACCCATCCCAGTAACTGGAGAAGCAGAACAGCAAGAAGAAGAAATAGAGGAAGTACAAGAAGATATAGAAGAAGCTGAAGAAGATATAGAAGAAGCAGAAGAAGATGAAGAAGAAGCAGAAGAAGAAATAGAAGAAGCAGAAGAAGATATAGAAGAAGCAGAAGAAGCAGAAGAAGAAGCAGAAGAAGAAGAAGCAGAAAGTTTTATCACAGTTTCATTCCCCAAGGACATCCTGCTGAGGTTCTTCGGGACCCTGCAGGAGTTCCTGGCGTTCCTGAAGGACAAAATTGACTGAGCAGGAGGGGGAGCAGATCTGGATTCTGGGGATCCCAACCATTCCCTGCAGAGCCACAGCTGTGCCAAAGCCAGCCCTGGTGCCAGGGCTGCTCTGTCCTGCTCCTTACCCTCCCCTCCACCCACCCTGGTGATGAGCTTGTGCTTGCTATTGAAATAGAGTTGTTCCTAATTATCCTCGTTTTCAGCCCAGTTCAGTCTCCTGTGCAAGATGAGGATGGGGCAATCTGGGGAGAAAATCTGGGGTGGGCTCCTGGTTTGGGGGGGATGAGGGGGGGATGGGAATGTCCCAGGGTCTAACTGGTGGATTCCACCATCTGCAGCACCTTCTGCTGAGCCCTCAGGAAGGGTCAGAGCTCCCTCTGGGGCAGCAGCAGGACCACCCACCCTGAGGGGTCATCTGGGGCCACCAGGAGCTCAGCGGTCCAGCAGAAAAACCTTCAGGGGCTCTGGGAATCCTCAGGGGGATTCCATCACCCCACGGTGAAACTCTGTGCCCTGGGGGAGGTTCTGGACATTCCTGCCTGGACTTTGGGGGATGGAATCACAAATTTGGGGATTTGGGACACAACCAGCACTGCTGGACCTCTGGAGAAGGACCAGACCAGCAGCAACCAGCACTGCTGGCCCACGCTGTGACCCCGCAGGCTGTGCTCTGACTCGGTGGTTTCAAGGTGATTTTTCTCAATTCCTTCCATTTATTGGATCCTTTCCTTCGAATTGTAGCTCTGACTGCCAAACACGGTGTTTGTGTGGGGTGAATTCCTGCTGGTGCAGCTCCAAACCAGCACAAACCAAACCCCAGGTGTCCCAGTCCTGGAAAAGTCGCTGGGAGGGACAGGAGTGGGAACAGCTGGAGCTGGGAGTCCCGTGGAGCTGCTGCAGGTGCCACCTGAGCTGCTGCTGCCACCCAGGGCTGTCCCCTGTGTCCCCAGCTCCTGCCTCTGAGCTGCCCCACGCCGCTGCCCCCTGGATCCCAAAGGATCCCAAAGGATCCCTCCCTGCCCCCCAAACCACCCCAGGGTTCCACAGCTCTGTGCTGCCCCACCCGCCCTGCCCCGCATGGAACCGCCCCTCTGTGACATCAGCCCGGCCTGGTGGCGCCGCTGCCACCACCAGAGGTGACACCGGGTTCTGCCGCTGCCCCCGCGCTGGCACCGATGGCTTTGCTGGGGCTGCTCGTGCTGCTGGCCCTGGCCCGGCCCGTGGCGGCCACCTGGGACACCTGCAGGTCAGGGGGGATCGGGGACACTCGGGGACACTGGGGGACACTGGGGGACACTGGGGGACACTGGGGGACACTGGGGGACACTGGGGAACACTGGGGTGGCTGTTCCCGAGCTGGCAGTGATGGCTGTGTCCCCAGAGACACCTGTGGTCAGGGGGGCTTGGGGACACTCAGGGACACTCGGGGACACTCAGGGAGGTTTGGGGACACTGGGGTGGCTGTCCCTGCTGTCCCTGCTGTCCCCAGGCTGGCAGTGATGGCTCTGTGCCCCCAGAGACACCTGTGGTCAGGGGGGCTCGGGGACACTCGGGGACACTCAGGGGGGTTTGGGGACACTCAGGGACACTCGGGGACACTGGGGGACACTGGGGTGGCTGTCCCCGCTGTCCCCGCTGTCCCCGGGCTGGCAGTGACGGCTCCGTGTCCCCAGCGAGAGCTGCGGGCTCCGGCCCATGATGCTGAACGAGAGCGCCGCCGTGCCCGAGTACGGCTCCGCCGGGTCCCCCAACCTGGACGTGTCCCCCGGCGCCTGGCCCGGCATCGCCAGCGTCCAGGTGACCATGGAGAACGGCACGTGGCACATGTGCACCGGGGCGCTCGTCAGCCAGCGCTGGGTGCTCACCGCCGCCAGCTGCTTCGACGGGGCCGGGTAAGGAGGAGCGGGGACGGGGGGGACACCGGAGGGGACGGGGGGGACACACCAGAGGGGACAGGGGTGGGACCCCCGAGGGGACAGGGGTGGGACACCAGAGGGGACAGGGGTGTCCCCACACAGAGACAGGGGTGGGACCCCAGTGGGGACAGGGGTGGGACACCACAGGGGACGGGGTGGGACCCCCGAGGGGACAGGAGTGGGATCCTCGAGGGGACAGGGGTGAGACCCCAGCAGGGACAGGGGTGGGAATCCAAAGGGGACAGGGATGGGAGCCCCGAGGGGACAGGGGTGGGACACCAGAGGGGACAGGGGTGTCCCCACACAGAGACAGGGGTGGGACACCAGAGGGGACAGGAGTGGGACCCCCGAGGGGACAGGGGTGGGAACTCAGCAGGGACAGGGATGGCACCCCAGCAAAGTAAAGAATGTCCCCACAAGAGGGTCAGGGATGTCCCCAAATCAGGGGCAGAGGTGTCCCCACAGCAGAGACAGGAGTGGGACCCCAGTGGGGACAGGGATGGGAACTCAGCAGGTTCAGGGTTGTCCCCACAGCAGGGACAGGGTTGTCCCCACAAAAAGGTTACAGGTGTCTCTACAACAGGGGCGGGGATGTCCCCAGGGCAGGATCAGAGTGTCCCCTCAGCAGGATCAGTGTCCCCAGGGCAGGATCAGAGTGTCCCCAGGGCAGGATCAGAGTGTCCCCTCAGCAGGCACGGCTGCCCAGCCTGCACCCCCCGTGCTGCCCCACGGCTGCCTGCCCTCCCTGCTGAGGGCACAGAGGCCGGGGGAAGGATGGCAGTGCCAGCCCCGGCCCCGCTCCCTGTCACTCTGCACGGCCCCCAGGCCTGTCGTCATGTGGAAGGTGGTGATGGGGGCCACGGACCTGGCTCAGCCGGGCCCCCAGGCCCAGGTGTTCCAGGTCAAGCAGATCGTGGTGCACCAGGACTACGTGGCAGCCACGGTCACCAACAACATCGCCCTGCTGGAGCTGGACCAGCCCGTGGAGTGCAGCGACTACATCCAGCTGGGCTGTGTGCCCGACGGCTCCCTGGCAGTGCCCGAGCTCAAAACCTGCTACATGGCGGGCTGGAGAGCCACCCCGGCCAGCGGTCAGTGCCGGGGGCTGAGCCCGGAACCGGGCTCTGGGGGTCTGGGGCTATAGGGCTATGGGGCTATGGGGGGCTCTGGGGGGCTCTGGGGGCTCTGGGGGGTTCTGGGGGGATCTGGGGCTATAGGGCTATGGGGCTCTGGGGGGCTCTGGGGGCTCTGGAGGGCTCTGGGGGCTCTGGGGGCTCTGGGGGGGCTCTGGGGGCTCCTGGGGGCTCTGGGGGGCTCTGGGGGTTCTGGGGGCTCTGGGGGCTCTGGGGGCTATGGGGGGCTCTGGGGGCTCTGGGGGCTCTGGGACTCTGGGAGGCTCTGTGGCCAGCGCAGGGCCGGGTGCTCAGTGCCCCCCGTGCCCCCCGTGCCCCCTGTGCCCGCAGCCCCCAGCCCACGGCTGGTGCTGCAGGAGGCCAAGGTGCGGCTGATGGACGCCCAGCTGTGCAACAGCAGCCGCTGGTACGGGGGGGCCGTGCACCCCCAGGACCTGTGCGCGGGGTACCCGCGGGGCGGCATCGACACCTGCCAGGTGCGGCTGGGCACGGGCTGGGCACAGGGACCCCAACACGGCCCTGGGAGCCCAAACACGGCCCTGGGAGCCCAGAGCCAGCACAGGGACCCCAACACGGCCCTGGGACCCCAACACGGCCCTGGGAGCCCAGAGCCGGCACAGGGACCCCAACACGGCCCTGGGACCCCAACACCCAGCACAGGGACCCAAACACGGCCCTGGGAGCCCAGAGCCGGCACATGGACCCCAAACACGGCCCGTGGGACCCTCATACCCAGCACAGGGACCTCAAAGACGGCCTGGCTCTGGCTGGGCCTGACCTGGTGCCCTCCCATCCCCAGGGCCCCACCACTGTCAGGTTTCCCTTCCCCATCTGTCTGTCCCTTCCCCATCCGTGTGTCCCTTCCCTACCTGTGTGTCCCTTCCCCATCCGTGTGTCCCTTCCCAATCTGTGTGTCCCTTCCCCATCCATGTGTCCCTTCCCGGTGTCCCCTTGTCCCCAAGGCCTGGCACTGCTCACAAATCCCACCCCACGGTCCCGGCAGCCCCAGGTTTGGACACCCTGGAATTTCCACTCCCTGCCCACCCTGCTCACTGTGCAGGGATGAGGCAGAGTCCCCCCAGCCCCAGGGCAGAGCCTTCCCACGGGGATGCAGCTCTGGAGGGGCTGGGATGGGAACGGCAGCAGCCCCTGACCCCTCTCTCCCGGCCCAGGGGGACATCGGGGCTCCCCTGGTCTGCAAGGACAACGACGAGGACAACTTCTGGCTGGTGGGACTGGCCAGCTGGGGCCAGGGCTGTGCCAGGGCCAGGAGGCCGGGGGTGTTCACGTCCACCCAGCACTTCCACGGGTGGATCCGAGCCCACACCGGCCCCAACCCCGCGGCGCCCACGGCGGCGCCCGTGCCCACCCTGAACGCGCCGGGGCCGGAGCCCCCCGCCGCCTCCCCGCCAGAAACCACCCTGAGGAGCTTGCTGGAGAAGCTGCAGGAGCTGGTGGAGGTGCTCAAGGACAGGATAGAGTGAGAGGAGGGAGAGCAGATCCCGTTCTGGCTGCGAGCATCCCCCGGCTGGGGCCGTGGCTGTGGTGCCACATCAGCCCCGGTGCCCAGGGCTGCTGTGCCCTGCTCACATTCCTGCCCTGGCGCCTCACGGGGGCCCAGGCTGGTTTAATCCTTGGAATAAAGTTCTGTTCCACCCATGCTGGGGCTTTAGGGGTGGAATTCTCCAGTTCCGTGATGCTAAAACCAAAACTGTGCTCCTTCCCACTTTGAAAGCACAAAAGGCAAAGATCAAAGGTTAAAAGCAATTTATCGGGGTTAAAAACAATTTACTGGGGTTAAAAACAATTGACTGGGGTTAAAAACAATTTATTTGGGTTAAAAACAATTTACTGGGGTTAAAAACGATTTATTGGGGTTAAAAACGATTTACTGGAAACAGCCATGAGATAAGGAATCAAACCATTCTTTGCAGCAATATTAATAAGGAATTAATTAGATATTATTAAGGCAAAGTAGTGATTTAAATGGAAAACCTGTAACACCCACTTTTATCCCCGCTGGAAATAATGCCCTTGTCCATGGAAGTGAGAGTGCCTCGCCCCTGGCAAGGACATTGGGGTCCTGGACATGCCCCACTCCCAAAAAATGATTCCTGTGGCCAAAATCAGGACACCCATCATGCACATTTTCAGCCCAATTCGGGGAAAAACACGGATGGGACAATTTGGGAAGAATGGGTGGGGCTGGGCTTGGTTTGGGGAGAGATGAGGAGGAGCCAGGGAGGGGAGGGGAGATGGAGAGAGGGAGAAACTTCTCCAGCCCAGGTTCCTCCAGAACAGCCAATTCCTTGGATTGGAGTCCCAGTCCTGGAAAAGTCACTGGGAGGGACAGGAGTGGGAACAGCTGGAGCTGGGAGTCCCGTGGAGCTGCTGCAGGTGCCACCTGAGCTGCTGCTGCCACCCAGGGCTGTCCCCTGTGTCACCAGCTCCTGCCTCTGAGCTGCCCCACGCCGCTGCCCCCTGGATCCCAAAGGATGGGGATCCCTGGATTTGGGACGTTCCCTCTGCTCCAGCGGGATCCTTCAGCTCCCAGGAGCTGTCCTGGCTCTGGAGAAGGAGCTGGAGCCTGATCCCACCTGGGATGGGTCAGGATCCTGCCCAAACATCACCTGGGATGGACCAGGATCCTGCCCAAAACATCACCTGGGATGGGTCAGGATCCTGCCCAAAACCTCACCTGGGATGGGTCAGGATCCTGCCCAAACATCACCTGGAATGGGTCAGGATCCTGCCCAAAACATCACCTGGAATGGACCAGGATCCTGCCCAAACATCACCTGGAATGGACCAGGATCCTGCCCAAAACCTCACCTGGGTTGGGTCAGGATCCTGCCCAAAACCTCACCTGGGATGGGTCAGGATCCTGCCCAAAACCTCACCTGGGATGGGTCAGGATCCTGCCCAGAGCCCCACCTGGGATGGGTCAGGATCCTGCCCAAAACCTCACCTGGGATGGGTCAGGATCCTGCCCAAAACCTCACCTGGGATGGGTCAGGATCCTGCCCAAAACCTCACCTGGGATGGACCAGGATCCTACCCAAACATCACCTGGGTTGGGTCAGGATCCTGCCCAGAGCCCCACCTGGGATGGGTCAGGATCCTGCCCAAAACATCACCTGGGATGGACCAGGATCCTACCCAAACATCACCTGGGTTGGGTCAGGATCCTGCCCAGAGCCCCACCTGGGATGGGTCAGGATCCTGCCCAAAACATCACCTGGGATGGACCAGGATCCTGCCCAAACATCACCTGGGATGGACCAGGATCCTGCCCAAACATCACCTGGGTTGGGTCAGGATCCTGCCCAGAGCCCCACCTGGGATGGGTCAGGATCCTGCCCAGAGCCCCACCTGGGATGGGTCAGGATCCTGCCCAGAGCCCCACTGGAACGTCCCCCACGGAGCACTGCTCACACTCGTGGTGCATTTGGGGTCCCCCGACCCCGTTTCACTCAGCTCCCCATCACTCCAAGGGTCCCCCCGAGCCGCGGGGCTGGGCTGGGCGCTTCGGGGCGGGGGGCAGGAACCTCTGGGGGTGTCAGCGCGGGGAGCAGCGGCAGCAGGAAGGTTTGGGGCTGCAGCCGGGGGCGCAGCAGGGCTGCAGCGAGGGGTCCCGCCCCTTCCCGATCTGGCTCTCGCCGAACTCCAGGCGCCGCTCCAGCAGCGCCTTCTGCAGGGCGATGTCCCTGAGCACCTGCAGCAGCTCGGGGCTCGGCTGGCCCCGCAGCAGGTCGTAGTTCTCGCCGGGGTCCGACTCCAGGTCGAAGAGCAGCGGCGGCAAGTGCGGGGTGAGCGGCGTTAACCCCTGGCACGCCGGGTCGGGGGTGGTGCCGCTGTGGAAGGAACCTGAGACACGAACCCCGGCTGAGCCCCGAGCAGCAGCAGCGTGTTGTGAGACTGAACACGGTTTGGACCAAATCTGTGCAAATCTGGGCCAAAAACTCTGTTTAGTCGCCGTGTTTTGCTGCTCAGTTCTTTCTGCATATTTTACATTTAATGTATTTCTTAGTTTAGATCAGTGTTTACAGCATGAGAAAATTTTAGGAGTTTTTTGATAATTGGTTTGAAACCCCCCCCAAAGCTGCTGGAACATCAACTATGCTAAATCAGGAGAGAAGAAGTTGAAAACACAGAATACCAAGATTAGAAGGTTCTAGATAACGTGAGGCAGTGAAGACCCTGAAAACCACCAATTATGGAATATTCAGGGGTTTGAACGGGAGGATCAAAACCCTAAAATTACCAATTGTAAGGTGTGTCCCCACCTGGGTGATGCTTCTAGAAATGCATAATTAGGGTGGGTTATAAACAATAAATGGATTTCTGCAAAATCATATTGATTTGCTGTTCAAAGTCCAGTTTGTTCCCGCAGCAGCTCTTCCCAAAATCCCCAAAACTCCCCCAAAAATCCCCAAAACCCCCCACAGCAGGCAGGCACTGACCTTGGGTGTAGAAATGAGCCTTGTACTTGCCCAGGCGGACGGCGAAGGGGCCGTGCAGGGGGTCGGGGGACGGAGGGTAGAAGAACACGGCCTGGCGAGGGCTCTGCGGGAGACAGCACGGCTCAGGCCCCGGGGGGGCAGCCGGTGGCCAAAATCGCAACCCCCGGGGGCAGCCGGTGGCCAAAATCGCGGGGGCAGGACTCACCCTCCCTGGGCAACCCCCGGGGGCACCCGGTGGCCAAAATCGCGGGGGAAGGGTCGGCGGGACTCACCCTCCCTGTGCAACCCCCGGGGGCAGCCAGGTGGCCAAAATCGCGGGGGAAGGACTCACCTTGCCCTGGGCAACCCCCGGGGACAGCCAGGTGGCCAAAATCGCAACCCCCTGGGGCAGCTGGGTGGCCAAAATTGCGGGGGCAGGACTCACCCTCCCTGGGCAACCCCCGGGGGCACCCGGTGGCCAAAATCGCGGGTGCAGGACCAGCAGGACTCACCGGGCCCGAGCCCAGGAGCAGCGGGCTCAGGTCGAAGCCGTCCAGCGGCACCTCGGGCAGCGCAGCTCCGGCCAGCGCGCTCAGCGTGGGCAGCACGTCCAGGGCGCTGGCCAGCTCGTGGGTCACCCCTGGCGCGGGGACAAGGGGACAAGGGCACTGCCACCCCCGTGCCACCCCGCGGTGGGGGCAGAGGGGGGGCACGGCACGCGGCTCAGGGCAGGGCGGTGGGTATGGCGCATCGGGGTGGCACTTGTCACTGCCCCGAGTGACACTTGTCACTGCTCATTGTCACTGCCCCGAGTGACACTTGTCACTGCTCATTGTCACTGCCCCAAGTGACGTTTGTCACTGCCACGAGTGACGTTTGTCATTGCTCATGGGTGGCACTTGTCACTGCCCCGAGTGACGTTTGTCACTGCCCCGAGTGACGTTTGTCACTGCTCATTGTCACTGCTCATGGGTGGCACTTGTCACTGCCCCGAGTGACGTTTGTCACTGCTCATTGTCACTGCTCATGGGTGACACTTGTCACTGCCCCCCTGAGTGACACTTGTCACTGCTCATTGTCACTGCTCGCAGGTGACACTTGTCACTGCCCATGAGTGACACTTGTCACTGCCCCTGAGTGACATTTGTCATTGCTCATGGGTGACATTTGTCACTGCTGAGTGACACTTATCACTGCCTCGAGTGACACTTGTCACTGCTCATTGTCACTGCTCATGGCATGACACTTGTCACTGCTCATTGTCACTGCCCCGAGTGACACTTGTCACTGCTCATGTATGACACTTGTCATTGCTCACGGAGTGACACTTGTCACTGCTCATTGTCACTGCCCATGAGTGACACTTGTCACTGCTCATGGGTGACACTTGTCCCTCCCCCCAAGGTGACACTTGTCACTGCTCATTGTCACTGCTCGCAGGTGACACATTTTGTCCTGCTGACCCAACCCCGCGTCTCTCGCGTTGTCCCCTGCCCAGGGCTGGCTGAGGGGATGGTGACACGGTGACACGGTGACACGGTGACATGGGGACACAGTGACACAGGGACACAGTGATATGGTGACACGGTGACAAAGTGACACGGGGAATAAGTGACATGAGGACACGGTGACACAGTGACACAGTAACATGGTGACACAGTGACGCGGTGACACAGTGACACAGTGACACAGGGACACAGTGACATGGTGACACAGTGACACAGTAACACGGTGACACAGTGACACAGTGACACAGTAACATGGTGACACAGTGACGCGGTGACACAGTGACACGGTGACACGGGGACACGGTGACACAGTGACACAGTGACAGAGGGACACAGTGACACGGGGACACGGTGACACGGGGACACAGTGACACAGTGACGCGGTGACACAGTGACATGGTGACACAGGGACACGGTGACACGGTGACACGGTGACACGGTGACACAGTAACATGGTGACACAGTGACACGGTGACACAGTGACACGGGGACACGGGGACACGGTGACACGGGGACACAGTGACACGGGGACACGGTGGCACGGTGACACTGTGACAAGGTGACACAGTGACACAGTGACACGGTGACACAGGGACACGGTGACACAGGGACACGGTGACACGGTGACACGGTGACAAGGTGACAAGGTGACACGGTGACATGGGGACACGGTGACACGGGGACACGGGGACACAGGGACACGGTGACACAGGGACACGGTGACAAGGTGACACGGTGACACGGGGACACGGTGACACGGTGACACGGGGACACAGGGACACGGTGACACAGGGACACGGTGACAAGGTGACACGGTGACATGGGGACACGGTGACACGGTGACACGGGGACACAGTGACACGGTGACACAGGGACATGGTGACACAGGGACACGGTGACATGGTGACACAGTGACACAGTGACGCGGTGACACAATGACACAGTGACACAGGGACACGGGGACATGGTGATGCGGTGACGCGGTGACAAAGCGACACGGTGACACGGTGACACAGTGACACGAGGACACGGTGACACGGTGACACAGTGACACGAGGACACGGTGACACAGTGACATGGTGACGCGGTGACACAGTGACACGGTGACACAGTGACACGGTGACATGGGGACACAGTGACACAGGGACACGGGGACACGGTGACACAGGGACACAGGGACATGGTGACACAGTGACACAGGGACACTGACACACAGACACGGTGACACATGGACACAGTGACACACAGACACGGTGACACATGGACACAGTGACGCGGTGACACAGTGACACAGTAACATGGTGACACAGTGACACAGTGACACGGTGACACAGTGACACAGTGACACGGGGACACGGTGACACGGGGACATGAGGACACGGTGACACAATGACACAGTGACACGAGGACACAGTGACACAGTGACACGGGGACACGGTGACATGGGGGCACGGTGACACTGTGACACGGGGACACAGGGACACGGTGACATGGGGACACAGTGACACAGGGACACAGTAACATGGTGACACAGTGACACAGTGACACGGTGACACAGTGACACGGGGACACAGTGACAGGTGACACAGGGGACACGGTGACACGGTGACACAGTGACACAGTAACATGGTGACACAGTGACACGGCGACACAGTGACACGGCGACACAGTGACAGGTGACAGGTGACGCGGGGACACTCACCCGGCGCGATCCTGCCCGGCCAGTACGCCAGCGCCGGCTCCCGCATGCCGCCCTCGTAGGTCGTGCCCTTGCCACACCGGAGGTGGCCGGCGCTGCCACCGCGCGCCATGCGCAGCGTGGACGGGCTGGGGACACGGGACGAGCGGCAGCTGCCACCACGGCCGGGACGCGCCGCGCCGGGGCAGCGACAGGCGGCCCGGTGACAGCGTGACGGTGACACCCCGAGGGGCAGGCGGGAGGTGACACCCTGAGCAGGGCAGGGGACACCGGTGTCACCCACACTGAGGGAACCGGGGACACTTGGGGGTGTCACAGTGGTGGCACAAAACCTGGGGGACACTTGGGGATTGTCACCCACACTGAGGGAACCGGGGACACTTGGGGGTGTCACAGTCCTGATCTAAACCCTGGGGGACAATTGGGGGTGTCACAATCCCAACCCAAACCCCCAGCGTGACACCTGTCACTGCCCCTGAGGTGACATTATCACTGCTCACTGTCACTGCACCAGTGTGACCCCTGTCACTGCCCCACAGGGTGGCACTTGACACTGCCCCAGTGTAACACTTATCACTGCCCCAGTGTGACACCTGTCACTGCCCCTGTGTGCCACCTGTCACTGCCCCCAGTGTGACACCTGTCACTGCCCCTGTGTGCCACCTGTCACTGCCCCAGTGTGACACCTGTCACTGCTCACTGTCACTGTCCCTGTGTGACCCCTGTCACTGCCCCAGTGTGACACTTGTCACTGCCCCAGTGTGCCACTTGTCACTGCCCCAGTGTGCCACCTGTCACTGCCCCCAGTGTGACACCTATCACTGCCCCTGTGTGCCACCTGTCACTGCCCCAGTGTGCCACCTGTCACTGCCCCAGTGTGACCCCTGTCACTGCTCACTGTCACTGTCCCTGTGTGACCCCTGTCACTGCCCCAGTGTGACACTTGTCACTGCCCCAGTGTGCCACTTGTCACTGCCCCAGTGTGACCCCTGTCACTGCTCACTGTCAGTGCCCTCAGTGTGCCACCTGTCACTGCCCCCAGTGTGACACCTGTCACTGCCCCAGTGTGACCCCTGTCACTGTCCCTGTGTGCCACCTGTCACTGCCCCCAGTGTGACCCCTATCACTGCCCCCCAGTGTGACCCCTGTCACTGTCCCTGTGTGCCACCTGTCACTGCTCACTGTCAGTGCCCCAGTGTGACCCCTGTCACTGCCCCCCAGTGTGACACCTGTCACTGCCCTCAGTGTGACACCTGTCACTGCTCACTGTCACTGCCCCAGTGTGACCCCCTGTCACTGCTCACTGTCAGTGCCCTCAGTGTGCCACCTGTCACTGCCCCAGTGTGACACCTGTCACTGCCCCAGTGTGACCCCTGTCACTGTCCCTGTGTGCCACCTGTCACTGCCCCAGTGTGACACCTGTCACTGCCCCAGTGTGACCCCTGTCACTGCCCCCCAGTGTGACCCCTGTCACTGTCCCTGTGTGCCACCTGTCACTGCTCACTGTCACTGCCCCAGTGTCACACCCGTCCCCCCCAGCCGCTCACCCGTTGTCCGAGGTGACAAACACCAGGGTGCTGTTCTCCAGCCCGCCGTCCCGCAGCGCCTGCAGCACGTGTCCCACGGCGCCGTCGAACTCGGCCAGCGCGTCCCCGAAGGGTCCCCGGCGCGCGCGCCCCGCGAACGCCCGGCTGGCAAACTGCGGGTAGTGCGTGTGCTGGGGGCACAGGGCAACATCAGCACCTGCCAGCACCTGCCAGGACCTGCCACCAGCTCACTGCACACCCCGGGATCTAAACGGGATTTTTGGGGTTTTTTTGACATTTAAAATCCCATTTTTCAGACTTTTTTCCTATTTTTTTCCCCTTAAAAACCCTCAAATCTCACTGCATTTTGAGGCCATTTTTGGGTTTTTTAGTGGAGATTTTAGGACTTTTTTTGCCATTTTTGTATGATTTTTAAGGGATTTTTTCATTACTTAGTGCGAATTTTCAGGGATTTTTCTGGTTTTTTTAGGCAGTATTTTTCCAGCATTTTTTTTGATGTTTTCCCCAGAAATCCTGGGAATTATGGCAGATTTTGGGTGTTTCAATGAAGATTTTAGGTCTTTATCCTCCATTTTTAGTGTGATTTTTTTGGGGTCTTTTGGCCATTTAAAATCCCATTTTTCAGATTTTTTTCCTATTTTTTTATCAGAAATCCATCAAATCTCACTGGATTTTGTGACAATTTCTGTTTTTGTTAGCACAGATTTTAGGACTTTTTGGGCCATTTTTTGTATGATTTTTATGGGATTTTTTCATTACTTAGTGCAAATTTTTAGGAATTTTTCTGGTTTTTTAGGATGAATTTTTCCTGCATTTTTTCTGATATTTTCCCCAGAAATCCTGGGAATTATGGCAGACTTTGGGTGTTTCAATGAAGATTTTAGGACTTTATCGTCCATTTTTAGTGCGATTTTTTGGGGTCTTTTGGCCATTTAAAATCCTATTTTTCAGATTTTTTTCCCATTTTTTTTCCTCAGAAATTCCTCGAATCTCACTGGATTTTGTGGCAATTTTTTTTTGTTAGTACAGATTTTAGGACTTTTTAGGCCATTTTTTGTATGATTTTTAGGGGATTTTTGCATTTCTTAGAGCAAATTTCTAGGGATTTTTCTGTTTGCTGTGGGAATAGCTACCCCAGGTCAGCCAGGAGCAGATTATGGGGTGGCAGGAGGTTCCCTGAACAGGTTCCCTGAGCACAGGGGTTCTCCCCAGGGGACTCAAGCCCTTTTCCTTTCCCTTTTCCCTTCCAAATTCCCTTCCCTTCTCCATTCCCTTCTCCCTTTTCACTTCCCTTCCCTTTTCCCTTGCCCATTCTTTTCCCCTTCCCCATTCCTTTCTTTTCCCTTTCCTTTCCCCTTCCCTTTTCCCTTCTCTTTTTCTTTTCCTTCCTTTTTCCCTTTTCTTTTCCTTTCCCTTTTCTCTCCTTCATTTCCCTTTCTTTTTTCCTTTCCTTTCCTTTCCTTTCCTTTCCTTTCCTTTCCTTTCCTTTCCTTTCCTTTCCTTTCCTTTCCTTTCCTTTCCTTTCCTTTCCTTTCCTTTCCTTTCCTTTCCTTTCCTTTCCTTTCCTTTCCTTTCCTTTCCTTTCCTTTCCCTTTTCTCCTCTCCCTTCTTTTCCCTTTTCCTTTCCTTTCCCTTTTCCTTTCCTTTCCCTTTTTCCTTTTCCTTTTCCTTTTTCCTCTTCCCTTTTTTCCCTTCCTTTTCTCCTCCCTCCTCCTCCTCTTTTCCCACCTTCCCCTCCCCGGCCTAAGAGCCCCAAAAACCCCCCAGCCCCACGTGGGAAGCGTAGTAGAGCAGGAAGGGGCGGCCCGTGCGGGCGCAGTCGGCGATGAAATCCCGGGAGAATTTGTTGTAGAGGGGCACGAGGTCGGGGAAGGAGACGGGCTGCTGGATGATGCTCTGGTTCCAGAGCAGCGGCACCGGCACCACGCCCTGGTCACACGTCCCAAAACATTTGGTGTCGGGTGGGAAACAGGTCAGGTTCTGGCAGGGACCCTGGGAAAACAAGAATTTTTTGGGATTCCAGCTGTGCGGAAGGGGAGGGAAGGGAAGGAAGGGAAGGGAAGGGAAGGGAAGGGAAGGGAAGGGAAGGAAGGGAAGGAAGGGAAGGGAAGGGAAGGGAAGGGAAGGGAAGGGAAGGGAAAAGGAAAGGAAGAGGAAAGGAAAAGGGGTGAAGTGTCTCAGTGTGTTGGAGTCAGTGAGTCAGGGATCTCTGAATTCTTCAGGGAGAAATCAGAGTGCAGGGATTGAATAAATCTTAGAATGAGTTCTGATGTTTTTAGTGAGTGAAAGGTCCCAAATGCCACAGTAGCAGTGAGTGTTCTAGTGAAGGTTGCAAACACACTGATATCTTCAGTAGAGGCTCCAGGCCCACAGTTGTAGGAATTAGACATAATAGAGTTATAGTGAGAATATTGCTGACATTTCTTAGATAGAACACGACAGATTGTATGTGTAGTGTTATAGGTAACCTGGTGTGCTAAGAAACTGGAATTCTAATAGGTTAAGGAGTGGTGGAGTTTGCACCTTAGCTTGTTGGAAAAATCTTATATAAGACTATGGATTGGGAGAGTTGTTGCTTTTAGCTGTTGGCTTGTGCCATTTGCTTCTAGCCATTTGCTTATTGCTGCTGCTTTGCCATTGCTTTTGTTATTGCCTGTTGAGACTGATGTGCTTTGTAATAAATAACCTTTTCAACTACTAGCTGCTTTGCTTTCTTAGAGAATTACCCAACGGAATTAGTGCCCAGAGCACGTGGAGGACCAGAAAGAACCCCCACAGAAGCCACTCCCAGGAGCCCAGAACCCTAAAAGCGCTTTGGGGCCGCGCAAAGCCAGCACACCTGGACGCTCTCACCTGGTCATGGGAATAGGGCACGCCCAGGAAGTGATCGAAGCCCTGGTGCACGGGCAGGAAGGAGCCGTTCTCGCCGTAGCCCAGGTGCCACTTGCCCACCATGGCCGTGGCGTAGCCCCGAGCCTTCAGCAGCTCGGCCACGGTGACCTCGGCCAGCGGGAGCCCGCCCCGCGAGCCCGGGTCGAACACGCCGGGGTAGATCCCGGAGCGCACCTGGAGCCGGCCGGTCAGCAGGGCAGCGCTGGGGACACGGCGCGGCTCAGGGACAGGACTCGGGGGTGTCCCCTGTCCTTCCCCGGACACGGGGGTGTCCCTCTGTCCTTCCCCGGACACGGGGGTTGTCCCCTGTCCTTCCCCGGACACGGGGTTTGTCCCTCTGTCCTTCCCCGGACACGGGGGTTTGTCCCTCTGTCCTTCCCCGGACACGGGGTTTGTCCCTCTGTCCTTCCCGGGACACGGGGGTGTCCCTCTGTCCTTCCCCGGACACGGGGTTTGTCCCTCTGTCCTTCCCCGGACACGGGGGTGTCCTCTGTCCTTCCCGGGACACGGGGGGTTTGTCACCGCCCATTTATCCCGGGTTTAATAGCCCAATCCCCGCCCATTTATCCCGGGACACCCAATCCCCATCCCGCCCTTTTATCCCGGATCCCCCCCGTTTCTCCCGGATTTAATAACCCCATCCCCCCGTTTATCCCGGGTTTAATAGCCCCATCCCCGCCCGTTTATCCCGGGTTTAATAGCCCCATCCCGCCCATTTACCCCGAATCCCCACAGCTCCATCCCTGCCCGTTTATCCCGGATCCCGCCCATTTCTCCCGGGTTTAATAGCCCCATCCCCGCCCGTTTATCCCGGGATTTAATAACCCCATCCCCCCGTTTATCCCGGGTTTAATAGCCCCATCCCCTGCCCTTTTATCCCGGGACTTTTAATAGCCCCATCCCCCCCGTTTTCTCCCGGGTTTAATAGCCCCATCCCCCCGTTTATCCCGGGTTTAATAGCCCCATCCCCCCGTTTATCCCGGGTTTAATAGCCCCATCCCCCGTTTCTCCCGGGTTTAATAACCCCATCCCCCGTTTCTCCCGGGTTTAATAGCCCCATCCCGCCCGTTTATCCCGGGGTTTAATAGCCCCATCCCGCCCGTTTATCCCCGGGTTTAATATCCCCATCCCCCCGTTTATCCCGGGTTTTAATAGCCCCATCTCCGCCCCATTTACCCTGAATCCCACAGCTCCATCCCTGCCCGTTTATCCCGGGGACACCCCAGCTTAATCCCCGCCCGTTTATCCCGGATCCCCGCCCGTTTCTCCCGGGTTTAATAGCCCCATCCCCGCCCGTTTATCCCGGGACACCCCAGCCCCATCCCCGCCCGTTTCTCCCGGGTTTAATAGCCCCATCCCCCCGTTTCTCCCGGGTTTAATAGCCCCATCCCCCGTTCCTCCCGGGTTTAATAGCCCCATCCCCGCCCGTTTATCCCTGGGACACCCCAGCCCCATCGCCCCGTTTCTCCCGGGTTTAATAGCCCCATCCCCCCGTTCCTCCCGGGTTTAATAGCCCCATCCCCCCGTTCCTCCCGCTGTCCCGTACCGGGAGGGGCTGCAGACGGCGGCGCTGCTGTAGAAGTCGGTGAAGCGCAGCCCGCGGGCCGCCAGCCGGTCCAGGTTCGGGGTGGCGGAGGAGGGATGCCCGTAGCTGCCCAGGTCCCCGTAGCCCAAATCATCCGCCAGCACCAGCACGAAGTTGGGGCGAGCGGCGGCGGCGGCTCGCACGGGCGGCAGCAGCAGCAGCAGCAGCACCCAAGGGTGGTGCCGGCCCTGCGGCCCCATGGCGCTGTCCCGGTGCGTCGCGGTTTGTCCCGGCGCTGTCCCCGATGTCCCCGGTGCTGTCCCGGGGCGGCGCCGGCAGTAGCCGTGCCGATCACGTGATTGCAAATGGCGGCCGCGTGGGCGCGGGGCATGCTGGGAGTTGTAGTTCTGAGTGGCCGTGCCGGGATGGGACAGCTGGGAATGGGCATTCCAGGAAATGGGCATTCCAGGGAATGCATTCCAGGGACTGGGAATTCCAGGGATGGGCATTCCAGGGATGGGCATTCCAGGGATGGGCATTCCAGGGATGGGCATTCCAGGGATGGGCATTCCAGGGAATGGGCATTCCAGGGATGGGCATTCCAGGGAATGGGCATTCCAGGGACTGGGCATTCCAGGGAATGCATTCCAGGTACTGGGCATTGCAGGGAATGGGCATTCCAGGGCCTTGGCATTCCAGGGAATGCATTCCAGGTACTGGGCATTGCAGGGAATGGGCATTCCAGGGAATGCATTCCAGGGAATGGGCATTCCAGGGAATGGGCATTCCAGGGACTGGGCATTCCAGGGAATGCATTCCAGGTACTGGGCATTGCAGGGAATGGGCATTCCAGGGCCTTGGCATTCCAGGGAATGCATTCCAGGTACTGGGCATTGCAGGGAATGGGCATTCCAGGGAATGCATTCCAGGGATGGGCATTGCAGGGACTGGGCATTCCAGGGAATGGATATTCCAGGGATTGGGCATTCCCGGGACTGGGCATTCCAGGGAATGGGCATTTCAGGGAATGGGCATTTCAGGGACTGGGCATTGCAGGGAATGGGCATTCCAGGGATTGGGCATTCCAGGGATGGGCATTGCAGGGAATGGGCATTCCAGGGATGGGCATTCCGGATGGGCATTCCAGGGATGGGCATTGCAGGGACTGGGCATTGCAGGGACTGGGCATTGCAGGGACTGGGCATTGCAGGGACTGGGCATTGCAGGGGATGGGCATTCCAGGGATGGGCATTGCAGGGACTGGGCATTGCAGGGACTGGGCATTGCAGGGACTGGGCATTGCAGGGGATGGGCATTCCAGGGATGGGCATTGCAGGGACTGGGCATTGCAGGGACTGGGCATTGCAGGGACTGGGCATTGCAGGGACTGGGAATTCCAGGGATGGGCATTCCAGGGATTGGGCATCCCAGGGAATGGACATTCCAGGGATTGGGCATTCCAGGGATGGGCATTGCAGGGAATGGGCATTCCAGGGATGGGCATTCCAGGGATGGGCATTCCAGGGACTGGGCATTCCAGGGATGGGCATTCCAGGGAATGGATATTCAGGGACTGGGCATTGCAGGGAATGGGCATTCCAGGGACTGGGCATCCCAGGGAATGGACATTCCAGGGATTGGGCATTCCAGGGATGGGCATTGCAGGGACTGGGCATTGCAGGGAATGGGCATTGCAGGGAATGGGCATTCCAGGGATGGGCATTCCAGGGATGGGCATTCCAGGGATGGGCATTGCAGGGACTGGGCATTCCAGGGACTGGGCATTCCAGGGATGGGCATTCCAGGGAATGGATATTCCAGGGACTGGGCATTCCAGGGAATGGGCATTGCAGGGAACTGCATGCCTTAAAAACCACGTTCGCTTTCCCGGTAAAATTAAAAAAGTTTAACAAAAGACAATAAAAGATAAACAGTAAAGCAAAAGGTTATAAGGCTGGGAGCTTGGCATTCAGCCAGGAGCACCCCTGCTGTTTTGGAGACACCCCTTAAATTCATCAGCCCGTTGTATATTCGTAGACCTGCCATGCTTATTCAAGCTTTTCTATAAACTGTTTCCATATTCCAGGAACTGTCTTGCATGGCCACTCCTTGAGCCTGCCTTTTTAGAGCATGTGTTTTAATTTATTTTATTTATTTATGGCTGTGGTTTTAATTTATTTTTATTATCAGTCCTAATTTGGGCTGTGTTCTTCAGTTTCTAGAGATGATCAGTGCTGGTAGCTGGTGTATCAGCAGCAAGAGTCTTTGATGGGTCTTATCCAACCAAGGCAGTTCACTTATTGCAAAGACACTTTATCAGCTTATGTTACTCCTAAAGAAGATTATATCTTAAAAACCATTTCAGCACCACTCAGAGTATTCAACCTGGTATTTGTGAAGAGCCAACACCATAATATGTATTTATAACAGCATCCCAGAGCACAGGATTGCCTCTGGGCAGCTCTGGAATATCCCCAGGGAGGAGACTCCACCCTGCTCTGGTCTCTGCTCAGCGCTGGGCACAGAATTCTGACATTTCTGGGATCTCCTGATTCCTGGGATCAGCCCCTGCCTGTTCCTCTGGGCCCCCGGAGCAGAGCCTGGGCCCTGCTCCTACAGCAGGAGTGGCGTGGGGCAGCTCAGAGGCAGGAGCTGGTGACACAGGGGACAGCCCTGGGTGGCAGCAGCAGCTCAGGTGGCACCTGCAGCAGCTCCACGGGACTCCCAGCTCCAGCTGTTCCCACTCCTGTCCCTCCCAGTGACTTTTCCAGGACTGGGACTCCAATCCAAGGAATTGGCTGTTCTGGAGGAACCTGGGCTGGAGAAGTTTCTCCCTCTCTCCATCTCCCCTCCCCTCCCTGGCTCCTCCTCATCTCTCCCCCAAACCAAGCCCAGCCCCACCCATTCTTCCCAAATTGTCCCATCCTTGTTTTTCCCTGAATTGGGCTGAAAATGTGCATGATGGGTGTCCTGATTTTGGCCACAGGAATCATTTTTTGGGAGTGGGGCATGTCCAGGACCCAATGTCCTTGCCAGGGGCGAGGCACTCTCACTTCCATGGACAAGGGCATTATTTCCAGCGGGGATAAAAGTGGGTGTTACAGGTTTTCCATTTAAATCACTACTTTGCCTTAATAATGCCTAATTAATTCCTTATTAATATTGCTGCAGAAAATGTTTTGATTCATCTCATGGCTGTTTCCCTCTCCCCACCTGCCAGGCCCATCCTCCCCTCAAAACCAGCCATTTTCCCCAAATTATCCCATCCTTGTTTTTCCCAAGTTATCCCATCCTTGCTTTTCGCAGCAGACTGAACTGCACAGCAGCTGGCTACAGGAACAATTCTAATTCAAGCACAAAGTGGGTTCACCGTCGGGGCGGGCGCAGGGGTCAGCTGGGCAGGGCACACAGCCCTGGGCCCCGGGGCTGCCTCTGGCCCCCCAGTCATGGCCCCAGCTGGGAAGGGTTGCCAGAACCGTGCCAGCTCCTCCCTCTCATCAGGTTTTCTTCCCCTTCAGGAAATCCAGGAGCTCCACCAGCAGGTCCAGGAATTTCCCCAGGATCATTTGTTGGAAGGAAAGGCCCGTGTAATTCCGCTCCGAGTCCTCTGCTGAGTTTTCAAACTCCAGATCGTTCAAGTCCGAGTCCAGCTCGGGCTCTTCCTCCTCCTCTTCCTCCTCCTCCTCCTCTTCCTCCTCCTCTTCCTTCTCCTCCTCCTCTTCCTCTTCCTCCTCCTCCTCCTCCTCCTCCTCCTCTCTCTCTTCCTCCTCCTCCAGGGGCGGCGATGGGAAGGGCTCTGGTAGAGGGATGTCAGGTTCTGGTGGCACCAGCCCCATCTGCACCTGGATCCAGTTGTGGAAGTGCTGGGTGGACGTGAACAGCCCCGGTCGCTTCGTCCCGGCGCAGCCTCGGCCCCAGCTGGCCAGTCCCACCAGCCAGAAGTAGTCACCGTCGTTGTCCTTGCACACCAGGGGACCCCCGATGTCCGCCTGGGCCGGGAGAGAGGGGTCAGGGGCTGCTCCAGGGTCACAGCCACACCTCGGGGGCACAGGGGACACTGGGAGGGACTTGGGGACAGGGGGACACCGGGACAGGGATCCAGGGGTGGGGAGTGGCAGCCCTGGGACAGGGGACAGGGATCCGTGGGTGGGCAAGGGAAGGGCAACAGGGAGATAAAGGACGGGGGGGACAAGCTGAGGCTGTGGGGTCCCTGTGATGGTGTTGGGGGTCCCAGGGCCGTGTTTGGGGTCCCAGTGCCGTGTTTGGGGTCCCTGTGCTGGGTATGAGGGTCCCACGGGCCGTGTTTGGGGTCCCTGTGCTGGCTCTGGGCTCCCAAGGCCGTGTTGGGGTCCCAGGGCCGTGTTTGGGTCCCTGTGCCGGCCTCTGGGCTCCCAGGGCCGTGTTTGGGCTCCCAGGGCCGTGTTTGGGGTCCCTGTGCCGGCTCTGGGCTCCCAGGGCCGTGTTTGGGCTCCCAGGGCCGTGTTGGGGTCCCTGTGCCGGCTCTGGGCTCCCAGGGCCGTGTTTGGGCTCCCAGGGCCGTGTTGGGGTCCCTGTGCCGGCTCTGGGCTCCCAGGGCCGTGTTTGGGCTCCCAGGGCCGTGTTTGGGGTCCCTGTGCCGCTCTGGGCTCCCAGGGCCGTGTTGGGGTCCCAGGGCCGTGTTTGGGGTCCCTGTGCTGGCTCTGGGCTCCCAAGGCCGTGTTGGGGGTCCCAGGGCCGTGTTTGGGGGTCCCTGTGCCCGCTCTGGGCTCCCAGGGCCGTGTTTGGGCTCCCCAGGGCCGTGTTTGGGCTCCCAGGGCCGTGTTGGGGTCCCTGTGCCGGCTCTGGGCTCCCAGGGCCGTGTTGGGGTCCCTGTGCCCAGCCCGTGCCCAGCCGCACCTGGCAGGTGTCGATGCCGCCCCGCGGGTACCCCGCGCACAGGTCCTGGGGGTGCACGGCCCCCCCGTACCAGCGGCTGCTGTTGCACAGCTGGGCGTCCATCAGCCGCACCTTGGCCTCCTGCAGCACCAGCCGTGGGCTGGGGGCTGCGGGCACAGGGGGCACGGGGGGCACGGGGGGCACTGAGCACCCGGCCCTGCGCTGGCCACAGAGCCACAGAGCCCCCCAGAGCCCCCCCAGAGCCCCCAGGGCCCCCAGAGCCCCAGAACCCCCGGAGCCCCATAGCCCCCAGAGCCACCATAGCCCCAGAACCCCCAGATCCCCCCAGAGCCCCCAGACCCCCCGAGCCCCAGAACTCCCAGAGCCCCCCTATAGCCCCAGAACTCCCAGAGCCCCCAGACCCCCCAGAGCCAGAGCCAGATCCCCCAGAACCCCCAGATCCCCCAGAGCCCCCCAGAGCCCCCCATAGCCCCAGAACCCCCAGAGCCCCCCAGAGCCCCAGAGCCCCCCAGAGCCCCGGTTCGGGCTCAGCCCCCGGCACTGACCGCTGGCCGGGTGGCTCTCCAGCCCGCCATGTAGCAGGTTTTGAGCTCGGGCACTGCCACGGAGTCGTCGGGCACACAGCCCAGCTGGATGTAGTCGCTGCACTCCACGGGCTTGTCCAGCTGCACCAGGGCGATGTTGTTCATGGCCGTGGCTGACACGTAATTTTCGTGCACCACCAGCGTCTGGATGTGGCGCAGCTCGGCCTCGGGGCCGGGCTGGCTCAGGTCTGTGGCCCCGAGCACCACTTCCCACCTGGTGATGTCCCTGAGGGGCGGGAGATGGGGAAAGGATTGATGGAGCAACGCCAGGGAGTGCAGCAGCACCATGCCCTTCCTCAGCTGGGGACATCCCTGTGCTGTGGGGACACCCCTGTCCCTGCTGTGGGGACATCCCTGTCCCTCCTGTGGGGACATCCCTGTGCTGTGGGGACATCCCTCACCCCGCTGTGGTGCCATCCCTGTCCCTGCTGTGGGGACATCCCTGTTTCTTCCTGTGGGGACACCCCTGACCATGTTGTGGGCACTTCCCTGGTCCTGCTGTGGGGACACCCCTGTCCTTACTGGGGTCCCACATCCCTGTCCTTGCTGGGGTCCCATCCTTCTTCCTGCTATGGGGACGCCCCTGTCCTTTTGGGATCCCATCCCTGTCCCTTTGGGGTCTCACTCCAGTCCCTTTGGAGTACCACCCCTGTCCCTATTGGGGTCCCACCCCTGTCCCTGTTGGGGTCTCACCCCTGTCCCTGTTGGGGTCTCACCCTTGTCACTTTGGAGTCCCACCCCTGTTCCTTTGGGGTCCCGCCCCTTTCCCTATTGGGCTCCCACCCCTGTCCCTTTGGGGTCCCAGCCCTGTCACTTTGGGAGTCCCACCCCTGTTCCTTTGGAGTCCCACCCCTGTCCCCACTGGGCTCCCACCCCTGTCCCTTTGGGGTCCCACCCCTTTCCCTATTGGGGTCTCACCCCTGTCCCTTTGGGGTCCCACCCTTGTCCCTTTGGGGTCCCACCCTTGTCCCTTTGGCGTCCCACCCCTTTCCCTATTGGGGTCCCGCCCCTGTCCCTTTGGGGTCCCCCCAGTCCCTGCCCCTCCTTACCCAGCCGCAACGAAGCACCGCGCCACCGTGAGCACCCACTGGGGGTGGATGAGCGCCCCCGAGCACATGTGCCACGTGCCGTTCTCCAGGGTGGCCTGGATGCTGATGACCCCGGGCCAGGCGCCCGGGTGGACCCCGTTGGAAGCCGCGTCCTGCGAGAAGTGATCGGGGGAGTCCAAGGATCCGTAATTGGAGTCCTGCGAGTGGTCCCCAACCAGCGAGCTGTGGTCGTACGCCATGGGCCGGAGCCCGCAGGTCCCTCTGGAAGCACAAAGCCATCACTGCCTGCCCGGGGACAGCAGGGACAGCCACCCCCGAGGGGCTCCTCTGTGCCCAGGGACCCGCCGAGTGTCCCCAAACCCACCTGCAGGTGTCCCAGGTGGCCGCCACGGGCCGGGCCAGGGCCAGCAGCACGAGCAGCCCCAGCAGAGCCATCGGTGCCAGCGCGGGTGGCAGTGGCAGAACCCGGTGTCACCTCTGGTGGTGGCAGCGGCGCCACCAGGCCGGGCTGATGTCACAGAGGGGCGGCACAGAGTTCTGGAACCTTGGAATGGTTGCGCTGGGAGGGGCCTTAACGACGGCGCGGTGCCACCCGCGCCACGGGCACTGTCACCTCCCGCTGGCCCCGGGCGCTGCCAGCGACGGGGCAGCCGCGGCTCCGCTGGAACTGGAGCAGCCTCGGGGGGAGGAGATGGGGCACCGGGCATTTGTGTCCCTTTGGGGCAGCCCCGGTGTCACCGCCTCTCCCTGATCACAAAATTCGTGTCCCTTTGGCACAGCCCCGGTGTCACCGCCTCTCCTTGATCACAAAATTCGTGTCCCTTTGGCGCAGCCCCGGTGTCACCGCCTCTCCCTGATCCCAACATTTGTGTCCCCTCAGGGGCGGCTCCGTTGTCACCTCTTGTCCCTGATCCCAGCTCTGATCCCAAAGATTTGTGTCCCCTTTGTGGGGCAGCCCGGTGTCACCGCCTCTCCCTGATCCCAAAATTTGTGTCCCCTCAGCGGCGGCTCCGTTGTCACCTCTTGTCCCTGATCCCAGCTCTGATCCTAAAGATTTGTGTCCCTTTTGGGCGGCTCCGGTGTCACCGCCTCTCCCCGATCCCGGCTGTGATCCCAAAGATTTGTGTCCCTTTGGGGCAGCTCCACTGACATAGTCTCTCTCTGATCCCAGCCCTGATCCCGAAAATTTGTGTCCCCTCAGAGGGAGTTTCTTTGTCACCGCTGCTCCCTGATCCCAAAATCTGTGTCCCCTCAGGGGCAGCTCCGTTGTCACCTCTTGTCCCTGATCCCACCTCTGATCCCAAAGATTTGTGTCCCCTTGTGGGGCAGCCCCGGTGTCACCGCTGCTCCCTGATCCCAAAATCTGTGTCCCCTCAGGGGCAGCTCCGTTGTCACCTCTTGTCCCTGATCCCAGCTCTGATCCCAAAGATTTGTGTCCCCTCAGAGGCAGTTTCATTGTTACTGCTGCTTCCCGATCCCAAAATTTTGTCCCCCCAGGGGCGGCTCCATTGTCACCGCTTGTCCCTGATCCCGGCTCTCTTCCCAAGGATTTGTGTCCCTTTGGGGCGGCTCCGGTTTCACTGCCTCTCCCTGATCCCAAAATTTGTGCCCCCTCAGAGGGAGTTTCTTTGTCACCGCTGCTCCCTGATCCCAAAATTTGTGTCCCTCAGGGGAAACTCCGTTGTCACCTCTTGTCCCTGCTCCCAGCTCTGATCCCAAAGATTTGTGTCTCCCTCAGAGGCAGTTTCATTGTCACTGCTGCTTCCCGATCCCAAAATTTGTGTCCCCTCAGGGGCAGCTCCACTGTCACCGCTTGTCCCTGGCCCCAAAATTTGTGTCCCCTCAGGGGCAGCTCCATTGACATAGTCTCTCCCTGATCCCAGCCCTGATCCCAAAGATTTGTGTCCCTTTGGGGCAGCTTCGGTGTCACTGCCTCTTCCTGATCCCAAAATTTGTGTCCCCCCAGGGGCAGCTCCGGTGTCACGGCTTGTCCCTGATCCCAAAGATCTTTGTCCCCTCAGAGGGAGTTTCTTTGTCACTGAATCTCCCTGATCCCAACATTTGTGTCCCCTCAGGGGCAGCTCCGTTGTCACCTCTTGTCCCTGATCCCTGCTCTGATCCCAAGGATTTGCGACCCCTTGGCACAGCCCCGGTGTCACCGCCCCTCCCTGATCCCAAAATTTGTGCCCCTCAGGGGCAGCTCCGTTGTCACCACTTGTCCCTGACCGCAAAGATTTGTGTCCCTTTGGGGCATCTCCATTTCCACCGCCTCTCCCCAGCCCCACCCCTCGATCCCAAATCCTTCCCCGCCGCTCCCCGGGAGCCGAGCCCAGCCGGGATCGCTCGGCACGGAAACCTCGCGGCCTGGGGGCGGTTCTGGGCAGGCTGCAGGTGGCAGATGGCACCGGGATGTCCCCGGGGTGTCCCCGCGCTGCCGCTGCCACCCGCAGGCTCCAGATGGAGCCGTCCCCGAGCGCGTTCCCGACGGCGCTTCCCACAGCGCGCGTCCGCTCCATCCGCGGCTCGGGGGGGCAGGAGAGGGGGGAGAATCCCGGGGACACACCGGGATCCGCAGGAATTGTCCCGGGATTGGCAGGAATTGTCCTGGGAGCGGCAGGAATTGTCCCGGGAGCAGCAGGAATTATCCCGGGAGCGGCAGGAATTATCCCGGGAGTGGCAGGAATTATCCCGGGATCTGCAGGAATTGTCCAGGATCGCAGGAATTGTCCTGGGATTTGCAGGAATTGTCCCGGGATTGGCAGGAATTGTCCTGGGATTTGCAGGAATTGTCCTGGGATTTGCAGGAATTATCCCGGGAGTGGCAGGAATTGTCCTGGGAGCAGCAGGAATTATCCTGGGATCTGCAGGAATTGTCCCGGGATTGGCAAGAATTGTCCTGGGATTGGCAGGAACTGTCCCGGGATTTGCAGGAATTATCCCGGGAGTGGCAGGAATTATCCCGGGAGTGGCAGGAATTATCCCGGGAGTGGCAGGAATTGTCCCAGGAGTGGCAGGAATTATCCCAGGAGTGGCAGGAATTGTCCCGGGAGCAGCAGGAATTGTCCCGGGATTGGCAGGAATTGTCCTGGGATCTGTAGAAATTGTCCCGGGATTGGCAGGAATTGTCCTGGGATCTGCAGGAATTGTCCCGGGATTGGCAGGAATTGTCCCGGGAGTGGCAGGAATTGTCCCAGGAGTGGCAGGAATTATCCCAGGAGTGGCAGGAATTATCCTGGGATTTGCAGGAATTGTCTCGGGATTGGCAGGAATTGTCCTGGGATTTGCAGGAATTGTCCCGGGATTGGCAGGAATTGTCCAGGGATTGGCAGGAATTATCCCGGGAGTGGCAGGAATTGTCCTGGGATCTGCAGGAATTGTCCAGGATCCGCAGGAATTGTCCCGGGATTGGCAGGAATTATCCCGGGAGTGGCAGGAACTGTCCAGGGATTGGCAGGAATTGTCCTGGGATCTGCAGGAATTGTCCAGGATCCGCAGGAATTGTCCCGGGATTGGCAGGAATTATCCCGGGAGTGGCAGGAACTGTCCAGGGATTGGCAGGAATTGTCCTGGGATCTGCAGGAATTGTCCAGGATCCGCAGGAATTGTCCCGGGATTGGCAGGAATTATCCCGGGAGTGGCAGGAATTATCCCGGGAGTGGCAGGAATTATCCCGGGATCACCGCGGGTCGAGGCCGAAGCTCTCCCGGGCCAATCCCGAGCCAGGTTTTGGATATTCCCAATAAATATTTGGAACATCCCGCATTTCTCGGTGCCTGTGCTGATTTCTCGTGCTCTTGGTGGCGCTTTATGATTTTTATTTAATTTCTAATTTTTAATTTAAATTTTTAAAATTTTCTTTAATTTAATTTTATTTAATTTCTGCTGTCACCGGGCAGCGCCCGAGAAGAATTTTTCCCTCCCCACATCCCGGTATCCACTACCAAAATCCCCCTGAGCCTTTCCCACCTCCTCACAACCAGGATCTCTCCGGAATTCCCATGTTTTCCTCGCCCAGGGAAGCCTGGAATGGGCACAGCATTCCAGGAGGGATCACCCCTGGCAGCCCAAATATTCCCAAATCCTTTCGGGAAGAGCCAGAAAATTCCCGGGGCTGGGAGGTTGTTCCTGCGCGGGTGCAGGGTCTGGAATTCTCTGAAATTCCCTGAAATTCCCTGAAATTCCCTGAAATTCTCTGAAATTCCGGTGCCCGCTCTAGGTGGCAGCAAATCCATGGCGGGGCGGTTTTGGGTCAGAATTCCCGGGATTCCAAAAATCCTGAGCTGGAAGCAGCTGAGGGGATCAGAATCCAACTCCTGGCCCTGAAATCCCACCCGCGCCTGGAGCAGCCTTGGGAATGTCACCATTCCCTGGGGGAAAAATCCCCTCCCGAAAATCCAACCCGGGATCCGGGGGGGCGGCTGGATGGGAATGTCCCGGGATTTTAGGGGTGAAGATGGATAGGGATATTCCGGGATTTAGGGGTGAGGATGGATGGGGATAGTCCGGGATTTTATCCCAGCTGGATGGGGATATTCCGGGATTTTAGAGTGAAGATGGATGGAGTTATCCCGGGATTTAGGGGAACAGCTGGATGGGGCTATTTTGGGATTTAGGGGTGAGGATGGATGGGGATATTCCAGGATTTTGGGGTGAAGATAGATGGAGTTATTTTGGGATTTTGGGGTGAAGATGGATGGGGATATCCCGGGATTTAGGGGAGCAGCTGCACGGGGTTATTCCGGGATTAGGGATGAAGATGGATGGGGTTTTCCCGGGATTTTGGGATGCAGATGGGTGGGGATATTCCAGGATTTAGGGGTGAAGATGGATGGAGTTATCCCGGGATTTTGGGGTGAGGATGGATGGGGTTATTTTGGGATTTTGGGGTGTGGCTGGATGGGGCTATCCCAGCTGGATGGGGCTATCCCGGGATTCAGGGGAGCAGCTGCACGGGGTTATCCTGGGATTTAGGGGTGAAGTGGGTGGAGTTTTCCCGGGATTTAGGGGTGTGGCTGGAAGGGGCTATCCCGGGATTTAGGGGAGCAGCACCTTGGGGTTATTCTGGCATTTTATCCCAGCTGGATGGGGATATTTTAGGATTTTGGGGTGAAGATGGATGGGGATATCCCGGGATTTAGGGGAGCAGCTGCACGGGGTTATTCCGGGATTAGGGATGAAGATGCATGGGGTTTCCCCAGGATTTTGGGATGCAGATGGGTGGGGATATTCCAGGATTTAGGGGTGAAGATGGATGGAGTTATCCCGGGATTTTGGGGTGAGGATGGATGGGGATATCCCGGGAGTTTGGGATGCGGATGGATGGGGTTATCCCAGTTGGATGAGGTTATCCCGGGATTTAGGGGAGCAGCTGCACGGGGTTATCCTGGGATTTTGGGGTGAAGATGGGTGGAGTTATCCCGGGATTTAGGGGTGTGGCTGGATGGGGATATCTCGGGATTTAGGGGAGAAGCAGTTTGGGGTTATCCTGGGATTTTATCCCAGGTGGATGGGGATATTTTGGGATTTTGGGGTGAAGATGGATGGAGTTATCCCGGGATTTAGGGGAGCAGCTGCACGGGGTTATTCCGGGATTAGGGATGAAGATGCATGGGGTTTTCCCGGGATTTTGGGATGCAGATGGGTGGGGATATTTTGGGATTTTGGGGTGAAGATGGATGGGGATATTCCGGGATTTTGGGGTGAGGATGGATGGGGATGTCCCGGGATTTTGGGGTGAGGATGGATGGAGTTATCCTGGGATTTAGGGGTGTGGCTGGATGGGGCTATCCCAGCTGGATGGGGCTATCCCGGGATTTAGGGGAGCAGCTGCACGGGGTTATCCCGGGATTTAGGGGTGAAGATGGGTGGAGTTTTCCCGGGATTTAGGGGTGTGGCTGGATGGGGATATCCCGGGATTTAGGGGAGCAGCATTTTGGGGTTATCCTGGTATTTTATCCCATCTGGATTGGGATATTCCGGGATTTTGGGGTGAAGATGGATGGGGTTATCCCGGGATTTAGGGGTGAGGATGGGTGGAGTTATCCCGGGATTTAGGGGTGTGGCTGGATGGGGCTATCCCGGGATTTAGGGGAGCAGCTGCACGGGGTTATCCTGGGAGTTAGGGATGCAGATGGATGGGGTTTCCCCAGGATTTTGGGATGCAGATGGGTGGAGTTATCCCGGGATTTTGGGGTGTGGCTGCATGGGGCTATCCCAGATGGATGGGGTTTTCCCGGGATTTAGGGATGAAGATGGATGGGGTTATCCCAACTGGATGGGGTTTTCCCAGGATTTGGGATGCAGATGGATGGGGATATTCCGGGATTTAGGGGTGAAGATGGATGGGGTTATTTTGGGATTTTGGGATGCAGATGGATGGAGTTATCCCGGGATTTAGGGGTGTGGCTGGATGGGGCTATCCCAGCTGGATGAGGTTATCCCGGGATTTTGGGATGAAGATGGATGAAGTTGTTTTGGGATTTTGGGGTGAAGATGGATGGGGTTTTCTTCGGATTTTGAGATGCAGATGGATGGAGTTATCCCGGGATTTTGGGGTGAGGATGGATGGGGTTATTTTGGGATTTAGGGATGAAGATGGATGGAGTTTTCCCAGGATTTAGGGGTGTGGCTGCATGGGGCTATCCCGGGATTTTGGGATGCAGATGGATGGGGATATCCCGGGATTTTGGGATGCAGATGGATGGGGATATCCCGGGATTTTGGGGTGCAGATGGATGGGGATATCCCGGGATTTTGGGGTGCAGATGGATGGGGATATCCCGGGATTTTGGGGTGAGGCTGGATGGGGTTATTTTGGGATTTAGGGATGAAGATGGATGGAGTTTTCCCAGGATTTAGGGGTGTGGCTGGATGGGGCTATCCCAGCTGGATGAGGTTATCCCGGGATTTTGGGGTGAAGATGGATCCCGGGATTCAGGGGTGCAGCTGGATGAGGTTATCTCGGGATTTTGGATTGAAGATGGATTTCTCTTTTTGCCTTTCTTCCGTGATTTCAGGATGTTTTTGGGTGTAATTTTAGCAAGTTTTGGTCCATTCCCCTGCACTACTTGTCATCCCATTCACTTTTAGCGTTTTCACTCGGTGTCAGGATTTTCCCTTGATTTCTCTCGCCATTTCATTTTTATATCCACTTCTAAACAGGCTACACAGGAGCAGGAAACGCAGGATAGGGGCATGGAAGTGGAATTTTCCCTGGGAGGTGCCAGCCCAGGGGCAAGATCCAGACAGGATCAGAGGGATGCCGAGCAGATCCAGGAGCTCTGATCCCAGCTCTGATCCCACTCCTAATCCCGGCTCTGATCCCAGCTCTGATCCCAGCCCTGATCCCAGCCCTGATCCCAGCTCTGATCCCACTCCTAATCCCGGCTCTGATCCCAGCTGGACTCATCCCAGCCCTGATCCCAGCCCTGATCCCAGCCCCTGATCCCAGCTGGACTCATCCCAGTCCTGATCCTACTCCTAATCCCGGCTCTGATCCCAGCTCTGATCCCAGCCCCTAATTCCCGGCTCTGATCCCAGATGGACTCATTCCAGCTCTGATCCCAGCCCTGATTCCAGCCCTAATCCTGGTTCTGATCCCAGTTCTGATCCCAGCTGGACTCATCCCAGCTCTGATCCCAGCTTTGATCCCAGCTCCGATCCCAGCCCTGATCCCAGCCCTGATCCCAGCTGGACTCAACCCAGCTCCGATCCCAGCTCTGATCCCAGTTTTGATCCCAGTTTTGATCCCAACCCTGATCCCGGCTCTGATCCCAGCCCTGATCCCAGCTGGATTCATCCCAGCCCTAATCCCAGCTCTGATCCCATTCCCTATCCTGCTCCCAATCCCACTCCTTTTCCTGCTCCCGTTCCCGCTCCCAATCCCGTTCCTGTCCCGAGTTTCCCGGCCCGGCCATCCCGGTGCCGTTTCCTTCCTGCCCCGCAGGGATTCGTTCCCGTGGCCGTGGGGCCGCTGGAATCGTGCCAGCTCCTCGGGGAACTCCTGGGATTTGGGATTTGGGGCACGGGGCAGCCTCTGGACAGCGGCGCGTTCTTAGCTCTGCTGGAGGAAATCCGGGAAGTTCCCCCTCCATGAGGTAAAAAAATCCCAAAAAAAGCCCCCAATGAGAATCTCCGGATCCGAACGAGGCCAAAGGACAAATCCTGGACGCTGTTCCTGAGCCCGGGGGTGACAACGGTGACACGGAAAGAGGAGGAGGGGACACAAATCCCGGGAATGCTGCAGAGCTGTCCCAGGGATGTCCCTCTGTCCCCTCTGAGCACGGGGACAGCTCTGGTGACAAAAGTGGGGACACGGAGCGGGGACGGAACACACATGGGGACAGGGCGGAGGGACGGGGACACACGTGGGGACATCGAGGACGGGAAAAGGGGATGGGGACAGGAAAAGGGGGGATGGGGACAGCCAGGGGACAGGAAAAGGGGATGGGGACAGGAAAAGGGGATGGGTACAGCCAGGGGGGCAGGAAAAGAGGATGGGGACATTCAGGGGGGACAGGTGGAGGGGTCTGGGGACACTCAGGGCACAGGGGAAGGGGACATGGAGACACCCCGGGGACAGGAAAAGGGGATGGGGACAACCACGGGGGACAGGGAAAGGGAGGATGGGGACATTCAGGGGACATGGGGACAGCCAGGGGGCAGCGGTGTGGGACGGGATGTCCCCACGGGGAGGAGCGGGTCCCTCCTTCCATGCCAAGGGTGACAGCGCGGTGAGCTGGCGCTGCGCCCGGCAGGCGCTGTGACATTGTCCCCTTGTCCCTTTGTCCCCTTGTCCCTTTGTCCCCTTGTCCCGGCTGGCTCGGGCCAGCGCCCGGCCCTGGCACTGCCCCGCCGTGTCCCCACCCACGCCTGGCCCGGGCAGTGCCACAGCCGGGGCACCGCCTGTCCCCGTGTCCCTCTGTCCTTATGTCCCTCTGTCCCCGTGTTCTTGTGTCCCTTTGGCACCCTGTGTGTCCCCGTGTCTGCCTGTCCCCGTGTCTCTGTGTGTCACCCGGTCCCCCTGTCCCCCTGTTCCCTGTGTGTCCCCCTGTCCCCGTGTCCCTGTGTGTCCCCCTGTCCCCCTGTCCCCTGTGTGTCCCCCTGTCCCCCTGTCCCCTGTGTATCCCCCTGTCCCCGTGTCCCCGTGTCCCTGTGTGTCCCCCCTGTCCCCCTGTCCCCTGTGTATCCCCCTGTCCCCGTGTCCCCGTGTCCCTGTGTGTCCCCCCTGTCCCCTGTCCCCTGTGTGTCCCCGTGTCCCGCTGTCCCCGTGTCCTTGTGTCCGAGCCGTGCTGTCGGGTTTTGTCCCCATTTTGGGTCTGTCGCCGTGCCGGGTTTGTCCCCGTGCCCGGTTTTGTCCCCATTTTGGGTCTGTCCCCGTGCCCGGTTTTTGTCCCCGCCCGGATTTTGTCCCCGTGCCAGGTTTTGTCCCAGTGCCCAGTTTTGTCCCCATTTTGGGTCTGTCCCCGTGCCGGGTTTTGTCCCCGTGCCCAGTTTTGTCCCCATTTTGGGTCTGTCCCCGTGCAGGGTCTGTCCCCGCCCGGATTTTGTCCCCGTGCCGGGTCTGTCCCCGCCCGCGTCCCACAGGAAGGGACAATCCCGGTCCCGCCAAGGTGTTTCCTGCGCTCCCGATAGGGCCGGGCAGCGCGTCCGGAGCTGGCACCGACCCCAAAACTGGCACAGACCCCAAAACTGGCACCGACCCCAGAAACCCCAGAACTGGGCACTGACCCCCAAAACTGGCACTGACCCCACAGACCCCAGAGCTGGGCACTGACCCGAAAACTGGCACTGACCCCAAAACTGGGCACCGACCCCACAGACCCCAGAGCTGGGCACTGACCCCACAGACCTCAAAGCTGGGCACTGACCCCAAAACTGGACACCGACCCCAGAGACTCGAGAGCTGAGCACTGACCCCAAAACTGGCACTGACCCCAAAACTGGGCACCGACCCCAGAGACCCCAGAGCTGGGCACTGACCCCAGAGACTCCAGAGCTGGGCACTGACCCCAAAACTGGGCACCGACCCCACAGACCCCAAAACTGGGCACTGACCCCAAAGCTGGACTCGTCACCTCCCCCCTGTCACCCGCCGTCGCCTGTACCCGCTGTGCCCCCTGAGCCCCGCACCCCGTCCCCGCTGGCGGTGCCCCGCGGCCTGGCAGTGCCCCGGTTGTCCCCGCGGTTCCCCCGGTTTGTCCCTCCGTCCGGGCAGGACGCAGCCCGGCGGGGGGCGGTGGCCGCTGTCCCCGCTGTCCCTTCCTGGCAGGAAAGGGGCCGAGCTGCGCCGCCGGGGCCGGGAGTTTCCTGCGGGATCCGCCAGCAGCGGAGCGGCCGCCGGCGGAGCAGCGGCACCGAGCCAGGTACCGGGGCCGGGGGGTCCCAGCGCCCCCCGAGCGCGGGGCTGGGGCTCCCCACGGGGGCTCTGGGGTCGGGACCACCGGGGCAGGACCGGGCGGGTGGAACCGGGAGCTCTGCGCGGTTCGGGGCGCACCGGAGGGAGCAGCGCTGCCCCCCGACCCCCCAACACCGAGAAACCGGAGAGGGGAGGGAGGAATGAACAAAACCCGGGGGATCAGCGATGAGATTGTTTTTTGGGGGGGGTTTACCGGGACCCCCACGGCGCCGCTGAAGTTTTCCGTGCTCCCGCCCCTTCCGTGCGCACCGGGGCTGGCCGTTGCCATGCCAACTCCTCAAAACGAAGCAGCCCCGCTGCCGGCGGCGGGGGCCGAGCTCGCGGGGGATCCGCCGTGCGCGCCGCTCCCCGCCCGGCCCCGCCGCCGCCGCCGCCGCCCCCGCGCCGCTCCCGCTCCGGCGGCCGCCGCGGCGATGGTGGCTCGGGCCAGCGCCGCCCGCAGCCCCGCAGGTAACGGGGGGAAAAAACCGGGAGAGCAGCGGGGGGGAGGCGGAGCGAGCGCGGGGGATGCGCGGGGGATGCGCGGGGGATGCGCGGGCTGGGGATGGACGGACGGACGGACGGATGGATGGATGGATGGATGGATGGATGGATGGATGGATGGATGGATGGATGGATGGGTGCCCGCGGGGGTGGCCGCGCGCTGGAGGCCAAGGCTCGGCATTCCAAACTCGGCATTCCAAGCTCGCCATCCCAAGCGCAGCATTCCAAGGCTCAGCTCGGAGCTGGGAGCTGCGATGTGCGCGTGGGTTGGTTTTTTTTTTTTTTTTTTGGGGGGGGGGGGGTGGGGGTGAGAAAAGCGAGGAACGCGGCGTGCTCGGGGTTTGCGGCTCGAGCCGGGATTTTGGGAGGGGATTTTCCCGGGAATGCCAGGCAGCGGCAGGCAGGGGGTGCGGCAGGAGCCTTTGGGGTTATTTTTTGGGCTTTTTTTTTCTGGCCGAGGCCTGGTGATGATTTTGTTGCTCCCCCGGTTGTGGTTCGGGCAGAACTGAGCAGGAAATTCCGATTTTCCCGGTGTGGGAGCTCAAGTTGTTCAGGGAGTACGGCACGGGGCAGGAGCTGCTCCCTGCACTCGGACAGCCCCGAGCAGGGCATTTGTGGGGTTTTTGGGATTTGGGGGGGTTGTGTTCCTTTCCGGGCCTCAGCTGGTGATTTTTCCCCCCTCAGTATCTTCAGCAGCTGCTGGAAAAGTGAATTTACCCCTCTCTGCTCTTCCCAACGCGGGTTTGGGGAAGGAGATTCCAGAGCTGAGCAGGTGCAGGTCCCCTCTGGATTTCCTCGGGATAAACTTCCCGAAAAACTTCTGTCCTTCGGTCCCAGGAGTGACCCGTGGGTGATGGAGGCAGCGAGCTCCCAAAATTCCTCTTCAGAGCTGCTCTTACATAACTCGGAGGGCTCCTTGTTCTTTCTGCACCCGCACGGGAGCCCTGGGCGAGGCCAAAGGGGCAGAAAAGGCACCGAGGAGGAGCCTTCAATTCCCGGAAAATTATCCTGGAACGGCTCGGGTGGGAGCGAGTTTAAAGCTCATTTTGATCCACGGGCAGGGACACTTTTCACTCTCCCAGGCTGCTCCAACCTGGCCTTGGGCACTTCCAGCTGTGGGGCTGGAAAATTTTGTGGTTTTTTTTGGTTTTTTTTTTGTTGTTGTCTCTGAACAGCCTGTAAGCCCTAAACATCCCGAATTCCTGAATATTCTTAATTTTGCGGGAATTCTGGCTTGGATCATTCCCGGCCGAGCTGCGTGTTTGTTGTTTGCTCACTCGCGCTTGGAGGGGAGAGTGAGGCACGAAACCACCCCAAAACCCCCCCCCAAAAATCCACGAGCACTCCCCGAGCCGAGCAGCGCTACGCTAGGGAAGGTTCTGCCGAGATTTCCAGCCCCTAAAAATTTCCCAGCGCTGCCTCCCCCGCGCGGCACCACGTGCGGGTGGCGAGGCACGTGTGGAGTGCGAGTGCGGGGTGGGGACACGGGCGGGGGGTGGGCGCGCCCGGGGGGGCTGCCCGGGCTGCTTTTCCCATCTCCGGCATTCCAAAAAATCAGCCCGGGTTGATTTTCACATCTCTCGGTGTTTCAGGGAGTCAGCCCGGGTTGATTTTCTCATCTCTCGGTGTTCCAGGGAATCAGCTCGGGCTCTTTCCATGTTCCAGGGAATCAGCCCGGGCTGCTTTTCCCATCTCCGGCATTCCAAAAAATCAGCTCGGGCTGCTTTTCCCATCTCCGACATTCCAAAAAATCAGCCCGGGTTAATTTTCACATCTCCGGCATTCCAGGGAATCAGCTCGGGCTGCTTTTCCCATCTCCGGCATTCCAAAAAATCAGCCCGGGTTGATTTTCCCATCTCCATATTCCAGGGAATCAGCTCGGGCTGCTTTTCCCATCTCCGGCATTCCAAAAAATCAGCTCGGGCTGCTTTTCCCATCTCTCCATGTTCCAGGGAATCAGCCCGGGTTGATTTTCTCATCTCTCGGTGTTCCAGGGAATCAGCTCGGGCTCTTTCCATGTTCCAGGGAATCAGCCCGAGTTCCTTTTCCCATCTCTCCATGTTCCAGGGAATCAGCCCTTTTCCTCTCCTGCCTTCCAGGGATGCAGCCCAAGCTCCTTTTCCCATCCCCTGCATTCCAAGGAATTAACCCCGGGCTGCTTTTCCCATCTCCGGCATTCCAGGGAATCAGCCCGGTTTGATTTTCACATCTCTCGGTGCTCCAGGGAATCAGCCCGGGCTCCTTTTCCCATCTCTTCATGATCCAGGGAGGAGCCTGGGCTGCTTTTTTTCTCTCCTGTATTCCAGGGAGCAGCCCGGGCTCCCTTTTCCCTCTCTCAATGCTCCAGGGAATCAGCCCGAGCTCCTTTTCCTGTCTCTCCATGTTCCAGGGATGCAGCCCTGGCTCCTTTTCCTGTCTCCATGTTCCAGGGAATCAGCCCCGGCTCCTTTTCCTGTCTCCGTGTTCCAGGGAATCAGCTCGGGCTCCTTTTCTCATCTCTCAGTGTTCCAGGGATGCAGCCCTGGCTCCTTTTCCCATCTCCTGCATTCCAAGGAAGCACCTTGGGCTGCTTTTCCTCTCTCCTGTATTCCAGGGAGCAGCCTGGGCTCCCTTTTCCTCTCCCAGTGTTCCAGGGAAGCAGCCTGGGCTCGTTCCCTGTTCCAGGGAAGCATCCCGAGTTCCCTTTTCCCCTCTCTCGATGTTCCAGGGAAGCATCCTGGGCTCTTTCCGTGCTCCAGGGAGGCATCCTTGGCTCCTTTCCCCTCTCTGAGTGTTCCAGGGAGCAGCCTGGGCTCCCTTTTCCTCTCCCAGTGTTCCAGGGAAGCATCCTGGGCTCGTTCCCTGTTCCACGGAGCAGCCTGGGCTCCCTTTTCCTCTCCCAGTGTTCCAGGGAAGCATCTCGAGCTCCCTTTTCCCTCTCTCAGTGTTCCAGGGAATCAGCCTGGGCTCCTTTTCCTGTCTCTCAATGTTCCAGGGAGCATCCTGGGCTCCCTTTTCCCTCTCCCAGTGTTCCAGGGAAGCATCCTGGGCTCGTTCCGTGTTCCAGGGAGGGATCCTTGGCTCCTTTCCCCTCTCTCAGTGTTCCAGGCTCCTCTTCCCTTTTTTCCTGTATCCCAAGGGAACAGCTTGGACTCCCCCTCTCCTCTCCCAGTGTTCCAGGGAGCAGCCTGGGCTCGTTCCGTGTTCCTGGGAGCAGCCTGAGCTCCCCTTTTCCCTCTCTCAGTGTTCCAGGGAGCAGCCTGGGCTCGTTCCGTGTTCCTGGGAGCAGCCTGAGCTCCCCTTTTCCCTCTCCCAGTGTTCCAGGGAGCAGCCTGGGCTCGTTCAGTGTTCCTGGGAGCAGCCTGAGCTCCCCTTTCCCTCTCTCAGTGTTCCAGGGAGCAGCCTGGGCTCGTTCCGTGTTCCTGGGAGCAGCCTGAGCTCCCCTTTTCCCTCTCTCAGTGTTCCAGGGAGCAGCCTGGGCTCGTTCCGTGTTCCAGGGAGCAGCCTGAGCTCCCCTTTTCCCTCTCCCAGTGTTCCAGGGAGCAGCTTGGACTCCCCCTCTCCTCTCACAGTTTCCAGGGAAGCAGCCTGGGCTCTGCTTTTCCTCTCTCCACGTTCCAGGGAGCAGCTTGGGTTCCCTTTCCCACCTCTCAGTGTTCCAGGGAGCAGCCTGGGCTCTCCCAGCGTTCCAGGGAACAGCCTGGGCTCCTTTTTCCACCTCTCCACTATCCAGGGAAGCAGCCCGGGCTCCCTTTCCCATCTCGTTGTTCCAGAGGGAAAACCTGGGCTCCCTTTCCCATCTCTCGCTGTTCCAGGCTCCTCTTCCTTTCTCTCCTGCATTCCAGGGAAGCAGCCTGAACTCCCCTTCCCTTCTCCCGATATTCCAGAGGGGAATTCTGCTCTCCCCTTCCCCTCTCCCGATATTCCAGAGGTGAATTCTGCTCTCCCCTTCCCCTCTCCCGATATTCCAGAGGGGAATCTGCTTTCCCCTTCCCCTCTCCCGATATTCCAGAGGGGAATCTGCTTTCCCCTTCCCCTCTCCCGATATTCCAGAGGTGAATTCTGCTCTCCCCTTCCCTTCTCCCGATATTCCAGTGGGGAATTCTGCTCTCCCCTTTCCCTCTCCCGATATTCCAGAGGGGAATTCTGTTCTCCCTTTCCCCTCTCCTGCTGTGATGGGGTTTGGGGTGGAATTTAGCTCCGGGGAGAGCCGGGACAGGGATCTGTGCCCAGCAGGGATGTGGCAGTGGGGCTGCCCCTGGAATTTCCAGTGCTCCTGAATCCTCTGAATTCCCAAATCCCTCAAATTCCCTGAATCCCCCAAATCCCGAATTCCTCAAGTGCCCTGATCACCCAAACTCCCTGAATCCCCCGAATTCCCTGAATGTCCTGAATTTCCTGAATCTCCTGAATCCCCCGAATTCCCTCAATCCCCTGAATTCCCTGAATCCCCCGAATTCCCTGAATGTCCCGAATTCCCTGAATCTCCTGAATCCCCCGAATTCCCTCAATCCCCTGAATTCCCTGAATGTCCCGAATTCCCTGAATGTCCCGAATTCCCTGAATCTCCTGAATCCCCCGAATTCCCTCAATCCCCCGAATTCCCTGAATCTCCTGAATCCCCGAATTCCCTCAATCCCCTGAATTCCCTGAATCCCCCGAATTCCCTGAATGTCCCGAATTTCCTGAATCTCCTGAATCCCCGAATTCCCTCAATCCCCTGAATTCCCCGAATCTCCTGAATCCCCCGAATTCCCTCAATCCCCCGAATTCCCCGGCTCTCCTGAATCCCTCGGAGCCAGGGAATAGGGAGAGGGTTCCCTCCTCTTCCTGCTCCGTTCCCAGGTGGGATGAGCTGCTCCAGCTTTTCCCGTGGCTCCAGGACCACGAGGAGCTGTGGGGTGGAATTCCCTGAATTTTCTGAATCCCTCAATCCCCCGAATCTACGAATTCCCCAAATCCCTTGAGTTCCCCAAATCCTCAAAATCCCCTGAATCCCTTGAATCCCCGAATTCCTCAAATCCCCCGAATCACCTGAATCCCCTAAATTCCCTGAATTTCTCAAATCCCCCAAGTTCCCCAAATTCCCTGAATCCTCTGAAACCCCAGAATCCCCCAAATCCCCTGAATCCCCTGAATCCCTTGAATCCACGAATTCCTCAAATCCCTAAATCCCCTGAATCCTCTGAATCCCTCAAACCCCTTGAATCCCCCCAATGCCTGAATTCCTGAAATACCTGAATCCCCCAAATCCCCGAATCCCCCAATCCCCGAATCCCCCAAATCCCCAGAATCCCTCAAACCCCCTGAACACCCCCAAATCCCTGAATTCCCTGAAATACCTGAATCCCCCAAATCCCCTGAATCCATCAAATCCCCCGGATCCCCAGAATCCCCCAAACCCCTGAATCCCCGGATCCCCCCAATCCCTCAAATCCGCCCCAATCCCTCAAATTCCCCCAAATCCCCCAAATCTCCCAAACCCCCTAAATCCCTGAATCCTCGAATCCCCAGATCCCCTGAATCCCTCAAATCCCTGAATCTTCTGAATATCCCAAATCCTCCCGAATCTCCCGGAATCCCCTAAACCCCCCAAATCCCCGAAGATCCCCCCGAATCCCCCAAATCCCCCAAATCCCCAGAATCCCTCAAACCCCTGAACACCCCAAATCCCTGAATTGCCTGAAATACCTGGATCCCCAAATCCCTCAAATCCCCCAATCCCCCAAATCCCCCGAATCCCTCAAATCCCCCAAATCCCCGAATCCCCGAACCGCCGAGCCCCGCTGGCAGAGCGCTGGCGCAGGGGAGGCCGCGCAGCTAAAAGGAGCACAAAGAGTGAATTGCCACCATCCCACTCCCGGAGGCAGCGGAGCTGTCACCGCTGTCACTGTGACAACGGGCACGGCTCCGGAGCGGCGGGGCCCGCGCGGGCGGCGCCGCTCGGGGAGAGCCCCTCGGCCCGGCAGGGGCGCCAGCCCTGGGGACAGCGGTGGCAGGGGGTGGCAGCGGGTGGCAGGGGGTGGCAGTGGTGGCAGGGGATGGCAGGGGTGACAGAGGGTGGCAGAAAGTGGCAGCTGGTGGTGGCAGTGGTGACAGAGGGTGGCAGCAGATAGCAGAGGTGACAGCAGGTGGCAGTGGTGACAGAGGGTGGCAGCAGATGGCAGAGGTGACAGCAGGTGGCAATGGTGACAGAGGGTGGCAGTGGTGACAGAGGGTAGCAGTGGGTGGCAGTGGTGACAGAGGATGGCAGGGGGTGGCAACAGATGGCAGATGTGACAGCAGGTGGCAGTGGTGACAGAGGGAGTAGCAGTGGGTGGCAGTGGTGACAGAGGATGGCAGGGGGTGGCAGTGGTGGCAGTGGGTGGCAGGGGGTGTGGCAGTGGCAGGGGGTGGCAGTGGTGGCAGTGGTGGCAGAGGATGGCAGAGGGTGGCAGTGGTGGCAGAGGGTGGCAACAGATGGCAGAGGTGACAGCAGGTGGCAGTGGTGACAGAGGGTGGCAGAGGATGGCAGGGGGTGGCAGTGGTGGCAGTGGTGACAGTGGTGACGGAGGATGGCAGGGAGTGCCAGCCCTGAGGGCAGGGGTGGCAGTAGTGGCAGTGGGTGGCAGAAGATGGCTGTGGTGGCAGAGGGGTGGCAGTGGGTGGCAGTGGTGACAGAGGGATGGCAGCGGGGTGGCAGTGGGTGGCAGTGGTGACAGTGGGTGGCAGTGGTGGCAGGGGGTGGCAGATGGTGACAGAGGGTGGCAGGGAGTGCCAGCCCTGGGAACAGCGGTGACAGGAGTGGCAGAGGGTGGCAGTGGTGGCAGCCGGTGGCAGGGGGGTGACAGAGGGTGGCAGCAGATGGCAGAGAATGGCAGTGGTGACAGTGGCTGACAGAGGGTGGCAGAAGGTGGCAGCTGGTGGTGGCAGTGGTGACAGAGGGTGGCAGCAGATGGCAGAGGATGGCAGCAGTGGCAGTGGTGACAGAAGGTGGCAGCAAATGGCAGAGGATGGCAGCGGTGGCAGCAGTGGCAGTGGTGGCAGAGGATGGCAGAGGGTGACAGCGGTGGCAGCAGTGACAGTGGGTGGCAGCAGGAGACAGAGGGTGGCAGTGGCAGCAGTGGGAGACGGGGGGTGGCAGTGACAGCGGGTGGCACTGGTGACAAAAGGTGGCAGCCAGTGGCAGTGGGTGGCACTGGTGACAGAGGGTGGTAGTGGTGACAGTGGTGACAGCAGGTGGCACTGGTGACAGCAGTGACAATGGTGGCAGACGGTGGCACTGGTGACGGTGGTGGCAGTGAGTGGCAGTGCCAGGCCTGGCGGCAGCGGTGAGAATGCTGGCACTGGGTGGCACTGGGGACAGCGGTGGCACTGGCGACACTGGTGGCAGTGGGTGGCCCTGGTGACACTGGTGACACTGGTGCCGCCGGTGGCAGTGCCAGGCTCCCAGCACTGGGGCCGTGCCGGGTAACCCGAGCAGCAGCAGCAGTGACGCTGGTGACATTGGTGACACTGGTGACACTGGTGACAGTGGGTGACACTGGTGGCACTGGTGGCAGTGCCAGGCTCCCAGCGCGGGGTAACCCGAGCAGCAGCAGCAGTGACACTGGTGGCACACTGGTGGCACTGGTGGCAGTGCCAGGCTCCCCAGCGGGTAACCTGAGCAGCAGCAGCAGTGACACTGGTGGCAGTGGTGACAGTGGGTGACACTGGTGACACTGGTGACACTGGTGACACTGGTGACAGTGGGTGACACTGGTGACACTGGTGGCAGTGGTGACACTGGTGACAGTGGGTGACACTGGTGACACTGGTGACAGTGGGTGACACTGGTGGCACTGGTGGCAGTGGGTGACACTGGTGGCACCGGTGGCAGTGCCAGGCTGTCGCGGGGCCGTGCCGGGTAACCCGAGCAGCCGCAGCTGCCGCCGATTCTCCTCCCATGAAATATTGATGGCCCTGGGCCGGCTCGGTGACACCGGGGGTGGCCCTGGCGCGTGACTCGGGGACAGACGGGGACGTGTGTGGCCCGGGGGTGGCACAGGGTGGCACAGGGTGGCAGGGCTGGGCACCCTGGGCGGGCACCCCACAAACCCCAGAGCGGGGCCGGGGTCACGGCAGCACAGCCTTGGGAAGGGGATCGTGCTTGGGGGGGCTCTTTCCTGGAATCCCAGAATTCCAGAGCCAAGAATCCCAAAATCCAGAATTCCAGAACCCCAGAATTGCAAATTCCAGAACCCCAGAATCCCAAATTCCAGAAATCCAGAACCCCAGAATCCAGAATACCAGAATTCCAGAACCTCAGAATCCCAAATGCCAGAATCTCAGAATCCCCAAATCCCAGAATGCCCAGAATCCCAAAATCCAGGATTCCAGAATGCCAGAATCCCAGAATCACAAAATGCCAGAACTCAGAATCCCAGAATCCTAAATGCCAGAATCCCAGAATTTGACATTTCCAAATTCCAGAATCTCAGAGTCCCCAAATCCCAGGATCCCAGATTCCAGAATCCCAGAATCCCAGAACTCAGAATCCCAGAATCTCAAATGTCAGAATCCCAGAATTTGAGAATTCCAAACTCCAGACTCTCAGAACCCCCAAATCCCATTACCCCAGAATCCAGGATTCCAAAATCTCAGAATCCCCAGATTCCAGAATCTCAAAATCCAGGATCTCAGCACCCCAGATTCCAGAATTTCAGAATCATAGAACCCAGGATCCCAAGATCCAGGATTCCAGAAGCCCATAATCCCAAATTCCAGAATTTCAGAAACTCAGAATCCAGAATCCCAGACTCTGAGAATCCCAGAATCCTAGAACTCAGAATCCCCAAATCTAAGAACCCCAGAATCCAGGATTCCAAAATCCCAGAATTCAGAACCTGAGAATCTCAGAATCCCCGAATTCCAGATTCCAGAATCCCAGAACCCCAAAATCCAGGATCCCACCACCCAGAATCCAGGATCCCAGAATCCCACGATCCAGGATTCCAGAACGCCAGAATCCCAAATCCCAGAATTTCAGAACCCCAGAATCCAGAATCCCAGACCCTGAGAATCCCAGAACTGAGAATCCCAGAATCCCAAATGTCAGAATCCCAGATCCTGAGAATCCCAGAATCCCAGAACTCAGAATCCCAGAATCCCAAATGTCAGAATCCCAGAACCTGAAAATCCCAGAATCTCAGAATCCCCAAATCCCAGATTCCAGAATCCCAGAACCTCAGAATCTTAAAATCCAGAACCTCAGAATCCCAAAATCCAGGATCCCAGCATCCCAAATTCCCAAAATCCAGAAACCCAGAACCCCAGAATCCCAAAATCCAGAATCCCAGCATCCCAGAATCCCCAAATCCAGAAACCCAAAATCCCAGAATCCCAAAATCCAGGATCCCACCACCCCAGAATCCCAATATCCAGATTTCCAGAATCCCAAAATCCCTCAAATCCCAGAATTAATGAGGTTGGGAAAACCCTCCAAGGTCACCGAGCCCGACCCCTGCCTGGTCCCCACCTCGATCCCCACCCCTGAGCGCCACATCCCGGAATTCCTGGGACACCTCCAGGGATGGGAACTCCAAACCTCCCTGGGAATCCCATCCCAAATCCCAACAGAATTTCCACGCTGGGATTTGCCCTCCAGAAAAAGAACCAAGAGATCTCCACGGCTTCGGATTCGGTGCCGCGGAACCAAAACCCCAAAAATGCAGTTTGGGGTCTGGGCTGGCTTTGGGAAGGGCTGAGCATTCCTGGATTTTTTTTTTTTCTTTTTTTGGGAATGATTTCAACTTCCAGGCCAGGACTGCTCTGCTTTTTCTGGAAAGGCTCCGGGGAGCGGGGAGAATGGGCGGAAGCGCCGGCGCTCCATTGTTCCCTCCTGGAGGAAACAGCCACGGCCTTGGAAGAGCTCCCGCCTGGAAGAGGGAATCGGCTCTGGGAATGGGGGATGAGGCCCGAGGGGCTTTCTGTGGGGTTTCCCAAAAATTTATAGGATCATTTCTGGGGTTTTCCAATCTTTTATAGGATCCTTTATAGGATCTTTTATAGGATCTTTTATGGGATCTTTTATAGGGTCCTGTTGGGATGGGAGATCCTGGACCTGCAGCTGTGGCCTTGGAAGAGTTCCTGGCTGGAAATGGGAATCGGCTCTGGGAATGGGGGATGAGGCCCGAGGGGGCTTTCTGTGGGGTTTGCCAAAAATTTATAGGATCATTTCTGGGGTTTTCCTGATCCTTTATAGGATCTTGTTGGGATGGGATGTCTCAGATTGCCGTGTCCTTGGAATATTTCTTGGCTTGTAAAGGGAATCAGCTCCGGGAATGAGGCTGATGAGGTTTCCATGGGGTTTCCCAACCCTTTATAGGATCCTTTATAGGATCTTTTATAGGATCCTTTATAGGATTCTTTATAGGATCCTTTGTAGGATCTTTTATAGGGTCCTGTTGGGATGGGAGATCCTGGACCTGCAGCTGTGGCCTTGGAAGAGTTCCTGGCTGGAAATGGGAATCAGCTCTGGGAATGGGGAATGAGGCCCGAGGGGCTTTCTGTGGGGTTTGCAAAAAATTTATAGGATCATTTCTGGGATTTTCCAATCTTTTATAGGATCCTTTATAGGATCCTTTGTAGGATCCTGTTGGGATGGGATGTCTCAGATTGCCGTGTCCTTGGAATATTTCTTGGCTTGTAAAGGGAATCAGCTCCGGGAATGAGGCTGATGAGGTTTCCATGGGGTTTCCCAACCCTTTATAGGATCTTTTAAAGGATATTTTATGGGATCCTGTTGGGATGGGAGATCCTGGACATGCAGCCGTGGCCTTGGAAGAGTTCCCACCTGGAAAAAGGAATCAGCTCTGGGAATGGGGGATGAGGCTCGAGGGGCTTTCTGTGGGGTTTCCCAAAAATTTATAGGATCATTTCTGGGGTTTTCCAATCTTTCATAGGATCCTTGATAGGATCTTTTATAGGATCCTGTTGGAATGGGAGATCCTGGACAGCCGTGTCCTTGGAATATTTCCCATCTGGAAAAAATCAGCTCTGGGAATCTGGGATGAGACTGATGGGATCTTTATGGGATTTTCTGGGATTTTATAATCCTTTATAGGATCCTTTGTAGGATACTTTATAGGATCCTTTTGGGATGGGATGTCTCAGATTGCCGTGTCCTTGGAATATTTCCCTGCTGGAAAAAATCAGCTCTGGGAATCTGGGATGAGGCTGATGGGATCTTTCTGGGATTTCCAGGGATTTTCTGATCCTTTATAGGATCCTTTGTAGGATCTTTTATAGGATCCTGCTGGGATGGGAGATTCCAGACCCCCAGCTGTGGCCTTGGAAGAGTTCCTGGCTGGAAATGGGAATCAGCTCTGGGAATGGGGGATGAGGCCCGAGGGGCTTTCTGTGGGGTTTGCCAAAAATTTATAGGATCATTTCTGGGGTTTTCCAATCTTTTATAGGATCCTTTATCTTGTTGGGATGGGATGTCTCAGATTGCCGTGTCCTTGGAATATTTCTTGGCTTGTAAAGGGAATCAGCTCCGGGAATGAGGCTGACGAGGTTTCCATGGGGTTTCCCAATCCTTTATAGGATCCTTTATAGGATCCTTTATAGGATCTTTTATAGGATCTTTTATGGGATCCTGTTGAGATGGGAGACTCTGGACATGCAGCCGTGGCCTTGGAAGAGTTCCTGGCTGGAAAAAGGAATCAGCTCTGGGAATGGGGGATGAGGCCCAAGGGGCTCTCTGTGGGGTTTCCCAAAAATTTATAGGATCCTTTCTCGGATTTTCCAATCTTTTATAGGATCCTTGTTAGGATCTTTTATAGGATCCTGTTGGGATGGGAGATCCTGGACCGCCGTGTCCTTGGAATATTTCCCAGCTGGAAAAAATCAGCTCTGGGAATATGGGATGAGACTGATGGGATCTTTATGGGATTTTCTGGGATTTTATAATCCTTTATAGGATCCTTTGTAGGATACTTTATAGGATCCTTTTGGGATGGGATGTCTCAGATTGCCGTGTCCTTGGAATATTTCCCTGCTGGAAAAAATCAGCTCTGGGAATCTGGGATGAGGCTGATGGGATCTTTCTGGGATTTCCAGGGATTTTCTGATCCTTTATAGGATCCTTTGTAGGATCTTTTATAGGATCCTGTTGGGATGGGAGATTCCAGACCCCCAGCCGTGGCCTTGGGAGAGTTCCCGCCTGGAAAAGGGAATTAGCTCTGGGAATGGGGGATGAGGCCCGAGGGGCTCTCTGTGGGGTTTCCCAAAAATTTATAGGATCCTTTCTGGGGTTTTTCGATCTTTTATAGGATCCTTTATAGGATCCTGATGGGATGGGATGTCTCAGATTGTCGTGTCCTTGGAATATTTCCCTGCTGGAAAAAGTCAGCTCTGGGAATCTGGGATGAGGCTGATGGGATCTTTCTGGGATTTCCAGGGATTTTCTGATCCTTTATAGGATCCTTTGTAGGATCTTTTATGGGATCCTGCTGGGATGGGAGATCCTGGACCTGCAGCCACGGCCTTGGAAGAGTTCCTGGCTGGAAAAGGGAATCAGCTCTGGGAATGGGGGATGAAGCTGATGGAGCATTCCATGGGGTTTCCCAAAACTTTATAGGATCCCTTGTAGGATCCTGTTGGGATGGGAGATCCCGGAGCTGTCGCTGTGGTGTCACCTCCAGCCTGAGGTGACAGTGGGACAGCAGCAGGAGGTGACAATTTTCCCCAGATTAATGGATGAGTTTGGTTTTCCCAGAAAAACTGAGCCTGGCTTGTTTCAGATGTTTTGTTTTGTTTTGTTTTGTTTTGTTTTGTTTTGTTTTGTTTTGTTTTGTTTTGTTTTGTTTTGTTTTGTTTTGTTTTTCCCAAGATCCTTTGGGAATGTCAGGGCTGGGATGGGAACAAGAATCCCAAATCCCAGAATACTCAGGAATGTGGAGGATGAGATGGGAATAAGAATCCCAAATCCCAGAATCATTTGGAATGTCAGGGATGGGATGGGAACAAGAATCTCAGGATCCAGAATCCTCAGGAATGTCAGGGTTGGGATGGGAAAAGGAATTTCAGAATCCTCTAGGAATGTGAAGGATGAGATGGGAACAAGAATCCCAGAATTCAGAATCCTCAGAAATGTCAGGGTTGGGATGGGAACCAGAATTCCAAATCCCAGGATCACTGGGAACATCAGGAATGGGATGGGAACAAGAATCCCAAATCCCAGAATCCTTGGGAATGTGAGGGATGGGATGGGAACAAGAATTTCAGGATCCAGAATCCTTTGGGAATGTGAGAGTTGGGATGGGAAGAAGAATTTCAGAATCCTCTAGGAATGTGTGGGTTGGGATGAGAACCAGAATTCCCAAATCCCAGGATGATGGGGAACATCAAGAATGGGATGGGAGCAAGAATCCCAAATCCCAGGATCCCCAGGACTGTGAGTGTTGGGATGGGAACAAGAATTTCAGAATCCAGAATCCTCTAGGAATGTGAGGGTTGGGATGGGAAGAATAACCCCAAATCCCAGAACCCTTGGGAATGTGAGGGTTGGGATGGGAACCAGAATCCCAAATCCCAGAATTATTTGGAATGTGGAGAATGGGATGGGAAGAATAATCCCAAATCCCAGAATCCTCAGGAATGTGAGGGTTGGGATAGGAATGAGAATTCCAAATCCCAGAATCCTCAGGACTGTGAGGGATGGGAACAAGAATCTCAGGATCCAGAATTCTTTGGGAATGTGAGAGTTGGGATGGGAAGAAGAATTTCAGAATCCTCTAGGAATGTGAGTGTTGGGATGGGAACGAGAATCCCAAATCCCAGAATCATTTGGAATATGAGGGGATGGGATGGGAACAAGAATCCCAGAACTCAGAATCCTCAGAAATGTCAGGGTTGGGATGGGAAAAGGAATTTCAGAATCCTCTAGGAATGTGAGTGTTGGGATGGGAACCAGAATCCCAAATCCCAGAATCATTGTGAATGTGAGGGATGGGATGGGACAAAGAATCCCAGAACCCAGAATCCTCAGAAATGTGAGAGTTGGGATGGGAACAAGGATCCCAGAATTCAGAATCCTCAGAAATGTGAGAGTTGGGATGGGAACCAGAATTCCAAATCCCAGGATCATTGGGAACATCAGGAATGGGATGGGAACAAGAACCCCAAATCCCAGAATCCTTGGGAATGTGAGGGATGGGATGGGAACAAGAATTTCAGGATCCAGAATCCTTTGGGAATGTGAGAGTTGGGATGGGAAGCAGAATTTCAGAATCCTCTAGGAATGTGTGGGTTGGGATGGGAACCAGAATTCCCAAATCCCAGGATGATGGGGAACATCAAGAATGGGATGGGAACAAGAATTCCAAATCCCAGAATCCTCAGGAATGTGAGGGTTGGGATGGGAATGAGAATCCCAAATCCCAGAATCATTTGGAATGTCAGGGATGGGATGGGAACAAGAATCTCAGGATCCAGAATCCTTTGGGAATGTGAGAGTTGGGATGGGAAGAAGAATTTCAGAATCCTCTAGGAATGTGTGGGTTGGGATGAGAACCAGAATTCCCAAATCCCAGGATCGTGGGGAACATCAAGAATGGGATGGGAACCAGAATTCCCAAATCCCAGGATCCTCAGGAACACGAGGAGATGCCGAGCAGGAAAATCCCTGCCGCCGCTGGGGTGACCTCCAGGGCCGCCCTGGGGGTGCCTCGCCCCCTGGATCCGGCTGGGAATTCTCTCCTTGGAGCTTCCTGCCAGCCAGGGAAGCGTTTCCCCTCCCTCAGAAAATCCCACGGGATTTTCCGCTCCCTCTCAGGATGTCACGGCTCTTATCTCGCTCCCCTCTCGTTTATCTCCTCCCGAGGCAGCGATTCCGCCTTTTCCTCCCCCTTCCTGCCGGTTTTTCTCGCCCTCTGGCCGCTCTTCCCTCCTGTTTCAGGCTTTTCCTGGGATTTGTGTTTTGTGGGAAGCGCTGGGAGAGTTTGGGCTGGCTCTGGAGCAGCTGAAAATCCGGGATTTTGGGATGTGCCTGGTGGGAAGGAGGCTCTGGGGGTGTTTTCCCTCACCCCTAAACCGGGATTCGCTCTTGGATGTCCCTGCAAGCAGAGAATTCCCTGGATATTCCCGGGAAACTCAGGGCCGCTTTCTGCAGGTCCTACGCAATCCCCACTCCCAAAAGTGTCCCCTGACCTCGGCCAGCAGGTGACAGCCACAGCTGCGTCCTCTCCAGCCCCTCGGGAATTCCGCCAGCATCGTTTTCCACACGAGCCGCGACTTTTCCAGGTGCAGGAAGGAGGAGACCTTGGGAAAAATTCCCAGGATTCTGGCCAGACACCCACCCGGCGCTCCAGGAGTTTTGGGGCACCTCTTTTCCCACTTTCCCCCCGTTTTTCTTCCCCCCCTTTTCCCCCCCCGCCCTTCCCGGCTCCCAGCAGCTGCGGCGCTCCGAGAATTCCCAAGCCATGCATTTTTAATTCCCCGAGAACCAGCAGCCATTTCAGCGCCGCTTTCAGGAGCAGCGAGCGGTGCCAGAGGCTCCACGGACGCGCCGCTCCCGTCCCCTGGATGCGCTTCCCGAATTTCCGGGCTGGAGGTGGGCGCTGGCCCCGAGGAGGAAGGAAAAAGGGGTGACCCCGTGTGGGGACGTTTAGGGCTGGGGGCGCTGAGGGGAGGCTGGGAATGGGAATGGGCTGGGAGAGCGTCCTGGAGGATCCCACTGCTCCGGGGTGGGATTGGTGGAGGATCCCAGGAGGATCCCACTGATCCGGGGTGGGAAAAGTGCAGGATCCCACTGATCCGGGCTGGGAAAAGTGCAGGATCCCACTGATCTGGGGCGGGAAAAGTGCTGGAGGATCCCACTGATCTGGGGTGGGATTGGTGGAGGATCCCAGGACGATCCCACTGATCCTGGGTGGGAGAAGTGCAGGATCCCACTGATCCGGAGTGGGAAAAGTGCTGGAGGATCCCTGGAGGATCCCAGTAGGATCCCACTGATCTGGGATGGGAAATGTGCAGGATCCCACTGTTCCGGGGTGGGATTGGTGCTGGAGGATCCCAGCAGGATCTCCCAGGTCCAGGATGGGATTGGTTGAAGATCCTGGCAGGATCCCACTGATCCAGTGTGGGATTTGTGCTGGAGGATCCCAGCAGGATCCCACAGATCCAGGGTGGGAAAAGTGCTGGAGGATTCCCATTGATCCTGGGTGGGATTGGTGCTGGAGGATTCCCACTGATCTGGGGTGGGAAAAGAGCAGGATCCCACTGATCTGGGCTAGGAAAAGTGCAGGATCCCACTGATCCAGAGTGGAATTGGTGCTGGAGGATCCCAGTAGGATCCCACTGATCCTGGGTGGGAGAAGTGCAGGATCCCACTGATCTGGGGTGGGAAAAGTGCTGGAGGATCCCACTGCTCCGGGATGGGATTGGTGGAGGATCCCAGGAGGATCCCACTGATCTGGGGTGGGAGAAGTGCAGGATCCCACTGATCTGGGGTGGGGAAAGTGCTGGAGGATCCCAGGAGGATCCCACTGATCTGGGGTGGGAGAAGTGCAGGATCCCACTGATCTGGGGTGGGATTGGTGCTGGAGGATCCCAGCAGGATCTCACAGATCCAGGGTGGGATTTGTTGAAGATCCTGGCAGGATCCCACTGATCCAGTGTGGGATTGGTGCTGGAGGATCCCAGCAGGATCCCACAGATCCAGTGTGGGGAAAGTGCTGGAGGATTCCCATTGATCCTGGGTGGGAAAAGTGCTGGAGGATCCCACTGATCTGGGGTGGGATTGGTGGAGGATCCCACTGATCTGGGGTGGGGAAAGTGCTGGAGGATCCCACTGAACCGGGGTGGGATTGGTGGAGGATCCCAGGAGGATCCCACTAATCCAGGCTGGGAGAAGTGCAGGATCCCACTGATCCGGAGTGGGATTGGTGGAGGATCCCAGGAGGATCCCACTGATCCAGGCTGGGAAAAGTGCAGGATCCCACTGATCCGGGGTGGGAAAAGTGCAGGATCCCACTCATCCGGGGTGGGAAAAGTGCAGGATCCCACTGATCCTGGGTGGGAAAAATGGAGGATCCCACTGACCCTGGGTAGAAGTGGAGGATCCCACTGATCCAATGTGGGAAAAGTGGAGGAGGATTCCCATTGATCCTGGATGGGAAAAGTGCAGAATCCAACTGATCTGGGGTGGGAAAACGGAAGGATCCCGGTGATCTGGGATGGGAAAAGTGCAGGATCCCACTGATCTGGGGTGGGATTGGTGGAGGATCCCAGCAGGATCCCACAGATCCAGGGTGGGGAAAGTTCTGTAGGATTCCCATTGATCCTGGGTGGGATTGGTGCTGGAGGATCCCACTGATCTGGAGTGGGAGAAGTGGAAGATCCCACTGATCTCGGGTGGGAAAAGTGAAATATTCCCATTAATCCGGGGTGGGATTGGTGCTGGAGGATCCCACTGATCCAGAGTGGGAGAAGAATCCGAGGTTCCTCTCCGAGCCGAGTTCCCTGGATCCGTCATCCCCGGGATGTTCCCTGCGGCTCTCACTGGGATAAGGATGGGCTCCTGTGGCAGGAATTCTCGGGATAAGGATGGAGTTTGTGTGGCAAGAATTCTCGGGATAAGGACGGGTTTGTGTGGCAGGAATTCTTGGGGTAAGGACGGGGATGTGTGGCGGGAATTCCCGGGATAAGGATAGGCTCCTGTGTCAGGAATTCTCGGGATAAGGATGGGGATGTGTGACAGGAATTCTCGGGATAAGGATGGATTTTTGTGGCAGGAATTCCCGGGATAAGGAGGAGGATGTGTGGCAGGAATTTTCGGGATAAGGATGGGCTCCTGTGGCAGGAATTCTCGGGATAAGGATGGAGTTTGTGCGTCGGGAATTCTCGGGATAAGGACGGGTTTGTGTGACAGGAATTCCCAGGATAAGGATGAGCTCCTGTGGCAGGAATTCTCGGGATAAGGATCGACTCCCGTGTCAGGAATTTTCAGGATAAAGACGGGTTTGTGTGGCGGGAATTTCCGGGATAAGGATGGATTTTTGTGGTGGGAATTCTCGGGATAAGGATGGAATCCGTGAGGCAGGAATTCTCAGAGCACGGAATTTTGCCTCCCTTGTGAAACCAGCAGTGACCTCCCCTGTCCCCGCTGTCCCTTTTCCCGGGAATTCCCCATTCCCAGCCTGCTGCCAGGTCCCCATGGAAGCATTCCCAGCATTCCCAGCATTCCCATTCCCAGGAATGCTCTGACGTGTCCCCGCTCTGTCCCCGCGCAGGTGGATGAGGAGGGAGCGCTGTGAGCCCTGCCCGTGACACCGATTCCAGGTAAGCCTTGCCCCGGGATCGCCGGGAATGCGGGCTGGGAATGGCCCGGGAATGGCCCTGGAATGGCCCGGGAATGGCCCGGGAATGGCCGGGAATGGCCCTGCAGCCCCCGGGATGCGGGATCCGGCCGCGAAACTCCCGGGGGAGATGCGGGAATGGCAATGGGGAAAACTGGGAAAGGCTGGGAAAAACCGGCAGGCTCAGAGCGGTCCCTGCGGGCAGGAATGGGAATGGGAAAAAGCTGGGAAAAGCCGGGAAAGGCTGAGAAAAACTGGGAAAGGCTGGCAGGGCTCAGGTAGGGGAGAGTTGAGGGAAGGAATAGGAATGGGAAAACTGGGAAAACTGGGAAAACTGGGAAAGACTGGAAAGGCTCAGAGTGGTCCCTGCAGGCAGGAACAGGAAAAAGTCGGGAAAACTGGGAAAGGCTGAGAAAAACTGGGAAAGGCTGGGAAAGGCTCAGAGTGGTACTGGAATGAATGGGAATGGGGAACGACTGGGAAAAGTTAGGGAAAAACTGGGAAAGGCTGAAAAAACTGGGAAAGGCTGGCAGGGGCTCAGGTGTGGAGAGCTGAGGGAAGGAATGGGAAAACTGGGAAAGACTGGAAAGGCTCAGAGCAATCTCAGAAGGAATGGAAATGGGGAAAGGCTGGGAAAAAGTGGGGAAAACTGGGAAAAACTGGGAAAGGCTCCAGCAGAGCGGTCCCTGCTGAAGTGTGGAGAATGGGAATGGGGAAAGTTGGGAGAGGCTGGGAAAAAACTGGCAGGCTGAGAACGGTCCCGGAAGGAATGGGAAAGGAATGGGAAAGTCTGGGATGTGCCATCAGCAGGGAAATCCCGTGGGAATGTGGCTGGGCAGGGCCCCCCGCGCCTTTCCGGCCCCTCTGGGGTGGCACCGGGAGGGGACAGGGCGGGGACAGATGTCCCATGGCGGGAGGGGACCGAGGACAAATGTCCGGATCCGCCCGATCCAAACGCTCCCTCCAGGGGGTTTTTCCTCAGGGATTTTCCCAATCTCGGCCCCAAACTCCTCCTGCGGTCCTCAGAGCTCCTCTGCTCCCGGCAAAGATCCCAATCACGATCCTGATCCCAATCCCGATCCTGATCCCAGTCCCCATCCCGATCCTGGTCCTAATCCTGATCCCAATCCCGATTGTAATCCCAGTCTCGATGCTCGTCCCGATCCTGATCCTGATTCCAGTCCTGGTCCCAATCCCAGTCTTGATCAATCCCGATCCCAATCCCGAATTCAATCCTAATCCTGAATTCAACGCTGATCCCATTCCCAGTCCTGATCCCAATCCTAATTCCAATCCTGATCCTGATTCCAATACTGACCCCAACCTCAATCCCAATCCCCAACCCCAAACCAATCCAAATCCCAGTCCCAATCCCGATCCCAGTCTTGGTCATAATTCCAATCCCGATGCTCATCCCAATCCTCATTCCAGTCCTTGTCTCCATCCCAATCTTGATCAATCCTGATCCCAATTTTGATCCCAATCCAAACTACAATCCTAATCCCGATTTCAATGCGGGTCCCATTCCTGATCCCAATCCTGATTCCAATCCTGATCCTGATCCCAGTCTCAATCCCAATCCTGATCCCAGTCCCCATCCTGATCCTGATCCTAATCCTGATCCCAATCCTGATTGTAATCCCAGTCTCGATGCTCGTCCCGATCCTGATCCTGATTCCAGTCCTGATCCCAATCCCAATCTTAATCAATCCTGATCCCGATCCCAAATTCAACCCTGAACCTGATTTCAATACTGATCCCATTCCCAATCCTGATTCCAATCCTGATCCTGATCCCAGTCTCAATCCCAATCCTGATCCCAGTCCCCATCCCAAAACCAATACAAATCCCAGTCCCAATCCCGATCCCAATCTTGGTCATAATTCCAATCTCGACGCTCATCCCAATCCTCATTCCAGTCGTTGTCTCCATCCCAATCTTGATCAATCCTGATCTCAGCCCTGATCCTAATCCTGATTTCAATGCTGATCCCATTCCCGATCCTGATTCCAATCCTGATCCTGATCCCAGTCTCAATCCCAATCCTGTTCCCAGTCCCCATCCCAAAACCAATCCAAATCCCAGTCCCAATCCCGATCCCAATCCCGATCCTAGTCTTGATTCTCATCTCCATCCTAATCCCAATCCAAATCCCACCCCCAGGATCAGATGCTGTTTCCCACCCGAGCATTTCCAATGCTGGGAATCATCGGGATTTGGGATTCCTGTCATGATACCCCTCTCCTGGGCTGATCCCATCCCGGGCTGGAATTCCAGGAATTCCCACAGGGACACCCTGGAGCTTCGCAGCCCTTCCTGGGAATCCTCCCTGGGATCCCAGGGGATGGTCCAAAGGGGCAGGGGACCGGGAATTCCAGGATCAGGGAGTTCTGGGATCGGGAATTCCGGGATCAAGAATTTTGGGATTGGGAATTCCGGGGGAGCACCAGGGGCGGCTCCAGGCTCCGACCTCATCCCAGAACCTCTGCAGTGAGCTCCATTCCCAAACCATTCCCAAATCATTTCCAGCAATTCCAAACCATTCCAAGCCATTCCAAACCATTCCAAACCATTTCCGGCCATTCCCAAACCATTCCCAAACCATCCCAAACCATTCCCAAACCATTCCCGGCCATTCACAGCCATTCCAAACAATTCCAAACCATTCTAAATCATTCCAGACCATTCCAGGCTATTCCAAACCGTTCCAGGCTGTTCCAAACCATTCTCAGCCATTCCAAACCATTCCAGGCTATTCCCAAACCATTCCCAGCCATTCCCAAACCATTCCCAGCCATTCCAGGCTGTTGTATTGCACTGTGGGAGGGAATTATGGCACCAGGCCATTCCCAAACCATCCCAAACCATTCCTGGCCATTTCAGACCATTCCAAACCATTCCAGGCCATTCCCAGCCTTTCCCAACCATTCCAAATAACTCTAAACCATTCCCAGCCACTCCAAACCATCCCAAACCATTCCACACCATTCCCAACCATCCCAAACCATTCCCAGCCATTCCAAACCATTCCCAGCTATTCTCGGCCATTCCAGGCCATTCCAAATAATTCCAAACCATCCCAAACCATTCCAAACCATTCCCAGCCATTCCAAACCACTCCAAACTATTCCAGGTCATTCCCAACTGTTCCCTACCATTCCCAAACCATTCCTGACTCTTCCAGACCATTGCAAACCATTCCCGGCTATTCCAAATAATTCCAAACCATTCCAGGCAATTCTGAACCATTCCAGGCCATCCCCAGCCATTCCCAACCATTCCAAACCATTCCAAATAATTCCACACTATCCCAAGTTATTCCCAGACATTCCCAGCTATCGAAAACATTCCCAACCACTCCAAACCATTCCGGGCTATTCCCAACTGTTCCCAACCATTCCAAACCCTTCACAAACCATTCCCAGCCATTTGAAACCATTCCAAACCATTCCAGACCATTCCAAACCATTCCAGGCTATTCCAAACTAGTCTGAACCATTCCCAGCCATTCCAAACCATTCCCAACTGTTCCTGGCCATTCCAAACCATTCCAGGCCATTCCCAAACCATTCCAAACCATTCCCAGCCATTCCAAACCATTCCCAGTTATTCCAGGCCATTCCAAACCATCCCAGGCCATTCCCAGCTATTCCAAACCATCCCAGGCTATTCCAAACTATTCTGAACCATTCCAGACCATTCCCAAACCATTCCAAAACAATCCAGGCCATTCCTAGCTATCCCAAACCATTCCAAACTATGCCCAACCATTCCAAACCATTCCAGGCCATTCCCAGCCATTCCAAACCATTCCAAACCACTCCCAACCACTCCAAATAATTCCAAACCATTCCCAAACCACTCCAAACCATTCCCACCATTCCCAAGCCTTTCCAAACCATCCCAGACCATTCCCCGTTATTCCAGGCCATTCCAAACCATCCCAGGCTATTCCAAACCATTCCAAATAATTCCCAGCTATTCCCGGCCATTCCAGGCCATCCCAAACCATCCCAAACCATTCCTGGCCATTCCCAACCATCCCAAACCGTTCCCAACCATTCCAAACCATTCCCAGTTATTCCAGGCCATTCCAAACCATCCCAGGCTATTCCAAACCATTCCAAACCATTCCAGGCCATTCCCAAACCATTCCTGGCCATTCCAGACCATTCCAGGCTATCCCCAGCCATTCTAAACCATCCCAAACCATCCCAAACCATTCCCAAACCATCCCAAACCATTCCAGGCCATTCCAGACCATTCCAGGCTATTCCAAACCATTCCATACCATTCCAGGCCATTCCAAACCATTCCCAACTGTTCCCAGTCATTCCAAACCATTCCAAACCATTCCAAACCACTCCAGCCCATTCCCAGTCATTCCACGCCATTCCCAGCTGTTCCAAAGCAGTCTGAACCATTCCAGGCTATTCCAAAGCAGTCCAAACCATTCCCTAACCATTCCCAAACCATTCCAAAGCATTCCAGGCCATTTCCAGCCATTCCAAACCATTGCAGGTCATTCCAAACCATTCCAGGCCATTCCAAACCATTCCAGGCTATTCCAAACCATTCCAGGCTATTCCAAACTATTGTGAACCATTCCAGGCCATTCCCAAACCATCCCAAACCATTCCAGGCCATTCCCAGCTATCCCAAACTATCCCAAACCATTCCCAGCCATTCCAGACCATTCCAAACCATTCCAGGCTATTCCCAAACCATTCCACACCATTCCCAACCACTCCCAACCATTCCAAACCATTCCAAGCTATTCCCAAACCATTCCAGGCCATTCCCAGCTATTCCAAATTATTCTAGAGCATCCCAAACCGTTTCCAGCCATTCCCAACCATTCCAGACCATTCCAAACCATTCCAAACCATTCCCAGCCATTCCAAACCATTCCAAACCATTCCAGGCAATTCCCAGCCATTCCAAGCCATTCCCAACTGTTTCCAGCCATTCCAAACCATTCCAAACCACTCCAGGCTGTTCCAGGCCATCCCAAACCACTCCCAACCATTCCAGGCCATTCCAAACTGTTCCCAACCATTCCAAACCATTCCCAAACCGTTCCAAATAATTTCACACCATCTCAAACCATTCCCAGATGTTCCAAACCATTCCTGGCCGTTCCAGACCATTCCAGACCATCCCAGAACAATTCCAAACCATTCCAGACCTTTCCAAACCATTCCAGGCCTTTCCAAACCATTCCCAGCCATTCCAAACCATTCCCAGCCATTCCAAACCATTCCAGGCCATTCTCAGCTATTCCAAACCATTCCAAACCATCCCAAACCGTTCCCATCCCTGTTTTCCCTCTCTGAGCTCTGCCGGCCGTGTGGAGCCGGCGGGATGAGCACGGCAGGGAGGGAATGTGGAAATTTGGGAACGTGGGAACGTGGGAACGTGGGAATGTGGGAATGTGGGAACGTGGGAGCTTCCCCGAGCTGTTCTCCCTCCGGATTGCGCGTCTGGAGTTTCTCCTGCTGGCGCCAGACTCGCAGGATCGCGCTGTGGGGTGGCGGCCCCGCCCCCAGATTCCCGGGATTTCTCTGGGAATTCCCATGAATTCTCCCAAATTCCAGGGATTCCCATAAATTCTCCCAGATTTCTCTGGCATTCCCCCTAAATTCTCTCATATTCCCGGGAATTCCCCCTAAATTCTCCCAGATTCCCGAGATTTCTCTGGGATTCCCCCTAAATTCTCCCAGATTCCCGGGATTTCTCCCCGATTCCCAGAATTTCTCCCCGATTCCCGAACTTCACCCTGATTCCCAGAATTTCACCCCGATTCCCAGAACTTCTCCCCAATTCCCTGGATTTCTGTGGTTCCCGGGATTTCTCTGATTCCCGAATTTCTTCTCGATTCCCCGAATTTCTTCCCGATTCCCAAAACTTCTCCCCGATTTCCGGGATTTCTGTGATTCCCAGAATTTCCCCCCCGCTCCCGGGATTTCTGTGGTTCCCGGGATTTCTGTGATTCCCGAACTTCTCCCCAATTCCCGGGATTCCTGTGGTTCCCGGGATTTCTCTGATTCGAATTTCTCCCCCGATTCCCAGAATTTCTTCCCGATTCCCCAGAATTTCTGTGATTCCCGGGATTTCTGTGATTCCAATTTCTCCCGATTCCCAGAATTTCACCCCGATTCCCAGAATTCTCCCCAATTCCCAGAACTTCTCCCCGATTTCCGTGATTTCTGTGATTCCCAGAATTTCTCCCCAGTTCCCAGAATTTCCCCCCCATTCCCGGGATTCCTGTGGTTCTCGGGATTTCTCTGATTCCCGAATTCCTTCCCGACTCCCAGAATTTCTTCCCTATTCCCAAAACTTCTCTCCGATTCCCGGGATTTCTGTGATTCCCGGGATGTCCGATTCCCAGAATTTCTCCCCAGTTCCCAGAACTTCTCCCAGATTCCCAGGATTTCTCTGATTCCCAGAATTTCTTCCCTATTCCCAGAACTTCTCCTCGATTCCCGGGATTTCTGTGATTCCCAGAACTTCTCCCCCATTCCCGGGATTTCTGTGATTCCCAGAATTTCTTCCCGATTCCCAGAATTTCTCCCCGATTCCCGGGATTTCTGCTGTTCCCGGGATCTCTGCGATTCCCAGAATTTCCCCCCATTCCCGGGATTCCTGCGGTTCCCGGGATTTCTGTGATTCCCAGAATTTCTGTGATTCCCGTGATTGCTGTGATTCCCGAATTTCTCCCCAGTTCCTGGGATTTTTGTGATTCCCAAAATTTCTTCCAAATTCCCAGAATTTCTCCCCAATTCCCAGAATTTCTCCCCGATTCCCGGGATTTCTGTAATTCCCAGAATTTCCCCATTCCCGGGATTCCTGTGGTTCCGGGATTTCTGCTATGCCCAGAACTTTCTCCCCCGATTCCCGGGATTTCTGCCGTTCCCGGGATCTCTGCGATTCCCAGAATTTCTACCCTATTCCCAGGATTTCTCTGATTCCCAGAGCTTCTCCCCCATTCCCGGGATTTCTCCCCGATTCCCGGGATTTCTGCTGTTCCCGGGATTTCTGTGATTCCCAGAATTTCTCCCCCGATTCCAGAATTTCTCCCCCATTCCCAGAATTTCTCCCGATTCCCGGGATTCCTGTGGTTCCGGGATCTCTCATGATTCCCAGAATTTCTCCCGATTCCGGGATTCCCTGCGGTTCCCGGGATCTCTCATGATTCCCAGAATTTCCCCCCAGCTCCCGGGATTTCTGTGATTCCCGGGATTTCTCTGATTCTCAGAACTTCTCCCCGATTCCCAGAACTTCTCCCCGATTCCCAGAATTTCTCCCCGATTCCCGGGATTTCTCTGATTCTCAGAATTTCTCCCCCATTCCCGGGATTTCTCCCCCATTCCCGGGATTCCTGCGGTTCCCGGGATCTCTGCGGTTCCCAGAATTTCTCCCCGATTCCCGGGATTCCTGCGGTTCCCGGGATCTCTGCGGTTCCCAGAATTTCCCCCCCGCTCCCGGGGTTCCCGGCGCGTCCCCGATCCCAGACGAGCAGATGGAGCGCGGCTGATCCAATTAGCGGGGCCGCGCAGGAGGGGCCGGCCTGGCCCGCGATTCCTCCGGGATGTTTTTCCCGGCTGGAAAACGCGCCGGATCCAGCTCTGGGTAGCGCCGAATTCCCGGGAATAGGTGAGATCCAAGCTCTGGTTCCGTGGCTTGGGGAATTCCTGGAATTCCCGGTTTTTTGGGGTCGTGGCTGTGCTGGCGGCAGCAGGGACAGCGACACATCCCGGGCCACCCGGGCTGGGAATAGCGGAATTTTTTGGGATGAGAGTGGGAATTGCTGGAGATTTGTTTGTCCCCGAGCTGTCCCCTGTCCCTGGTGGCGTTTGGGATTGTCCCCGCGTGGGTCTGGCCCTGCTCCTCTCCCGATCCGTGGGAATTTTTGGGAGCTGCTCGGGGGCTGTTCCCATCCCGGAAGGAGGGATCTCTGGGATCTCCGGGATCTGTGGGATCTGTGGGATCTGTGGGATCTGTGAGATCTCTGGGACCTGTGGGGATCTGTGGGATCTCTGGGGTCTGTGGGATCTGTGGGATCTCCGGGATCTGTGGGATCTCTGGGGATCCTGGGGCCTCTGAGTGCACTCACTGCGGGGTTGCCCACTGCTGGTCCTCCCTGTCCCTCTGTCCTCGTCTCTGTCCCGTCCCTTCCCCACTGTCCCCCCTGTCCCTCTGTGCCCATCCATATCCCCCTGTCCCCCTGTCCCCCATCCCTATCCCTCTGTCTCTGACCCTGTCCCCACTGTCCCTCTGTCCCCACTGTCCCCTGTCTCTGTCCCCTTTGTCCCTGTCTCTGTCCCTGTCCCTCTGTGCCCATCCATGTCCCTCTGTCCCCCTGTTCCCCGTCCCTATCCCTCTGTCTCTGACCCTGTCCCCGTCTCTGTCCCCCATCCCTGTCCACTGTCCCTCTGTCCCTCTGTGCCCATTCATGTCCCCTCTGTCCCTCTGTCCCCCCCGTCCCTATCCCCTCTGTCCCTGTCCCGTCTGTCCCCCCTGTCCCCGTCCCTATCCCCTCTGTCTCTGTCCCATCCCTTTCCCCCCTGTCCCTCTGTCCCTATTGTCTCTGTCCTTGTCCCATCTGTCCCCATCCCTGTCCCTTCTGTCCCTGCCCCTTCTGTCTCCATCTCTGTCCCTCTGTCCCCTCTGTCCCTGTCCCCTCTGTCCCTCTGTCCTTGTCCCTCTGTCCCCCATCCCAGTTCCCATCCCTGTCCCTGTCCCTCTATCTCAATCCCTCTGTCCCCTCTGTCCCTCTGTCCCTGTCCCCATCCCTGTCCCTCTGTCCCCCGCCCGGTCCCGCACGTGGCCCGTATCGCGATGCGCTGCCGTTTCCATGGTGACGGTGCCGGGAATGTTCCCCATGGATACACCGGGATACCTGGGCGGGATGGGGATCCCAAAGCTCAGAGGGAGCCCGGTCCCGAGGGAGCCACTCCCGGTCCCCAAGGGCCACTCCCAGTCCCGAGGGGTCACTCCCTGTCCCCCAGGGGTCACTCCCAGTCCCGAGGGGCCACTCCCGGTCCCGAGGGGTCACTCCCAGATCCCGAGGGGCCACTCAGTCCCCCAAGGGCCACTCCCGGTCCCCAGGGGTCACTTCCAGTCCCCAAGGGCCACTCCCGGTCCCGAGGGGCCACTCCCGGTCTGAGGGGTCACTCCCAGTCCCCAAGGGTCACTCCCGGTCCCGAGGGCCACTCAGTCCCCAGGGGGTCACTCCCGGTCCCCAAGGGGCCACTCCCGGTCCCGAGGGGTCACTCCACGGTCCCGAGGGGCCACTCCCAGTCCCCAAGGGTCACTCCCGGTCCCGAGGGGTCACTCCCGCTCCCGAGGGGTCACTCCCGGTCCCCCAGAGGCCACTCCGGTCCCGAGGGGTCACTCCCAGTCCCCAAGGGGTCACTCCCGGTCCCGAGGGGTCACTCCCCGAGTCCCCAAGGGTCACTCCCGGTCCCCAGGGGTCACTCCCGATCCCCAGGGGTCACTCCCTGTCCCGAGGGGCCACTCCCGGTCCCCGAGGGTCACTCCCTGTCCCGAGGGTCACTCCCCGGTCCCCAGGGGTCCTCCCGGTCACGAGGAGCCACTCCAGTCCCCAAGGGGTCACTCCCGGTCGTGAGGGAGCCACTCCAGTCCCCAGGGGTCACTCCCGGTCCCCAGGGGCCACTCCCGGTCCCGAGGGGCCACTCCCGGTCCCTGCTCCAGCCTTTTCTCGGGATGGGGGAGGCCCCAAACCCCTGTCCTGTCCCCAAACCTGTGAACTGTCCCCAAATCTGTTCTGTCCCCAAAGCTTCTTCTTGTACTCAAATCCCTGTCCTGTCCCAAATCCTTCCTCCTGTCCCCAAACCCTGTCCCATTCCCAATCCTTCTTCTTGTCCCCAAATCTGTGTCCTATCCCAAATCCTCTCTCCTGTCCCTAACCCCTGTCCTGTCCCAAATCCTGTCCTGTCTCCAAAGCTTCTTCCTGTCCCCAAATCTGTGTCCTGTCCCCAAATCCTCTCTCCTGTCCCTAACCCCTGTCCTGTCCCCAAATCTGTGTCTTGTCCCCAAATCTGTCCTGTCCCCAAATCCCTGTCCCATCCCCAATCCCTCTCCTGTCCCCAAATCCCTGTCCTGTCCCCAAATCTGTGTCCTGTCCCCAAATCTGTCCTGTCCCCAATCCCCTGTCCCATTCCCAATCCTTCTTCCTGTCCCCAAACCTGTGACCACTCCCCAAATCCCTGTCCTGCCCCATCCCCAAATCTGTGTCCTGTCCCAAATCCTCTCTCCTGTCCCCCAAGTCCCTGCCCTGTCCCCAAATCCTGTCCTGTCCCATCCCCAAATCTGTGTCCCATCCCCAAATCTGTGTCCCGTCCCATTCCCAAATCTGTATCCTGTCCCAAATCCTCTCTCCTGCCCCCAAATCTGTGTCCTGTCCCCCACCCCTGTCCCGTCCCCAGCGCTCTCTCCAGGGGCTGCCACAGCCGGGAATTTTGGGATTTTGTGGCACCAAACTCGGGAATCATCCCGGAAGGGCTGGGCAGGGATGGAGCAGCTCCATCGGGAAAACCGGGAATGTTCATCCCAGAAAACCGGGAATGTTCATCCCGGAAATCAGGAGCTCGAGCCTGAACTCATTTCAGCTTCCCAGCATCTGCAGGAGCTGCGGGAAAGAGGGAGAGGGAAAAATCCCGAAAGGATGGAGGGACAGGAGCCAGGGAATGGCTGGGAAAGGGGAGATCGGGGTGGGAATTTGGGAATTCCAGAGAATCCCTGGGAAAGTTGGAGCAACCTGGGGCTGGAATGGGATGGGATTCAATGCCCCTTCCCACCCAAATCATTCCGGGATTTTGGGATTTGGAACACTCAAATTCACCCCGAGGGATTTTTTATGGAAAATTGGGATAGAAAAGAGAGGGAAAAGGGGAGGGAGACCCTTCGTGGTGTCCCGAGATTCCAAGCGGATCCATCGATTTCTTGGATCAAATCTCAGGCTGGGAGAGCTGGGAATGTCCCGACTGGAGAAGGGGAAAGATGCAGAAGGAAAATCTTGGAGCACATTCAGAGGGCTCCAGGAGGCTGGAATTCGGGACAGGAGCCGGGAAATGGCTGGGAAAGGGGGAGATCGGGGAGTGAAATTTGGGAATTTCCAGAGAATCCCCGGAATGTCCAAGGAAAGGTTGGAACACTCTGGGATAGCGGAGGTGTCCCTCTGAACGGTGGCACTTTGGTGGCTTTAATGTCCCCATCCCAAATTATTCCATAATTCCCTGGATTCCATCCGAAAAAGCCTGAAGAATCCCAAAATTCCTCCCCAAAATTCTTGAATTCCGAGCCCCTCAGCCTTTTCCCCTGCCGGGGTTTTAGAGTGTCCCTGTCCCGGATATTTGGGGACAGCCGATGTCCCAGCTGGCTGTCCCGATGTCGGCGCGAGCGGGGGACTCCCAGGCGGGACAATCCCGATCCTTGTCCTTGTCCTTGTCCCTGTCCTTGTCCCCACTTTCTGTCCCGTCCTTTGTCGCCACTTTTTTTGTCCCTGTCCCTGCTCCTGTCCCTTCCTCTTTCTCTTCTCTTGTCCAGCTAAGTCCGTCCCTGTCCCTTCTGTCCCTTCCTCTTTCTCTGCTCCTGTCCCTTCTGTCCCTTTTGTCCGTCCCTTCTCCCTTCACCTGCTCCAAAGCCACTCCCAAAATCCCCGAAAAATCCCCAAAAGTTAAAAAAATCCCTCAATAATCCCTCAAAAATTCCCAAAATGCCCTCCATCAATGTCCCCCAAAAGATCCCCAAAAATCTCCCCAAAGATGAAAAAAAAATCTCCTCAATAATCCCTCAGAAATTAGCGAAATGCCTCCACCAAAATCCCCCAGAAATCTAAAAATCGAGGGAAAAAAAATCCCTCAATAATCCTCAAAAAGTTCTCCGGATGCCCTCCATCAGTGCTAAAAATCCCTCCCCAAAAATCCCTCAAAAATTCCCCAATGCCCTCCACCAAAAGTCGCCCAAAAAATCCCCAAAAATCAAAAAAAATTCCTTCAATAATCCTCAAAAAGTTCGCAAAATGCCTCCACCAATATCGCCCCCAAAAATCCCCCTCCGAAAATCCCCAAAATAAAAAAAATTCCTCAATAATGCCTCAAATATTCCCAAATGCCTCCACCAAAAGTCCCCCAAAAATCCCAAAAATCCCCCAAAAATCCCCCAAAGATAAAAAAAATCCCTCAATAATCCTCAAAAGTTCACAAATGCCCTCACCAAAGTCCCCAAAGATCCCCGAAAATCCCCGAAGAGTAAAAAATCCCTCAGTAATCCCTCAAAAAGTTCCCAAATGCCCTCCACCAAAATCCCCCCAGAAATGCCCAAAAAGTCGAGCAGCCCTCAATAATCCCTCAAAAATTCTCCAAATGCCCTCCATCAATGTCCCCCAAAATCCCCCAAAAAGTCCTCAAAGGATTCTCAAAATGCCCTCACGAAATGTCCCCCGAGAAAGTCATAAAAGATCTCAAAATCTCAAAAAGAGTAAAAGATCCTCAAAGGGAATTTCCCAAAGATTCCTCCGCCAGACGTCGCCCCCAAAAGATCTCCACCAAAGATCGCTCGTAAAAAGTATCCATCAGAATGTTCCCAGTGCCCTCCACCAAAGGTCCCCCAAAGATCCCGGAAGAATCTCCCCAAAGATCCCCCAAAGATAAATAAAAGAAATCCTCAATGATCCTCAAAAAATTCTCCAAATGCCCTCCCATCAATGCCTTTCAAAAAGTCCTCCCCAAAAAATCCCTCAAAGTTCCCCAATGCCCTCCACCAAAGTGTGGTAAAGTCCCCAAAGATCGAATCATTCCAATAATCCTCAAGAGATTTGGGCAAAATGCCTCCACCACTATATCGTAAAAAGTCCTCCGAGAGTCCCCAAAAAGATAAAAAAGGATTCATCAATAATGCCTCAAATATTCCCAAAGATGCCCTCACCAAAGTCCCCCAAAAATCCCAAAAAGTCCCCAAAAATCCCCCAAAATAAAAAAATCCTCAATAATCCCTCGAAAGAGTCAAAGATGCCCTCCACCAAAAGTCCCCCAAAATCCCAAAAGAGTCCCCCAAAATCCCCCAAAATAAAAAAGAGTCCTCAATGATCCTCAAAATTCCCAAAGTGCCCTCCACCAAGGTCCCCCAAAGATCGAGAAAATCTGAAGGTAAAAAGATCCTCAGTAATCCCTCAGATTCCCAAAAATGCCCTCCACACCAAAATCCCCCCAGAAATACCCAAAATCGGCAAAAAAAAAAAAAACCCTCAATAATCCCTCAAAATTCTCCAAATGCCCTCCATCAATGTCCCCCCAAAAGATCCCCCAAAAAAAATCCCTCAAAAATTCCCAAATGCCCTCCACAAATGTCCCCCCAGAAATCGCCAAAAATCTCCCCAAAATCCCCAAAAAAATTTTAAAAATCCCTCAAAATTTCCCAAAATTCCCTCCACCAAAATCGCCCCCCAAAAATCTCCATCAAAAATCGTAAAAGATAAAAATTCCCTCAAAAGGATTCCCAAAATGCCCTCCACCAAAGTCCCCCAAAAATCCCCAAAAATCCCTCCCAAAATCCCCAAAAAATAAATTAAAAGATTCCTCAATAATGCACCTCAAATATTCCCAAAATGCCTCCACCAAAGTCCCCCAAAAAATCTCCCAAAATCCTGTAAAAAGAAAACCTCTAAAAAATCCTTTAAAAGCTTCCCAAAAATGCACTCCAAAAAAATCCCCCAAAAATTAAAAAGTCCCCCAAAATCCCCAAAAATGCACCCAAAAAAATCCATAAAATCCCCCAAAACCCCCAAAAATAAAAAATAAAAAATTTTAAAATCCCCCATGATCCCCAAAATGCACCAAAAAATTTCCCCAAACCCCTCTAAAACCTCTCAAAGAAATCCCTTTAAAAACCCCAAAATCCCTCCAAAATCTGGAAAATGAACAAAAGAATTCCCAAAATCCTTCAAGAACCCCCAAAGATGGGCCCAAAAATTCCCCAAAATCCAAAAAAATCCCCCAAAAAATCCCTTAAACCCCCAAAATGCGCAAGAAAATCCCAATAAAATCCCAATAAAAATCTCAATAAAATCCCAAAAAATCCTTTCCACATCTCCCGCCCGCTGCCCTTTTCTCCCAGAGTTCTCCCAGCTGGTGAAAGAAAAAAAAAATAATTTTTTTTAATTCCATGAGCAGAAAAGTCGATTTAAGGAGAGAAAATGACTCCACAAAGCGGAGATTTGGGCAATTATTTTTTTCCAACCTTTCCCAGCAGACCTTAAAATTGTGGGAATTAATGAGGGGTGGAAAAAAGAAAAACAAAATCAGTTAAAAATCCCGGGGATGCGCCATCTGGAGCAATTAATTTGCCGGGATAGCAGTACGGGAGAGAGAGGGGAAAAATGGGAATAAATCAAATTCAGGATTTGGGAAAGGGAGTCCCAAATTCCTTTGTGGGGCTGGATGGAGAATTCCAGGGAATTTTGGGGAGATTCCAGGTGGAAAGAGTGGGATTGAGCCCAAAAAAAAAAAAAAAATCCCGGGAATGGATCCCACTGGGAGAATTCACAGAAATTCCTGAGGAGATTCCATGTGAATAGTGGAGTTGATCCCAAAAAATCCCGGGAATGGGCCGTGCTGGGGGAATTCCATGGAATTCCTGAGGAGATTCCAGGTGGAAAGTGGAGTTGATCCCAAAAAATTCCTGGGAATGGATCCCACTGGGGGAATTCCAGGGAATTCCTGAGGAGATTCCATGCAGGAGCAGGGTTGCATTACCAAAATCCCTTTTTGGGGTCTCTTTAGGGGATGGATCCTGCTGGGAGAATTCCAGGGAATTTTTGGGGAGATTCCAGGTGGAAAGTGGAGTTGATCCCAAAAAATTCCTGGGAATGGATCCCACTGGGGGAATTCCATGGAATTTCTGAGGGGATTCCAGGTGCAGAGTAGGGTTGATCCCGGATTTCTCTCGGGAATGGGCCCTGCTGGGAGAATTCCATGGAATTCCTGACAGATTCCGGGTGGAAAGTGGAGATGATCCCAAAAAATTCCCGGGAATGGATCCCACTGAAGGAATTCCATGGAATTTCTGAGGAGATTCCAGGTGGAAAGTGGAGTTGATCCCAAAAAATTCTGGGAATGGATCCCACTGGGGGAATTCCAGGTGAAAAGTGGAGTTGATCCCAGAAAATTCCTGGGAATGGGCCCTGCTGGGAGAATTCCATGGAATTCCTGAGGAGATTCCAGGTGGAAAGTGGGGTTGATCCCAAAAAATTCCTGGGAGTGGATCCCACTGGGGGAATTCCATGGAATTCCTGAGGAGATTCCATGTGGAAAGTGGGGTTGATCCCAAAAAATTCCTGGGAGTGGATCCCACTGGGGGAATTCCAGGGAATTCCTGAGGAGATTCCATGTGGAAAGTGGGGCTGATCCCAGAAAATTCCTGGGAATGGGGGAATTTGTGGGATCCAGGGGATTGGAATTTCCAATTGAAATTCCTCCCGGATTTCCCCAGAGGAATGTCCCTTCCTGGGGGGGAAATTCCAGAGGGTCCCTGTGGGAATGTCCACGTGCATCCCGGGGAAATCTTTCCCGGATTTCTCCTGAGGAATGGTCACTTTTTTGGGACGATCCCTGCTGGGGGAATTTGTGGGATCCTATGGGAATATCCATGGGGAAAGTGGGAATTTAGTTCTGGACTTTTCCTGAGGAATGGCCCTTCCTGGAGACTCTCCCAGCTGGCAGTGGGAATTCCAGAAGTGCTTTCCCAAATTTTTCCATCCTGGGGAATGACTCTTTCTGGGGGAGGGGGAAAATTCCAGAGGGTCCCTGTGGGAATGTCCGTGTCCATCCGGGGGTCCCTTCCCAGATTTCCCGGGAGGAACAGCCCCTCCTGGGGGATATTCCAGAGGGTCCCTGTGGGGATGTCCATGTCCATCCTGGGGGTCCCTTCCCAGATTTCGTGTCCCCAAACCCTGTCCTGTCCCCAAATCTGTGTCCTGTCCCCAAACCTCCTTCATGTCCCCCAAACCTGTCCAATCCCTAAATCTGTCCCCAAATCTGTCCTGTCACTAATCCTCTCCCTGTCCCCAGTACCGTCCCTGTGGGAATGTCCATGTCCATCCAGGGGTCCTTTTCCAGATTTCCCGGGAGGAACAGCCCCTCCTGGGGGAGCATTCCCGAATATCCCTGTGGAATATCCCCCTCCCGCGTCCTCTCCCGCCCCATCCCGCGGCTCCCTCTCCGTGTCCCCACGCACCTCCCGGGGCTCGCCATGCCTCTCCGCCGCTCCTGCTGAGCCCCGCCAGTGTCCCGCAGGGCCCCGGCGGCGCTGAGCGCGGCCCGGCGCCGGTGCGGCCCCGGCGCGGTGCGGGGAGCGGCTGCAGGGAGCAGCGGGCGGGTGCGGGCGCCGCCGCGGCGCACGGAGCATGCCTCTGAGCCCCGCGGGCAGCAAGCATGAGAGCCCCGAGTCGCCGCCGCGGAGCCGCCAGCCGAGCGCCAGCCCCGAGCCACGGTCAGCGGCGGGGAGCCGAACCCGGCCTGCGGGAGGGAGCGCGCCTGGAGCCCGCGACGGGGACCCGCAGGGCCCGCTTCGCCCAAGCTAGCGGCACCGGCGCGCATGGAGAGCCAGCCCGGCGCCATGGTGGTGCGCATCGGCATCCCCGACCCACCAGCAGACGGTGAGTGAGGCACCGCGAGAGGGGGTGGGAGAGCGAGAGCCGAGCCCGGCGGCGCGCCCGGAGCCGGGATGCGCGCGGGACCCGGGACCGGGACGGGACCGCCGCCCAGCCGGGATCGCTTGGCGCAAGCCGCACCCGAGGGCGCCCGCGCGCCGCCAGCCAGCGCCGGGAGATCGCGCCAGCTCGCAGAAGCGGTCCCGACCCGCACCAGGAGCGGCCCGAACCGCCCCGGAGATCGCGCAGCTCAGAAGCCGGTCCCGAACGGCGCCCGGGAGCGACCCGAGCCGCCCTGGGATGCGCAGCTCAGAGCCCGGTCCCGAACACGCACCGGGCGGCCCCGAACACGCCCGGGATCGCGCCCAGCTCCAGGGCGGTCCCGGCCGCACCCGGAGCGGCCCGAACACGCCCCGGGATGCGCGGCTTCAGAAGCGGTCCCGGAGCAGCGCCCGGGAGCGGCCCGAGGCCGCCCGGGATGCGCAGCTCAGAGGCGGTCCCGAGACAGCGCACCGAGAGCGGCCCCGAGGCTGCTTACGAGTCGCGCCCAGCTCAGAGGCGGTCCCGGGCTTGCTGCGGAGGCGGCCCCGAGAACGCCCCGGGATGCGCAGCTCAGAAGCCGGTCCCGAGCCGCACCGCAGGCGGCCCGGCCAGCGCCCGGGATGCGCCCGGCTGAGCGGTCGGCCGCTCGGGCGGCCCGGGCGACGCCCGGGATCGCGCAGCTCAGAGCGGTCCCGAACGCGCCCGCGGCGGCGGGCCGCGGGATGCGCGGCTCGAGCCGGTTCTGGCCGCACCGGACCCGCATCCCGGACCGGCCCGATCCGCGCGGGCCAGCCGCTTACGCCCACTCCGGAGCCGGCCCCGATCCTAGCGGATCCTCACCCGGGCGGTCCCGATCCACCGGATCGCGCGCGGGCCGGTCGATCTAACCGGACGGTCCCACGATCCTAACGGATCCGCGCGGTCCGGCCGCCGCGCACGGGACTGGCTGCGAGCCGCGTCCTGCCCGCTCCGGCCCCCAC